>OZ007596.1:248414359-249664359 GCA_963931845.1 Maratus michaelseni | reverse complement strand
CTTACGTTACCAGAATCTCACATGGAGACAAGAAAGAGGGACGGAGTTCAAGAACTTACAGACGAAAATGAATCACCCGAACATTATTTAAGTTCAATGGTCAATCTATGCAATCATTGTAATGCTTTCTATTTTAGTAGTATGTTGACTAGAGAACATTTTAGTTCCTGTTGTCATAACCTCATAATGGCCTCATTTCCCTAAAAACTCTACTATAAATGATCAACTAAATGAGTTGCTTCTTTTAGTCCAAATTTTGTCCAATGTATGATATAATATAACGCAATGTCGTTCACATAGTTTACAGCAATATTGAAAGAAAATCCAGGTGATAGTCCCTATTGCTTTAAAATGCATGCTCAAATCCATTGATATAATTCGTTTGATTTAAGGTTCGTTTGAAAATATTTACTAAGGTAGCATCTGTAGATGAAGATCCACATTCCTTTAAAATACAAAGCCATTTCGTTTGATTTAAGGTACATTTAGAAAAATGGCCCAGCGCAGCGGGCGTAGCATGCTAGTATATGTATAAGTATGTGTGTATATATAATTAAACTTCTATACTTTTACCCCTTTTAATTTATTTATTTCCAAATTAAAATACGTTTTTGTACTATTAACCTTCTCAAAATTCCATTATTCTGACACCAATATATTTGATTTTCTGTATTAAAAAAATCTATTCATTTCGAATATTATTTTCTTTTCATAAGCATGTTAATTTTTTGGAACGCGTTCTAATATTTGTCCGCCGTTTTCTATGCGTAATTAAAGATCGAGCTATGCTCGGTTAAAATTAGCTTTCAGTTCAAATTTCATGACACATGACCAAAGTGACCCACTAATCAAATTTTCTTGAACACGTCACCAAGCCCAATTGTCTTCTCGTACCCAAAACGCGTAGGACATAAAATTTAATCAAAATAGTCTGAGTTGTTTTTTAGATAAAATTACCTTGACTCACAGTGACCCAAAAATGACCCACTAATGGGATTTTCTCGAGCATATGACCTAGCCCAATGATTTTCCGTGACCAAAAACCGTAGGATATAAAATTTAGTTCAAATCGTCTGAGCCGTTTTTAAGATAAAAATAGCTTGACCCATAATGACCCGTGACCAAAATGACCCACTAATCGAATTTTCTTTAACATGTGACCTAGCCAACAGTCTTCCCGTGTCCGAAAACCATATGAGGCCAAATTTCGTCTTAGTCTGAGCCGTTTTTAGATAAAATTAGCTTGACCCACTAATCGGATTTTCTCTTGCATGTGACCTAACCCAATGATTTTCCCACACCCGAAAACCGTAGGATACAAAATTTAGTTCAAACCATCTCAGCAGTTTTTAAGATAAAAATAGCTTGACCCATAATGACCCATAACCAAAATGACCCACTAATCGAAATTTCTCGAACATGTGTCCTAGCCCAATAGTCTTCTCGCTCCCTAAAACTGTAGGATACTAAATTTAGTTCAAATCATGTGAGCCATTTTTAAGATAAAAATAGCTTGACCCATAATGACCCATGACCAAAATAACCCACTAATCTAATTTTTTTTAACATGTGACCTAGCCAACAGTCTACCTCTGTCCGAAAACCATATGAGGCCAAATTTCGTATAAATAGTCTGAGCCGTTTTTTAGATAAAATTAGCTTGACCCACTAATCTGATTTTCACGAGCATGTGACCTAACCCAATGATTTTCCCACACCCAAAAACCGCAGGATATAAAATTTAGTTCAAACCATCTGAGCCGTTTTTAAGATAAAAATATCTTGACCCATAATGACCCATAACCATAATGACCCATAACCAAAATGACCCACTAATCGAAATTTCTCGAACATGTGTCCTAGCCCAATAGTTTTCTCGTTCCCTAAAACTGTAGGATACTAAATTTAGTTCATATCATCTGAGCCTTTTTTAAGATAAAAATAGCTTGACCCATAATGACCCATGACCAAAATGACCCACTAATGGAATTTTCTCGAACATGCGATGCAGCCCAACAGTCTCCTCGTGCTTGAAATCCATAGGATGAAAAATTTAGTCTACATAGCCTGAACCGTTTTTTAGGTAAAATTAGCTTAACCCACAGTGACCAAAAAATGACCCACTAATCGAATTTTATCAACATGTGACCTAGCCCAATAAGTTTCTCGTTTGCGTAACTCGTAGGATACAAAATTTAATCAAATTCGTTAGAGCCGTTTTTAGATAAAATTAACTTGAGCCGATTTGACCCAAAAATCAAATCTACTAATCAAAAGTTCTCGAACATGCGACCCAGCCGAATGTTCTTCTCGTGCCCGAAAATGGTAGGATACAAAATTTAGTCAAAATCGTTTGAATCGTTTTTTATATACTATAAGCTTGACCCTGACACACGGTGACCCAAAATGTCCAACTTATCGAATTTTCTCGAACATGTTACCTTGCCCAATGGTATTCTGGTGCCTCAAAACTGTAGGATACAAAATTTCTTCAAAATCATTAGAGCCGTTTTTAAGATAAAATTTGCATATATATATATATATATCATTTATAACCGCACACAAGATTTCCTTGTATTAGAATATATGAATTTTTCCCATTTGCGGTTAGGTAGTGCCGTCTGCTTAGCCGATTTGCTGGGAAACCGATCCGCAATAGTTTTTAGACTTTTCATTGTATTCTGGCGCGACTTCCAAAATAACAAAATGCAAGTTCTCAGATATCAGAATTTTCGCTAAGTTCCTTGTCATAAAAAGCCCCGCAGAACATCAGTCGTGTTCTGAAAACGAAATGTTACTATTCACATGGATTCGTGAACGCTTCATTCCTGCTTTTAACTGAATTTGAGTGACTGGGCGATTTAAAATATTTTACTGGATTCGTAAGCTTTCTTTATTCTTTGCAGTTTGCAAAATTAGTTATTGAAAATGGACGATTTTGAATAAGACTTGATTGATTTGGAACATCTCATGGACTCTGTAATGTGATACTCGAAGGTATATTGACGTAAACACTGACTCATTGTTGGCAAAGGAAAATCATTGTTCGATTTCAATCCAAAAGACGTGAACTAGAATAGCAACTGCCAAAACGTTTATTGGATTTGTTTTAGTAGTGAGTAATGACTGTCATCCTGTAGTTATGACTTCTGATGCTATATTTGAGGAATATCAGGTAGCTCGAACGTAAAAACAGATAAAAACCTATTAAATGTACTTTTATTGTGTTACATCACCACATATATTTATATTATAATTAGATTCAAAGATATTATTAGAAATATTAATTAAATCTTCTTCCGAGTACGAATTAGATAACCATCGTATAAATAGTCTTAAGAGAGCATGGGAGACTTTAGGCTTAAAAAATAAGCACATTTTAGGATTTATTTTTACATTTAGGAACGAGGTAGAAATAAGTAGGTGTTTCCTAAAAAACACTATATTTTGAACTTTCAACAAATTTTTATTAATATTTATTTAAAAATGTACATTTTGGACTCGTTTGTCACGGCGTGTAGCTTTCCGCGGTAACAAAAATTCATCTGTGTGGTTTTATCTGAACTTAATGAAGCAAAAAGCTTGTTAAAATATAGAAAATTGACTTTATTTTGACTGAAGATATATTTGAATATTTGTGATTTTAATAAAACGGCACCTGTCAAATTTACTGTATCAATTTTCATCGAAAAATGTTTTGTTTATAAAAAGCAAATTAAAAAATTATAAAATGCGGTCAAAGACTAGGGAAGTAAAATAATAATAAGTATTATTATATGGATAGATTATATATTTCCCTAGTCTTTGACAGACGCTTTTTATAATATTTTAATTTTTATTAATTAATTTTTAATTACTAAAATTTTTATTTGTATTAATTAAAATTTTATTTTTAATAATAATTGTAAATTTGTACATCCGTTATGGTACAAGCTTAAAAAAGAATGTTTCGATAAAATCGCGTTTAAAGTATTATAATAATTACTGCATGTGCGACAAGTATCGCTTTATCTCTATACGTGTTGAAATTTTTAAAAACGGGTTCTACAGAGCCTTTATATAAAATCAAACATTCCGAAAATGAAATAAAAAAATCATATATATATATTGCAGCCGAGAGACCTTTGTCCCACTCCGATGAGTTATGTAGTAGATATTCTTTTTTCTTTATTGACAGAAAAAAATTGGTAGCGAATTTAGAGAGATCAGCAACATTAAATTAGCTTTAGGCGCCACAATAAACCATAAATTTTTATTTAATTGAAAGTTCTGGGGTATGAGAATTTTTGTCGCCTACAAGATGAATGTGCCATCAATCACACTCAATCATCTAGTGACAGGTTCGTTTTATTCAAGTCTGTGAATGACCTGTAGTAGGTAAAGTTATGACGGATATTCTTTTTCCCTCCTTCATGTCCATTGTGGTTATAATAAAACAGATTCATTTTTTATTATTATTACGTTAAACGATCCTTACAGTGACAGTACATGAAAACAGCACTTTTTTTCTTTTTTGTAAGCACCAGTTGTCTAAGTATGGTTCATAACTCCAATATTTTTAAGTGAATTAACAGGGTGGACGAGAGTATGTCAATAGGGTGAGTGGGGGTGAAGTAAATACAGAAAGGATCCATAATTTTTTGTCCCCATAAATTACAGATAGGATAAATAGACAGATTTATCATGCTAACAAACATAACTGGAATCTCGTCAGTTCATACAAGGATAGACAAATACCGAAAAATTATAAATATTGTATCAAATGCCGATAGATGTCCATGTCACTTTAGGCGAAATTCAAACAATAAAATCTGTACCCTTTTTATTTTTTTCACTTCTAAATCCTTATAAATGCCAGTTTCATAGACTATTTATTTTAAATGGACATTCCTAGCCGTCTAGTTTTAGAGGTGTTTTAAAAATAGGATAATTTTGACATTTTTTGTCGTTTTATTTCAAATATCCTTTTTTTTATATTTAATTTCTAAGAAATGTATTTGTTTCAAATACGCATGTAGCGAGGAATTGTGAGGAATATTGAGGAATTATCATGGAGCATGCTCTATAAAACTTTCTCTCTACTTAAAAAAAAAAAAAAAAAAAAAAAAAAAAATTAACGCTACTGCTGTTGCTGCCGTAATTGAATTTATTGTGACGGGGACACTTTATCGCCTTATATCCAAACACTATTTATTGCATATAAAAAATCAAAACTTGTCGTTTTATAGAGAAATGTATGATAAAGACAATGAATCCGATTGTTTTTAAATCGAAGAATTATGTTAAGCGCAATCTAATATTGAAATCGTTCAAAATAGTTCAGTTAAAAATGTTTTATACAATCAAAAACTATACATGGCAATTTAAACATCGTTTACAGGCAAATATTGGATTAGATTGTGGTGTGCAGTGTTCAATCATTTTTTAAAAATTTGTCTTTAATTTCATTAAGTAAATAGAGTATCATTTTATATTTCGAAACTTCCCTTTTTTATCATCTACTGATACCAGATTTTTAAAAAACGCAAATAGTAGTATTTAAAAAATATATTTAAACGTGAATACTAAAAGAGGAAGAAAACTTTAAAATTATTAAATATTTACCTGCGAAAAGCATTAAATGGAAAGAAATTACGTAAGTTTTAAAACAATGTATTTAAAAGGATTTTCTTTTAGCGTCTAAAGTAAAACTATCTTCTGGTCATTATTTTATTATTATCTTTTTTATTTCAATCATATTGATTAGTAAAGATAGAATACGAATTGAATTTTTCCAAACTGAGTGAAAAAGTGTGCATAGCGGGAGTGGAACTCATGACATAGGTTAAATTGCCAGTAATCTGCCTATTGAGCTGCATTGACCCACAACTTGCCGACACATTTCACACAAATAACCTTGTTGGCAAAAGCATCAGGTCTGTCATGTAGACTGTTTAACAAAATAAACCGCAAGTAATGGAACTCTATTAAAGATGCATAAGTAGATACACTTTTTTCATTATTTTAAACTCAATCATACTGATTTGTACTCATTTGTAAAGATGTTAAAATATGTGGCTACTGCTACATATTTTTATGGCTATCATACAGTGAAACATAAAAATATCTATTTTACTCAAATATGGTTAACATATTTCTTTCCAGGAGCCATATAATCACAAAAGAAAATTTCATTGAATCTGTATTGCCTAATTTTAACTAGAAGTATGGTCGCATTATAAGAAAAGAAAACCTAATCCCTTTAAATGTGTTAGCTATGCAATTTCCCACCAGGAGAAACCTACTAGAGTACAAAACTCCCATCTGAAAATTTTTATCAAAACATAAATTTGACCGTGGCAGGTTATTATAATGATTTATTAAAAGGAAAAACATAAAAAATCAAATTTATTTAAATGCATTTACCCTATTTACTGGCCAAAGGAACGTTTTAATCATTAAAGAAATTTATGTTGAATCTGTGCACCCAATTTTTAACTTCAGAAAACGTGTCATATAGTGAAGCATAAATAAATCTATTTTACATAAATTTCGTCACCTTATTTTCGCCAGAGGACGCAAATGAATCGCAAATCAAAATTGTGTTGAATCAGTATTAACTATTTTTATCTTGAGTACGAACGTGATACAGTACAACATTAAAAAAAAAAAAAAAAAAAAAAAAAAAAAAACAGAATTTTAAATTTGGTTAATTTAAGTCTCACTGGCGGGCGTTATCGTCGTAAAAGAAAGTTGACTTTAAATCTACCTATCTAATTTTAACTTTGAGTATGGTTGCTATGGGAGAAAACAAAATAAATCCATTTTAAAATGTTAGTTATGGCAATTTCCAAACAGGAACTCTACCAGAGTAAAAACAAAAAAATGAGAAAAAAAAATATCAGTACATAAATTTAACAATAACGGAAGCTTTTTCTGAAGATTTGAGCGAAATTCGTTCAATTGAAGTGAGCTTAAAATGCATTCAAAAAGTTCGTTGAATACCCAGTTATACACATAGGGATACATGAAACATCATAAGTTAAATAAAAGTCATAGAAAATATCTTTTCCAACAGTAATAGGCGATAAAGTGTAATTTATCTGAATTATTTTGTGCTTCTCAGTAAAAGAACTGCAACTGTTGCAGCCCATATTTTCCGATGAGAATATGCCTCAGTAAGCCTTAGTAACATACACAAATATCGTAGAGTTTCAAATAAAAGTTTGGCACTAAAATTCATTTTATGTAATTACTGGCCATAGACGGTACACGGTTGTGTAATATAAGTATTTTGTGCGATCTTTTACAATAACTATGAACGCTATATATGTCATAGGCTAAAAGAGAAACCCGGCTGTTTGTAAAGAGCCAGCCTTATTGGAGAGTCATCTTCCACATTCTAATCAGCCTGATATTTTTCAGGCTTATCGCAAAGAGCTTATGTAGCTTTAGGCTTATTGGAAAATGATCAGTTGTTTGTCAATCAGCGTGATTTTTTTCTATGAGCCGATGCAGCTTTAGGCTAATTATAAAATTATCAACTATTTTTCCAAACAGCCTTGTTTTATTCAGGCTTATTGCAATAAGCTTAAGGAAATGTATATTTATGCAAAATTTTAGTATTATAAATTTAGTTATAAAAGGAGGAACTTAAAATGGTTATAAGTATGTTAGATTTAGTATGTTTTTTTTTTCATTTTAGAATGTATATTTGCATATTATACAAAACTAGAATCATACAAGCATCAAAATCATACAAAATCATACTACAATCATACAAAAAGAACAGGTATCCAAATTATAGAAAATGAAATAAGATAATTATAAAGAGATTGAAAACTGAAAATACAAAAACCTAACTCATCAGCGGTTTCATTAAAAAATACGCGCGTGGAGAGGGGCAAGATATACACCTACAATAAAAATAAGTGTTCACAAATCTCAGGTGCACTGCACGCATTATTTTTGTATTTTAAGTCCGCTGCAGACTTAAAAGTATCAGATTGACTGAAGAATGATAGATGATTCTCCTATTTGCCTGGCTCTTTTAAAACAGCCTACGGTCTTTGCAAAGTGCATTTCTCTATTAGCCTACGACGTATATATATATCGTAATTTTCCCAACTGGGCGAAAAAGTCCGGGCCAGGATTCGAACCGGCGATCTCTTGACTGTAGGTGCCAATGCTCTACCAACTGAGCCATCCCGGACGAATATGGCGGAACTAATTCAACCAGTTAACCTTATTGATCATAGCATCTGGTCTGATATCTAAACCAGCTCAACAGAATAAATCGTAGGTAATGGGAACTCCAGTAAACGTTGGATACATGATCGCACTAGATTAATTTTGACACAATTATTCAAATTGGTAAAGAAATCATATGAGTTCTAATTTGCCAAACTGGGCGAAAAAGTCTGGGCCAGGATTCGAACCAGGGAACTCTTGGCTGACTTGGTTGGTTGGTTGGTTTATTTTATGACGGCCGATTATCTACACGTGGGATATAGGCCCTAGCTTGGCTGACTTGAATACTTGTGTCAAAATTAATCTAGTACGACATATATAGCCTTTTCAAGACAACAACATGCTGTGGTTGACCGTACTAACATAAAAAAAATACATTGTCTAAGCGTTCTACAAACGCCGAATTTAAGCGTTAAAAAAATAAAATGTTTCATAAATTCGCTATATAAATCCGCTATACAAATTCTTATCATAAAATCGTTTCATAAAATCGTTACACAAATTCATTTCATAAAATCGTTTCATAAAATCGCTTCATAAAATCGTTTACAAATTCGTTTCATAAAACCATCACATTAGAATATTACATATATATATATAGAAGGTAGATTTGTAAGAAACCGAAAATAATAGCTTCAAGCCACTATATGCTTGTACAAAAAGCAATTTATACTTTAATGTAAATAAAAGTAAAAAGATACAAAAGTCAAGGCATTTCTTGATTAAATTAAAAGACAGGTTTTGTTCAATCCGGAACAACTGATTACTTGCTTTGTGTATAAATAAATCAAATTTGAATTAGCGATTCTCGAATTTATTTACTGCATTGTAGTTGTTTACCAAAAAAACATATATTTACGAAAAGATTTATTGAGAATTTTAATAGAAAAGGGATAGTGTAATCCTTTGTAAACGCTTTACTTTTATTTTGGATTTATTTAAAAGTTGTAAGACGTGTACACATTCATTCCACACGAATTCTAAAATATACTTTGGAACCGAATCCTAAGAAATGTGCTAAATGTAAGCGAATGTTTAAAGATGAGTTACATTTTAAAATGAACAAAAAGAGTATTTTTGAAGTAAATATTTTGAAACATTTTTTTTTTTTTTAAATTTAGTGTCGGTTAAGCCTGTTTTGCATTTTTATTGAGGTGGAATTTATTCCGTATGGAAAAGCGTTTCAAAGAAAGAAAAATAAATACATAAAATGTTTAAGTAGATCCCTCTTTTACACAAAAAAATAAAATATACGAAATATATTTGTTTTCTGGAAAAAAAATGCATGGAAAAGAAGAAGGAATTACTTAAAAAAAATTGTATCAATATTAAGAAAACTCTTAAACATCCAAAAAATTCAGTTTTTGAAAAAAATAAATATATTAAAGTGTAATAATTTCTGAACGCTTTAAAACAAAATGAATGGCATTCTTAATAGTTGTTCAAAATGAGATATTTTCAAAGAGAGAAGTTTAAAATAATTTTTTCTTGCAATGTGATTTTGGGGGATTGCGCGCAAGGTATAAAAACTTTCAAAATTGTTTCATGAAATTTCCAGTATATATAGTGGGGGGTTAGACTCTATAGAATGTTTTTTTTTTTGTTTTGTTTTGTTTTCCTTGGTGCTAAATTATTAAAATATTTTTAATCAAGATACAGTTTTGTTTTTAACACATAAAAATGTTATAAATAAACAATTTTTTAAATTTCAGTGTAAGCACAAGACTCTCAAGCATAAACAGAAACACAATATATTGTTTTACATGCGTAAATTATTTTGTAATCATGCGCGTGACCTGTGATTCCAGTTTTCTGCTAGACCAGATTAAAAACCTCTATGAAAACTATTTTTCTCGTTTATTTGTAATAATAATAATAATAATAATAATATTAATACCAATAATAACAATGTATGAAGAAACATGTAACTATTACTGCCTTTAAAATTTGTATTTTTGTAAAGTATACTTTTTAAGGTATAAAATGTCACAAATTCTGTGACTTCTTCCGATATTTTAATGCATTTATCTCAGAACTTATTCTTCCAAGATCTGTCATATTTAAATCGATATATCTAAACTTTTTATGGCATTTTGTACAATGTTTTTAAGTTAGGGAAAACTGGGGATGTTTGTTCTTTTATACCCTGATCATAGCAAAACACTTATGTGTCTTAAATTCCGACATCTATGATGTCTGAAATTTCACATTCAAACACTTAGAGTCTGAATTGGTTTTTCAGACACATATGTGTCGATTTTAAGAAGCCTCTATTTGCAGCGTGACTAGTAAACATGTATTTATTTGATTGAGTGGGGAAAACCTTCCACATAGTGGATCAAACCTTCCTGAAATGGAACCTATTTTACAAGGTTATGAGAAATAATTCTTTTAAAAATTCATTTATTGCCTATTCATAATGATGATGGCTTAATATGGTAGAATACTTAATCTTCTATACTCATATTCGGACATACTTTTATGCTATTGTATAACAAACAGAAATTAGGAGCATTTTAGTTCAACATGTGTCAAACATCTTCAGTCGCAACTATATACTTCACTATTCTAAAAATAAGTAACTACTGCTACTGCTGCTATCGTAATTGAATTTACTGTGACCGGAGTTCTTTCTCGGCTTATATTAAAATAACTATTGCATATAAAAATAAGAAAAAATTCAGTTTTATAAAGAATTATATAGCATATACGATTGACGTACAAAGTTTTTAAAGAATTATTTTAAGAGTTATTGTTAAAATTGGTCAAGATACATAAGTTTTATAGGATCAAAAATTGTGCATAGGAATTTAACCATATTTTGAAGGCATAATACTTGACTATATTGTGGTATGCAGTGTCGAATCAATTTTTAACTTTGTCTAATTGTTATATATACATTTTTTATTATTATTAAATTTTCTTATTTGAATAGAGATATTATTTCATATTTCGAAAAAGACTTTTTTTTAACCTACTGTTGCAGATTGAAAAAAAAAAACAAAAAAAAAAAAACAAGCAATATTATTTCAAAATATTTTTCAATTGAAAGGTATGTTTACACGTGAAGATTAAAATGAAAGATCACATCAAATTAATTACATTATTACGTGCGAAATACATTTAATGGTAAAATTTACGTCATATTTAAAAAAACAAAATAAAAATATTTCCAAACACTTTTCAATTCAACAATATATTTGCCCTGAATATTAAAAGAGAAAGAGAACTTTAAATTAATTAAATTATTAAGTGTGAAATGCATTAAATGGGGAAAATTACTTTATATTTAAAAGGATTTTTTTTATAGAGTCTGAAAGAAAGCCTTTCCTCTAGACGTTATTATAACAGTTTAGGATGCAGCGCATTTTTAACTTGATCATTTTATACAAGCTAGTATTCAAATGCGTCCTAGATCTTATCTCATCAATCACGAAAACACCTGTCAGCTGTCGCGAGAGCGGTAAATGCGTCCTTGGAAAACGAAAATTCTTACACTCAAAGGTAAATGAATGTTCAATCCGATTACGGAAGATGGCCGTTGGTCGTGATAATACCATTTCATCATCCGTAATAGGATCTTTTTAAAAAAGAGCAAATTAGAATGTTTTTAGTTCCTGCAGGTTCTTAACGGGTGTTGGCGAATTTAGCTCATAGGGAAATAACCCCTAATTAATTGTCTTAGGAAGTTTTTGTTTTGAGATGATTTTTTTTTAAAATTTGAGCCGTGAAGTACAAATTACTCATAAAAGAAAGCATTTTTCCATTTTAAACATTATTATTAATTTTATTATTATATATATACTTTTTTATTTTAGGAGATATATCACATTTTTAAAATCACTAAATTTAAAAATTTTATTTTTTTTTAAGAATTTACATTTTATGAATGTATATATAACTAAATATTTCAAGGATAAAAAATAGAAAAAAAATATTTTAATTCAAAAAAAAAAAATGTATCAAGGTTTTGTGGAAGGTTTTTGTGTCCCCCGTATGTCGCCGTTTTCATAAAAAGATATTGATTCTATTATAATTCCATCAAAATCACGTAACTTGCAAAATATAATGTTCGAAATTTCCAGGTCATTTATATTTGAAACATGATTCCTTGCTTATAAAAAGAAAATTAATAAAATTAATATTATGAATTTCTGCTAAATTTAGAAATAAATTGATTTCTTTTCCCCCAAAAAATCGGAAAATCTTATGCAATGCAAATGCAACACATCGGGTTGCTAAGCCAGCTGGTATCTATATATACACTTTCGAATTGTATATTCTGCTGTCATTAAAGTAGGTTAAAAAAATGTTGATAGATATCAATAGGGAGATTGAGTTTTTTTTTTCTTTCAAATTGTCTGTCCGCGAAGCGTCAAAGAAGAAGAAATGTATGCAATGTGTCGATTTCAAGGTCGCTTATTTGTAAGGCTTGAAGGATTTGATCTGTTTGCGTTTCGATTATTAAGTCACATTATAATTAACTTTTACAATCTATTACATGTCGAATAAAAGAAAAATGCAACTATTTTAATTTAGCATCAATTGCGTTTCATATACTCATTAATATGCACTAGGGGATACATCCAGGTTTCCCGGGATACATAATATAGGTTTAAAATACACACACATATATATATATATATGCATATATATATAAAGAGAGAGAGAGAGAGAGAGAGATTTAATAAAAACTCTAACTGATTTTTTACATTTGATATATATTTGATATATATCTAACGACACCAAAAAGCATTTTTATGTGAAGAATATCAATAATGCAGTTAAATAAAGTTTAAAATTTCTTAAAAGCGATACTTTCGTATTAGCCGAATGCCTGGATTTAAGAGCCGAAGAAATCTCCATCGGTATTGTAACTTACAGCAGTCTTTTTGATTCTGATATTTTTGGTGTTTTATGTGCATAGTACAATTTCTTATATGTTCAATTTGTGTTTTATTATTATTGTGATTTATTTATTTATTGATGAAGTTTTAATTTCCTTAGGGATCATTATTCGGAAACAAATACTGAACTATTTATATCGTTTTAAGTCAATCTTTTGTATTCGGTCTGAACGCGATAGAGATATATTTTTAAAAAATCATGCTTGAAAATTATTTTAAAAACCACAATAAATCGGCAAATTGAAAAACACTTTTCAAACAAATTGCGTTTGAAGGAACATTTTTTTCCTAGTGTACGGTGAAAATTTTAAAATGCGGGATGTTTAGAACTTTAAAAAATTGCAGTAGAAGTGAAACTTGCTGGTCGAGTGTTTCCACCGTCAATATGACGTAAGCGTTACTTACGGACATGTTTTTGCCCTATAATATAGATTAATATCATTCTCATTATTAACCCATTTTAGGCGGAGGGTTGTATACGGCCCATTAAATTGATTTTTTTTTTTTTTTTTTTTTTTTTTTTTTTATTCGTTGCATTGCTATATTTGGGTTGTATTATAATTCCTGTCTTTTAAAGGCATGTTAAGAAAAACAAGAAAAAAACCTTCATAAACTTTACTACAGTACTCAATGTACAGGAATGCAAAAAATAAAGGTATTTTTGGATTTACATAGAATGGCTTTCAGGATGATTTTCAAAAATTAATTTTCATTTGTTTAGATAGCAAAACTTCGTTAACAAATTTTAGGCGTGGGTTGTATGCGACCCATTAAATTGATTTTTTTCTTTTTATTCGCTGCATCGTTATATTTGGGTTGTATGATGAATCCTGTCTTTTAAAGGCATGTTGACAAAAACGAGAAACATATCTTCATAAATTTTACTTCAGCACTCAATTATACAGGAATGCAACAACTAAAGATAATTTTCGGATTTAAATAGAATGGCTTTCAGGATAATTTTCAAAAATTAATTTTCATTTGTTTAGATAGCAAAACTTCGTTAACGCATTTTAGGCGTGGCTTGTATACGGCCCATTAAATTGATTTTTTAATTTTATTCGCTGCATTTTTATATTTGGGTTGTATGATGATTCCTGTCTTTTAAAGGCATGTTGAGTGTAAAAATTAAAGTATTTTTCTGATTTACATAGAATGATTTTCAAGATGATTTAAAAAAATTAATTTTGATTTATTTAGATAGCAAAACATAGACATTTAACATTACTAAATCGACAGTGGTTATCTAATAGTGCAGAAAAATAGATATAGATTGAATACTAAAGTCGGAAGTTCATGTAACTAATAAATAAATGTTTAGGGTCGTACATGACACTGTGGCCATATTTTAATTAATATTGACAATAGTTCAGAAAAATATTGAATGTTCTCAAGAAGACATGTCAAATAAATGTAACTAAGAGCAAAAAAAAAAAAAAAACTTTTCTAAATTCATCTGATCTTGGCCTAAAATGTGTTAATGATCTCACTTTATTCTAATCATTTATAATTATTTTTATAATCTATGATAAGCGCTTGTGCTGCATGAATTTTGCTAAAAACTTCATTTTTACAGAGATGGTGTTAAAACATTTTTTTATAAATCCCAGAAAAATAAAATAAATTTATCGTTTGTTGTTTTGAACAATATTTATTACAATGATTATTACTTTATATATTGATAATTTTTGCAACTTTTGATACATTGATGAACGGTTTGCATACAGAAAAAAAAGCCTATAAAAAACATTATAAAGTTTATCAAAACGGACATATTTATTTAATATAACTTATTAATAATATCTGTATTTATAAAAGACAGATGTTTGTCTGTGTGTGTGCGTTGGAGATGGCTAGAAAAATCTAACTCTGAAAATTTGGATAAGTTTAGACGAACACGGGTCCGAGTGCACCTGAGGCACATTTTTTTCATTTTTTGATAATTATACGAGCTATTAATTAAAAACCATAATGAATATCCTAAAATGGCAAACTGTGGTAGTTGTCTGCTTGATTTTCGTGGATTCCGAGGTTTATCAAGCAGTAAGATTCGTACAGCAGAAAACATTCCTTTTTTGTATTTTGAAACTACCTCTTCCGTTTTTCAGACTGAAATACGAAAAAAAAAACAAAAAAAAAAAGACCCACTTATTTTTTGTACCCTTCGTGTGATAAATGTATATTTTCTTAAAAATATATTTATATTTACTGCTTCAAAAAAAATTAATACGAAAAATCGTTTCCATGTTTGATATATTTTCTGAAGATTTAAAATTTCGCATCCGCTTTCCAGATGGAAATACAAAAAAATACAAAATACCCACTTAATTGTGGAACCTTTTTGGTTCTAACGATGTCTAGGTTAAAAAAAATATTAATATTTACTATTTTAAAATATATATTTTTTCTGGAAGTCTTTTCAGAAATTCGTCGGACTTTTTATTTCTCAGAGCCTTTGAATGTATTGTTTCCCGTTTTAATAGTGCTTTAGAACATTTTGGGGGGAGTTTTCTTTTATGCGCATGTGCGTTCATATCCAACCTCAAAAATTTCAAGAGTGAGAGATATTATTTCTCGTTTAAAAAGAGGGGACGGGTCATTTTATATTACTTAGATTTTGTCAGAAACTTTTGCTCAGAATCTAAAGTTTAATATATCTAAATGTCAGAAATTAAATCGGCAATCACTAATCCTTGATCCCCTTTTGTTCGTTTGCATAGATTTTAGTTTAAAAATATAAAATCATAGAAATTTAGGTTCGTTTGCAAAAACGACCGTTGCGTACATAGAACTCCCGATGTACTTTGCCGAAGCAAGTGGGGCCAAGAACTCTGCGTCCATTTCAATACATTTTCATTTAAAAATATAAAACATACAGATTCGAAGATGTATGCTGACAAATAGGTTCGTTTGGAAATATTTTTTTTGAGAAATAGAACACGCTAAATAATATAGAGCACGCGGAGTACTGTCAGTTTAATTATGCCTACTAATTATGCCTACTAGGTGACCCTAATTAAACTGACAGTACTCAGCGTGTTCTGTAGCGTGATTTAATTGCAAGAATGGAGACAAATACAGTATGTAGTATGATTAAACGGGACGGCGGAAGCAAGATTCCGCGAAAAAAAACAGCGCCATATGTCCCCCTAGCTGTAACTTTTGAAACTATTTTTTCCTCGGAATTCTTTGTCCCGCGTCTCATTTAATCATCCTACAAAATTTGACTCCATTCTCGCAATTGGATCACGCTACAGAACTCGCTGACTAGTGACAGTTTAATTTTGACCAGTTTGTATATATATATGTGTGCGTATATATGATATTTATTCATCTGTAACTTTGATATTTATTTCTATATACACTGAGAAAAATGACACTTTCAAATCTTAGTAAATCGATATTTTCATTTTGTTATGAAACTTTTTGTTTCAAATAGGACGACCGAATGCTTTCAATTCAGAGCCATTTTGACTATGCGACATACTCAGATTTGAGTATTTTTTGCTCAGTTTTGAAAATGCCGTTTTTAGACTGTAGTAGTGTAAAAATTACTATACAAAAATTATTTTAAAAACAAAAGGCTATAAATAATTCTTAAAATTTTAAATCACAGGTGATTAGTTGCAAAACATTCATTAGTTTTCACATACACGAAAAAAAAAGGTTTTAAAGAAACAATTCTCTGTTTTGATAACATAGATATTA
Source organism: Maratus michaelseni (assembly GCA_963931845.1). Lineage (NCBI taxonomy): Eukaryota > Metazoa > Arthropoda > Arachnida > Araneae > Salticidae > Maratus > Maratus michaelseni. The sequence continues at coordinate 249,647,515 of OZ007596.1, read as the reverse complement.
AAGTTTTCTATTTCTCACTGTCCGTCATTTGACGGAAGTTGGAGAACATAAAGAAGATGTGTGAGAAATATCTTGTTTATCATGACTGTCAGATTTGATTATCTTTCGCTTTCAAAACGTATATTCTTGGACTGAATTAGTACCTAATTTTCAGAAAAAAAAACCCAGAGAGAGATAGACAGGTTATGACAGCTTTTATGTCTTGTTCATAACTGAATGATTTTCTGACGAGATATATCTTGTTAAAAGGAGAGATGGAAGTGAAACATGTTGGTCAATGGCAAAGCTGGAAAAAAGTAGTTTGTTTACTTTTGTTTTGAATTATTGTACGAAATTTAAAAGTGTGTTTTTAATACTTTCCAACATAGTTGAAAAGTGTTTATGAATTCGGTTTGTTTGTCTGTCTGTGTCTGTCTGTCTGCCGTCTATCCGTGCTCTAACTCGCGTAAATATACCCGGATTATCATGCAATTGATATATGTTATTTATATTTACTATGGCAAGTTTGGAATTGAAAATGACGTATGTAGCACTTATACTCCGTGTACAGGAGCACTCAAAAGAATGCCGTTACATTATGGTCGCTGGGGAAAAATCCTTTGCAGTGCATTTTAGTTATGTTACACTGTTTCAAATATATTGAAATCGATATACATCGCTGAAGTGCAAGATGCTTACTTTCGAATATGGTACATGTAGCACTTATAATTAGTTTACAGGGAAACGCAAAATAATTCCCTTACATTCTGGTTTATGTGAAGAAATGCCGTTTGCTGTGTATTTTAATCATGTTATACTATTGCAAACATAATGAAATTGATATCATTTTTTTAGGTACAATAAAACGTGCATTCTGTAGAATATGAAGTGTAAAGCATTTCTCATTCATTTACAGGGTCACACAAAAGTATTCGGTTACATAATGTTTTACGTAAAAAAACGGTTTGCAGAGAATTTTAATTACGTTACACTATTTCAAATATAATGAAGTTGATATACATTACTGAGGTTTACTACAAGATATCTGTTGTAAATATGATACGCATAGCATTTATCGTTTATTTACAGGACACACAAAAGATTTCGGATAGAGCACTGTATCTGAAGTATTGTCTATAAGTGATACGTGCTGGAAGTGCGCTTTCGGCTAGGTATGCGTTTACCTAAATTTTGCATAATATATGGTATGTATAAATGCTATGGATCATATACAGAGTTACACAAGAGAATGCGTAAGAATTACTGTGTATCAGCGCAAATTGCTTAAGGATATTGTAAATCAAGTTATGCATTTTGAAAGTGAAATATATTTAGTACACTAAGATATGTTTGTTGAAAATAAATAAATCGTATACAGGGCCACGCAAAGAACTGAATACATGGCCGCTTATGTATGATAATTTCTGGAAGCGTGATTTCAGTAGATTACAGCGTGTTTTTTCCTGAATTAAACTTTAGCTGAATATGTGGCGCGTATAAAAATATTAATGTAATATGCATGGCTGTACAAAAGAATTCAAATATGTTTCCGTATATTTGTAGAAACTGCTGATGGGGAATTTTCAACTGTGTTATGTGTTTTTTTACTAAACTAAATTGTAACATAATACTATATAGAGTATAACTATAAACCTATAGAATATATACAGTGCTGCAGAAATGAATTAGAGTACTTTTTTGGCTATCGCCTGTAATTTCTGAAATCAGGTTTTTAAATGTGTTTTGCTTTTCTAAAATGTTTACTTGAGTATATTATTTATTTTATTAAATAGCGAAGGTTTGTTAAAGTATTCTGGAAGTGTTGGAAGGTGTTTCATAATTTATGCTTGACGCATAATTTTACTTTATTGTTTCAATTTTAATTAAAAAGTTTCTTTTATATAAAATACAGTATATATGATTTAAAATATGCTAAGATAAGAATAATAAATTTATCTTAGAAATTGAAAATCAGTATAATACCAAGGGTTACGGGGTAAAAATATTACTATATAAGGAAAACATAAGCAAATCGTAGAGTTTCTATATGTTTGCTACCATTATTTTTAAGCAATAATGTTTGTGTTACATTTTTTTAATATCTGCAGTAGAAATACACTACAAAGATGCTTGTTTTGAAATAGTGGTAGCAAAGGTCGAAAATGTCAGGAACGCTGCGAGCACAAGAAGGATGAAAAGTTTAGGCATCTTCGCACACATTTATGTAATATCCAAAAGAATAAATGGCTGGGCATTTTTGAAAAATTATACTCGCAATTTGCCAAACAACTATTTTGAATAAAATGAATTTAAGAATGATCATTCACTATGCCACATTTTTAAGAAACATTTTTAGGACACCAAGCTTCGAAAGCGGTTTCTTCTAAGATATTTCAAATTAATAAATAACGAGTGAGTATTTCGCACTGCATTCTAATATTTTATAACAATATTTATTATTTTTTAGATGCAGGTTTACACTTCTAAAGAAAAATTAAGGATAAAAATATATGCTAACAACATTAGTCAAACCAGAATATCTTCTCCCTTAATCCATCAAAGTTACAGTAAAAATGATCGAAGATAGAAAAATGATCAAAGATAGCGAAAGGCATGCCCGAGAAATTAACAATGGTATTTTAATTGCAATAGGGGATGACGTCATCCGCTTTTTGAAGAATATGAAACAAAGAAAAATAAATTGAATTCATTTAAAATAGAACTTAATCTAATATAACAAAGCCCACGTAAAATACAACTGTTTCGATCGATCGATGGTGTCCTTTTCTTCTAAACATTTCTATTTCAAATATGCTTTTTAACAATAATATAAAATAAAACCGTGCGGAGAAATCATACTTTATCTATTATGTGCTATTTATTTTTTTTATAATCATTGTTAAGAACAATATAATGCAGTATTTTATTTCTGTGGAAACACTAATTTGAGAAAAACCTTCATTCCACTGATGAAAACAATGCCGATTCAATTTTTAATTAAAGGCAGTTTTTAATAAAAAACTTGTTTTACCGAAATGTGAGTATGCTATGTCAGAAGATGCTTCAAAAACTTTTCGAATGATGCCTCCTTCGTTGTTGTGAGTTTCGTAAATTCATAGAAAAAGGGATGTTGATAACCGAAATAATACATATGAATAATATGAATGAATAAAAAAAAGGGATTTTTTCTTTCATTCAAAAGTATGTAACACTTAAGCAGATTCAATATATATCATTGCATGTGCATATGTGTGTGTATTTAAAATCTATATTATAAAGTAAAAGCATCTGCGTGAGTACTGCTGCATATATACATTTATATGAATTAAGTAAAATTTTACTTAATTCATATAAATGTATATATGATGTCATATTGAGAGTGTCAACACCTGATCAATAAATTTCGCTATATCTGCAATTTTTTTATCTTCTAAATATCGCATACAGCCCGATTACAAACGATTAACACATTGGCACATAAAACAATATAAATAGTTCAGTGTTTAATTCCGGCTAATATTTCATCAATATATATATATATATATATATATATATATATATGTGTGTGTGTGTGTGTATGCATGTATATATATAAACAAATTTAACAGATATGTAATATAAATGCGCGCTTAAACCACTAAAATTACCAGAATTTAGAAAAAGCTGCTGTAAATAACAAAACTTTGACAATTTCTTGGGCTAGTAACTCCTGGCATGCGGCTGATAAGAAAGTGTCTCTTTTGATAAATTTAAAAACTTTATTTGAATACATAATCTATATTTTTCATTTAACTGCTTCTTGGTATTATTTGTGGGGAATCTAAAAAAATAATTAAACGTAAAAAAATCTATTAGATATTTCAATTTAAACAAATAGTTTTAACTCATTTTCTGTATAAGGCCGGTCTTTTTTTTTTTTTTTTTTTTTTTTTTTTTTCATAATCTTCCTTAAACTGTATAAAAAATCAATATCGAAAGCTTCCTTTAAAAACAAATTCTTATAAGTATTTTTTTCAAAGTATAAAATCAGAAATATCCAGTCACAAAATATCAAAAGTTTTTACAATAAATAATGTTTTTAAGAAACAATTCCGAGTTTTAATAACATAAATTCATTTTTTTGGATTTCTCACTCTTCTTCATTGGACAGAAATTGGAGAGCATAAAGGAGTTTTTGAGAAATATGTTTTCTTATTATGTCTATGTCTGTCAGATTTTATTCTATTTCGCTTTCAAAGCGTATACTCTTGACTAGAATAATACCTAATTTTTAGAAAGTATCATATATATATAGACGGGATTTGACAGCAATGCTCACTTGTTCATAACCTGATTTTTTTTCTGCTGATATATACTTTTTTGGAAGGATAGATGGAATTGAAACATGTTGGACAATACCATATTGACTGAAAAGATATACTGTATAAATGAATTTTCTATTAGTTTATACACTTGAAAAATAAATTATTTATTTATATTTTAATAAAAAGATTGTTTTACATAAAGTGCAGTATATGGGTTAATATATGCTAAGGTAAAAATTATAAATTTATTATCGAAAGTGAAATTCATTATCAGTAACTGGAAAAAAAGACGAAAATTTGCAAATTCTTCCAGGTTACCAATGTTTACAAAAAGCGTTAATTTTCTTTAGAAACCTCAAAAACAAATATATTTTTGAATTTTAAAGAATAAGAAGCATTCATAAAAGCAAATTTTCTTTTGCTGCCACGTTTAAAGATTTGCTCACGTTTGCTGCCACGTTTTTATAGTGTATTAATCAATTTTCTCAAACAAGAGAATCGGTATTGAAGATGCTATCACTTTTCAATTAAACATTCTCAGGTGCGTAATTGAATTTATACATGCAAGATTAACAAAATAATATTAATATTAATATTACTGCTCTTCATTTATCATGTTTCTCTGCAAAACATGTTTGTTTAACATGAAAACGTTTACTCGAGAATGGATAGCATACAAAATATCCTATAATCCGCGTCGGAAACCTTTCCAAAAATTAGTGGCAGCAAAAGAAACATTGCCTTTTTAAAGGCTTCAGTCAATCTCGAAAATATATTGGTTTTTGAGGTCTCTAAAGATAACGAACGCATTTTGGAATCGTGGATTACTCGGAAGAGGTTATTGTATATTTTAGTTCTTGGTTATATTATATTTTCCTAAATTTTAAGAAACAATTGTCTTTCGTCTTCGGGAGGCGCGGAGTGACCTGCAGTCCCGAACTTATTCGATAGTGCTAAAATTCGTATTTTTCAAAACCTATTCCACAGTCAAAAAGAAGGTCTCCTCTTTAAATAAGTATTTTTTGCGAATCGGTACCTCTGAGGTAGAGTCCTAGGGGAACGTCGCCGATAGGGAGGATAAATCAACCGTGAAAATGACACTTTTCATTTTTAAATTATTCTGTCTTTAGATGAAGAAGGTATTGGATTCCTGAAAATTTTCGGATTTCGGTTTTCAACGGATTTATATGTTTTAGAATGTCCTGAACACGATTGAACTGATTTTAGAAAATGTCTGTCTGTGAGTCTGTCTGTCTTTGACAAAAATTTTGTGGCCACTCTATGTCAAGAACTAATGCGCGGAATTTAATACAACTTTAGATTCAGTTAGACCTTCATATAAATTGGTGCCGATTTGTTTTTAGGGTAAATCGCCCAACAGGTAGCGCTGCTATTAACGTTTTTCAAGATAGCTATATCTCAAGAACTAATTCACGGATTTTCATCAAACTTCAGTTTCAGTTATTTGTTATATAAGTTGTTGCTTAGTAGGTTTTGTTAGAGTACCGTCGGTAGCATAATTAATTTTCTATCTTTGTTAATTCTTATATCAGTCTTCTATATTTTAATATACATTTTCATCTCTTGATAATGGTAAAAAAGATTGGTTCAGCTTACCTGAAATTTTCCTTTTTGCGCAGAGAATAATCCACAGTAATCCAAATATTTATTCCTTTGGATATTCATCGTGTCACTGTATTTGAATAAGAAATAACAGTGTGAGTAATGCATTTGCGTGAAGTAAGTAAGTATCCACTTTTCGTTTGAATATAATATTATTATTGAAAATTCTTGGCTTTATATACACATTTAAATCGCGATTGGAGGCTGCTTAAAAGTGCTCCAATTTTACATTAAATTTGGGATATTTACAAGGGCGTCTTAACTGTTCGGTAACATTTTAGATTCTGTGGGATTGTTATTGAGTTCAACGCGCGGGGCATCACGTTGTAGGTTGAAGGAGAGAGTCTGGAAAATTTCTTAGATGATTAGTTTCGACAGTCTCTGGTTTTATTCACTATGGTTTGCAGCTGCGTTTATCACTTGAAGTACTTATAATTAATTGGGGTCTGGTTTTTAACATGTTCTAAGTGTTCTTTAGATCGTTCACAACACGTGGAGATTATTAACGGCATAAAAAGGTTTATCCGTCAGGTTTTAGTGGAAATTTCTTTGCAGGTGGATCTGCTATGCTGCATTTTTCAGGATTTACACGATTTTAGTGATAGTCATATCACAATAACTAATGCATGGAACTTAATAAAACTTTAGATTCCGCACTCTCAGAAATAAAACACTCAATTTTGACGATTCGGCAATCCTTAAGCCCTATTTCGTTATTTTTGACAATCATTTCGTCACGAGAATCCTCAAATATCTGACGAAACTGCTTCCTTACTGTCAAAAATAAAACTTTCACTTTTGACGATTCCGCAATTCTTGAGCTGTATTTCATCATTTTTGACAATCATTTCGTCTCAAAATTAAGTGATTTTTAAAGAAATGGAAAATATCAAATATTTGACGAAAATGTTTCGCCATTCACGGCCAGATTATTTATGCCTAACTGATCCCTTTCCCCTCTATAAACAGTAATGTGTTAAAATCTTAACCCCTATCATCTAAAATTGATAAACTCCGCTCCACTATTGCACTTCAAAATTTATAATTTCAGACCAACAAATTAACTAGACCATATTCTAATCATTCATTGAACAAAAGAAATTTCTTTAATAAATTATATTAATCAAGCCATATTCTAATTATTTATTAACCATAGAAAAACCATAATAATAATCTAGCCTTATTCAGAGCCCGATTAAGTTTATCCGGGACCCAAGACCCATCAGCTTTTGAGGGCTCTCCTCAAACTAAAATAGTAGTTAGAAATGGTTTTTTGAGTATTTGGAAATTTTCAAGCTTTTTATAAAAAGGGTCATGAAACTCAGGTTAACCTAAATTTTGTTTTGCTGTTTCTTACTATAAAACTTTAAATATCTCTTCATCTTAAATATTTCTTTAAAAAAAATCCTATAAAAAATATTCTGTCTACTGCACTGTTAAGCTGTTTTTAGAGAACAGAAAAATGCCGGTAAACGTTTATACAAGTGACTGTTTCTTAAATATCAAAGAATTAAAAAAAAAACTAAATAATTTTATTCACTTTGGGGCCCCCTGTCTCAAATGGGTCCAAGGCCATGACCTAGTTGGTCTGTTTGGTAATCAGGCCCTGGCCTTATTAATTAAAACATACAGAAATTATAACAGCACCGATAAAAATACAATCTGTTTTCTAAAAATATAAACACACATCAACATTCCGTAGATACATTTAAAATCAAATTTATCCAAGATCCCGCTGGCTAAGTGGTCAGAGCGATCGTCTCCCACACTAAAAGTCGCGCTTTCGAATAACCTTGAAGACTTGTGAAAAGTGTTGTTATTTTTCCCCTTGTCAATTAAAATTCTCAGTAGATGGCGCCACTAGACTTTTTTTAGACTTTCGAACAAGCAGTTTGACGAAATAAATTTCCTCGCATTTTTGAGAAAAGGAAATTACTCGATTTGACAAAATATTCGCTCGGATCATTTCCCAGGAAACAGTTTCGTCAAAAACGAAGAAAATCTCGTGGAATTTGAGTATCCATTTCTGACAGTGCGTTATACATATATAAATTGGTCCTGGTTCGTTTTTGGTGTAAATAGCCCAACAGGTGGTGCTGGTATTCAGCATTTTTTCTGCAATAGCTCTATTTCAAGAAGATGCATGGAGTTTTAACAAACTTCCGATTCTGTTAGAATTAAGTTAGAGGTTGATATAAGTTATTGCTAATTATATTTTGGTGTAAGTAGCCCTACAGGTAGCGCTGCTATGTTGCGTATCTCAGGATTTACACGATTTTAGAGATAGTCTTATCTCAAGAATTAATGCACGGAATTTCATCAAACTTCCTATTCTGTTATTTTGAAATATTAACATACATGACATAGAAGAAAGTTTTGGGATTGCAACATGTTTTTAAGTGAAATCACACATCTAACAAATCTATATAGCTTAAACTTTGCACACAAGTTCATTGTCAATGACAACGCAATTTTCACGTGGATTTACGTGAAAGACATTTTTAATGTTTTCGAGCGAAACCACGTATTTAACAAAACAATTTTACTCAAATTTTACACACAAGTTCATTGTCGATTACAATGCAATTTTCATGTGGTTTCACATTAAAGACATTTTTTTAATGTTTTTTAGTGAAACCACGTATCTAAAAAATCAATTTTACTCAAATTTTGCTCAAAAGTTCAACGTCAATAATAATACATTATCCACGTAGATTAACGTTAAATAATTTTTTTAGCGTGTTTGAGTGAAATCACATATTTTACAAACACAGTTTGTTCAAAATTTTCCCACAACTCCATTATCGATGGCAATGCATTATTTATGCAATTTCACATTAAAAACATTTTTTTTAATGTTTTTGAGTGAAATCTCATATTTAACAAACGAATTTTACTCTAATTTTGCACACAAGCTCATTGTCGACGACATTGCATATTCAAGTATTTTCAGTGCCGAACTTCATGAAGTATATGTTCTAACGGTATATACCTTCTTTTTCATTTTTATTTGAAATATTAAATTTTGGTTGAAAAGCGCGTTATTGTATTTTTTAACGTGATATTTTAAATTTTAGTGTATTTTTTACTTCTATCAATATGAAACAGTTACTTAATGTTTAAAATTCTCTCTTCTCCTATACCTGTATTATGTTGTCAATTTCTCTATATTAGCTTATATTGATTTATTAAAATTAGATTATTCTACTAAATTTTGTAGATTTTACTGAATGAGTATGCATATATGTAGATATACATTTAAATAATTAAACATAGCAAGGCTATAATGCATTTCCTTCTAGAAAAATCACAGAAATTACACCTAGCTTCAGCCATGATTCCAAATTAACAAAAACAAAAATTTTACATGGTGTAAATATAATCAAAATACATCCTAAAGCTTTGTCAATTTGCTCACTTCACGTGCAAATAAATAACAGATGATCATGATAATGTAAAAGTATTATTTTAATAATATAGCTATGAAAAAGATAATTCTAGAATAGGTATAATAAACTTTAGCAGATTTATTTTTTTATTACAGTTTTATTATGTAAATGAATACTGCATTATGTGTTGCGTGAAGAAAGAATAATCGTCGAGTTAATATTTAAATTACCATAATCTACATTTAAAAATAAACCTAAACATTATTCTTAATAACTAGGTGAAAACCTGTCAACTATGATGGATTATAAAAACATGGAGAACTAACCAAGTTTATTTTAAATACTGCTTCAAGGTTTAAAAATGTAAATAAAAGATGTTTTTTTTTTTTAAATGCTGAATTCTTTTGCGTGTACAAAAGTAATAGCTGGGTTTAAAATTAAATTACGCAGTCTTTATTTAAAGATAATTGCAAACACATTTCTTAATAAACAAGGAAAAACACGTAAGCTATAATGCGTAGTTTAGTAATTGCTCCAAATAACAGATATTGATGGCAGCATCCCGAAATAAGTAAAGAATTATATAAGTAGTTATATAAGCTATAACGACTATATAATAACCTGCTCCTCGGCTTAGGATTTAGGATGTCGTAATTGTTGGTTTTTGTTGAAATGTGTGCGTCATGTTAATATTATGTTCGTGTTGTTAATTATACCAGTGTGCTAATTGGAGCTGTGTGTTCTTTTAATTAATAATTAAGTTACTAAAATAACGTGTATCAAATGTGTATACATAATGTGTATTTAAAAAAATTATGATCTAACAAAGAGATTTATTTTAATTACTGATTTTTGCACAATTCAACATCAATTTTAGTGTCTCCGAAAGCTCGTTTTCTGTTATTTGTGTTTCAATCGACTGCCATATTTGTTAGTTTCATAAAAAGATGCATTTAAATATCATTTACCTTTTATATGACAAAAGTTACCGACATTTTAAAGCTGGTTATTTTAAAACAGTTTGGCCAGCTTGAACAAAACTTTAAAGGAATATTATTTAAATGAAATACAATTCTACTTTTTTAAATTTTGCTTTTTAAGGTTTTAATATATTTAAAGTTTATTAATTTTAAACATAAGCAGATAGACATTTCATGTATTGCGCGAAGGATTTTGCTTCCAAAATTCAATTGTACGGTATAACTTATTAATAATCAGGTAAATAGTTTATAATTAAAATAACCTATTATATAAACCAAACTGGAATTCATTTAATCATAAAATGTAAACACTTCCTTAAAATCAGAAATTTGAAATATTTTAATATTACAAATAAACATATTTTAAAATATATTCAGTGAACACTAAATCCACTCGAATATGGAGCATTTCTTGCTGGTGTGACAAAACATTTTAAGTAGATATAACAATATTTGCAAGATTTTCAATTATTTTTTTAAAACAATCATGAATGAATTTGTTCAAGGGTATTTTATACCATTGGTCTTCTACTTAACAACATAGTGTTATGCAAATCAGTGACCACAAACTTCTGGAGCTCTCCCTATAAGATTATATAAACTCATAGTAATAGGCTAAATTATTTTCAGGCAAAAACTTCAAATATTATATTATAATTTAATATATATATATTTTATAATAAATTATATTTCAAATTATATCCTATTTCAACCCTCTACTGAGTGGAGTTTAGCTCATTTAAAGCCAGTTGCGGCCGCATTTGAGCGGATTTTTTAAAACCCGGTGTAGTTCGGTTTAGCGAATTATTTCCGGTTTGAAGTCTCCTATAAACTTGCTTTAACGGGGTCTAACTGGTCATTCATTTATTGCAATTTACACTTAATCCCTATGGTCTTCATATTTCTATACACAAAATATCATTGTATGAAAAATTAAACGTGTTTATCTCAGTTTTTTTATTGTTAAATCACGTTTCTGACAGAGCGATATACAATTTAAGTAAATATTCTGTAACTCTTTAAAGCAATATATGAGAACTTGGTTTTTAATAAACAAACAAAACTTATCTACTTAAAATATCTATATAAATATTTTTTTAACTGTATAATAAACATCTCTAATGACTAAAAAGTTATTTTAGTTTTGAAAACTTTTAAATTCATTCCTTTTATCCAATTATCCATTCTTTTGTCAATGACACATACAAAATAAATCACTTTTTCACACATATAACTTAAAAAAAAGAAAGAAATACACACATGCTAAAAGAAATATATATATATATATATATATATATATATATATATATATATATATATATATATATAATATATTTTCAAAGAAATCTATAAATAAAATAACTTTTCTTTTATTAAATTAATTTTTCTTCTGAATGAAAATTTTATTTTCTACAATAAAGCATTTCTAAAACGGCATATTTTAGGCAGATTTCGTAAGAAATACTACCTATTACATTCTCACCTAAGTTGGAAATTTTGAAAAATTTTTGCAGATCTACGCCGATCATGACTCCCAGAACCCAAAACCACCCCCAGTTCAAAACTTTATATATCTATCTATCTATCTATCTATCTATCTATCTATCTATCTATCTATGTCACTTTTTTCTGACCACGATAACTGGAAAAATTCTGCATTAATCTTTTACAAACTCATACATAAAATCAAGGGGCATAAAATCTCGGTCAAGTTCGTTAATGGGCAAAATCGAACCAAGGGGGGGGAGGGTGGGGGGGCTTTTTGTGAAAACAGAAAAAACCCCATAATTTCTTAATTATGATACGTATGGAATCCGTTTAAAGTTATTATTACTTCTAGGAGAAGGGTCGAAAATGTATGTATGACAGATTTTTGATATAATTAAAAATGGCCCCAAGGGGGGGAAAAAAGGGGGGTTTTAAGAGAAAAAAAATCATAGCTTCGTCAATTCACAAGATATCAAATTCGCGTAAATTTGTTATTAATCCTCTTAATATTATCTAAAACTTTTATATTGACAAGTTTTTTATAGGACCAACCGTTATAGCAAAAAAAAATTAAAAACAAAAAAAAATCCCTGCCGGCTCCGCCTGCAAACAAGTTATTTTTCGAAGTAGGCGGTTCCAACTCCCACATCTTTTCAAAACTGATACATAAAATCAAGGGGCATAAAATCTCAGTCAAGTTCGTTAATGGACAAAATCGAACCAAGGGGGGGGGGGGGGGGCTTTTTGTGAAAACAGAAAAAACCCATAATTTCTTACTTATGATACGTATAGAATCCGTTTGAAGTTATTATTACTTCTAGCAGAAGGGCCGAAAATTTATGTATGACAGATTTTTGATATAATTAAAAATTGCCTTAAGGGGGGGGGGAGGGGGTTTAGAAGAAAAAAATTCATAACTTCGCCAATTCTCAAGATTTCAAATCCGCTTAAATTTATTATTAATCCTCTTAATATTATTTAAAACTTTTATATTTACAAGTTTTTTATAGGACCAACCGTTATAGCAAAAAAAAAATTAAAAACAAAAAATCCCTGCCGATTCCGCCTGCAAACAAGTTAGGTTTCGAAGTAGGCGGTTCCAACTGCCGCATCATCGTAAAAAGGTCATTTCTTCTGCAATTCCCGACAAACAGGCGCCCCACGTTCTGCGTCTTCGAAATCTACCTGTGCCTGTAGGCCGAGCCGTCAGGGATTTTTTTTCTTCTATTCATGTTCTCTGCAAAGAAAGATAATGTATACATTTAACTTTGACAAAAAATAACGAACAGATTCTTTCAAATTATGACACTCATTGTTATATTTTTTAAATATCACTAATGATATCTTCTGGTTCGAGTGATGTGAGTTTAATAAGAAAAGTAGCGAGATTTATTATTCAAATTTCTTTGTAATAAAGAACATAGCAGTCAAATAAATGTTATATTTCATTCGCCATTAATTCAACCAATGACGTAAAAATCAGTACTTCAAAATAATTATTTGAATGGGAAATTTTTCTCTCACTCTTCATTAATGATTGAAATATTGGACTAATGATTCATACTCTTTAATCATAGATACTGAACTATCAAAATTTTAAGGAACTTTCTAAATTTAAATAATGATTGACTTAAGATTTTGAGCATTCTGATTTTTCATTTCCCTGACTCAATAAATTATATCAGATCAAATACATTCATTAAAAAGGGAGAAATTTTCTCATTTGAAAATTCTCATAAAGAGTCAGATACCCTTTAAACGATCAAATATGGATTTGTTTCATTCATTTAAAGTAAAATTTATTTCCATTGTTATATTTTAAAAATTACCGCATTCGAGACAAAAGTTGGTTAAAAAAGAAGTTAATAAATCTATACAAACAGCATAAAAAAATAATAATTTTTTAATTAATTTTACTCAAAATGGTTGTTTTGCAGATTGCGTTCAATTTCGGGAAAATAGTTTTCCAGATTTTCCTAAACTTTTAATGCAATAATTAAATGTAACATAACAATAAAATACAATAAATAAATGTACATGAAATGGCCTATTATTTTGTTCTTTTAATTAGTTTTTTTCCTAAAATGTGATGATTTATGTTTTTAAAACATTCCGAATTTCCGTCTTTTATGAAATATTTACATTTCATTATTGAAAAAGTGCAAGATTTTCATAGTTAGTATGCGATTTTAACCATACACTATTAGTCAAAATATTAAACAAAATGCCGAATTGAATGACTTGTGTGAAGGTTATCCTGCGCGCACAGTGTAAAATAAGTATTTAATTACTACTAAATGAAAAATAATTATATTAATTATAATATAAATATAGTTAATTTTTAAAAGCAAAAAAATAAATAAATAAATAAATAAATAAATAAATAATCTTAAACATTTTCTTTTGAAGTTTTAGATGAGTAGGTATAATTTTTTTAAATAAAAATGTTTAATAGTTGTTTAATAGTTTTGGCATTTTTCTTTAAATAAAAATTATTTGACCTTTTAGGAAAAAAAATTACAAATTGTAAAATCATTGTAAAACAATGGCAAGTCCCATAATATTTAAGAGCCTTAGATAACTATATAAAATTTATTATACCGCATAGCAATGATCATCTTAAATTCACCTCTAAATCATAAATATCACCTGATAAAACAAGCATCCAATTGAGAATTTACAACTTGCCGAAAATGTTAATAAAAACTACTTTACTCGTGAAAATATTTTTTTTTCTAATATTAAACTTCTAAATAATAGTAGAAAAGCTAATAAATATATATATACATATATATTACAAGTTTTTGTTTATGTTTTTACGTGCGCCCCAAGGGGGAGATCCTTGCTATTGGTATTTCCCTGTCTGTTGAAGAATTGGGTTCAATTTATGTTATCTTGAAATTCTTACATATATATTTTATGCTGATCAGCTGTGCTTTGTCTTACGTTGCTTTTTTAAACATCACATATTCGCCAAAACAGAAACATTTCTTGTTCATTTTATTGGATTTTTATAGTTCTGACAAGGTATTTTACCATTAAATTCTTTTTGAGAATCTCTTCGAAAACTACTTCTTTCATCGCTATTTTACTGAATATCTGATATATTTTTATAAAAGCTATAAATGTTTTAATGTAAAACTCGGCATTCTGAACGCTTTGCAGTTCAAATAAGTAGCAATAAAAAATAAATAAAAGCTTACATCCTAGCTTTACAAAGATTGCATATTTTCTCTGATGAAAATACCTCAAGGTTCTGCAGTAAACGCTCATTTTTCATTCCTAAAACATAAAACATTACTTAAAATTATGACGTAATTTTCAATACATTTTCCTACCGTCCATGTCGAATATTAAGAGTAATCTTTCCTTCGCAAAATATAACAAAAAGAACATCAAAATGACAAAAAATCATAAACAATCCACGGCTCTTTCCAGGTTTTATATGAATAACATTGAGTGTAGGGTTGATTTTGAAAAGGTAAAATTGCTGTAACGTATAATTTTGCACAAAGGAGTTGCACAAAGGAATCCATCAAAATATTATAAAGGGTGAGGGGCTGTGCAACGATAATTTATCGTAAAGTAGTTCAAGAATTTCGTAAGATTTGTTAAAGATTTAAGTCGCGGGTTTTTTTCAGTTTTTCCAGTTAAAAAAGTGGGGACGTGGTTTGTTTTCGGATATTTATAGTTACTTGCATTTCTCGGATTATTCCTTCAATTTAGAAATTAGTAATATTTTAAGTTAATAGATTAAATTTGGCTATCTGTTAGTTAAGTTGAAGCTGATTAGTCAAGTGTTCGGACTTTGTATTTCTCAACGACAGTGCAGATAGAAACCTTGTGATTGACTTTTAACCTGATGAGGGTCTCAGATGTAGGTCAAAACTGTAGATATTTGCTTTTAATGTAATTTTTTATATCTTTTAATAAGTAATATATAATTTAGCAATGTGTGTGTAATTTTATCAATGTTTCATTTATTAAATTTCATTAATTATACAGTAGTTTATGTAAAATATACGTCTCATTGACGTCAGAAGCATAGAAACATGACACTTTCTGAAATACCTTTGTTTCATATTTTGTATTTCTAGGTATCACTGCTCTTTAGAAAATGTCTTTCACGAAAGTCACAAAATTGAATAAATTCGTACCGGCACGATGAGGAATACTCGGTTGTAAAGGGTTAAAAACTCTTGGGGTTAACACTTTAGGACTGTGAATTTTATTATATGTTTTTGACGTGTTCCTTAACTTTTTATTAGCTAAACAGCTTTTTTTTTTACATTACATCTGGTTTTTTTTAATCATAAGTGAAGACTTATTATTTTAATAATTCACTGATCACGTGAACTGACCTCTGCGATAGATTCCAGTAAAAGATAAAAATTATTAATTATACTTATATGAGAGTGATTATTTCCTTTCTCACTGATTCTACTAAACATGTCAGTGTCGGCATTTTTTCTTTTTCTTTTTTCTTTTTTATTATTTATATGTATTTCAATTATTATTATATTTAAGAACAGAAAGAGTTAAATAAATTAAAATTTTCCCGTAGTCGTCGTTAACATATAATAAAAATGACTGGTTAAATAATAAAATGAAAATAAATATTTCTATGATTTTATTTTGAAGTAAATTAAATAAATCGAAATGGCGGAAATATATTTTCAGACTATAAATAATTCAGGTGGATTTGCAAGGGTAATCCATCTTATATACAAGAAAAAGGCTCAGTGGTATTATAGTCTGTTTGGCTCTTAATTAATTCAAGTCTCGACGTACACTTTTCCAAAATTTCAAAATCACCTTTTAACTTTTTGAAATTTAAAAATTCGTTTATAACGTTTAAACATACATAGATTTAGTAAAGTTTACTTCTTTTAGAAAATATCGTTAAAGTAATAAATATATACCTCTATCATCCATCACAAAATATACTTTAAGATGTTTTGGACTTCAAGACGTTGAGGCTTGATAAACATTATATTTACAAATTTTTTTAACCATAACAATTCTTATCATTTAGGACATTTTTCTTATGAAACATATGGTGAGCGTGATTTCATGTATATTTGAATTATTTAGTTCACGGTGCCCCTTAAAGTCGCAGGGCCAATATGGACCATTTGCCTACTCTACATATTTGATAATCTGGCACTGTATAATTTACCTTATTAACCTTCTTCTTTTTGCATTTCATATTCTTCGTCGTATTAAAAAGAAATGCATATATGTATTGTTCAAAATATTTTTTACAATATTATTTTTAAGCCAAAAATGCTCGATTCGTATAATTAATAGGATGAAGGGCATATGCCCTGCACCCTCACTGTAAAAATGATCATCAAAACCTGTGATAAGTCTAATAACAGAATTAAAAATTATATAACGTTCAAAAAGAACACATCCTTTTCCGTGGACGGTGGCACAGAGTCTCCAAATTGATAATTTATTGCCAAATATTATTTCTGCTAGGAACACAATCCAAGGCTTTTTGCGAGACTGAGAACATTATCGATACTTAAGTCAGCCCTCCACCAAATTAAATCTTGGGTACGTGACTGGTTGTGTCCATTTTGCTTCGCAGTTTCGGATTGACTTATTTCTCTTTATAAAGTGTATGAAGATAAATTATTATTTTTTTAAATGTACTTCATTCAGTACTTAAAACGATGTAAAAAAGGAAAAACATAACTATCATACATATAATAATTCTTGTGAAATACGTTCATAGTCATTTAATACTTTCAAGTGACAAATTATAATAGAACTTTATAGACTACTTCATGAACATTCTTGTTTGTTTTTCGATTTCAGATTCTTCGTTTTATAAAAAAGAAATGCATATACGTATTGTTCAAAGTATTTTCTACAATACCAGTTTAAAGACAAAGATGCTGCGATTCTTATAAGTATTAGGATGAAGAGCATTCACTGAATACGCTCATCACAATGCGGGCCATGCACTTTAATCCTGCTTTGAAAATTACAGGTACGAAAAATCGTGTAACATAAGGTACCATTTGTACAAACAACCATATAATATTTTTACAAATAAATACAATTATATTCAACAAATAAACACTAAACCTCTTATACAGAGAAAATATAATATTTCAAAACTATGATAAGCCAGCATCTTCAAATAAGTCTTTCTCGAACTCAAAGAATATTTTTCTAAAGAATACACTTTTTGAGTTTCACCAAGAATCTGTAACAGATCAAGTGTAGTTTTAAGAAATATTTACATTCCGTTCATATTCCGAGTGAACACCTTTCAAACGAAAACATTTGAAACAGTCGGCATGATTTAACATGTTTTGCATGTCAAATAAAGTCCATATAAATCTGCTTGAATCAAAATCCTATTAGATCAACATGTAAATTTTAAGTTGAATCGTTACTTTGGAATTACACAGTTTTCAGAAGCTGGTAGTTTAAATATTAACATTCCTTTGATTCACGACTATTAGTAATTTTTCATGGTATATCTATATGTTTAAGAATTCTTTAAATATGCCTCAAAAGGTTACGTGAGTAGTACTTTGGATGGAATAGATTTGACGGGATTTATTAAACGTGGGATATTAGAAATATATTTTGCAATTCAGTAAGACAAAATTTGTTGCATGAACATTCATGAAAACTTGAATGTCATATTAAAACTTTTCTTAAAATATGGAAACATGAAGTGGAAAGCGAAATGCATCCTAATGATTTAATGAAATATTATTTAAATTAGTTTAAAATGCTCCATATAAATAAACCATCTCTACATAAAATCTAATATTTTACGCAAAGAAAATGTAGCATTACAAAAGAGCGATGTATAGCCAGCACGAACAAGTCATTTTTGAATAGAAAAAACATATTGCTCTAAGGAATATACATTTTGAGATTTACGGAGAATCTGAAACTGTCAAAGTGTAGTTTTAAGTAGTATTTACATTCCATTCATATTCCAAATGAACACCCTATGTACCTTATATTGCAATAATTTGCAATAATATGGCTTAAAACTGCACCTGTAGTGTTTGAGAATATACATGAAACTGAAAAAGTATATTCCTTAGAGCAATATTTCTTTAAGTAGATTTCCTTGAACGTGCTGTGTATCGCATAATGAAGCGTTTTATACATTCGGTATAACATAACAAGTCCTGCATGTCAAAGAGAGACTACAGTAATCCGAATTAATCAAAGTTATTTTTTATCAATATGTAAGTTTTAACTTGAGGTTTTATTTTGGGATTACATAGTTTTCAGAACTTGGTAGTTAAAATATTAACATCCCTTTGATTTACGACTATTAGCAAATTTTGATGATATATCTATCTTTTGGGTATTCCTTACATATTTTTCAAATGTCATGTCGGTAATACTTCGGGCAGAACTGGTGAGATTTTATTAATGCATTTCACACGTCTTATCATGGGAAAGAAAATCTTATATTTGATTTATATATATATATATATTTAGAAAGATAAATCATGTTGCGTTTATACTCAAGAAAACTTGAATGTCATATTAACACCTGTCTTAAAATAAGAGATCAGTAAATGCAAAGCAAAATTCTAATTTAATGATTTTAAAAAACATTATTTAAAGAGTGTTCCTTTCCAACCAACCATCGTTCTATGCATAAACTTTAATATTTTACGCAAAGGAAATCTGGCATTATAAATCTCAGTTATATAGCCAGCATTAACAAATCACTCTTGAATTGAAAATAAATATAAAAATAAAAATAAAAAATAAATAAATAACCTCTTTTATAAGCATTCAATACTATCTTCAGAATCATACCTAATTTCATGACTGCAATTCAAACGTTTTCCCCCTAAAATTACCGTTAGAGTACATTAATTTGTAACGAACGCCGAACTCGACTATTAAAAGTTTCCTGCTATTTTTACTATTGGTAGAAAGCGCGAGCAAGTGAATTTATTAAATATATATATATATATATATAAATTTTGCGCTGTTTCTTTTTTAAGATATGACAACAGGAAAGCAAAAATTAAACATTGTTGAAACTATCATTTTAGGATTTCTAAATTGATTTTTCAGCGCAAAATCGTAATTTAATTAATGTTAAACTATTAATTGATTAAAGCACATTTTGTCAAGTATTACACACTTTATTTTTATTTTTATTTTATTTTATATTTTTTAGTGTTTAATTTCTGCAGTTTCACATTCATTTGGCCTATTTTGGCAAGCGTGACTTGGCGCATATTTAAATCCATTGTTGTAGTAACTCGTATGCAATTGTAACCCTGGGGAATATTGGCGATTAATCACCTGTGGCGAGCTAAAGGGAAAATGTCTTAAAATTAATTTTTGTGGGAATGAGATAGACGATACGATCTTAACCACAGTGAATACTATGAAGAAACACACAAAGTGAGAGAGCATTTGAAAAACTGAAGCAACATTCTTATATTTAAAATCTAGTAAATCTAGTTCGAAATTCTGAAGTATTGGTTCGAAGAAATTGTAGTAATATGTCTTTTCTTTCTTTTTATTTTACGTGCACAAAAGACGGACACACATCAAGAACATAAATTAAATATTAAACACTAATAAATGACATTCGAAAATAAATTTCAGGAAGCGGCAATTTTCGCTTCTTATTCGAGCAGTAATCTAGGTGCTACTAAGCTTATTTTTATTGCGTCACTGAAGTGGCTGCACGCGGGCCATATCGGCAACAATATCAACCGACCACATGATTCGCAACATACTACACCCAGAAAAAGGAATTGATTAAAACTACAAAACATGTTTTGTTGAATACATTTTGGTTGTTTTAGCAAAATTCAAGTAAAATTAAACCATTTTACTTGGATCAACAAAACACTTTTTGCTGACGATACATTTTTTTTTTTTTGGAATTGCAAAAAAAAATTTTTTTTGTTGATTCAAAAAAAATTCCATTGACCTATATTTAAACAAAAAGTTTTGTTGGGTCAACCAAATTTTTGTTTTTTCAACAAAACTTTTTTCTGGGTGTACACTTTGAATGTAAAGACAAAGAAGCATTTACTAAGAATTGAAATACATAGAAATGATCAAAAAATACTTGTATAATTGTAAATGCACGTTACTATTTTACATCAGTAATACAACGGAGACGCACTTGTGCTTCCTCTCAGTAAATATGACTAATAGTTGAGACTTGCTTAGAAAACCAACCACTTCCTTAGACAGAAATCTTAAGAACTCTTCTCTCATTCATCCTCCTGAACAAACTCATACACCGCGAATCTATGCAAACTCGAACAACATTTCACCCCATTGAGTTGTTGCATACTTGCTCATACTTGCTCTTTTTCCATATTTATTAATTTAAAATTAACTTCAAAAAATAATAAAAAGTTGCCTTCTCACCAGAAACAAACCAGTGTATATATATATATTTATAATTTTAGCCTATCAGGAAGTGAGTGAAAAATCGATTGCAAAATTCCATCTTTACATACAAAAACTAAGCTCTGAGTTAAATAAAACAGTGTAAGAAAAACATATCGCACAAATGAATATCATTTTTGAATTACATAAAAATCTAGTGTAATAAAAAGTGTAGTTTTCACACTGTAAAAAAAAAAAAAAAAAAAAAAAAAAAAAAAAAAAAATGTTGATTTTCCGGTAATAGTGGTACTTCAACTGCTAGTATTATAGCGTACAACTAACAGTAATAAACAGTGAAATAAGCAGCAATACGCTATCGCACATATTACTGCTTGCTTTACTGTTTATTACTGTTAATTTTACGTTATAATACTGGAAGCTGAGTTGCCAGTATTATACAGTAAACTCAACATTTTTTTTTTAATTGCAGTAATATTTATGTTCTAGGGTGAAAACCACAGTAACTAACACTTTAAGGATATTTTCTTGTTCAAATCACTACTACAAAGTTTTAAATCTATTTTATACTTATCTTTGTTTTTGAAAGCACAATAAAGATACATTAAAAAATTATTGTTGACAAAATTTTGAAAAATTATACTTTTCATTTACTAAAAATTAATTTTTGTCATCAATATAGTCAATATCTCCAGTAACTGACACCATCCCTTTTTTGAAAAACCATTAGCTGAAAAATAAGTTATAAAAGTTAAGACAAATAAGTTACCACTAGATGACATTACTCTGCAGAATTTTACAAGAAAATGCTTATTTGAGTTAGATTTCTGTTGAAGTACCAGTTACTGGTTAGGTGTCAATAACTGGGGGTTTCACCCTATTTACATTCCCAATTAACAACATTCAAACTGAAGCTTTTCAAACAGTCGGCATAATTTAATACGTTATGCATGTCAAATAAAGACTACAGTAATCTATTTTAATCAAAATGCTATTAGATCAATATTTAAATTTCATTAAATTCAACATGAAATGTTTATTTTGGACTCCACAGTTTCTAGAAGTTGGTATTTTAAATATGAACATTCCTTTGACTTACGAAAATTTTGATAGTACATCTACCTATTAAGCATTCTTTAAACATGCCAAAAACTTTATGCGAGTGGTACTCTAAACAAGTTATATTTGATGTGATTTTATTAGTTTATTATTGGATTCATCTAGGGCTATGAAAGCGGAAAATACATTTGAAATAGTCTTTGAAATTCATTAAGATGTATTTTGCTGTCTAAATATATTAAAGAAAACATGACTATCACCTAACATTGGATTTGAAAACGACAGAACTTGATATGAAAATCTGATTGCTTCTTACTAATAATTACATCTTACAATAAGAGGTGCCACGCATGGAAATTTGACGGAATAGAAATTTTTAATAAGGAACATTTAAAAGAACTTTTAAAAATTCTACAAAGATAATTGCATGAAAAAAAATCAGACTCATATTGGCCAATTTAATTTAAAAATTAATCGTTATTTTTTTAACTATATTTTCCATAAAACTATTTTTTTTATTAATTTCGACTTTTTAAGTTATTGAAAAATTAAATTTCACTTATTTAATCTATAGTTCAACGAAATGCAAAATCAGAAAACATTATGTCATTTTGACACTTTTATATCAGATTTTTAGTTTTATCTTCGGAAATTATATTTGAAGTTAATAAAACATGACGCTATTTTATTCAACATTATATACATATAGAAGCTAAAAGAATACGCAAACTTTTCATACGTGCTTTTCAGAATTTTGTTCCATGCATATTTTAACGTAATGGGTTATACTTAGATGTATTGACATCAAAAACTGATATCATATTTACCCGCGGTTGTTCGTACGAACAATTTTCGCAGCTCTTGGGCAACCTCGATGTCCAATCGCATTACAAACAGAGTATAAAGTACAGAAATTTTGGTCGTTTAGACATCTTTGTTATGAGATATTTGTGATATTTTAATGAAAATTCTCACTTCTTGTGAAAAAGTGTTGCTTGCCAAATTGCGCCTTTTTGCGCCAAATACTCGAATATATTTTACTTTTTAAGAGATTTTATCCTGAATTCCTCAGCTAAATTTGACTGATATTTTATTACGTACATGAGTAGCTCCATTAGCATTTTTTTTCAAAATATTCTGATTACGCGCTTTAAGGAGACCTTCTTTGTTAGTACCCTGGAAAATGTTAAGACATTCATTACTTTACATTCGGTAAAAAATTACAAATATATTGATTTTCCAATTTTTGGCGAAAATTATGTTTAGACCTCCCAAGTTCTCGGAAGTTTTTCAAAGAGCTTTCATATATAAATATACAAAAAATGCCTTTCACTCATCCATATCCCCTTTAAAAGCCACGCAGATTTAAGGAAACAGATGAAATAAAAGCTTTGAGTTTTCAATTTTCAATTTTATACTTAAAAAATAAAACAGACTCAGATATTTCTCAAAATTAATTTATATATTATAAGACCTTAAAAAAATACTGAAAAAATTAGACAAATTAAGAAAATAATTTGACGTTGCACAATACAATCTAATGAAGTATAAACCAGCAAAAGATTGTTAAATTGCTAAGCATAGTCTTTGATTCTATAAAACTTCTTTAACGGAACTATCTTGACCGATTTCAACATCAAGTAGCGCTAAAAATAATTCTTCCATTCAAAATTGTCTGATTTAAATTTTAATGTTACAGATTTCTATAAAACTCCCAGTTTTCACTACAATTTTCATGTTTTTACGTAATGCATTTTCCTATATATGCCGAGAAAATGAAAAGTTCACAATAAATTAAACTATGGTAGAATCTCGATTTATTTACTCTTTTAGAATAGAGAGATACGTTATGAATTTTTTTCTTCTTCTTCTCTGAAACCAATTACCTTCAATTGCTTACAAGTAATAATGAGTTATACGTAAGCAACACTTACAAATTACAAATAATTACAAATAATTAAAAGTTATAAGCATTACGTCTGAAAACAGTATTAAATTTCTACTATAAAATATTATTATGTGTAGTAGAATAAAGTTTAAGTAACTTTCTGTAAATTTATTTTAAATAAATATTTGTTTTTCAAATTTACTTTAGAGAATTATCTACATTGTAATAAAAGCTAAATTTAATATTAATCTATTTGATGATGCAAAAGAAGAAGAATCATCTTAGCATCTTCCTTTCGTTGTTTCATTATTTATTATGGTGAAACTTCAATAATTGTTCAACGTTTTGCTATTCTATGGAAATATATAGCAGTCAATTACAACAAATAGTTCTATACGCTTTCAATATGTTGCTTTAAATCAACTTAATTTCCGCTTGCTTGTCTAGTAGTTAGAATGCTCGCTTTTTAAGTCAAGAGGTGCGAAGTTCGAATTCCGGTTTAGGGATAGTGTGTAATTTTATATAAATTAATTGTGTATCGTATACACCTTTAAACAACTGGACAATGTCTGATTAGTCCTTATAAAGAATAACTATAGACAATTATGATACACCAGTTTATTGTTCAACAATTTACTAGGTCATAGTTGAACATTTTGCGATTTTATGGTTAAACATAACACAATTTATAGTTGAACCGGATCACAAAATTTTCATTTAAGCTTTCACACTTTTATGATGTCAACTTTTTTAGAACCATTGTTTTGATGAAATTTTGAACCAAATATTTAACAATGTATTTCCCATTTAATATAACTTTCCTTAATAAAACTGTATGTCAAAATAGTATTACAATATACTTAAAAAATGTCCAAAATATACCGAGTCCCCTTAATAATATTTTAAAAGATATCGGAAATCTGCGTGGATTTTATTTAAGTGGAGTGCATTTAAAAAACACACAGCAACTAATAATTTTTCAAAAAATCATTAAGAATAAAGAAAATAATATCTTACGTAATTACGAAATTTTTTACTATATATTTGCATTTTATATTAAAAATTTACGCGATATTTTTATTTTTATATTTAGTTCACTCAAAAGATTATTATATTTAAGTATATTTTTCTGGTAAAAAGTTTGTCTTTTTTTTCTGTGTCAAATTTTGCCTCATACAATATAAATATTTCTAAAACCTTCAATAAAATAATAAATGTCCGTCACGAAAAAAAAAATACAATGCTAAGAAAATATGGAAAAAAACCCTGTGATTTGTTAAAAAAATACTTTGTGATAGTTTTAAATGATAAAATGCCAATGTGAAAGGAAAATAAATTAAGAAGAATTGCATGAAAGCTCAATGTAAATATTTTTTTTTCTGTATACAACTACTCCACATAATAAAGGAGCAATTATTTAACTTAAAATTGATGTGGATACAAGTGTTTTTCTTTATCCACTTCAGACTGAAGTACACAAATGTGGATCTCTATTATTCTCCAGATAAAAACTAAACTGTTTGATTTTTTTTTATTATTTAATTATTTTTAAGGGTCATCGAAAACGGTTGAACAAATTTGAAAAAAAAAAAAACATAACTTCAAAAGTAATTGGGTAAACGCAATATTTTTCTTTCCAAAGTACTCGGCAATTATCCAAGATTTGTTAGATGTCACAGTTTTAAATCCGTGACATTTAGACAATGTGCAGAATCGATGATCTGAAAATGCAAATCGCACCACATATTCGCACATTTCACTTTTGTTTTAAGGTTTTTCGTGTGCATAGAGGACCCATTCCTACTAAATTGACGATGCTGAAGAGCTTTCTAATTGACATTTTCCACATATCTCCAAATTATCTTCAGTTGTTTTAGATATACAAACGCTTTCTACTCCGGAATCATCTAAAAATGTTGAACAGCGCGAAGGCCTCGTTCACCGTGCAATTGCTTCTTCGCTTCATCTGAAGGTCACGGCTGCGAAGCAGCGTATTTCCGAACTGCGGAACTTTTCGCCAAATTTTGGCGTTAGCCATCGCGTAGTACGTGTTTAAACCAATGATCACGGCGGTGGCACGGAAAAATGTTGAAAAGCAAAATTGCATGGTCACGTGATTTGGCGATTTTTCTACAGCTTGCAAATTCGCCAAAATTTGGCGAAAAGTTCCGCAGTTCGGAAATACGCTGCAAAGCAGTTACATCTAAAAAAATTCGGATAATTGCCGTGTACTTCTCAAAGAATATAATTGCGTTTCCTCAATTACTTTCGGAGTTATGATTTTTTAACAAGTGTTCAACCTTTTTCGATGACCCTGTATATAGCTGAATGACCTTTGCTTTGTAACAAAATCAATAAATGGCAGCACTGATGCTTATTTTCTTATAAAATAAATATTATTTACATCTGAGTTTGCAAAATGCCTTGAAAATAGTGTTACTAAAAGAAAGTATTTTTCATTAACTTACACCCTTTACAAAAAAAAAAAAAAAAAAAAAAAACATTGAGGATTTTTAGATTATTCACTTGTTTAAAGCCATAATTTTTTTATTGCGTGAATCAAGGTTATTCATAATTAAATTGATATGTTAAGGGGGGTGGTAATTTTAGATTCATATTTGTGAATTTAAATTACCATTCACATAAAACCTCAATTTCAATAAAAGGCTCCTTCAGTCATCTACTGTGTTATTTTGTTTGTACAAAAGCAAATAATGTGTATTTGTAGTGTTCTTTTAACTTCAGGCTTCAAGAAGTTAATCAATTGTTGCGTTGTAATAAGGAAAATCTTCTTTTTTATGCGAAAAATCTTGAATATCATCACACGGAAGTTTTACTCTTTCCTATTATTGCTATTTTTGCCCGACAGTAATTGATTTTAAATTTCCCAATTTCATAACAAATCGAAATACACATGTGAATTCAAACAATTTAATACTGGAGTAGTACTTACAAATACCAAACTCATAATAATAAAAAATTGTTTAAATCTTATTGAAATTTTTAACTATAAATTAACTTGAAGTTTACAGAAAATTTGTTTTACTAAAACATTGAAGATACTCAATCGATCAATATATAATATTCATAGCATAGAAGCTACAAATATGTTTGTGTTAGAAGCAATTGCGGATCATCTATTAAACAAATATCTTTGGAAACAGCTGTCTGAAGGATGAAGTCCATAAGCATATTAATACGTTGACCGCCGTAAAAAACAAATGCTATCCACATTACATGGCTTCATAATTTACCTGCGATTCATATCTAAAGAAAATGCTTAGAGGCCGGGGAAATATGTTTATACAGAATTTCAACTGCATTTACAGAGCAGTCCCAAATTATGAACACTCAATATTTATCGTGACTTACTTTGTTTGTAGTACATTACATAAAGATAATTAAACGATGCAATATATTACATATTGAATGTTCACAATTTGGGAACTTGGCTTATTACAGGCGTTTTATATTTACTCTATTTAGGCTAAATTGTAATATAACTAGTAAAGCATATAACTAGGTAAATTTAGGTAAACGCATATAACTGTTTGTAGGTTCGTACGAGTCATAAATAGGCAAGTTTGAACTTGTCTGAACTTGTCTGAAGTGCAAATCACGTGTGCACCGCGCGGCCCATTAGAAAAAAAAAAGTCTTATCATGCCACGCGGTGAACACGTGATTCGCACTTAATAAATTTATTTAGCTGCATGAAATGATAAAAAATTATGAATTATGATTATTTGATGTCATTTTCAGCTAATTGAAAAAAACATTTGGCTCGGGTGTCATAATTTTTTCTTTTAATTACGACACAGAAAATCGCAAAGAGGTTCGTAAAAATCAATAACTTTTAATTTATTGGTGATGGTGACGTCAAATTTGAACCACAAATACTCGTGAATGTTTTTTTTCTTTTTTTATCAACTTAATCAAACCTTATTAATGGGTCCAAACTTAAAAGTGAAAAAAAAGAAAAGAAAAGAAAAACAGTCCAAAATTAATTATAATAATAATAATAATAATAATTAATAAATAAAAAACAGCAGTCCAAAAGTAATTTTAACAAAAATCGTCTGTGGTATTAAAATTTATGTATTTTTGGACGCTGAATCGAATAAAATAAACGCCATTTTCGTATGATTAACTGTTCGTGACATATATGGCTGTCGTTGATTGTTAGATATGAAGAGGGGGGGGGGAGCAAATTTTAATAAACCTTTTATTTATTTTGAGTTGGATTTATTTATTTTTTGTTCCAATAATAGTATTAAAAAAGTTTTTTTTTTTTTTTTTTTTTTTTTACTTTAGAATCACAATTGAATACTGAATACTAAAAGTACGTACGAAATTAAAAAATAAAATACACATTTAATTTTTTTTGCAAAAAGTTGCGCGAAGTAGTACCCAATTTTTACACATATGTAAAAGGAATGGCCCATAAAAATAATGCCATACCCTGGCCGGAAGTATACGAAAAGTGTATTTGAAAAAAAAATCATTAAAAACAGGTAATCCTACAGTTTATAAATTAAGTTAAAATGTAATTATAACTATACATAACACTGGGCTCATTATCCATTTTAGAATGTACATAAATAACTGGCACGGGAACCAAAGCTGCGAATTTGTCACAACGTACTGAGGAATTAGAGACAAATCTGAGATAGATAAACCCCTACTTATCGTGTATGAATCGTCACTCATTTTCGTAACTTTTTCCATACTGTCAAACTTCGCAAAGTTGTGCCTTACCTCTCGTTCTGTAAGTATGAATGAAAAAAATTGTTTAAGAACTAACTAGAAAATTTGATTTATTAGCAAGTTTTTCTTAAAATCCCACTGTGTGGCGGACAGCGTGTTAAAGAAATAAGAAAGTGTTTTGTAATTCAAGTACCAGGACGGTACGTTTCACCTCCTATACTGATCATAACGATAGCACTATTAACATCGGTATTCGTTGAATTTTGAAAAGGGCGAAGAAGGATAGTTGTCACTTCAGATCGAGGCTAACGAAAAAGAAACGCTAACACGGAGCTTTACGCGTATATTTTTTTACAGACCGCGGGAGTCACGTGATGCTCGAATGCACCAATCGAGGCTAACGAAACAGAAAGGCTACCGCGGTGCTTTACGCGTATCTTTTTTTACAGACCGCGGGAGTCACGTGGTGCTCGAATCTACCAATGCAGGTGTACGAAAAGAGCATCACGTCACTCTAGCGGTCTGTAAAAAAAGATAAGTGGAATGCACCGCGGTAGCCTGTCTTTTTCGTTAGCCTCGGCCAATGCAGGTGTACGAAAAGAGCATCACGTCACTCTAGCGGTCTGTAAAAAAAGATAAGTGGAATGCACCGCGGTAGCCTGTCTTTTCCGTTAGCCTCGGCCAATGCAGGTGTACGAAAAGAGCATCACGTCACTCTAGCGGTCTGTAAAAAAAGATAAGTGGAATGCACCGCGGTAGCCTGTCTTTTTCGTTAGCCTCACTTCAGATGTATTGACGTCACACAGGATGACTTGAGATAAATACTAGTTTTCTATATTGGGCTTGAAAAGTTTTTTGAATAATTTAATTCGTTATAAAAATTATCAATGGTTTAATTTGTTGAAAAATAATGGAGTAACCAATCTGATAAAAAATTAGTAGATTAGTAAATAATTACCATCATTATTTTCAAAATAGTTCACTGCTCATAGTTACGTACTAAGTGTACGTATTTATTGCGCTTTACGATTTTGTATATTTGAAGGACTCAAATGCAAAATAAGGTAACTAACAAAATACAAGTTTCCAGATATTCAATTTTCAAGTTTTCTTTAAAAAGACTACAATCAAAACTTTTGTGACTGTTTTCTTTAAAACAGCTACAATCAAAACTTTTATTATTATTTTCTTTAAAACAGCTACAATCAAAACTTTTATGATTGTTTTCTTTAAAATAGCTACAATCAAAACTTTCATGATTGTTTTCTTTAAAACAGCTAATGTGTCAAGCCTGAACCTTCAATTAATGAAGTGCAAAGTTGTCTCTATCTAAAATGTATATTTGATTAATATAACATCAATTGAATACAAAATACAAAAAAAAAAAGTTTCCAAATATTCAGTATTCAAATTTTCAATAAAAAAAAATATGATTGTATTCCCTAAAACAGCTGATCTGTTAAAACTGAACCTTCAGTTAACAAAGTGCAAAATTTTTTGCCTGATACATTTTACTTTATTTGTCTTAATGAATTTCAATATTCAAAACTAGTATCGCTTATCTAAAATATACCTTTAATTGAGATGATATCTATTGAATACCAAATGCAAATTTTCAGATATTCAAAATTAAAGTTTTCTATAAAAAACTACAATCAAAACTTTTGTGATTGCCTCCTCTAAGACAGCTGATCCGTTAAAACCGAACCTTCATATAACAAAGTGCACCGTATTTACCTGATACATTTTACTTTATTCAGCTTAATGAATTTTAATAACAAAAACTGGTTGCAATTATCTAAAATGTATCTCTGATGTACATGGCATCTATTAAATAATTTTAAAAAAAAAACCTTGTATATTTGAAAGGATGTCAGGGTAAAAATAAATAATTTTAACATTTAATGGGTAAAAAATGAAATATGCAACAAAATTTATTATACTGTAATTTTTCGTGTATACCTTTGTCTAAGACAGCCATTCGGATTTGAATACCTCTTTTTTGAAAAAAAAAATCGAAAAAAAGGTGAAAACTGCAGAAGATTTAATTCTGTTACAATCTAAGAGTTAGTGCTACAATTGCACAGAATTTTCAATATAATGCTTAAAGACTTTTTTAATTTAAATTCAAAATTGACGGATAAAGATTTTATGCAACGACCACTAAAATCATCGTATATACAGAGGACGGTTAAATCCCAAGTATTATGTGCATCTCGCTTTTCGAAATAAATGTATAGGTACACAGAGAAAAATGACACTTTCTAATCTGAGTAAATCGATGTTTTCATTTTGTTATGAAACTTTTTGTTTCAATTAGGACGACCAATGCTTTCAATTCTGAAATACCAGAAATACTCAGAATATTGAAACATGGACATACTGAAAACTGAGCACAGAAGTCAGTTTTATACTCCTTTTTGAAATATGGACATACTCAAAAATGATTAGATACAGTTCAAACTCATTTTTTCAGACATGGAAATACTCAAAAATGAGTGCATAGAGGTCTGTTCATACTCATTTTTCAAAACATGGACATACGCTAATGTGAGCACGTGATGTTTTAGTCTTAAGTGTGTGCATGTTTTTAAAAAGGAGTATATACATGTTTCCAACTTGAATAATTTTCACTCGGAGCCATTTTGACTATGCGACATACTCAGATTTGAATATTTTTTGCACAGTTTTGAAAATGTCGTTTTTAGAGTGTACAATAAACCACGCAGAGTACACGGAAAATACGTTAGTTTGTCGATTAATATTATGTATTATATATGTGGATATATGTGGCAAAATTCTCCTCAAAAGCATTGCAAGAATGTGAATAACAATTTTTAAACTTATTTTTAAAATATTAACGAATATGCAATAACACTTTTCTTTACGAAAGATAACGCAAATGTCTCTGTGAAAAACAGTGTTGTAGAGAAAAATTATTTGGATTAAAACCATTCGAAGAGCACTAAAAACTAATGAAACAACTATAAAAGCTTTGCGTTACGATACCTACATTGCTTTAAATATAAATGTTATAAAATAAACTCTAACAAACAAAGTAAATGTAGCATTTAATGTAGTCACACGCAAGACAAAATTAATACCTTTCTTCTACTTTACAAGTGTTTTTTAGTTTTGAAAAATGAGCATTTTAAAAATAATCATGACTTTTATTTTGATTTTGATTGTTTAAAACTTCTTACTTACCCATCATTCGTAGTATAGGGTAAGTCTTGTAATCGTTTTGAAAATCGAATTTTTTTTTGACGGATTTACACGTTTCAGACACTGGAGATTCCGAAAAACATATTTTTAGAAAAAAAAAATTGCCGTCCGTCTGTGTGTTTGTAAACGCTCTATCTCCCGAAAGAATTGAGATAGAGACTTGCAATTTGGTATGTACTTAGTATGTAATAATGGGATGACGCCTATTTCATTTCAATAACCCCGATTAACCGGAACTATTTTTTTCGGGCTCTCGAAATATTCGTTCTGATAAAAGGTATATAAAAATTTTCGAAATTGTTTATTTTAAGAAATGAATATAAAAGACAATAAAAAAACATAAATTTTGCATATGGCATGAAGTCGATCGGATAATTAGTTGCCGAGATATTTGGAATCCTATTTGCCACACTCTTCGATTTTTCATGACCCTGTATTTCATCCAAATTTCACTTCAAAGATATATTTTAATTGGAAATTTGACGCTTAATCAGATGCAATAAACCGCTAATTAATAGGATTATTATTTTTGGAGTTATAAAGAGGTTTCTTTCAAACAATTTAGTAATCGAGCCCTTAAAGTTTATGACTTCATCAAGCCACGATTTTATTTGAATTACAATGCATTTTATAAGTAGTTTACACATTTTTATTTCAATATTTTACATTATGCATATCCATGATGGATAAGTATTACGGTAGCCCCCAACGACTAGTTTATATTTAAAATGAAGATGATTTTAAGTCGCAATAATTTTTATCTTTAAATTAAAAAAAAACAAAAAAAAGCGATTTGAGTCATCTTATTAATGAAATTAACAATAACGGGAAAAAAGCTGCATATATGTCTTAACTTTTTAATTTAAAGATCATATATCAAGTATTCAAATAGAGTAATTCATTTTTACATGAGATTAATGATCAATTTTACCTCTTATAAAGCAATAACATTCCTGTGGTAATATATCTACAATATTTTATTATATTTCTAAAAATATCTTATGCTTAATATAACGCTTCCAAATTTGATCGATATTTTCTCTGCATTTTATTGTCTATTTAACTGAAACCACGTTAAAAAAAAAACATTAACGTCAGTCTGTTAATGTTGTAGGGGCACGTGATATGATGATGTATTAATGACACCAAAATGAATACTGAGGAAGTATCGAAAGAAATAAGGCACAAACAAAGGAACTTAACTTGTCCTTCAAGTTTTGTATCAGAATTGATTTTCGTCTCAATACTAAAGCTATAAAAAAATGAAGGAATTTTGTTTATCAAAAAAGAAACACAATTTCTACTTTCGTTGAACCGCAGTCAGACCTTTCTTTCTCTCTTTTTTTTTCTTTCTTTTATTCTTTTTCGTCATGACCAGTGATTAATTCTATTGATGTTGTGTTAAGGAAGATTGATAGTGTGAACTTTTTTCGTAGTAGAATGTATAGGTTGTGAAAACTTTGCTTTGTCGATGAAAATAAAACATATTCTTTTAAAGTTTGCGTGTCTGGAAAATTTAGTTTAATTGAAAAAGTAATTTCCAAATAACATAATTATGGATTTAATATATATAGATAAGTTTAATAATTTAAATCTTTCCTGAAATCTTGTCTTTGTCGATGAAAATAAAATATATTATTTTAAAATTTGCGTGTCTGGAACATTTAGTTTAATTGAAAAAGTAATTTCAAAAATACATAATTATGGATTTTATATATATAGATAAGTTTAAATAATTTAAATCTTCTCTGAAATCTAAACTTGCTACTTTCGTACGCATTCCTAAATTTATTTTTATTCGTAAATGCATGTGATTAGCAGGAGATCATATGAGAAAAACAATAGTTGAAAAACAGAAAATGAGAAAAACAATATTCACAGCCTAAGAGGGACTTCTCAGACGAGGAGTCTAAGTCTGTAAAGCATAGGTGTCCCTCCCGGTACCTTTATTAAGGTTTAAAAATGAAAAAAAGAAAGGAAATACAGTTTCAGCTAGAGCTGAGACCGCTGTTTATTTTTTTCGAAAAAGACAGAGGATGTTTCAGAAAAAGCTATATAAATTAACCTTTTCAAACGAATTTTCGGACGCGGCCAACCGATAAAAGGCATTTAGAAAAAACAATAGATTTATAACTCAAGATGAATGAAATTCAGTTACCGTAAAATAAAAAATAAAATATTCGATTCCAAACCGCTTCAAAAATCATTCCTGCAAGTGTCATGCTTTTTCGTTTAAGAATGAGCCCGTGAATGTGTCAGAAAGTTTCACTGTGGAAAATATATTTTTTTAGAGAATCACCTTGACGGAAAGTTGCAAGACGTCGTTATTATTATTATTATTATTATTTTAAAACACTTGTAATTGTTTAAATATCATTCTGCATATTGCTTTCTAGAAAATGGAAAAAAATTAATTTTACCTACTCTGTGTTTTTGAATTAGAATGAATTATTTGAATATCAATATAAGGAAATTTTATCCACAATTTCATAATAAAATTTCGACTAACATTTTTGGGAAAGCTTTTAAAAAATTTATTAACTAAAGTAAGCTGTATAAACTTTGTATGTCGCCTTAATTATTTACCTACACTTTTTAGATAAAAAAGTGTACTCACTACAAGTGTACTTTGGCTATTATTAATATATACTACAAATATATCTCAAAACTCTTTAAAATGTATGCTAAAACTCTTTTATTTTGCTTAAACGACGTCAAAATATCAATAAAAACATTAAATATGTTCAAATTTATATGTTTTGATTTATTCACTAAATCATCATCAGAA
The DNA here is from genome assembly GCA_963931845.1 of Maratus michaelseni. Taxonomy (NCBI): domain Eukaryota; kingdom Metazoa; phylum Arthropoda; class Arachnida; order Araneae; family Salticidae; genus Maratus; species Maratus michaelseni. The sequence continues at coordinate 249,612,706 of OZ007596.1, read as the reverse complement.
TATACACCAAAACACAAACACAATGTACATAAAACCGGAGTCCCCATATGAAAGAAGGTACATGCTGTCATATAGGGACTCTGATTTTATGTACATTGTGTTTGTTTTTTGGTGTATATTCTGATGATGATTTAGTGAATAAATCGAAAAAGGTAAATTTTAACATATTTAATGATTTTATGGATATTTTGACGTCTTTTAAGCAAAATAAAAGTGTTTTAGCATATATTTGAAAGAGTTTTGAGATATATTTGTAGAATCGAGAATCTACAAATATAGCGTAATTAATGGACGTATTTTAGCCTCTCCATTTTATATGTAATATAATAATATTATTAATATCTTACAAATAAATTAATAGAATTAAACTCTCTGAAAATATTTTAGAACATTAAAAAATAAAATAAAATTTTTATAATCTGCTATTTAACCTTACGGAAACTAAATTTAGAAAGAGGTATTATGTATTTTTAAATTACTTGAAACGTGCTCGTGAATCTTACGAAGCTTTATAAAACAACTTTCTTTTTTCATAAAAACGGAAGTGCATTAAATAAAGGAATATATAGTTATTTAAATAATTTTGTTTTGTTTTGTTTTGTTTTATATAAAACTAATTTTAAGGTTTATTGTTCTTCTACAACAATTAATGAATATTTTACTATTGATGTAATTAGAAAAGACTTTCAAGGGAGAATTATAAAGACTACTCTTTGTAATAAATTTTAATTGATAACCAATAAAGTTTTTATGTTTTAAGCATGTTTATTTTTGTCATTTTGTGTTATTATGGATATTTTATTCACAAAGCATAATTCATAATCGATAATCCTTTAACGTTAAACATCTTTCTTTATGATCGTTAAAGAATTTTAAATATAGAAGCGCTTTGTGTTTTTGTATGAAGTATTGTGGCCATATTTATCTACAAACTACATTTCAAAATCGATGTGTGCTTTTTTTTTTAATAGTAAGATCTTCTTATATGCCCAATGAATCGTATGAGTCATTATCTGTAGTTCGATTTTTCAACTACGAATTGTAATTTATAATCTATAAACTTTTTAATATTTTAGAAAACCAACTTTTATCATTAATTATCCAGAGGCTAAAATTATCCAAAAATGTAATTCAGTTATGGATCTAGACTTTTACGAGGCTTACTTTATTCATAAACATACTTCTTCCTTTGCGAATGATATGACCAACCCCTTTTCTCTCGCACGTGTGGGGGGATCCTGCGCAGTGACTCCTTTTTTTTCAGTTAGTTCTGGTTCATTACTTCATTTCTTTGGAATATATAAAATCTTGCTTTGGCATTTTCAATTTTCAATCAAGCCAGTACTCGGGGCTATAACCGAGGGGTTCTTTAAACCTATTTTAATATATATATATATATATATATCTTTGGAGATTTAAGTAGAATAGAACTTGATATGTTTTTTGAAATTCATAGATATTATAATTATATATATATATACTGAGGAAGGGGATCTAAGAATCCTCAAAACGGCCGTATATATTTTTTGTGCCATTTTTTCATTTGTGCATCATAACGTTGTTAATGGTTTTAATGTATGGATTTATGCTTAAATAAAGAAGGTTTTTATACACAAATACTTGTATACACGTGTTTAAATAAATTATAAGATATTTTAGGTTAGTATTTTTAGCAACGGATAATACTTGAAAAGACTTTTTTTTTTGTAATTTTAATATACTTTTTTAATTTTGATTATTTATAATACAGGTTATAGTTTAAAAAGATTTTCTTTAGATAAAAACTATTTTTATGTCATATCTTTTAGAACCATTATTCTTTTAATTTTGTAACTGATTTATTAAAAAATATGCTACGTTGAGGAAATTAATTTTAACTTCAAAATCATTTTAAATTTCAGCACCGCAACTGGAAATAAATGTCTAAGAAAATGTTAAATAGCTTTTGAGAGATTATAGAAATTAACCATATAGAAATTAACCATGCATATAGCATTAAAAATGTACAAAATTCTTTATATATATAGAATAATTATAATAAAAAAAATTATACATTTTTGAATTTTATTGTTTTTTATGAAAGATACTGTGATTTACCACTTTTTAAAGCAATGTTCAATGTGCAAATAATGATTGATTTATTGTTAGTAAGGATAAGTTAGAATATAGATCATACATATGGTCGTAACAAGGTTCTTGAAAAATCTGTCTAAACGGTTTTTATGAGTTATTCATTCTGAATGAATTAATACTCATCAATTTTTATAATTTGTACACTGTTAAAAATTTGCAGCAAACTGTCCAGTCATTTGACCGTTTTTTATAGAAAAAGGTTACATAACCGCAATTTAACTATATTCTGGCCATATTATTGCACATATTATGTTCAGAATAGAGTTAAATTACGGTTATGTAACCATTTTTTTTATAAAAACAGTCAAATAACTGGACAGTTTGCTGCAAATTTTTAACAGTGTATATATACAGTATTTCGATTTTTTCATCAATTTATGTATACCCATGAAAACCATGCTTTAACAATATATTTTAATTTATTTTCACGAATGTGTTTTATAACAAATTTATTTAATTAAAACAGAAAAAATAGGGACTTTTCCGATTATTCTTATTTCATCCTTTTTCCTTTCCTTTCTGCTTTTATTTTTTAATTTTTAGACAACATGATTGCCACTTAGCTAGTCGTCTGACCTATTTTCATTTATTCCTGCGTCTACATAATAAACTTGTCGCGTCAGTCTTTAATATATGAGCCGCTGATTGAAAAAAATGAAGTAATAAAAATATAAATTACTCGATGAATGCCTGTCACATATGACAGGTGCAAAAATATTATTTCTGTGTGTATACATTTATAGTTTTGTGTGGCCATACTTATAAATAGATAGGCATATCAAAAGATAGATAAGTGAGAAAAATAATTTTATATATATGAAATATATTACTCTGCTAGTATTGTTACATTTATGTATTTAATAATGATATTAAATATGTATGTAAATTTGTATATGTATGAATGTGTATGTGAATGGATTTCCATGATTGGACACATATATAATCTAGGTGTACATGTATGTACAAGTATATACAGATCATCATAAAAAATGTTGCAGTCCTCTATATTCGAAGAATAGTTTACATTAAAATAAAAAACAAGTTGGAAATTGTACGTTAAACGTGACAAATGAGGTGCGTTCGATTATAACCAGTTTACAATGTAAAAAAAAAAAAAAAATCATCATTATTATTTCAGTGAAATTAATTTTTCGTCTGCTATAAGCGAAATGAGCAGTTCTTTTTTTTTTTTTTTTTTCGTATTACATATGCCACGTTTACAGATGCGAATTTTGTTTTTCGAAACCAGACAGCGCTGCAAAATTCACCAAGGTGATCTTGCTTCGCGAATGATTACCTCCATAGTTTAATATTTTTATGACTCATAATGGAACGAATCCTTTGTGCTTTTTTTTTTTTTTTTTTTTTTTTTTTTTTTTTTTTTTTAAGGAATTTCGATGATTAGATCCAGATATAATCTAGGTTTTTAATATATTTAATATATTGATACATATAAATAATCTATAATGTTTTTAGCATATTTAAAAAAAATATTTTAGAAAATTACTAATAAATTTATATTGACAATATTTATTAATTATGTCCTACAATAATTTTCACCCAAAAAGAAAAATCATAATCAGCAACCTAGCTATATAAATTTATAGATAATTTCTATCATTAGAATTTCTCATACAGAATTTTTTAATTTTTGAATAGAATAAGGAAACCGTCTCCTGTTGCATCCACATATAAAACAAAAATCTTGGATAATCGCTGGAAATATTTCAGATTTTTTTTTTTTAAATATAAAATTAATTATAATTGTATTTAGAATTTTTATATAATATTTACGGTTAATAATTAAATGACTTTGAGACTTAAAAAAAAAAATAAACTTATTTGTAATCATATAACATATAACAAATAATCTGTTAAAAATAGATGTTAGTATTTCAAAAATAAAATTTGGTAATTTTTTTAACATGTAGACGAAATTGATGTAAAATAATTGTATTGAAATTAGTAAATAAGATATTATTCCAATTCTAATGATACCTTTGCTTTATTTTAAACAATCTGAAAATAAAAGCGTCGGTGTACAGTCAGTAAAGAGGGAGAGAGGGGAGGGGGGGATTAAAGCCTATACATTTTACCCCATACATTTTAATCTCTAAATTGTCACAGGAAAAACGAAACTAGCCATCGACTGTAAATTGTGTGTTATGGACAAATTTATGTTTTCTTTTTTTTTTAACAGCTTTTGGTCTGTTTTTATAAAGAAATTGTACAAACCTCTGAAATTTCAATTACCTACACCTTTATTTTGACATCATATTTGACTTTTGTGGTGAGTTTTGCTTTAAAATACCAAACGGGAAGTCTTTCACTCAAGTATTTTAGGAATTATACAGCAGTAACACTTTAAACGCTTATGTTAAATTCCTTTTAAATAGTTGCAAAACAACTTGCAGTACGGGTAGTTTTTTTTTTTTTTTTTTTTTTTTTTTTTTTTTTGCGCAATTCCAAAATTTCTTGGCGGAATGAGCTCTAATCATTTATTCACCTATTTAAAGATTCTAAAAATTGATTTTTGTTTAAAAAAATATGTGTTATGCTTCATATTATTTAATTTGTTTAACTGTAATTAATTTGAAGAAAAAAAATAATTATAATATATAAACTGTTTCCAGAAACTGAGTTTTACAAATATCAAATATGCGAATTTAAAATTAAAAACTCATTCCGCGAAGTTGTTTTTGAGTTATGCTTAAACAATTACTCTCATTACAGTCTGTTTTGTAACGATTGCAAATTAATTTACCATTAGTGTTTCAAAACTTTAAACCTTTGTCAATCTTAAACTACTTGTTCGTAATACAAAATTCAGAGTTTGACACAATTTCATTATGCAGATTACTACTAGGTTTATTATTATTTTTTAAATAAAATGAAAAAATATACAATTTCCTGTCAAATGGCTGTTACCGTTTTTTGTGACAATTTGAAAATTATAAATGTATGAGGTGTTCTCTTTCTTTTCTCTTTTTCTTTCTTTAGTCGACTTTTTTTTTTTTTTTAATGAAATGGGTGGTTTGTACATAACTAACTTTGTACTGTAACGGCAAATTAACCTTTTCCGGTCCGGTGACTCTTACACAAATTTTATTCGGTTGACACCACTTTTTTAAAACAATTTACCTTCAATTACACAAGGTCAATGTAAAACCGAGTGGGATGGTCTACCTTTCGGCTTAAGCTCAACTAGCCCCGCCCAGCAGGTTTGTTTACCTAATTATACTGAGCATTACTAAATTATACTTTGTGTATTGAGCAATAATTATACTATGTAATTCTGAAATACAAATTCTGCAAATACAAGATTCCAAAAATACAAATTTTCGAAAATGCTCCAATTAAATAAGGCAAATTTTATTTTCCTTTATGACTGGAGTCAGACTCCTGAGTCAGTCTCGGGGTTGGACCGCAAAGTGTTATTGGTTCATCCTTAAAAACATTTTTCTGAAAAGAGGTGCAGATATAATCCCTTCATATCCCTTAAATTTGGATAAAATTCCAGTCACGTGCATCTAAATAGAAATGGAACATTCAGTCTGTTAATAAAAAAGTTAGAAATCATTCTTAAAAAAGATATTTGTTGTTTAAAATAATTCATGTTTAAAAAAAGTAAATACACAAATATTTTAGTTACATGCTTCGTGGTAACATATTTACTGATATTTTATCATGGTTACAAACAAAATTTTTAGGTATGACTGACTAGTAAATCACGAGCTCTGTTTGTAGTGCTGCTTCTGAAATATGTATAAAAGATTGGTAATAATATATCTATAAAAAATATTTTAAAGTAAAAAATAGTTAGTTTAAATTTGTAATACGACAAGGAAATTGTTATTTAAATGTTACAGAATATTAATTTTGAAAGTTTATTGTCAAAAATAAACCTAAGCATTTATTTTCTCTCTCTCTCTCTCTCGTTCTCTCTCATATTGTATGTGTGTGAAAAAAAAATGAATTTTTTGCGTCAGGGGGATTTTATTGCCGGCTGATGATAAAACACTCACGTGTTGCTTTGTTTTTAAAATTACCATCATCATTTGTTTTCTATATTCCATTTTTGTTCCATTTATAAGTAAATCCTTTTTATTTAATTTTTGTTTGCAAATCTTTAAACATGTATTTATGTTTCTTATTGTATTGAGATTTCCTGGTACATTTTACTTATTAAGATATTTTTTCTCCCTCTGTACATATATATATATATATATATATATATATATATAGGTGGATGTCGAAGATGGATGTCGCGAAGAGCTGAGCTTTTGTGTATCAGTATCCTTTTGGAAAGTCTTTTCAGGTCAAGGTGGGGGCACAGCGGCTTGCATTTTTCATTAAATTCCTACTATTAGCTCACACTCTCTCTATATATATCGTGTTCAAATTTTCAATCGTTAATAAAATATTTTCTATTCATCCACTCAAGTTCAAATAATTTTTTTTAACTTGTAGTAGATGACACTTTATGTTAATACAGTTTTTTCAAATATTAATTAATTCATTAAATTTAATTAATTAATTTTAGTTTTAAATGGGAGAAAAAAAATCCTCCCATTGTTTTCATAAATGAAATGAAAGATTTATCTCAAATGAGTGATGCCCCAGAAATAAAATACCGCAACGATGATTATAAAATAATGTTCAATAAAGATAACGTGGGACATGAATGCTGCACGGGTTTATTTTATATATTTGTGATTAAAAAGTAGGAATTGACTTAAAAAAAAAAAAAAAGTTATATTACTTGTTTTATTACAATAAACATTTAGTATAAGTAAATTCTGTTCCACTTTTGATTTGTTTAAAATGTATATTGTTTTGATTTCAATCCATCTTATACTTCAGTCATGATTAGTTTTATTTCATATATTTATATGATTTGAATTAAAAAGTTGTGCTTTCTCAAAAACTTTTTATTTGAATTTTATTAATTCATCTGATATTAATATCTGAGCTTTTTAATATATATTGGAGCATATAAGCTGGTGTTGTTTTGTGAAACCTGATAGACTTAAAATATTTTTGATATGTTTGTTCCTCCCACCATCCGAAGAGCTAGGATATGTTGACTTTTCAAATTGTGGCTTATGGTTTATGTAAGTTTTTAATCTTGTGAAAGCACCTATATTTCCTTAAATTGCCTAATCTATCTTCTTGTAATAAAGTAGTATTTATAATGAATATATATAACATGTATATATATATATATATATAACTTTAACAATTGAGTAAATTATTATTAAATGCCATCTTTAAATTAGAGATTGGAACATTTTGTTACGGACACTTGGCAGCTATTTTTTTAAATCAAAGGTATTTTATGGTTTATGTTGTTTATATTCAAAGTTTTTAATCTTGTTAATGCACCTATATTTAGTAATATATATATATATATATATATATATATATATGTATGTGTGTGTGTGTGTGTGTATATTTATATATGTGTATTTGTATGATTAATGTGAAAACAATTAAATGAAAAAAAAAACTTACCTTGTTATTTCTCTTCTGTTATGTTACATATCTTGAATTTTTTTTCACAAATTCGGGAAGCGAAAAAATCGATCCAGTGACACTTGCCGTTCTACATTCCTAATCGATGAGTCCGTCAAATGACAAGTACTGTCGTTCAGATATTTCAACTGAAAGGCAAAATAAAGTATTTATTTAACCCTTTTAGGAAATACAAAAAAAAAAAAAAAAGCTTTGTACTTATATAGCCAATTGTTTTATTAACATATAATGATCTATTTTTTTGAGGATGTGTGAATTTAGTCTGTCTGTTAGGGACTAGTCTGAAGTTCGTACAGTCCTTAAATTTGAATACTACTACTTCCAAATAGTAATCTTTGAATTATTTAATTCTAGAATTTTTAATATATTTCTGCGGTTCAATAAGGCGACTATTTAGAATTACTATTCAGAAATACGCAAATGGTACTAAGATTAAAGGACCGTACGAATCTTCTTCAGTTTATGACAGGCTATTCAGTCTCAGCTGTTTTTCTCAAAATATTCTATTCAAACTACAGAATTAATCTACCAGTATCCTGCTTGTATAACCCCTAATAGATAAATATTGGAATAATTTCACGAATCACTCAAATAAATAAATATATATATATATATATATATCGAAAAACTAAGTTAAGCAAAAGATTGAAATAAATACACAAAACGAAAATCCACAATTTAAAAATTCTATTTACCGTTTATTCTGGCATATAACACGCTCCGGCGCATAGCGCGCACTCTTGATGTGAGACGCTATTTTTTCTAATTTAGATATATTCGTCGTATTACGCGTATCGAAACGGTTACGAGTCATTTAATATTAGTATAAATTTAATAAGATATATCAATTTAAAATATAATAAAGGTCTTTAAAAAGTTTAGTAACTAGTAATAAAATAAAGAACATCTGAACGAATTCAAACCCAGAACACAGGCTATTGATAAGTCCATCTGTCCACCGGTATCGCCACAAAGCATTTGGGATCGTTCATTGGTTCAATCAATTGATCCTGTCTTATTTTCTAATTCATTAGTGTTGAATTTTAAACTCTTCTGCTTATCTTTTCTTAAATATTAATACTTTATTTTTATACTAAGTGTCGAACCTCTAAATTTTAGTCAATTTTCTTGTTTTAAAAGTGCGCGTTATACGCCGAAATATACGGTATTTTTAAAAACGTTTCTTTAAAAACATCATAGAATTTTTTAACACAATTCAGTAATAAAGATTGTCATCCAATCTTTAAATTAACGTGACAAAACATTATACAATATTAAAATATTCACGTTATTTTAATTAAAGTACATTTTTATTTATTTACATTTTTTTCCTGTCTGTTATTTCATTTATGAAATCTACATTTATGATAAACAAATTTTAGCGTCATAGGAAAAAATACTGACGTAACTTAATGGATATTATAATAAAGAAAATAGAAAGGAAAAGTGTAACAATAATAAAATATATTGAACTCACTTCAACAAGGTTAAGAAAGGACTCCAACTGCTTCTTAACCATGCAATCTTCTTCTGACCTTTCTAACTTCCAACACCACCACCACTTCTTACTTCTCCAGCACTTTCTTACTTCTCGGATCGATTCCTGATTTCTACGATACTTCTTTAGTTACTAACTGTTTTGTAAAGAAAGAAGAAAGAAAAAAATCATTAAATGAAAGAGTACATTTTTAATTACATGATCAATATTGCATATTTTTAGCAATATAAGAAACACATGTTGAAATAATATTAAAGTAACTATATGAAATATAAGTACATAAGTATCCTTAAGTATAATTTAAAAAAAGTGGTAAAATAATAAAAAAAATGGTGGTTAAATTAGTGGAAAAGATAGTAAAAAATAACATATATTAACTGTCCTTACAATAAAGCAAATTATATTATACGTATAAATGTTAAATGGACGGAAAAAATACAAACAACAATAATACAAGTATATATATATAAGGATATGTGCGAAAATGTATAAAGAGAGGTGCTTCGAAATTTTGAGGCTCAATACATATACCGTATGGACCCCTAATGATTATTATATTTATAGGCATTTTGCATACAAGTCCCTTCAACCCCATGCTTAATACAAATCGGCTATCGTTTTCAGTTTAGTGCTAGGTACATCTTTACCCCTTGTTTTCCCTTAAGCACGCCTCTGGATACATATAGCATTAGCAACATAAACTTTCTTGTCACATTTTCCTATATTAAGACCATTCTAAAAAATTCTTGTTTTTCATCACCTCAAAAATACGTGGTTTTCTGCTACATTTATTACCTCAATTTGAACATAAAAGTATGCATTTGGCAAGCATGACTATTAAAAAAAATTTGCAATTGAATAGTATTTTTTTTCGGTAAATGTATTATATCTTAAGTTAAAAGCAAATATGGAAACTGGCCGTCATGTCGTGAAATTCGGTTCATTGCATAAACTTTGACAGCATTTTATTAAAGATTATTTGCCTTTATCGAAAACTGGATAATGCTATTCGAATTCATACTTCTTTAATAAGAACACCGCAGGTTTAATGTATTCACGCGTACAAATTAAATTTAGAAATTTTTTTTTCTGTGTCAGAATGTTGGCAACTGGGATTTCAGAACAGCCTTAACCCTCTGACCGGTTATCCCGGGATTTCCACAGGCAAGACATTTGTAGAAAAAAATATATAATACACAAATTTTGAAGCAATATTGTTTTAAAAATTCCACAGTCAAAGGGTAAAAATGCAAATGATACATATACTACATATTTGAAATATGTATATTTCGATTTGAAATGTGTAATAATATATAATAATATACTATAATATGTTTCTGGTTGATTACATATTGGTCGAAAATATTTTGAAAAAAATTAAGCTATCAGAAGGTTAACCCCTTCAACCACATGTCATACGCTGCGTGCGTCATTATTATTTAGTACAGCACTGATTGACTAACTATCAAATAATTTTCGCCTCTGAAGCGGTTTATGGTAGTGGGTTTAAGACTTGTAAATCAAAGTAGTTTGAACACCTGTAAATATACATGGTGTCACAAAATGATTGAAACGCTCTTTTAATTTTTTTCCTGTTAGAGATCCGTAAGGAATGAAAATTGAAAAAAAAATCAAACTAAGCTAAGGATTGAGCTTATGTAGATGAAATAGACCTGCTAACTAATTTAAGAAAACTACACATTTTAAAATTTTTATGCGGTCTATGGATCTTTTAAATTATATTAAGAAAAAAAGTGTTCTAACAAGTAAAACAGTAAAAATGTTATTGTAATACGACTACAACTTACCGAGTTATGGTACTTTGCATTTTATTAAAATTCTGAGTTTACCGACATTAAAATTAGAAAATCGCATTTTTAGCGACGGAAAGTTCGGAAAAATACAATATAATCCATTCAAAAAGTTCATTCGCTTTTGAATTAAAGAGTCGTCAATAAATTAAAAGATAAGAAAATGATCTTTCTTAATTGAAGTACAAGGATATATGCGGATCTATACAGGATTAGCATCATAACCTTCATTTACCTACATAAAGATACAATTGCTACAAATATCAAGAAATAATTTTTTAAAAAAAACATTCATTCAGGACGAAAATACCAAATTTAAACACTTTCCTTAAACTCATGCGATTATGATTCAATGAGGAAGTTATTAATTTATAAAACGTGAAATGATACATTTTAACCAAAGTATAAAGATATACACAGAATTTACATAATAATTTTCACTTTCACTCTCGTGCATTAAGTTACAGTTGCACCAAATTTCGGGGAAGAATTAAAAAATCATTCTAAATTGATACAAATACTGAATTTAATCTTTTTCAAAAATCTGTACCATTATTAATACATAAGTCAACAATTAAAATTAAATAGACGGAAATTATACATCTGAACGGGGGAAAAAAATCAATCTGTTGTCGTATGCACAAGAAAAACCACAAAAATTAATAACTAAATAAATAAATGCTATATAGAGAGTGATATAGCATTTATAAGATTAGTTACCGCGTGTACAATATTTGAGGAAGGTACAGTTCATTAAAATGAACATTTTATGAATATAAAAGCTGGGTCGCAATACACTTATTCAGTCATAAATACGCGGTGTCTTACTGCAAGTCGAACTCGATCACATATGTAATAATAATGAAATTATTTTATCTATATTTTCAGCAGACATACTTTGCTTTCTAAGAAATGTGATAAAGTCCCAAGAATTGCTGGAAATGGCTACGAACGGCGTACAAACAACACTGAACTAGACATTTCATAATTTGGAATATAACTCACGATACATATGAGTCACTGACGTAATTACAGTGGACTTACCGTGATAGCTATCACATTTCACACGAAGTAAAGTGAGTATGTTGAATATATCGATAAAATATCTTCAACATCGTTAAAGTTTTGAACAGAAACTGAATAAGTGGAATGTGACCTAGCTTTCCTGAACAAAAGAAAAATCTTTTACTGAGCTATGCATCCCTCACAGATTGTACAATTGGTAGCTTATAACCCTGTATAGTAATTTAAGTAAAATAAATTGGAAAGAGTGTTAACGGTTAAAATGTTTTAACACATATTGACAAGTCACGAGTATACTCGTTTTTAAATAACTAAATGTCACTGGCTAAAGGCGTGATCTGAATTTTTAGTTCCACTCAGAGCCTGATTACCACAGGTGCAAACTTCCACCACTATTTTTGGTTAGTAATCATCAGCTTATTTAAACACATTTAATATTCGGAAACATTGATGGAAATTTACCCCTCAAATAATCACACCTATGCACCTAAGAAAATTTATTCATATGGGAAATTCATAAAATGTTGGTAAACTGTAATAAGAAAGACAATGTACTTATGCCATATATTTGAGCATATTTGTTAAAATTTAAGAATTTTTATAATAAAACATCCCAGTCAATCACTTTACCAAAACCGATTAAAAGAGATCATGTTTTCTGTTATTTCAAAATCATATCTGATATTAAACTGCGGCTCAACAATGGGTTAAAGTTTATCAATGTAATATTTAAAATATCTTTTCTTGCTCTTCAAGAAAGTGTTTAGAGAAAATAATTATTGAATTTCAATTAAATATTAGGAAAACTTATTATTTTGATAATGGCTTTTATAAATGTACAGAAAATATTGCGATGAAACATTTACACTCCTGTAGCGAAATGTTTCGGAACATTGAACATCGGAAATATTTCGAATGAAATGCAAATACTAGTACAGTATTTGAATAAAGTTTGACATGTTTCCAATAAAATGCAAACATTTCTTAAATATTGGAGTTACAATGTATGTATTTTCAATCTTATGCCAAAGTGTCTGCAACTTTTGTATTTTCTTGTAGCGCAGTTGAAAGTAGGCTGAATGTGTGTAACTAGAATTTTCCATATCTAAAGGCAGTTTGAATTCCTACCAAGAATAAAAAACAGCTCTCAAAATATTTCCTATATCATTGCATAAATCGAAGCCTTTTCAAATTCTGAAAATATTCTGTTTTTTTTTATATGTAACACAAGTAAAAATAAACTGGTCGTGATATAACTTATTCATTCTGTTTATATTTATCTTGGAATAAGGAAATATAGAAAGTAATAATAATACTAATGTAGAAAATATCTATGGATTTAAAACACATAGCCGTTTTTTGAGTCATCTACCCTGAGATTTCTACTGAACCAAATTTCATAATTATTTTTATTTTCAAATGAAAGCAGTTACTTCGTTGATGTGCTCGTACTAGCTATTTTTTTAATATTCATATTTTTATATTTTAATTTTACTTTGAAAGTTTTTTATGAAATTTCTCCACAACGGGGACAATTGGGATACTTTCATTGTTATACAGAGAGAAAAAGGAAATAATAGGAATCACGATATCGTTATTGATTATGCATTACAATTTAAAAATATATATTTCTTTTATTATGAACAAAAAATGACTTTATCTTTTAAAAAATATATATATATACGCACATTCTCTCATAAAACATTTTACTATTTTTCCATTCCGTTTATACTGAGTTTCAGACGCTAATCTCAGAGGGAGGCGAAATGCTTCAGTGAGTGAAACTGACGTCACAAATAAAAGAGAAACGAGTATTTTCTTTGCTAAAACTAAATATTTTACTTGAAATGTGTCTAAAATAATAAAATTCAGCATTTTGGCGGTACTAAGACTACAACCTCAAATCAACAATGCGAATGTTCACATGCAAACTTGTAACTGGCAAACGAGATGTCAAGTTTGGTAATATATTTATTAATAATCTATTGTACGTTAAAATATTTTTTAAATAGTAAATATGAATTTGAAAAGTACCCATGTAAATTTTGTGACGGTGAATATGAGGTTATGTTTAGATTTCGTTAAAAAAAAATATGATTGTGTCAAAGTGGCGCGATTATTTTGCTGATTTTTCATTCCGTAATACCAAAGAACAAAACCTCAATTTCTAAATTCAAAATTACTTCTCTGTATTATATGTTACTGATTACTTTTAGGAATAAAGTTTCATTTTTCTATTACTTGAAACGTTGACGTTAATGAAAACAGCAGTCTCGTAACCTTAGTGTAAAATTGGGTATGTTCTAAGAGTTGTGCTAGACAATGTAAGATCAATTTTATATTGTAATTATTTTTTTATAATACTAATCTAAACCTTTTCATTCGTCGAATTCGGTGGGTTCCTAAACGTTATTTCTTATTGCTTAAGATGATTAACTAATTTCGGTTCCAATTGTTTTAAAAAGCAAAAGCTGTTGTTTCACACTTCTATTTAACTTAACTTGGTTTTTGTATCAGGTAATCCAGCAAGTAAGCACCGTTTTCAATTTTTACCGCGGAAGTGCTACATTAGTGATTTAACGGATTCGCATCTACTTAGCTGATTTATTGTCCAACAATGGACGTTATTTTTAGATCGCTGAGTATTGCGTCAGCCGCATGTTGCATGTTTAAAAGACTTGAATATCCCGCCGCATGCGAGTTACGGTCTGTCATCTGCTTTCTAAATGCTAGGAAAATTAAACCAATTGAAATTCACAGACAAATTTGTGAAATTTATGGACAAAACGCGATTAGTGATTCGATGGTAAGGAAGTGAGTGCGAAGTTTCAATGAAGGGCGTGAAAACGTTCACGATGAAGAACGAAGTGGGCTGCCGTCTCTGATTGACGATGATTTGCTTACAGAATTTCAAGAGAAGATTAAGAAGAACCGAAAATTCACCATTCGACACTGTCCTAATTCATCGAAAAGTGCATTCAAAATGCGTTTTTAATTTAATTACACTTAATTATTTTTTAATTTATTGATCAAATTAAAAGATTCTAGTTCATTTTGTTCATTGTTGCAACATTGATAAGTTTGAAAATTTTCGAGGTCCTATCTAAATTGTTTTTGGAGAAATCGTGCGCGCAATTTGAAAATCATTGTTGTGAATTAAATGGATTTAAAGTTTTCTCTCTCCATTCAAAAACAAAGAATGACGATTGCGTTTTACTTTATATCTTCGTCAATAATTATCGCCTCTGAAAAACATTGGTACCTTTCTACTCAGAATAAAATGCACTATTTACTGACATCAAAACCTTGAAATTGAATTTTTGACCATTTTAAAGGTGATCTGTTCCTTTAATGTTTTTCTAATAATTGTTTATTTTTTTTTAATGTAGCTTACTCTCCGGATTACCCTAGTATGTAAAGATGGAATTTTGTGATCGATTTTCCACTGACTTCCCGAAAGGGTGAAATTATACAATTTATATGCATAGGTGTGCTCCCAGTGACAATGCAATATTTTAATATTTTTAGAAATTAATTATAAATAAATAAATAACTTTTTCCTATAGATATTATATATGATATAGATATATAACCTATAGATATTTTTCCTGTAGCCGACGCAGGTAATAAATTGTCAACTATTCTTTAAGGTTAAAACTGTATATGAGTTAAAAACAAAATACTTCAGTCAAATATTCCCTAAACCATGCTCGCCAAATTATGTAAAGTGGTTGTAAAAATGCAACAACGAAATATTTTAAACATGAAATTTTTACAATATTAAAAAAGAGTAATATATATATTTTCTAAAATATGCTTAATTCAATTAGTAGTTCAATATAATACTCATTAATTTATAATTATATGTTTAGAAAACAATTAAGAAATCCTGTGCAGATAATTGAAATAATACAGTCTTGAATAGATAGTGTAATGTGTTTTTTTCTGTTGTCATCATATTTTAATAAAGATACAGAACAAAAATTACATATTTTTTAATAAAATCACTAGTTTGTGCTTTCTGTCAAGCGTTTGCATAATCCGGCCGATATCAAATTAACATACTGAAACGGAAATTTTCTTTTTGGAACTACATAAATTGCAGTCATGAAATTAGGCGTGATTTTTAAGATAAGAATTGAATGCTTATAAAAGAGTGCTTTATGAGAAACTCTTTTAGGCAGCTTTCATTATAAAAAGCTACCTATTGCAGCCGTTCAGAGGAAAGCAATTTCGGAAATTTTTGGTATATTTTCCCCGATTATAACCTCCAGAGCCAAAACCACCCTCCCTTCAAATGTGTCGATTTATATATATATATATATATATATATATATATATATATATTGTCAAGCTGTAACTCTCTTATTTATAAATTGATTTGGATGTGACTGAGCAGTTGTATAGGACATGCCAACACCTCGACCGAGTTCGTTGGCGAGCTAAATTCACCATCTTATTTCAAAATGGCGGCCAGTTAAAAAAATATAATTTTTAAAAATTCAAAAAGATGTATAAAAAAATATAAATTGAAATAATTGTTTCCGTTAAGTGTTAAATCGTAATACAAGGATTCTGGAACAATTTTTGTTTTGGCTTTATCGTAAAAAATGGCTAAGACATGGCAGTTTGAAATTCTAGGGTGGCTGACATTTTCAAACGATCTAATATTTGTTATGCTGTAACTCTCGTATTTATGAACCTATATGAATGTGATTGATCATGTGTACAGGACATACCAAGGTTTTGTTCGAGTTCGTTGGTCAGCTTCATTAAAATGGTGGTCAGTTAATTTTTTTTTTTTTTAAATCAAAAAGTTATAAATTGAAAAACTTGTTTTTGTTAAGGGTTAGATTGTGATACAAGGATTCCGGAGCATTTTTGTTTTGTTTTATCTTGCAAAATGGCTGAGATAAAGCTGTTTGAAATCCTAGTTTTACTGATATATTGAAAGAATCTCATTTTTGTTATGCTATAACTCTAATGCTGAAATTCGCATTCAAATTCAGTATTAACGAAAACCGGGATTCAATCTTCTATAATCGGGTTCCAAGCATTTTAGCTTCGGGTGTTTGAGAAAAATGAGTTGAATTTTAATAACAGGGATTATGGAAGCTACCTTTCCCTACCGGTACATTCCGGAAGGACATTTTAATTTCGTTTTAAGGTTTTTAGATAAATATTAAATAAGAATATAAACTTATTAGTATTTCATATAAATTTCAGAAAATTTCATCAAAACACTAAACAAGCTGTAATATATTTAAATGCGACTTTAACTGTTTTACAGAGGATACATATAATAGTATTTTTTAAAAAGAACTAAAATTTTATGGTGAATTTTAAAGTGGAAATTGCTGAATGCTTTTTTCATACACTCTAACATATTATTTTTCGAAAAATTTCGACTTTTTTGTACAGAAAATGTTTTAATGTTTTTATTATCAAACCGTTATACATATATATCAATTATTTTAGTCCTTGATAATTACTTCTAGAACATTCTCTGCAAGTATCATTAAATTATCTTGGCTATGACTTGTGATATCACAAAAACAAAAAATATTTCATTTGAAAAAAACTTAGAAAAATACATTTAAAGTGTAACCTTATTATTAAATACATAGCAGCCAGCGTTTTTAAAAATACTGTATCTCTATTTTTAAGTGACAGAAGAATAATAAAAAAAATTTTTGGAAACAGAAAAGTTTTAGTAAATGATTCTTTTCGTAAAAGGAATTGACCCAGGTAGTCCGAAATTGACTTTTCGAATGTAAGCAGTCACTTTAGAATTTTTTTTCTAGATTTTTATCCTTTTCTAGTAGTTAAAAACAAGTCGTTTTAAAATGTACAATAAACAGAAAGAAAGTAAAATCTTGCTTCACCCATAGATTATAAAATACCTTAACTCGATCCAAACGCTATTACGAAATTTTATTTGCTTATAAAATGGTGAGAGTATTTAAATTAAACAACACGGAAATCACACAACCGTGTTGAAAACACGCTTTCAGAAATAACCTCAGCTGAAAAATTCATAACACGGTTGAAAACGCATTTTCAGCAATTCCTCACCATATAAATAAATTAATTCGAACTATTGTTGACAGACCTATATAAGTTTCGTAGAATTTATAAATGTCAAATAATACACTAATCTTTAGTAATGCTTGAAGGCGCATAACACAACAGAAAACGACCTCCTGTAATTATTTCTAAAGTAATAATATTGAAGCTTATTTATGAAAGTTAGAGCGCTGTCGACCAAATGAAGTCAGAAATGCTTTCCAATTAATTTGGAATGAATTTCTTTACATATGTGCACTATTTATTCCCTAATAATTCTGTAATTTATTTTCTTTTTCGGTGACATTTCATTTTAGCGATTATTATTAGATCTTTTTCTTTTCAATAAAAGAAAATTGCTTTGTGTAAATAACAATATATAGACTCTTGCGACAGAGAGCAGAAAGAATTTTCTAATAGAATTTCCAAGTAGAATTAAAATTTAACAAGCCTGCGATAAATTTGTAATTTGAGCTATTTTCATCGTTACTTTCTAATTTATGTGCAATCTCGTTTCACTTTGATTTATATCATTTCATAGAAGCATAGCAATGAATATTGTTTAGGATATTTATAATTATATCCTAATCAGTGCGTTAGAGGTTGCTATATAATTTACAAGAAACGAACACATAAATAATTCAAGGATATTGAAAGCATTGTATATTTTAGAGAGAGCATTTTTTTTTCAATTTTACAATAATACTATTTGAATCATTGAAATAAGTTCTCTAATAAGAACCGTCACGAAAGTACACAAAACAGATAATTATTTTTAGTGGTCTACTAATTAATTTTATACATTGGAAAGCTGATAAGTTCAACAGCACTTTCTTTTGCATATGAAGACTCTAAATAACCTGTAGTTACAGGTTATTAATGTGGTGCCAGCGTACACTCAGAAAAAGGAATTGATTAAAATTACAAAACGTGTTTTGTTGAGTACATTTTGGTTGTTTTAGCAAAATTCAAGTAAAATTGAACCATGTTACTTGAATTAAGAAAACATTTTTGGTGACGATACAATTTTTTTTTTTTTTTTTTTTTTGTTGATCCAAACAAAAGTTTTGTGTCGTCTGCAAAAAATGTTTTGTTAATTGGAGTAAAATGGTTCAGTTTTACTTGAATTTTAAAAACAACCAAAATGTACTCAACAAAACATATTTTGTAGTTTTAATCAATTCTTTTTTTCTGGCGTACTATATAATGAAAATACTTCACAGTAGTGTTAATTACGTAATGTGGAACATGACAATTATATCTCGAAAATTTTTATAGATAGAGCAAAAAAGCAAATTCGAAAGTTGTTCAGCGTCATCAATTTATTTGAAAAATATATATATATTTATTTAAAGTGAAAGAAATAGCATGAACCGAAAGAAAAATCTCCGAATGTCAATTGACTTTTTTTGGCATTTCTCCGGCACGAATGAACTTTTTGTTTGATTGAAAAGTATATTGCTTCTGATGGATAAACTTTTATCATATGAAACAAATTAATCTTTCTTTCGTCTTAACTAGGTTGTTTGATTGCGATTTTTGTTACGAACTGTTATTGTTTCTAATGAAATCAACTCCATAGTATCGACTATAATTGCACACTTTTGATTGTGGTTTAGTCTAAATCATACATACGGGATGACACTTCTTGCAAAATCAACGACACTGAATTCTAATTCACCCCCTTCGTCTCATACTTCGAAAAGTTTTGTGATAGAATCGCTAAGTTTCATATTTCGCCACCAGGACCTTTGAGATGTGCTATTTGTGCAGCGCACAGTCACTTTCTTATTTGTACACACAATTTGTATAAATGTATATACATTCATCTGAAAATCCAAATAGCTACGACATTAAAACATACATTGCACATTTTTGCCTTAAACCTATTATCTATATTTAATCTATTTTAAAAGTGAAAATTATCAATTTCCAAATAATGTTTGGAATTTCTATCTAGAAAAAACATTATTTACGTTTAATATGAAATGATAATTAAAAGATTTTTCATTAAAAAAATTCTTAATTCCATATTTATTTATTTAAAAAATACGCACATTTGTTTAGTAATAGCTTTAATGTAACTTAAGCCAATTAAAGCAGCTTATAATAATATTAAATGATAACATTTACTGTTGTGTTTTTAACACATTTGTAAATTTTCTACTCTGTATAGTTAGAAAATCAAATACGAAAACATATGAACAGTCATTTTCAATTGATGAGTATTCACAATGTCGGCAAAGTTAAATGCACGAAATATGCTTCAAGAATTATTTGATGATACCTTAAATATTGCTGATTAAAATTAATAATGATGAATATAATTTCAAAACTTTCAAATGAATAAAACCAAAATGTACTAAAAAAAAAGTAAATTTAAACAGAATTTCAATGTAAAATACATTTTCAAATTTACGGTAAATTTTTTATAGAACAATTTTATAGCTAAGCTTATCAAAGCTGCACCACCTAGAATTTTTAATCAAATTGTTTCTCATATTTTATTTTAAAATATGCAAGGTAATTCATCTTCAGTGCAAAAACTACAGGCTGGATCACAATTACATTTTGTACACATAGTCCCCTAACTACGCAGTTTCCATATCTGAAAAAATATAAAATAGTTCCTTTCTTGACACATAAGGGTCTGCCGTCTGTCTGTTTGTCTGTCTGCCTGTCTACCGTCTGCCAATCGGTCTGTCAATGTTCTAACTCGCGTAAATATACACGGATTGCCCTGCAATTGATATATGTTATTCAGGTTTACTACGGCATGCTCGGTAATGAACATGAAGTGTGTAGCATGTATAGATAATTTACAGAGACACTCACAAAATTTCGTTACATTACGGCTTACGGGGAAAAATAGATTTGTGTTGTATTTTAATGATGTTATCATATTTAAAACATGTTGAAATTGATATATATTACTGAGGTACATTGCAAGATACTTAGTATAGATTACGGAGTGCATAGCATTCATCGTTCATTTACAGGGACACACAAAATAATTCGGTGCTGTATTGTATATATATGAATAATAATTGCTAGAAGTGCGTTTCCAGTTGTGGCACCCATTTTTAAATGTAACTAGTTTTTTTCATAAGTTTTGTGTGCATATTCTATAGATCATTGTTTAATGGGCTGCACAAAAGATGTCAAGTATATTACCATTCATTGATAGAAATTGACGAATGGAAATTTTCAACTTTGCTGTGCGGTTCATAACTGAACAAAATTTAGCATACTATGTAACATATATCCAAATCTATTGATCATAATAGGGATGCACAGCAAATTCATATATTTTTCAGATTATTACTGAAACTGGGTTTTCAAATGTGTTATGTGTTTTCTTAGGTTTCATTTTCCCCCTTATTAATCTGCGAGTTTTATTATTGTATTCTGAAAATGATCGGAAATCATCGTTTCAAAATCTATGCTTAATGGATGATTTATCGTTCTTGTTTAATTTTGCGTAAATAAAATGTTCACTTTGAATATCGATTCATCTCGAACATTGTTACTCCTATAAACGGGCATCTGATCTCCAATTCGAATTCCATACGGTTTCACTAATCTAATTGCACTTCTAGAAATAGTTGTGATACCATCGCATTTCACTCAAAGAGAAATTAGCAGCTCGAAAATTTTGTTGATAAATCTTTATTAATTTTAAATTTATGATTGAAAATTCAGGTTTGCCCAGAAAGGAGACACTGATTTTTTTTTTCTAAATATGTGGATTGTGATCGTGGTTCCCTCTACAATTTTTTTTCATTTTGATTTTCCTAAGTGTTCCTATTATTATTATTTTTGTAAATATAATTTTTGAAAACCCTGTATTGAACGATATTTATCAGATTATTTATTTCGACTCATTTATCCAAAATAGGTTAAAATAATAATTTAATTTTCTAAGCTTAGCATTTTTTGTCACGTGCAGAATAGGTCTACAGTGCATTTAAGTACTATAAAATCAATTAGAGGAAAATAAAATAGCTTATTTCATTTTTTATGTTCTGTTGAAGTAGAAGGACTATTTAAAAGCAAATCGTTTTTAAAAACACAACAGTAAATGTTATCATTTAATATTATTATAAGCTGCTTTAATTGGCTTAAGTTACATTAAAGCTATTACTAAACAAATTAGTGTATTTTTTAAATAGATAAATATGGAATTAAGAATTTTTTTAGTGAAAAATCTTTTAATTATCATTTCAAATTAAACGTAAATCGTGTTTTTTCTAAATAGAAAATCCGAACATTATTTGAAAATTAATAATGTTCACTTTTAAATTAGATTAAATATAGATAATAGGTTTAAAGCAAAAATGTACAATGTATGTTTTAATTAAAAAAATAAAGAGAAATTAGTATAATGTTACTAGTTTTCAAATTTTTCCATTTTAAAAGAGCTTAAAGCTGATTTTTTCTATTTATGTGCATAGGCTATTTTCGTTTACTTAAATACATATTATATTTAACATGTTTTGTCGTCAGCATTCTTTGTTATTTTGTAAAAAGTAATTTTCAAGAAAAATATTTAAAAAAAATAAGGTATTATTGGATGGAAGAATATATCATTGGGTTTAGTTTCTTGGTTTTTCTGCTAGTTTATTGTATTTTTAATTCATTGTTTTTATTCGGTATATTTTATATGGAATTTCAATGTAGAAAAAATTTTTCATTTCTGACACCTGTCTTCTATTCTCTTTCAATTGGAAACGAAAGACAACAAAAGAGGACGTACAATGTACACTATATTGCCAAAAATCGCAAAACACTTTCGATCTTAGACGTTTTATCGCATATCAAAAGAATTATTTGACGAATTCTTTTAGAACTTTGGGAATATAAAGAACGTATATGACTTCCTGTTTTTCCACGAAGAAAAAAATGAAGTCATATCATGAGAGCAATTAGGGGACCATTGACAAATGGAAGAAATATACAGGGTCATTCATAATTCCCTCCGGGGTTTCGAAACGTTATAGTAAAAAAACGAAGACGAATATGAAAAAAAGAAACATATGAAATTATTCCGAAACTATTCAAGTTTTACTTACATACATTACAGGTGTTCTATGTGTGAACCCTTGGTCACACGGCATACATCCATGCGATAGTCCAGTTCCTGCCATACTCCGTTTCTTTAAATTTCCGGTACCACACATGAATTGTTTTGTCAGTTGGTCCCTGTTTTCGATATTTATTACGAAAGGCCCGTTGAACTGACACCACTGATTCAGATTTAAAGAAACGGAGTATGGCAGGAACTGGACTATCGCATGGATGTATGCCGTGTGACCAAGGGTTCACACATAGAACACCTGTAATGTATGTAAGTAAAACTTGAATAGTTTCGGAATAATTTCATATGTTTCTTTTTTTCATATTCGTCTTCGTTTTTTTACTATAACGTTTCGAAACCCCGGAGGGAATTATGAATGACCCTGTATAATATTTGGGATCACAACCCTGTAAAATGAAATGCACGAAATGATCTATCGCTGCAGCTCAAGATTTTTGTGGATTTTATACAACATTTGTGTAAAAATAGCGCTTGTTCAAGGAGATATAATGATTTCTTTAAAATATTCAAGATTTTTTTTTTTTTTTTTTTTTTTTTTTTTTTTAGTATAGCATGCAATGTTTCCAACAATTTTAGCAACAATTTTCAAAAATTTGAAACAATTAAGTAAAAATAACATAATGCAACATAAATATATTAAATATTTAATGAAATTTGAGCAGTTGTATGAAATACATTTTAACTGCGCATGCGCGATCGATATCAAAGAATTTTTTTTTCATGGTTTGGAAGTCAACTGTGTAGAGAAACGAATATAAAAAGACCAATCGAATATTTTGAAAATTTACACACAAATATTGTACAGAGTCCACATAGTCGTGTACTACAGTTGCAGATCATTTCGAGCATTTTATTTTAAAGGGTGATTCCAAATATATATTTTTTCTTCAATTTGTAATTTATTCCCTAATAGCCTTCGTGATCAAACCTTCGCTGAAAAATATTAAGTGAGAAATATTCTTCATATTCTCAAAGTTCCAAAAGAATTCTTCAAATATTTCTCTAGATATTCAACAAAATGTGTAAAATCGTAAGCTTGCGATGAATTTTGGCACTATAAAGTGTCTGAAATGTTATTATCGGATATGTAAAATGGTATACTTTCGTGAATTCAAGCAGTGCTAAATGTGTTCCGTTCTATAAAACACGCAACACTGGGAGAGCTGAATAAACCTGGGAAGTCCATGTCGCGGTCATAAACGATTATTGGAAATTCGTCATTCACTGAGACATTCTTCCAAATAACGAGACAGTCAGCAATAGGGTGGTCACAAGTTACATGAGGAATTTTTTTTTCATCTTATCTTTCGGGGACCCTCCTAAAATTTGCCAATTAGTTAGAAAATGATATTGGCAAAGTTTCAGCTCAATTGACTAATATTAACCCGTGCCTCATCGAGGTTGAATAATTGAAAAGTTGTGATTTTTGGTGAAACATTGCAGTTTTTTTCTTCATTAAGTGAAAACCATTTGTCCTAAAAACCTTATTCTTGTCTTATTTGATAAAAAATGTTGTTGCCTTGAACTTTTACTCTCAACAAAACTTATATTTAATGACATTTAGCATTTTTTACGTCAAGTCATGAACTATATCCCCAAATCTGCATTTTTGAAAAATAAATGGAAAATGACAGCAGAATAATTTTAATTACTTCTGTAACTTTTTTATGTTTTTTATATTAAAAGACAATATATATATATATATATATATATATATATAACTTAAAAAAAAATTCACGAATTATTGTTAACTATTAGGTATCTAGTTTTGCGCCTCGAAAGAAGAAGCCCCTCAATTTGTATTGCAGTTAAAGTGCATTTAACACGAACCTCTGTAACTCTCGTTTTAATACAAGGTAATTTTTGTTTCTTTCTTTTCTTTCTAGTCTTTTTTTTTATCATCAACAAAACCTTCCGACACCCAGCGGTCGTCAAATGCATCCCTCCTTTTACTATGATTGGAAGAAAAGGAAGTACTCACGAGGAACTGAAGAGATTATTACGGAAAAATTGTCTTTACTGTTAGATAGATGTAGCATATCTGATAGAGACACAGTTAGAATAATTTCAGCAATTGCAGAAGCATTAGGTCATAATCCAGAGACTTTAATTTTAAGTAGAAGTGCAATAAGACTCCACAGACAACAATTTCGAAAACAAAGAACTGAGCTCATAAAAAACAGATTTAAAAATTCCGATTTAGAGGGAGCTGTAGCTGTTGTTTGCTGGAATGGAAAACTACTTCCATATCTATATTAATAAAAGAAAGTTTCGCTCTGTGTGTGTGTCCGTGTGTGTCTGTGTGTCTGTTGGCGATGGCTAGCAAAATCTAGCCCACCTAGAAGGCTGGAAATGTAGGTGTGCATAGTCCAAGGTCTGGCCATGTGCACCTGACCCTCAGAATTTTAATATTTTGAAAATTAGCCTAGATATTAATTAGATTCTCATTAATCATCGCTTCTAAAATGTCATCTTTTAAATCAAAATGGTGAAAGAAAAGAACCGGCGCATTGGATTTGCAACCGGAAATGAACGAATTCGAAACTATTTTATTAATTAGCGAATTTTAAGAAAACTAATTGAGATATCAATTTGAAAATTTCTGGGCATATGTAAAAAAATATTCTGTATCTGACTATGTGATTTTTGAAAAATTCGGTTGGTAATTTTTTTTAATTTATGCAAAAAACTGCCAAAAATCTGCCGGCGCCAGTGAAACCGATCCGAGAAAGTTTCAGACAGGGATCAGCTTTCATTAAAAACTGAACTACAAAGAGATCTGTTTCTCGGGCCGATCCCTCCATTTAGTTTGCAAAAATGAAAGAAAATAATTGCCAATTTTTACTAATGAACAAAAATTTAGGTAACTAATTAAGATATAGATTTGAAATTGAGGTCGGGAAGGGGTGTCATCTGCCGTCTATTTTAGCGTAGCGTCTTCGTCATGTTCTAATTATCAGAAAAATGTAATTCTTTTTTTAATGATCACGTTATTGTAGGTGACGGTGGTTCTCTTGAACAAATTATTCATTCTATTTGCGGGTATGGGGAGGGATGGGGTTAACGCCTTTCTCTGAGATTGTAATTATCTCGGGTCCGGGCAACGCCGGGCGGGTTAGCTAGTATTTTGAATGAAGAAAATGTAGAGAGCGTAGCAGTATTAATTAGCTGTGGGGATAAAGGAAAGTTGATAGGTGTTCTTCAGCATGAAAATAGTATGGGAATAACCTAGGCAAAAGCTGTATTTTCAGTAATTGAAGAGTGGGGCAGTTGGTAAAATCCAGGCAATGTGTTTTGATATCGCTGCAGTAAACACAGGTCACCTAAATGCGGCAATTATTAGAAAAAATCTTCTCTATTTACCATGTCGCCACCGTATTCCAGAAATTATTCTCAGAGAAATTTTTGATTGTAAAGTTGGCACAACCACTGCCCCTCAGCCAGATATTAAAAAAAACAGACTGGGTGGTCTAAGCTGGACAAGACCAAAAATAAAACTGCTATTGAAGATGAAAATATCAGATATAAAACACTTAATTCATACAAAATTTCAAGTTTTCTTATCGAACATTTAAAACATAAACACCCCAAGGATGACTATAAAGAATTTATCCAAATTTTTTAATATTTGATAATAATGAAAAATTGTCTTCCACCAAAAGACATTTTTTCAGAGTACCTGGCGCTATTCATCACGCCAGATGGATGGCTAAGGCTATTTATTCTCTGAAAATATATCTTTTCAGAGATCAATTATCATTAACATATTTAGAAGAAGAAGGTATTAGAGACATTTGTTTGTTTATAATTAGTATATATGTAAAAGTGTGGTTCAATGCTCCCCCTCCGGCTTTGGCTCCCAATCTACAATTATTAAAATCATTTGTTGACTACAGAGAAATTGATAAAGAGGTTGCAGACAAAGCGCTTTTTTAAATGATAAAATATCTTTGGTATCTTGGAGCCAGTTGCAGTTTCATTTTTCGATGAAACTTTTGAAAAAACTGTCAAAATAAGTATGGCTGGTAAATTAATGTCATTTGAAGAAGAAAATGATGATGATGATAAGGATGTAAAAGCAAAAATCTTCTTCAATGAAGTAGAATATTTATTGGATAAATAAATCAATTTTTTTTCATCTCAAACTGTAATTTTTTTTAGGAGATTTGAGATTAATATGCAATTTTTAAATACTGTTCCCGATGTATGGTGTGAAAATAAACATTATTTGAAAGCAAAAAAAAAAAAAAAAAATAGTGAATGGTTTTAAGGTTGTCAATGACGCAGCTGAAAGGGGAATAAATTTAATCCAAGACTTCAATTCCTGTTTAAGGCGACAGTGGACGTTCAAAATCAGCAAAATCGCTCAAATTTTCGAAAAAAATTTCTTGTCCCCCAAAAATAAAGCTCCATGTAAGCTTTCATCTCCAACTTAAATAATTACAATCGGATGATTTTTTCGGATTTTATTTACATTTTTATAATTAATTAAACGGCTGTCGTGATCAGCTGATGTTTGTTTACAAATATTTGCAAATGAATTTTTTCTTCTAATTAACTGTTTATTTTTAATTTTCATTCAATTGCAACCGATTGATGAATTTCTGGGTTTCATCTTGCGACAGATTACCAAAATTCTTGATTCCCCCCCGCCCCCCCCCCCTTGTTGAGTGACCAAAAAAAAGTCATTTTTTACTGGGAGTAACTGAAAAAATTAAATTTTTTTCTTCGCAACGACTTGATAAATTTGTCGGTTTCATCTTGCGACAGATAACGAAAATTCTTAAATCTCCCCCCCTAGCCCCCCCCCCCTGTTGAACGACAGAAAAAATTAAGAATTCCAAAGTTTTGCGAATATGCCGCTAGATAAAACCAAGAAATTCATCAGATGGTTGCGAAGAAAAATATAAAAATTTATTAATCAATTGCAGTAAAAATTTAATTTTATCAAGGGCGGGGAGTGGGGGGGGGGGAGAATCCAGAATTTTGGTAATCTGTTGCAAGATGAAACCAATAAATTCAGTAACTGGTTTCGAAGATAAATCTCAAAATTTATTAGTCAATCGCACTAAAAAATGAATTTTTTAGTCGCTCAACAGGGGGGGGGGGGGCGGAGAGGGAGAGAATCGAGAATTTTGGTAATCTGTCTCAAGATGAAACCCAAAAATTCATCAATTGGTTGTGAAGAAAAATCTCAATCTTTATTAGTCAATCGCAGAAAAAATGAATTTTTTCAAGGGGGGGAGGAGCAGGGGGGGGGGCGAGAATACAGAATTTTAGTAATCTGTAAAAAGATGAAACTGAGAAATTCAATAATTGGTTGCGAAAAAAAATCTAAAAATTTATTAGTCAATCATACCAAAAAATTAATTTTTTCAGTCGCTCAACAGGGGGGGGGGGGGGGAGAATCGAAAATTTTGGTAATCTGTATCAAGATTAAACCGAAAAATTCATCAATTGGTTGCGAAGAAAAATCTCAAACTTTATTAGTCAATCGCAGAAAAAAATAATTTTTTCAAGGGGGGGAAGGGGGCAGGGGGGGGAGGGGAGAGAGAATACAGAATTTTAGTAATCTGTAAAAAGATGAAACTGAGAAATTCTATAATTGGTTGCGAAGAAAAATCTCAAACTTTATTAGTCAATCGCAGAAAAAAATTATTTTTTTCAAGGGGGGGCAAGGGGGCAGGGGGGGCGAGAGAATACAGAATTTTAGTAATCTGTAAAAAGATGAAAGTGAGAAATTCAATAATTGGTTGCGAAGAAAAATCTCAAAATTTATTAGTCAATCGCAGTAAAAAATGAATTTTTTAGTCGCTCAACAGGGGGGGGGGGGAGAATCGAGAATTTTGGTAATCTGTCTCAAGATGAAACCGAAAAATTCATCAATTGGTTGTGAAGAAAAATCTCAAACTTTATTAGTCAATCGCAGAAAAAAATAATTTTTTCAAGGGGGGGGGCAGGGGGGGGCGAGAATACAGAATTTTAGTAATCTGTAAAAAGATGAAACTGAGAAATTCTATAATTGGTTGCGAAGAAAAATCTCAAACTTTATTAGTCAATCGCAGAAAAAATGATTTTTTCCAAGGGGGGGCAAGGGGGCAGGGGGGGGCGAGAATACAGAATTTTAGTAATCTGTAAAAAGATGAAAGTGGGAAATTCAATAATTGGTTGCGAAGAAAAATCTCAAAATTTATTAGTCAATCGCAGTAAAAAATGAATTTTTTCTGTCACTCAACAGGGGGGTGGGGGTGGGGGGGGAGAATCGAGAATTTTGGTAATCTGTCTCAAGATGAAACCGATAAATTCATCAATTGGTTGTGAAGAAAAATCTCAAACTTTATTAGTCAATCGCAGAAAAAATTAATTTTTTCAAGGGGGGGGCAGGGGGGGGGCGAGAATACAGAATTTTAGTAATCTGTAAAAAGATGAAACTGAGAAATTCTATAATTGGTTGCGAGGAAAAATCTCAAACTTTATTAGTCAATCGCAGAAAAAATGATTTTTTCCAAGGGGGGGCAAGGGGGCAGGGGGGGCGAGAATACAGAATTTTAGTAATCTGTAAAAAGATGAAAGTGGGAAATTCAATAATTGGTTGCGAAGAAAAATCTCAAAATTTATTAGTCAATCGCAGAAAAAATGATTTTTTTTCAGACACTCAACAGGGGGGGGGGAGGGGGGGAGAATCGAGAATTTTGGTAATCTGTCTCAAGATGAAACCGATAAATTCATCAATTGGTTGTGAAGAAAAATCTCAAACTTTATTAGTCAATCGCAGAAAAAATTAATTTTTTCAAGGGGGGCAGGGGGGCAGGGGGGGGGGCGAGAATACAGAATTTTAGTAATCTGTAAAAAGATGAAACTGAGAAATTCTATAATTGGTTGCGAAGAAAAATCTCAAACTTTATTAGTCAATCGCAGAAAAAATGATTTTTTTTCAGACACTCAACAGGGGGGGGGGGGGAGGGGGGGAGATTATAAATAATTATTTTGGTGGAATCATTCATTAAACATGTAAAGGTTTTGCATATATATGATTTTAGTCCCTTTCAGGGTATATTTTCTTATGTTTACCAATACTAAAACTTTAAAATTGTTTTTCTCATTTCAAAAATTTTGTCGGTTTCCATTTTTTCAAAATGCTCCATGCGCATACTATTTCATCTGAATAGTTTGAAATTTTTTGTAGCTATTTATCATTATATTTGTCATAAAACTTGGTATGGTTTTTTGAAATGAGGTATAATTTAAAAAATTTAAAGGTAGTTAATTGAAAAAATATGATGCAAAAATGCGGAAAATTTCAAAAAATTTTGATTTTTTTTTTTTTTTTTTTACCTTTATATTCAAATATATAAAATATGATACCAAGTTTTATTTGTATATATAAACCAAACCTGCATAAAAAATATTGATGATTTTAATTGATATGGAATGCGCATGGGACATTTTGAAAAATTCTGCGTAACGGTTAAAAAATTCAGAAAAATTCCTTATTTTTCTCCAAAAAAAATTTTTTTTTTAAATTCTGGTGTGATAAATACATGCCATAATGCATATAGTGTGTCCTTGAATAGTATTTAAAGTGAAATAAAAAAAAAAAATAAAAAAATGAGTTTGAACGTCCACTGTCGTCTTAACGAAAGACAAAGAACAAAAGCAGTTTATGTTACAAATTGTATCTGAATGCAGAAATTTTTTTCCAGACTCTTCAAAACCCACATTATCGAAACCCTTACCACCTTAATGTGATATTTTTTTTTTTCTTTTATAATGATTCGTTTTTTAGAACGCAACTTTAATAATGAAATGCATTTGAACATTATTTGTTCTCATTTTAATACTTTGCTCTTTATTTCTTATAATTCATTCAATTTAAATTTCTATTTTTTTCATTTACTTTGGATTTTTTTTTAAACTAAACCATTTTTTATCTACAAAATGAAAAAATAAAGAAATCTAAATCCAAAAGCAGATCAAATGGAATGTTACAATGTTTTTTCACATTTTCATAAAAATTCAATTTTTAGAATTCGCAACATATTTGGTTCTAAAAAATGCTTTATATTTTTAAAACTATATTTTTTTACAAAAAAAGATGCTTGGTTCTTCAATGCAAAAAATGTTTTTTTTTTTTATGAAATGAGACCAGAATTAGGTTTCTATGTTCTTTTGTATTCATTTTATGAAGGGAAAACTACAAATTTTTGCAAAAAATCGTGGTTTTTCAAAACTTTGACCTCAATGAAGCACGGGTTAATATTATCCAAATGAGCTGAAACTTTGCCAATCTCATTTTTCAGCCAAATGGCAACTTTTAGGGGGGTCCCCCCGAAAAAATTCTAAAATTGATTTCTCCTGACCACCCTAGTCAGCACAGATCTTGATGTCCAACAAAAGCAACGATTTAACTCAAACACTTATTGCCGTAAAGGAAGAGGCAATACAATATATATATGAAATGATTTACAATATAAGCTTCCATCTGTAAGTGTATTCTTGTTTTTTCATTTGGATTTATCATATTTCATTTATTAGGACTACATCATATAATTTGACTCTGCTATTTGGTATGGTGCTTTCAATGTATTTGGTCAATATCTTATGTTTCAATAGATTAATTGTACAGAAAGCGTATATATATATATATATATATATATATATATATATATATATATATATATACAGTAAAATCTCATTATAACGGGTTTCTGGAGACCACCGATTAAATACGTTATACTGAAAACTTCCTTAATGTGAAATTTCAACATGGCGTTTTCTTTAAAAAGGAAATTTACATGCACATTGAATAAAAATGTATTATTATAAACAATTTATTATTACACTTATATTAAATTTCGGGTAACATTCAAACATGTCAGTAAATAATAAATATATAGTATTAATAATGAATTATGAAGTTACTAATTAGAAATCAGATATAGCATTAAGTTAATTAAGATTCAAGAATTTAATCGTAAGTATTATAAAGCAATTATAATTTATCTTTGATACTTGACTGATTAAAAAAACCCACTGACACCTGTCGTTAATGTAACTTTATTTCTTTACAAAAAATCGGTAGTTTTCATTTTTCCTGCACTGAAGTTAACAATGCATTTTTCAAAACAAAGTGTATAAAATGTTTGCGGAACATTGTTTTGCTGGGATAATTACTTTTTAAGAGTTTCAGTGTTCTGTAGAGCACCTTTTGATCATATTTGATGGTCAATCATCATCATCTTCATTTTTACCGTCGTCTTTTTACCCTACAATTGTAGGGAAACTCATTAATGAGTTTCCGACGGAAGTATTCTTCAAAATTCTAGTTTTATTATGGAGATATTTTTTGTTGTCAACCCAACATTCGTCAAACTAAAATAATTATTATTTTTAAGCTTTCAATAAATTCGTTGATTTGAAATTTGTTAAAGTGAATATTTTTATAATGTAAAAACATAAGACGTTTTTTAATAATCCAAAAAATATATATATTCGTTAAACTGAAAAAATCGTTAAAGTGTGATATTCGTTATAACGAGATTCTATTGTACATATAAAAAGAAATTAAAAGGAAACGAACAGACAAAACCAAACTATATTTGACAATCAAGCACCCTTTTTTTAGCATCTGGTTGAATTCCTACACCTTTTTTGCTGTTGAGTTGGGTGTACTATTTTTTTGGTTTTTTAACTATTGCTTATGATTAATTACTTACTTTTTGGATTTATTTTTGTTTTAATATTTCTTGGGTTTCATTTTGATATGTTAAAATGGGCATAATATTGTCATATTTAGTCTTAATGTTGGCAATATTTAAAAAAGTAACATATCTTTACTATGAATTATACTTATGATGCTCATTTGATAAACCCATAAGTTAATCATAGTATTTCATGTTTGGTTTTCATCTTAATGAGTTTAATTTTGTATTATCACTTCATTTGAATTTTATAATGTCTCTTTCTTAGTTTTTCACACATTGAATTTCATTTTAACTATACATATATATAAAAATATATTGACAAACTTGTTTATTGTAAATGGTTCAAAATACAGTTTTCGTTACATCGGAAATGCATTTTTTTTCATTACTCAACATTTTTCTTCGATGATATATATATATATATATATATATATCACAATAAAAAAGAAACTAGCAAAAAATTTAAACGGCAGTGATATATTCCTAAACCCAATAGATTCAAATGATAAAAAAGAAGCTTTTTGAAAAATAAAGAAATCCATATATTTTAAAATAATTTATCAGAAATTTTCATGGTGAAAGCATTGTATTTTGCATTGTCGTATTCCGATCAATAAATTTATGTTTAGTTGAATAATCACACAATAAAACGAGAAATCTATTTCAAATTCAGTATATAATATTAAATATACTATGCTTAACTATATGAAAAACAACAAAAAAAAAAAATCCAATAAATTGCATTTGATCCTAAAATAAAGCTGTCTGGTATTAAGGCACAATCGAAGTTTTAGAATTAGTAAAAAAAAACGAAAATCTAAAATGTAAATTAAATCTAGCGGCATAATCAAAATGTTTCTTTCCAACTCATAATTTTATTCATCAAAACATTCGGTACAAAATGTTTTAATGAATAAAATTATACCAGAGTACATTTTTTGCTCTGTAATTCTTGCAATATTTGTCATAGACTAGGTGAGTCTCATCTATTTGGTTCTTGGGGAGCTGACGAAAGAGTTGATATTTCATCAACACCTGCTGTTATAATCAGATTATTTTTATAACTTTACAAACGCCTGCGTGTGCTTTTGACTTGTGACATGTTAACATAATTTATACCAGCTTGTATCCATGATTTATCTTTAGTATTGTTAAGATTTAAAAGTCTTGCGCATGAAACTTTTCAAGGAATTATTGCTTTATTTCTTAATAAACGTTGTAGTGTGCACCATTAAAAAAACAAAATGCAAGAAAGAAAAATCAGGCGTCAAGCTTAGATTATAAAGCATTTTCCAATACATTCAGAATAGGGTAAAAAATCTTTACCGTTTAATAAGGTGAAATATGATATTTATGTTAACAATTTGGGACACGCATTACACATTTGAAAATCCAATTTGAGTTATTACCATGAATAGTGCAAAAAGTATTAGAATTATTTTGTGATGTCCTGTATAGGATAAACATACTTTTATATATACTATATAATATGTTAAAATTATTTCAGTTAGTAAACGCATAACACATTTGAAAATTCCCCGTCAGCAATTTCCGTCACATAAAATGTACTCGAATTATTTTGTGCAGCTCTGTTCATGATCTTTAGAATTTATACATATAAAGTAATATGAAAAACATTAGTTAAATTTAAAAACACATACCACAATGGAAAACGCACTTTTAGCAATTATCTCTGATAGACGGTACTGTAAAAGACTTATTATGTGTGTCCCTGTAAATGAACAATAAATGATATGCACACCCTATTCTAAAGTAAGCATCTTGTAGTGCACCTTAGTGCTATATATTAGTTTCAATATTTTTGAAATAGTGTAACATCATTAACATACATTGCAAACGAGTTTCCGCATACACCATAATGTAATAATTTTATTAGAATTGTTTAGAGTGTCCCTATAAATGAACTATAAATGCTACACACTTCATTTTCAATTATGACCCTGCCATAGTATACCTAAATATTAATAGTATTAATATTAATATACCTAAATATTACTATTAATATTTAATATTAATATAGCTGAATATTAATATTAATATACCTAAATATTACTATTAATATTTAATATTAATATAGCTGAATATTAATATTAATATACCTAAATATTACTATTAATATTTAATATTAATATACCTGAATATTAATATTAATATACCTAAATATTACTATTAATATTTAATATTAACACTGGAAGTACCATGAGCCGTCATTTTGACGGTTACTAAATGAATAAAATCCGATTCGAACCAGAATTTGAAAAAAAAATTAAATATAAAACTCACAGAAATACGTTAAATGAATATATTAAGTAGTTTTAAATAAAATGTGTGGTGTAAAATAGTTTTTAAAAAATTTTAGTAAAATGTTCGGTAGTTCTAGTGTTAATATACCTAAATATTAATATTAAATATTAATTACAGAGCAATAGAGTATATTTACACGAGTTAGAGCATGGACAGGCAGAGCAGACGGACAGGCAAAACAGACGGACAGACAGACGGCTAGACAAACCGAAATCATAAACACTTTTCAATTGTGTTGGAAAGTGTTAAAAATTAAATGTGCTTAGGTAGATCCTGTAAGGTAAGTGAATGGTTACGTAGTTAGAGGCAAAATTGTTCACAGTAAAGAAAAAAAAACGAATAAAAAAAATACATTTTAAAATGGATTAAAATGAAATTTAATGAAATTAGTAGAATTATTTTAGAATGTGTTACACATAAAGCAGATAATCTTTATTTCTTTGATTAAAAAATAACACTCTAAATGGATTATTTTAGCTGCTATAATTTTTACAAACTCTTTAGCAAAGCGGTTTGATAATTTATTAACGATTCCATTGACTCATTTACCGCATATTGTCTTTGCTCCCGAAACTGAACATTTATCACTCGGCAAACAACATGTGAGTGGGTATTCAATATAAATTACTCTAGAGATACAGTTAAATCTCCAGCCTGCAAATTCCAGTTACCATTCCATCGTCATCATGAATCGATTTATCGTCATCTAGACTTAGCTAGGTATAATGAGTTGGTAGTTTCACAGATTTAATTTTTCTTCACTAAATATAATCTTTAAAGTAAGCAAAGCTAATAATATTTGGTGGTATTAAAATAACTGGAGGTGAAATGTATTTAGAAATAGATTGTTCTTCTCCAAATTTTGAGTGAAAACGTGCTATGCAATAGATTTGAGAAGAATTAATTAGAATTTCTCTTCAACAGGTGATTGGTAGCAGATAGTAGTTAATCCAACAAGGTTAACTGCTATTAACTACAATTTTTGGTATATTATATTTTAATATTGTTGCGTTAACTACTCTTTGCTATTAATGAACTGAATAAAAGAGCTGCTAATATATTATTCTCGAAGCTATAATTTTTTTTTCAGACCCAGTCGGATGGAAAAATATATATTTCTATATGCTAATGTTTTTTGGTTCCTCATTTTTGAAAAATTAATATTAATGTATGTGTTAATAGGACTACAACAAAGATTTCAATTCATTTCTCAGTAAGTATGAAAAAACTGGTCACAAAATTATGTACAGTCAGGAAAAATAGACCCTTACTGGCTCTGCCACAAATCATCGCATAGAAATGTGACTGGTAAGAATCAATTAATAATAATGTTTACTAATTAATACTATGCTTATATTTTGCTTACGGAGTCGTCTACATATAGAAATTGTAACAAATATTTTATCGCCGTATTTTCAATGTTTGAAATTTTAATTAAAAGTTCATATGAATAAATGGCTTTCTGTGTACTGGTTAAAAACACATCACGTCTCAATTATGAATAATGTTTGTGTTGTTGTTTCTAAGGCTTACTGGCCAAACATAACTTGAGGGCAGGTCCCAAAGGCGCTGGGTGAAGAGGAGCAACTTTAATTTTAAAATGAGTTTCATTTGAAGCACAGCAATAGCGGAATTCTGACTTAGCCTAAAAGTTTCATTACAATTTTAATACTTACCAGAAGTGAAAATCTTTCAGTTCGAGGCATCTCTCCCTCCTACCGACCTCCTATTGGGATGACTTACCACAACACTTATTTTATGACCAGTATGCGGTATCCACACAGTACTAAAAGCAGTGCATTGCTCCCTGAAGTCATCTTCCTAAGATCTTACTGCGCCTGATGCTGCTTAACTTTAGTGTTTCATGATAGAAAACGGAGCTTTACAGTATCATATGCCTTTGCAAATTGCAGCCAAAATGTCTCTAAAGCAGAAAATTCCGCTTAAAAATCCAAAAAGAAAGAGTTCTGCATGTTGTTTGGTTTGATTAGGAATTTTCTTTAATGTATAAATCCTGTTCAACTCGTACCTCATAATCCCAAATGTTACGATATAATTCTTTATACTAGTCACACTTCTGTGAAATAGCTTTCATTCCTGTGCATGCGTGTCATAACCCGATGTTAAACTGTATATCAATAAACCCTGAATGCTCCCTTTTCTGACAAAAGTCATCTGTCGGCATTTATGAAAAATGATAAAGGGAAGTACCGGTGTAAAAGCTTCAGAGAATCATTTTTTTAGCCAAAAAAATTTTATGTTTTTGCAAACGCCGCATTTTTTACCGCCTAGTTAAAAGCAGCGCACTTCTGCGGGATTTTATTTGTGTCGTCTGTCGAAGCGTCAATACATTAAAAGAAATTCAATACGTTTTCTAAAAATTGAGTTGCTGAACTGAAAGGCAGTGTAGGAAAGTTAATAATCTAGCTCTGGACTTTAAGTGTGAAGTGATGCTATAGGACATTGCAATTATCTGGTGAACGGTTAAATATGTCTCTATAGTTCCTTTTTTTACTAACGGGGCTTATAAGAACATATTTAGTGTTTTTTCCTCCAAATATTCAATTTAAGATTAAAAGAATAATAATAATAATAATTATTATTATTATTACAATAATGATAATAGTATAATTCTAAATGTGAAACTGAATGGTTTGCCTAATTTCTTTATTTGATTTAAAATTTTAACTTTTTTTGTTTGATGCTGATCTATCGTAACTAAACAGCAGTTCCAACCAGTCAGAGAGGACCTGTGGTGGAGACTATGAATTATTTTCTTGGTCTGAGCTTCCTGATGATCAGATTAATTTTATTTTTATTGAATTTGTTGTTTAATGTTGGTCGAAACAAAAGATGATTTTTGTTTGAAAATAGGTTAACAATCCCCTCTTCTTCCCTAAAAATACAAACTCCCTATAAATATGGTCTTCATAAAACAGACGCTACGCTGTCATCCCCCCTTTTAAACAAATACATTCGAAAAGAATCATTGGTGGTAATTTTCTTTCATTAATCCAACTAATATTGGCAAATCGCCTTAATTTGTTTAACAATGCATAATGGTACGGGATACCTATCATTTGTTTATGAAGCCCGTAATTATTTTCCCAAGATTATTTTATATGACTATAGTATTGCTGTCACCATACTGATATCTCAACAATGCATGAAGTTCAGAAAGCTCCCACAACTTCTGACATTTTAGTGAGAGCGTAAATTAGTTCCTGTCTAATTAACAAAGACAAGGTATTTCAACCACATTAATTTTCAGAGTCTTCAGCTATTTTCATATCCCCACAATCAGATTTTAAATGTCATGCGATTTCTAGTGCCTTTATATGCTCTAGAATGCGTTTGACATATGTTCGCTTAGCGCGTAAGCAGTATTCTCTTTGCCGACGTGTTTTCCAAAACAACATCAAAATTTCTATTGACTCTAAAATTATATTATTTAAATGCATTAATAAGAAGGGGCATTTATGGAATATATGGAATAGATATTCATATATTTAATAAATTAGCCTGAATTCCTTTTTTTTCAGTTCAGGCTTGAAACAAATTACAGTTTGTATTTGTACAAATTTTGTAAGCATAAAATTGAATTTTGATTTAATGTTTATAATGTATAGCGTATTCGTATATTAAATAAATGAATTGTTTAGACCACACATAACTGTGAAAAATTTAGCGCTGTATTAATCCAACAGTTAGTGTTGCACTATCTGCAATCATAAGATGATGAAATGCTGTTTGAACATTTGATTCTCCGGTTGAACCACAAACAAAAATTTATGGTTCAACCCTGAACTGATAAAAATATTGGCTTTAAGAAATCTTGAAAGTCTCCACCGCCAGTAAAAACTGATGTGGATTGAAGTTCTCATAAATTTTGAAATATTTATTGAAATCATGTAAACCTCTGTAATATAGTTAAACCATATTTCAGGCTTTATAAAATGTGTAAAATAAACACTTATAATATTATATAATAAAAATCTCAGTTCAGCTAATATTGCAAAATGATTTCACATGGTACGTCACAATTTGTAAGATAACTTCGAATTGATATATGAACATTAAATTTATGTCAAAAATACCTCTAAATTATATTTTATAGAATGAATTAATGTTGTCAAGATAGTTAAACATTTTCATTATTTTTACTTCCTTCTAACTATAATAGAAGAAAGTGTTGTAATCTAATTTTTTTTAATTCTGGTTTTCGATAGATTTACACGTTTATGTGTCAGAGATTTGAAAAAAAATGTTTTTACAAAATGTCTGTCTGTCCGGGTGTCCGGGTATGTGTGCTCTTTCTATCATTCAAAAATGTATGAAGTTGTGTATGGAATTAAATCAAATTTCATTTATGTTTTTGCTTATGGTCAGCAGGTTCTACGTGAATTTAGGGATATTCCGCCAGATGGGGCGCTGTGATAACGATTTTTGTTCCATTTTTATTATTGCATTACCGAAAAATGCATGAAGTTATGCACAGAATTGAATAAATTTTTTTCTATAGGTTTTTCACTATGGCCTGCATGTCCCAGTTGAATTTTTAGATATTCAAGCGAAAGGGACAGCGCTGTGATAGCCTCTTATAGATTTCAAATTCAAAAAGATGTACAAAGAAAGTAGAAACCCTAATCATTTTTCTTCATTAAATATTCAGCCTTGATCCAAGGATTCCGGAGCATTTTTGTTTTGACTCTATCTTAAGAAATGGCTGAGATATAGCAGTTTGAAATTTTTGGGGGGCTCACATATTAAAACAAGACAGTAGATTTACTGTCATATTAGATTTGCCACGTTTGATTTGCCATAAAATAGATTAATTTGAGTTTTAGTGAACATGTTTTTCGGCAAATTTTCTCCATTGTTGTAACCATCGTTCCAACTCTTATATGCTTAACACTATATATTCATATTCGCCAGCGTGAAATTTTCGCCAAGCTTTGGCGAAAATTTAAAATAGGTTGCCATAAATGAAGCCAACTTGGCTATAGCTGCCTAATTGGGTAAAATTTTGATTCAAATTCAATATTGACGAGAACCGGTAATGAATCTTCTGTAATCGGATTCCACGCATTTTAGCTTCGCGTTTTCCAGTAAAATTAGCTAAAATCTTAAAACCAAGAAAGAGGAGGGGCTATCCTTCACATCAGTACAAGCCAGAAGCACTTTTCGTACTCGTTTGTACATAGGCTGGTCGTTCAACGAAGGGTGCAGCGCATACAGGTAACCCGACAATTCGCAAGCAGCTGATGTACAACACAATGCCGAAAAATATTGATTTTGTTAGCGATGTGATAGCGAATTTTGAAGCAATTATATGTATGACATAAAAGAAAGTTTTGGGATTAACACATACGACTAGTTTTAATAACTAATTAATTATTTTCTTTAATATTCTATTTTTCAAATTTAATTGAAATTTTTAAATACGTTTCTGTCAAGTAATTTTCATATCATTAATTCATTCT
The DNA here is from genome assembly GCA_963931845.1 of Maratus michaelseni. Lineage (NCBI taxonomy): Eukaryota > Metazoa > Arthropoda > Arachnida > Araneae > Salticidae > Maratus > Maratus michaelseni. The sequence goes on along the minus strand of OZ007596.1, from coordinate 249,572,030 downwards.
ATAAAATGTAATTTAGAGGTTATTTTAACATAAGTTTTATATTCTTATATCCATTCTAATTTAAGTTATCTTACGGACCGTAACATACCATGGGGAAAAATTGCAATATTAACTGAACTGTATTTTTTTCATATACTACGTTTACTTTTACATTTTATAAAATCTGAAATATTGCTTAGTTGTATTACAGAGGTTTATGTAATACCAGGGCATACCAGGCTTTACAAATTTGAAAAAAATGTGGTAGCCAGGTATAAATTTTAGTCGCCAGTAAAAAAAAAGTACCCCCCCCCCCCCGCTATTGATTTTCAAAAGTACAAATGTTCTTTTGTGAATTAAGTGAGAAAAAATAATAACAAACATGGTTTAGTTTAGAATTATTTGTTACATACATAGTTCAGAATAGTACTGAATTAAAAAAGATAATAAAATTAAGTTTTAAAAGGAAACTTATCCAAAATTATATATCTCTGAAAAAGAAAAAGAAAAGAAATATTGTAAACTCTGAATAACCGACATGTTCGGGAAATGCTGATTGTTGAATGCTTCAAAGGTCCGAATAGTTAAGTGCTACAAAATATATATCTGATGAGAAAGCATCGATAAAATAGTGAAACCGAAAAACAATATTTTACCTATTTAGCCTATTGAATTCAATCAAATAATTCTGATTTTGTTATTTCTAAATTTGCATTGAATGAACTCTCTTGGTTTTGCCAAATTAAAAATAAAAGTTTTGTTTTTATGTTTGTGTGTATGTGTATTTGTGAATATAATTTCAAGTTTATTTCTTAATATTTTGTAACTTTGCAGAATCTATAATGAGACATCTTACAAGAAATTTAATTAAACATTGTGACATTCGCAGTAATATACATTGCTAAAACGAAAAAAAATACATTTTCCCGCGCTGGGATTACATAATCCGAGTGCAAACAATGCAATTATAAAATATTCTTGAGTAACAACCCAATACCAGACACTTGTCTACAAGACAAAGTGACGCCGTATATGTGTGATGCAAACAGACGCTAGGCGCGAAACATTTTAAGCGAGACGAAATATTTAAAATATGCATATTATTTTTATTAAAAGGAATTATTCTTGAAATGTTAAGTTTTATAGATTTACTTCGAATGAATTACTTATAATTACTTATGTTATTATTCTTTAAAAGTAATGTGATATATTATTCAGTTTTAATTCTGAACACAAAAATCTGATTTGAAAGTTATAAAAAAGCGTTATAAGCCTTTTTTAACATTGCATCCAATTTTTATATGTCACATAGATTGGATTGACAATATTTCTTTTTGAACCCCCCCCCCCTCTCTCCCCACATTCTAATCACGTGACATGCTAAGTCGACTAGAACGGAAAAGAAAGACGTTTTATTTGCATGAAATATAAAATGCCTTTAAACTTGGCTTTTCCTTTAAAAGTACGAGAGATGAGGGAGATTATTGCGCTTGCTGCCCGCACGAGTAGGGGTGTTGGAGAGACAAAATGTCGTTTGTGCTAATTTTTAGTTAAATTTTTGTATAAAAGAAATAAATAAATAACAAAAACGTCAGACTGAAAAACATAGTGGCCAGATAAAAAATGTTGGTCGCCAGTGGCGACCTGCCGACCGCATTTGTCAAGCCCTGTGTAATACCATACACTAATAAAATGTTAGACAGATAAAAAGTTGTTAATGTTGGTAGTGTTGATCAATAAACTGGTGAAATATTAATCATATAGGACTAGAAAATGTTTAACAATAGAAAGCTAAAGTGCCGCACAATAAAATTGTTAAAATTATTATTTGGAGAAAAAGGACTATTCACACCAGGACCTCTGTTTAAGGTAAAATCCGACACACCAAGATGATCCACGCTGAAATTTCAACACGGACATGCCAAATATGGACTTGCAGCCAGCGTTTTATTACATACTTTCTTTTAACTTACATTTCTGCATGTATGTGGCAGTCAAGTCTTGTGACTCATTTTTCAACCATTTCCTGTTAACTTAGAGCTTTGAAATTTGGAATATATGTATTCCTGAGGGCAACACATGATTTGGACATTATTATTATTTTTTTTTAATTCGATCCCTAATAGGGGTCAACGTCGGCCCAAAAGTTGCGCTTTCCCAATTAAATAACGTTACTATTGTTTAATTGAAAAAATAGCTTCATTGTTGCAACAGTCATCCATTTTTATCATATTGCTGCCCGCATCATTATGACGTTAGCATTGAGCGACGCACACATTTGTGCTTTATAATATAAGTTGACTTTTTTGTAAATTTTAATGTATGGTTTTTGGTACAGTGGTAATAAGACTTGAAAATTTAGAGAACTATAATAATATATTAAAGTAATACAAATATTTAAATTAACGCCGAAAGAGAACCGAAAACTATTAGTGAATACAATATTTGTATGATTTAGAAAGTATATTTGAATACCAACGCATAAACTGGAATTTTGAAAAATATATAATAATATCGAAATAAAGAACAGCTAAAGAACTGTGATCTTCTTAAAAAACATCTGCATGCATAAAGTTTACCTGCGATATTTAGACACATATTATTCTTAAATAATAACAAAGTCCTGTGATAAAATACTGAGAGGTAACGTAAACTACAAAACAAACAAATAAACCAAGCAAAATCATCTATTTTTTAAAGATTTAAGATAAAATACGTATTCTAGGCAAATGACTTGAAAACTATTATCGTGATATACACGTGCTTAAAAACTAAATTCGTATCGTACAAATATTTAATAGAAATTATACTAAGTTATTAAAACAATGATAAAAGAAAAAATAAAGATGAAACTTACTTTTATTCTTTAAATTTTTTTTTTAATAATCCAAGGAACTTTTATAATTACTATATTTGTGAATTCATACACCGTCATGTAATGGCGGCCATTGCAATTTCTTATATCGTCGTCACCACTGTCCCTACCCTCCCTGCTTCTCATTTGAGATGTGGTCAACAACGCCAACAGATGTCGCTTTCGACCTTTCACAATTACTGCTGTTATTGCTGTAAATTACCGGAAGAACAATTTTTGAATACTAGGTCAAATATTTACAGTATTTTTGACAGTTTTTTCTCCAGTTTTGTTTTACAGTGTAGTTGAGTGATAAATTATGTCAAATAAGTTTTGTTATATTTAGAGCATGCGCAGTTAAAAAAATATTTCATACAAATGTTCATATTTCATTAAATATTTAATATATTTATATTCTAATTGTTTTATAATGTTTCTGCTGTATTGTTTTAAGTTTCCTGAAAGTGGCGTTCAATTTGATTGAAAACCATGCTTGCTATAAAAAAAGCATGCAGAAAGTTCTTGTATTTTTTTAAAAGAAACCTTTTTATCTCCATGAATATACATGCTATTAATTACAGAAATGAACACAAATATTGAATATTATTCATATGGCCATGGTCTATACGTAGAAGTCATTTCGAGCATTTTATTTTACACGGTGAACGAATATGTTATTTGTTTTATTCAATTTGTTATTGGTCTTCTAATTGCTCTAGTGATTAAACCTTCACTGACAAATATGAGGTCAGACATGTTCTTTACATTACTGAAGTTACAGAAGAATTCATCAATTATTTCTCTAGATATTAGATAAAATGTCTAAAATTGAAAACGTCCGGTGACTTTTGAACATATAGTAAATGTACTGTTACTGAAATAATAATTTCTTCAAAAAACTTACAGACGAATATGCCAAAAAAACCTCAACGTTGGGAATACTATATCATAATAATATACCATAAGTATAATATGGTATATTGGAATAATATACCATAAGTATAATAATCAAATACCGCGTGAACCAAAAGTTCGTTAAAATTTTTAAAATTCATAAAAAAGGAAGAAATTATGATAAAAAAGTGCAGTTTGCAAGAAATGGCTCACAAGGTATTTTTTTTTTTTTCTAGCAGCAAAAAAAGTTTTAGTTAAAAAAATCACTGGTAGAGGGTGCTGACGACCCGAAACACAATGAACAGGACAACAGTACGCTCCATCCATTTATTCTTGTAATAACAATTATTCAACATGACCTCCAGAACATTGTACGACACAACTAAGGCGATTCACAACGCCCGTTACAGCCGAATGCAACATGTCGGAATGAATTGCACAAACCTCACGACAGATAGAATCTCGATAGAACGCTCGATCGGGTAATGATAACATCCTGAAAGAGAATGAGAAATCCTCGTGTACCCCGGTCTTTTATTGCAAGATTAATTTGCATAATTCTGCTTGATCTCTCACATGTTAGCGCCATCTATAGGTGACTTTTTGACTAAAACTTTTTTTGCTACTAAAAAGATACGACTACCTTGTGAGCCATTTCTTGCAAACCCCACTTCTTTATCATAATTTCTTCCTTTTTTATGAATTTTTAAAGTTTTATCGAACTTTTGGTTCACCCGGTATATAAATAAACGTATTTACTGTACATTACGGAAAGAAAAACATTGCTTTCTTGATAGCTGGGTTCCGTTTATTACTTTTTTTTTTCAATTTTTAGAAGTAGAAATGATCTTAAGCATTCCATAAAGCAGCGTTTACACTGTACGTGACCATTATAATCTTGCTAATCGTCGGAAAATTCCATGAAGATTATAAACGCTATGCTTTTGAAACCTTTAGACTTAACCTAAATGCGTATTGATTTTTTTTTCGAAAAATACTTTCGTGAATTTAAGTTATAAGGTTTTGTCATTTCGTTCTGAATTATTAAAATGATTGATTAGTTTTTAGGTGAAAAGAAGTGATGAAAGAATAGTTTCTTTTTTTTTATTTATTCAAAACTTCATAAATAAATCTAGTGTATAGAAGATTAGAAGTTTTTCTTACATGTAGCACGTTTTGAAGTATAAGTTATAACAGCTTTGTAGAAATCTTTCTCCGTATAATAAGCCTGTTGGAATGGCAATACGTAATATATACAGGGAAATATACAGGGTGATTTTTTTTTAAAGTTGTGAAAGTAAAACCACTGATCCAAATGACCTAAAATTTCATCAGTAAGCTCCCAAAGCAATGGGATTTTTAGGAATGGTTAAAAAAACTTAAAATCGCACCGACAGATGGCGCTGTATTGGCAGTAAAGTCGGGAGACGAACTTGCGGACGACACATGCACATTGGCGATAAGAACGTGAAGTACGTACACCTGATGTTCATTATTCTACGGATATCCTCGTAATGACTGTGCCATTGTTAGTGAAACTGTATTACCAGAATATGGTAGCGCAGCAACTGCTCTAAGAGATTTAGGACACTAAAGAATTTAAGAAAAGGTCCAATGACGACAGGGGGACTACGGAAGATGGTTTCTCAAAGTACCGTCCATTGTTTTCCTTCCACTGACGATATTCTTTGTTTCTGTTAACTTACAGCGCCATCTGTCGGTGCGATTTTAAGTTTTTTTAACGACACCTAAAATTTTTCCATTGCTTTGGGAGCGTACTGGTGAAATTTCTGATCATTTGGATCAGTGGTTGTTTTATTATAGGGTTTTACATTCACAACTTTAAAAAAAAAATCACCCTGTATTTCAAGATATGCTGCACGTAAATATTTAAACTGAAAAAGTTATTATAAGAAATATCAACTTAAAAAATGTTGAACACTTGAATTAATGTAAAGTTAATAAAGCAGAAGATCATAAAATAAGTGTGAAGAGAATGATTGTGATTACCTAAAAGAGAGATAAAAATAGGATTTTCATATAAAATGTTTTAAAGTTTTCGGTACTGAAGATGTTGAAACTACTGACAAATGAGGACTGCATACAAAAAAAAAAAATGGTGATTCTTAATTTTACTGTAAATTTGTGAGTAATAGCGGCTTATAAGGGAATATTTCTAGTTTTCTAATTTGCAGTGTTTTTAAAAGGATAGTTGAGAGAGAAATGTGTCTGTTATTATGTCTAATATTATGTTCTCGACCATATGCAAAAGCTAGTTAATTGAATAGTGCATAGAATCGAGATCACATCCGATTTATATAAATCATCTCATATTGGAGTCAGCTTCATCTACTTTCAAGAAAACCTCAGTTGCATTAGTTTATTTTGCTCAATATTGCAAAATATGAAAGACTTTAAATTTATCTAACGAACATTTATTTATTTATTTCATAATTTCTTTCACTGATATACATCTACCGTAACGCATGCCTTTATGGCTTTTAGAAATATATACGCGAAAATAACAAACCAATGAAGAGATAATTTTAAAGATATTAATGATTTTCCTTTTCTGTGTATTATGGACAGAAATCCATTACTTCGCTGATCGCTTGTCTTCATTTATTACTTCTTTTTTTTTCAATTTTTATAAGCAGCAATGATGTTCAATGCAGTTCAGCATTCCATAAGACAGCAATATTTCTGTACGTGGCCATTATTCTCTTCTTAACCATCGGAAAATTCCGTGAAGATGCTAGACTTTTATAGCTTTTGACTTTCCCTAACTGCATATTGATTTTTTTTTTCGAAAATACATTCCTTACGTATTAAAATGTGTGTATCATTTCACTACGAAATTATTAAAAATAATTGATTTTAGTTTTTAAAAGTATATAGGTGATCAAACAAAGATTCACTTTTTTAATTTTCAACATGAAATTTCATAAAGAATCCAGTCTGTAAGTAGCAGTGTCCCTAGCATGTTTTGTATGTAAAAAAATACAATGCAAATATACAGGGTGTCCCAAAAGTCCTTGTCACGTTTTTAAATTCAATAAAAGATCCAGCAATTGGCGTACGAGATTGTGGTTTGGACGAAAAGGCTTCTTATGATATGAAATTTTGTTTAAGCAGATAAAAAAATTAGCTAAAAATTTTCTCATAGATGGCGCTGCTTCTGGAACGTTATCGAAAAGGTAGAATGCCTTTATGCATAACAATGGCGAATGACGCACAATGTGTATGCACAGTCTCTGTCCAAACTATAGCAACCCACATTCCAGAAGTTAGAAAATACTCGTCTATCCATCCTCACTCGTCTAATCGAACTCAGGAGGGCGAATATTGTTAATTATTATATTGTTAAATATTAATATTGTTAAATATTAATATTGTTAAATATTGGTTAGTTCTGTCGATAGATTTATTTGTTCTGGTTAACACTACATCACTTATCGACACATATCGACAGAACTATTTTCCAAAAAAGTAGGGCTAACAAATCTATTATACCAAATAACGCATGCTCTCCATTTACATATAAAATTTCAGCCTACAGACTTTTCATAAGACGGGGCTTTACAGTACGTACTGAAAATAAATTGAATAATGAATTGGATAATATTCGCAAAATTGCTTGTAATAATGGTTTTAAGGTACATCATACTAATAAATTAATCATGGATATCGCCAATAATAAGAAACCAGAAAACAAAGTTGATTCGCAAAAATACAAACTTTATTCTCTTCAATATTATCCAAGCTTTTTTGAAAAATTAAAATACAGCCTTAAACGTTTCAATATCTTCTTAATAGAGAAACCCTCTCAGAAATAAAATAATATCATTTGCAGTAAAATTGACCCAATTAATTTTGAGAATTATTCAGGAGTATATGAAATACCTTTTATCAAAGATGACGGATCTAAGAATTACTATATTGGCATGACAGGCAGGAAATTTAGTTACAGAAAAAAGGATATCTGATATTAAGTATAATAGAAAAACCACAGCCCTGGCAAGATTATATCAAGAAGAATCCATCAAATAAATTTCAATGAAAGTAAAATAATTTTCCCCCCAGTCTATCCATTATAAGAGAAACCATAGAGATACTAACACGCAAAAATACAATATGTAACGATGCAGCATCTTTTAACTTACCGAAATTGTGGCTCAAGTTACTCCATGGTTACATATATTAAAATAAACAACCAAGTAAAAATAAAAGATAACGTGCGTAATTTTCAAAAAAGTACATGAAAATTAAATGATAGCATTTTAAATTATAACTTCAAAGACCATGCAATTTGTTTTTGAAAATTGCTCGAAGTGAGCCGAAACTTGTCAAACAACCTAATAAAATTTATTTTACTGTGTATTTATTATGTTGTTAATTTACACCTTTTAGCATTTAAAAGAAACGAGCAGGGAAGACCGAGCTATGCTCGGTCAAAATTAAATTTGAGTTCAAATATCATGACCCATGACCAAAATGACCCACTAATTGAATTTTCTTGAACATGTGACTTAGCCCAACAGTCTTCTCGTGCCGGAAAACCATAGGATGCAAAATTTAGTGTAAATTGAGCCGCTTTTTAGATATTGACCCACAATGACCCAGAAATGACACATTAATCGAATTTTCTCGAACATGTGACCTAGTCTAATGATTTTCGCGTGCCCGAAACTCGTAAAATACAAAATTTAATCAAAATCGTTAGAGCCGTTTTTTAGATAAAATTTATTTGACCCGCTTTGACCCAAAAATGACCCCCTAATCGAAAGTTCTCGAACATGTGACCCAGCCCAATAGTCTTCTCGTGCCCGAAAATAGTCGGATACAAAATTTCGTCAAAATCGTTTGGACCGTTTTTTAGATACAATTAGCTTGACCATGACCCAAACTGACCCAAACTGACCCACTAATTGAATTTTCTCGAACATGTAACCTATTCCAACAGTCGTCTCGTGCTCGGAAACCATTGAATGCAAAATTTAGTGTAAATGGAGCCACTTTTCAGATCTGGACCCACAATGACACAGAAATGACCCACTAATCGAATTTTCTCGGACATGCGACCTAGCCCAATGCTTTTATCGTGCTCGAAACTCGTAGGACACAAAATTTAATCAATCGTTAGAGCCGTTTTTTAGATAAAATTAATTTGACCCGCGTTGACCCAAAAATGACCCACTAATCGAAAGTTCTCGAACGTGTGACCCAGCTCAATTGACTTCTCATGCCCGAAAATGGTCGGATACAAAATTTCGTCAAAATCGTTTGAACAGTTTTTTAGATACAATTAGCTTGACCATGACCCAAAATGACCCACTAATTGAATTTTCTCGAACATGTGACCTAGCCCAACAGTCTTCTCGTGCCCGAAAACCATTGGATGCAAAATTTAGTGTAAATTGAGCCGCTTTTTAGATCTTGACCCACAATGACCCAGAAATGACACACTAATCGAATTTTCTCGGACATGCGACCTAGCCCTATGCTTTTATCCTGCTCGAAACTCGTAGGACACAAAATTTAATCAAAATCGTTAGAGCCGTTTTTTAGATAAAATTAATTTGACCCGCGTTGACCCAAAAATGACCCACTAATCGAAAGTTCTCGAACGTGTGACCCAGTCCAATTGACTTCTCATGCCCGAAAATGGTCGGATACAAAATTTCGTCAAAATCGTTTGAACCGTTTTGTAGATACAATTAGCTAGACCATGACCCAAAATGACCCAAAATGACCCACTAATCGAATTTTCTCGAACATGTGACCTAGCCCAATGGTTTTCTGGTGCCCCAAAACGGTAGGATACGAAATTTCGTCAAAATCGTTAGAGCCGTTTTTAAGATAATTTTTGCATATATATATATATATATATAACTACCCACAAGATTTGCTCGTATTAGAATATATGATATATTTTTACAAGGTGTTATAATTTATTATATATTTATACTTTCCTAATTTTAAATTAAAAAAAACACTTTATCATTTCGTTTAAAAAATATTAAAATATTCGATTAGTTCTTAGGTGTTCAAACAAACATTTTTTTTTTTTTTTTTCAATTGAAAATTTCATGATGGAATCCATTATACAAGTTTACCAGTTTTCCTTGCATATAGAATTTTTGAACTAAGCAAAACAGCTCTGTAGGGGAAACTAAAAACGTTTTTATAAAACAATATCGATTTAGAAAATGTTAGACTCTTTATTTAGTACAGATTTAATTTTTTCCAACAGATTTAAAAAGTGTCCAGTCCGAGAGTCGAACACAAAACATTTGGCTTAAAATGTCAACGCTCTGTCGATTGAGCTACCTTGACACAACCGGCCGACATTTCATTCACAAAACCTTATTGACAATAGCATCTGACCTGCCATTTAGACAGCTCAACAGAATATACCGCAGATAATTTAATTCATTAAACGAATGAATACACACATACACTTTACTAATTTTAACTAAATTGAACTGACTAGTAAATATATCATACAGATTAAAATTTTCCGACGGATTGAAAAAGTGTCCAGGACGGAAGTCAAACCGGAGATTTTTACTTAATCCGCAAAACTCTGTCGGCTGAGCTATCTGTACTGACAACCAACAAAGTTTTTGGCAATTTAAACTAATGTTATTGTGTTCGACACCCGGACTGAAGACTTTTTCTTTCAGTTAGAAATTTTTAAATCCGTCTGATATCGTTACCAATCAGTAAGATCTAGTTAAAATAATAAAGTTTGTTTATTTAATGAAGCAAAGTATAAAATAAGAAGAAATAAAAAAAGATCCTGATTCCGTGGCTTAGAATTAATTCGATCGCTTTCAAATTATTTTTTTAGGTGCCGAAGATGAGGACATTACAGATCAATAAAAACTGCATGAATATTCATAATTATTCTTAAATTAATCATAAAATGAAGAATGTAACAAATTAAAAATAACTTCATATATTTTTATGAGAATATTCTGATGTTTCTAAATTGAAGTCTTCTTATCAGGACAATTCAGGAGGTAATGTGTTTGTAACATCTGTATGTAACGAATTGTATTCTGATATATAAATAAACGGGTTAATAAAATAATTCATCACAATTTTAGATTCACAACCTGATTCTTTAAATTTTGAACAGTTTAGAGACTTGCAGAATCTACAGTCTCACACAATACCGCAGTTCCAAAACTTCTTTCCCTTAGTGTGACAAAATATAAAAATATTTAAAAAAAACTTTTTTTGTTTAAATTAAAAAAGTTTTCGCTGACACATACACATATATACAGGTTGTTCAGAATGAAAACACCACTAATCCGACCTCTCTATATATTGAACTACTAAGTGTATAAAGTTCGAATTTCCTACACATACTATGCAAGACATGGGGAAACGAAATGCGTGAAAAAAAATTAATTCCAGAAATCACATATCGATGGCACTGTACAGCAAGTACGAGAGTTTTTCACTTTTCCATTGATGTGGAAATGGGTGTCATCGCTCTACAGTTTCTCCCATGGCCGCGATGCAACCACTTCAACTATAGCAAGATATTTCAATAGAATGATGAGCCACTTCTCCTTGCCAAGGACCAGTACCTGTTGATTATGACTGATTTTCTACGGGAAACAACGGACCAATTTTCACAGTACGTTAGGGTCTGTGCTAGAGGAAACATCCAAGTGGCGTGACACTACAGCCTACAACATTCTACACTGACGGTGCAACAATAGTGGCGGCAACATCTTCAACGACATCTGAACGAACAGGTTTGCGTCATCGACTCGGCTGAACTCTAAGATGTCCAATTTTCTCGAATCCATCAATCATTATCCTGAAAGCTTGTTAAAGATATGGACTTTTGCACAAATTCTTAAGTCGGCAAAACTTTCGAAGTCCAGCTGCAATATTTCCTTTGTTTGCCTAAAAGAACCTCAAAAGCAGAGCGCGTTCTAACAGTGTGACAGCCAACACTGATAAGAATAACATTTCCCAGTTTTTATCTTCTTTTATATCCAGAACATGGCTACAAAACATGGGTTCGCAAATTTTTGTGCTTACAGTGCGAAATTGCAGTTACAATGGCGCTTTAAGCTTTATACTTTATTTTTCTATTTGCCAATAAGGGTAATAAAAAATAAAAAATAAATTCCATTTCACATGTTTTATTATTATTATTATTATTACTATTATTGTCTTTATTTCATATTATAATTTTTGTTGTACAGCGCCATCTATCGGTGTTTCTAAACTCATTTTTTTGCATGTTCTGATTCCACATGTCTTGATTAGTATGATTTAAAAATAATAATTCATTTCTTTTACAGCACCATATAAAAAAAAACGTTGTTTTCCAAATCAGCTTGATTACTTTCATTACTTCAATTTTTTAGATGCTATACTGACGTTGATCGCAGCTCAGCATTCCATAAAACAGCAATTGCTGTACGTGACCCTTTTTCTCTTTTTAACCATCGGAAAATTCTTTTAAGATTATAAGCGCGAGACTTTTATGGCTTTAGACTAAAACTAACTGCATGTCGAATTTTTTCGAAAAATACTTTCTTGAGTTTAAGTATAGTGCTCTATCATTTCTCCCTGAAATTATTAAAATGATTGATTAGTTCTTAGGGGAATAGAGGTGATCAAACATTCCGTTTTCATTTTAGAAATTCTTTAAGGAAACCAGTATATAAATACAGAGAGCTTTTTTTAATGTAGCGTATTTTAAATTAAGATATAATAAATTTGTAAAATTAAAGATTTGAACTAAAGATTTTTATAAAACGACATCGAAATAAACGAAAAAATTTTCGACACATAAATTACTTAAACGTTCAAACATTATAAGATTTTAAAAATGAACGTGGTTCCGTGTCGTAGATATAATGCTAGAATTAGATCTATGCAACCGACACCTGAAAATACGTATAATATTCAAACTAATTATCCTGGAATATTATTTATTGAAATGTGAATTGTATCTAGGGTTTCATATGTGTATTCTGTTGAATCGTGGCACAAAAGAATTATTTAGAAACTAGTTTAGTCTAAAAAAATCAAATCATTGATTAAAATATTAAATTAATCAATCATAAAATAATTATTCAACGTTTATAATATTTTATTAACTTTTCAAATGTGTGTATGTGAAAAATATTGAAAACTTATTACAGTTTATGTTAAATTTCCAATAATAAAATCCTTCACAGAATTTATTAAACACTTCAGAAATATTTTCTTCATAAGTGTTTACGTATTTTGAATGATAAAGGGTAATTTATATTTCCATTTTGTGATGCATGATCAAAAAGGATTTCCATCAAAAATATCTTAAGTACTACACTTTCTGCTTCTTTGAACAACATAATTCTACCTCAATCAATTATCTGTATTTGACATAAGGACTTTGTTGTGAACTTTTGTTCATTTATTATGCAAGGTAAAAGTTTATATTTCATTTCTTGAGTTTTATTTTAAATAATGCTTTGCTCTAATATAAGACTGATATTAATATGCATGTTTGATCAAGATTCACATATCACTTCACTTTTAAGCTGTTTTATACCTCAGTTACTTAAGATAAGTAAATTTAGTTGTTACGATTAATTATGATTTATTATTATTTACCAAGATTTTCATGAAAAATGAGATATTGAAGACAATTTTCATTAAAGAGATTAATTAGATGTGAGTAGTACGCAGTAAAGCAAAGAATCTTTTAAAACGAAGATAAATTTACAGTCGTGGATATAAAAAAAAGTACCGTCCCATGCCTTTTTAGTATCAATTGTCGGAGGAAAAAAAAGAATCAATTTAGTGTCTTTTTTTACTTGACATTTGTCAATTCCTTTTAAGGGCTATCCACGAATTAATCGATAGCAAGCTTTAATATTTTTAATATTAACCTCCAAATTTCCCACGATGACAAAATATACGCCACTCGATGGGCCTGCTATTATATTAAAATCGGACAGTCTGTTTAGATTTCACAAATCCTTCCCTTTGAAAATGGTACAGAGTGCGATGAAATTAACACCAGTTATCAATGCATGGATCAATGGATATCATATAAGCTCTCAGAAATTTAAAATTTGAATTAGTTTTAAATATATTAATTTCTCTAAAATGGCAACTAAATTACTCCATTTTCTGAGAAAAAAAAAGGAAAGGAAAAAGTAAACAATGGGATATCGTCAGCTATTTGAAATGGTGAAGAAATATCTTTATTGTTGTTTTGTTTAAATGTATCGATTTAATATTTTTTTTGTTTACATTCTATTTTTTTAAATGTAATGTAAACAAAATTCATATAACTTACTTCCACATTTATTAAAATTATTATAAAAAAGCTGAAATATTTTAATATTATTGATCCGTATGAAATAATAATTTTCGAATTTGTTTAAAATGTAAATCAGTGGACTGTGATAGAGAATGGAGTTTTGAGCTCGGATTCTGAACTTAGGTAACGTGCATCTGGTCAAATTAAAAGTATTTGCACAAACCATAGCAACCAATTACAGAACTTGGGAACATTAGCAAGGACCAATTCGCTTAAACGAGATACACGTGTAAACAAACATTAGCTAGCAATAAAGGCGACCTTTCGTAATTTATCCAAAATCATCTTGACCAATGACATTTTATTGCCTGTATGTCACCAGTTTTTTTATAAAAGAATTCTACAATAATTTCATCAAAATCACGTAACTTGTAAAATGTATTTTTCGTAATTTTATAGCTCATTTACATTGTAAAAATAATTTCATGTTTACAATAAGAAATTTAATATAAAACTAATATTATAAATCTTTTCTAAATATATAATTAAATTATATATATTTCCTCAAAAAATTGAAAGATCTCACGCAATGCAAAAACAATACACTGGTTTGCCACGCCAGCTAAAAAATATTAACACGGCGTTTCTATAATTAATTTCACATTTATTAACTATATTTATAAAGAGTTGATTGAAAGGATTCCCTAAAAATTCTTAGCCATTAGTTATATTGAATGTACGAGAATCGAGTAAATGTCAAACAATATTCCCCAAAATCGCTGCAAGGTGTTATCTTTCAAGAATAACTAAAAAAAAAAAAAAAAAAAAAAAAAAAAAACCACTCGAAAGAGAAAGTTAACATTTTCCATATGTGCGTGGAAAGTATATTTATCAACAGGTTACTATAAAATGTTTATAGGTTACAGTTCATAATTTTTTTTAAATATTATTTTAATAATTATTTTTTCGTATCACAAATTCATGGGAATTGCATGAATAATATACATATGTTTAGGCTTTTAAAGTTCATACAGAAAAATTGCACAGAAAGACTACAATTTTAAAACTAGTCGGATGTGTCAATCCCAAAACTTTCTTCTATCTCACACAAATTTTGCATACACTAAAAAGAATCAGCACCAATTTATATCAAGTTCTAAATGAAACTCAAGTTTTATTAAATTCCGTGCATTATTTCTTGAGATATGACTATCGGTAAAATCATGTAAATCCTGCAAAATGCTGCATAGCAGCGCCACCTGATGGGCGATTTTTACAAAAAACGAATCAGCACCAATTTATATCAGAGACTAACTGAATATAAAGTTTTATTAAATCCCGAGCATTAGTTCTTGAGATAGAGCTATTGCGGAAATTGCAAAAAATGCTGCATAGCAGCGCCACTAGCTGGGCGATTTTTAGCAAAAACTCATAAGCACCAATTTATATCAGACACTATCTGAATATAAAGTTTTATTAAATTCCGAGCATTCGTTCTTGAGATAGAGCTATTGCGGAAATCACGAAAAATGCTGCATAGCCTCGCCACCGGCTGGGTGATTTTTACCAAAAACTAATCAACACCAATTTATATCAGGGACTAACTGAGTATAAAGTTTTATTAAATTCCGAGCATTAGTTCTTGAGATAGAGCGCCCACAAAATTTTTGTCACATACAAACAGACAGACAGAGTCACAGACAGACATTTTCTAAAAACAGTCAAATCGTGTTCAGGACCTTCTAAAACGTATAAATCCGTCGAAAACCGGAAGTCGAAAATTTTCATGAATCCAATACATATCAGTTCTCATCATCCCATTATCATCATATTATCACATCATCATCACATTATCACATCATCACATCACACTATCATCACATTCTTGTAAAGATAGAAGAAAGTAAAAATGATGAAAATGTTTGAAATTAATACAATATTACCGGGTCAATTTTTTTAATAACATTAATTCAAAAATTTTGGTCCAAATACCTGTGACCCAATTTAGTTTAGACGAATTTTTTTTCTGAAAGTTGTATGTTGTCATTTAAAATTTAAAATTTTGTTTAAAATTTAATATGTTGACTGCTCTAAAATGTATTCTTGCATATCAGTTAATAGTACACGAAATTCTCTATCAATGAACACCTTCATATTTCTTCTATTATTTACCGTTCTTAAAATAACCTAATGCAGTGCTTTTCTTTTTATTCTGCGAAGTTTATATTATTCCAAATCATTCAATAGTAATGAATTTTCTTATAAATGTATCTCACTAAATTATTATTCATCTGAATATATGCAGAAAATTCAAATAATTAAAATTTCAATTTATAAACTATTTCATGTTTCATTAAACTTTTATATTTTGAATTAAAGATATATTTAATAAGCTATAAGTAACATTTAATTTACCGTTAATAACGTTTTTTAATCAATATCCCATCAGGAAATGGAATTTGAAATCCTGAAATTGTTAGGTAAGCTGTTCTGTTATTTTGAAAAAAGTATTTCCTAACCAATGTGGTATGAAGACAATCGAAAACATTTAATTATTTTACAAAGAATAAATTTCATCAAAAACATTTTAAGCATTTTATTAGGCTGATATAAAACAGTTATTCTAGTTACTTGTCATAATAAAAGTATTTTTTTAAACTTCAGGTTTATGCCAAAAAGAAGGAACTAATGTTTTTAATTTGAAAGTAACTTCGCTTAATACATATGTATATGTGTGTGTATGTGTGTGTGTGTGTGTGTGTGTGTGTGTGTGTGTGTGTGTGTGTGTGTGTGTGTGTGTGTGTGTGTGTGTGTGTTTATTAAATACGAAAACGCTCATTGAGCGAAAAAATAAACCACAATGCTTTGTGGCTTCACAGGTTCATGGAAATTCCTATTGTGGCACTTGAAACAAGTGGCTAAGTGTGATCTAAGATCGCACAAACGGTTTCGTTTAATATTCCTTTCAAAACACCCTATCCTTTCTTTAACAAATCCAAATAAATATTATTTTCAAAAAAAAAAAGTCATGTTTTTTATAAAGTAAAAATTTATCGGTCGATTTTTCTCGTTTTTTCGAATATCTCAAATGTCCCGATAGCGTGCAAAGCCTGTTATTATACTCTGTCATAATAATATCTGTCATGTGAACTAAATGCGATATTTTAAAAAAATCAATTTCAAAATTAAACATGTTATATAGAAACCTTCAAACTGTTAAAATATGCCAATATTTCCATAATCGGGTTTTTATCATGATTCAATACGTTCCTCAAACTTATATATTTACTATTCTCTATTACTCATATTGATACTCTCTCTTTGTATTATTCTCAAACCTTTGAAAAATCCGTTATGACGTCAGATTAATTTCCTTTTTAATTCTCTAATGACGTCCTATTAAGCTGCTTTCTGTATTTACACATACTCATACTCTACACATACTCATACCATTACACATACTCTACTTGTATTATTGAGAAATGTTTGAAAATTTCCGTTTTATTACCAATATGACGTCATATTAATCTTTTTTTTTTTTTCAATTGGTGAAACTTTTTATTTCATTTTCATTTTTCACGTGAAAATCTTTTATTATAAAATTAATTATTGTAGAAAGAATTTTATTGTGAATTTTTATTTGTTGGCAACTGCTATAACGAAATATGTTTAAATTTAATAGGAAAAGGCAGTTAGATTTTCGGTTTTTTACCTCTCTATATTAAAATAATACGATTGTTTCAAATTTTATGATTTTGAGCATCATAGCAGGTGATCAGCTATAAGTACACAAAACTCCATGCCTGTAAGTTAAATAGTTTCTGAGAATCGACTCTGTGACGGACAGACAAAGGAAGGCGTGTAATAGGGTTTCGTAAGATGAACGAAACCCTAAAGACAAACCCAACGCGTTTTGGCTAATTTTAAATCGTCACAAAGGGAAATTAGTGTTGTAGTTCTTTTAATACTCGATCATCATTACGCAATGTGATAATGACAGAATGTCACAACACTTTATAGACGATAGCTGGTGCATCTAAGATGCGATTGACATGCTCTTTCTTTATGCTCATTTGTGCAAGCTAAAGGAAAAAAAACTAATGTCAATCCTTGAAAATTATAATTTATTTTCATGTAATATTTTCGTCAGATAAATCTAATTCCTAAATCTTAAAAAAAAAAAAAAAAAAAAAAAGAAAAAAAAAACTTATTTTGTTTTGAAAAGATATGCCTAAAAAAATTACAGTATTCATCAATGTAGAATACTGATACAAAAAGCTTCGTTAAAATAATATATATATATATATATATATATTGTAAGAAAAGTTTAAATTGAAAAGCTATCTATCGTGTGTCTGACTGGACTACATTAAAACTTCCTTCAAAAAGAAAATAGGGATGAAAACAATTTTTTTCAAATCCCCCAAGATGTTTCCTCAACTAACATAAACAACTGTTTGATACAAATATACTCAGAGCTGAAATGGCTGCTGTCATAAGCTAATTTATAAATGCAATTAATTCACTTTTAAAAAATAATTCTGTTTACCAAATTATTTCCTATGAAAACGTCAAGAAAAAAAGGTGTATTTTGTAAAATGAGTGCAATTTTAATTGTTTGATATCTTCTCGAGTACTGAAACCCACGCATGTCATCCCAAAAATTCGAGCTTGGCAGACATTCCATTAAAAAAAACGTGGCAGTTTATCCAGTTTATGTCGGCATATAGCGTGGAATAGTAGAGCAATATTCCGTTTTTTTTTTCCTTTCAATGCGTTAGTAATGTTTTGTGTTTATTAATATTTTTGGCATATATTTCTATTCAGGAACGATGAAACTGGTGAAGAGAACATATTTATAGTCGAGAATTAAAGTTTCACAGTAAACAAGTGTTTATATATTAATAAAATCTACATTTTAAGTAAAAATAAAATTTACATTTTAAGTAAAAATAAAATTTTCATTTTAAGTAAAAATAATTTCTGATTAGTAAACTGCTAGATATAATTTAAGGTCTCAATTAAGTCAGGTTTTTAAATATTTCAACAATATTTAGGATTTTTTTTATTTTCGATACAAAGCAGATGTGCTATTTAATCAACATGTTTGTTACTTTTTAGTGCATATAAAATGTAAATGTATTATTACATATTGATGCCCAGTAATTTATAACAATGTTAGAATAATTTAAAATATACAGATGGAAAGGCCCAAGACACAATTAATTTAGAGTTAGTTTTGTTTTGGACAAATATTAAGAAATAGAGGCACCGGCAAAATAAAATCTAGGGAGGAGCAAGAATTTTGTTGTGCCTATGACACGTAGTTTAGAATATAAACTTGAAATAAGCTAAATTGAGAGCTTTTTTTTTTTTTTGGGGGGGGGGGGGGTTCTCTTTCTATCAGTGTTTAATTATCCTAAAAGCACACACGCACACACATAAAAATATTGTGTATGACCAATAGCTGTCTTCAGTGTTTTTTGAAGATGTTGTAACTTTTCCCAGCACAGTGAAATTTAAATATTTTATTACAGGTGACTGCAGTTCATTTCCTACAGAAAATACACTTAACATTTTTAATTATAATACATTTATAACATTATTTATCACACATTTATAACACATTTATATCATTATATTATTATTTTATGCATTTATAATTATTTATTAAAACAAAATTTCATTAATAATTTATTTTTATAATTTATTCATTTATTAATAAAATTTTATATTATGTAAAAATCATTTCTGATTAGTAAACTACTAGATATAATTGAATGGCTCGGTTAAGATAAGTTTTTAAATATTTCAACAATATTTAGTTTTTTTTAGACAAATACTAGATAACCTATCAATAATTTAAAGATCCATCTTAGAAATTGCGTTTCGGCGGAGCTACATTATTATCTATCATTTTATAATTCCCTCCCTTAAGTTCCCTCCCTTATTAGGTAGCTTTCAATACAAAAAAGTATAAAGCTACCTATTGCAGCCGTTCGGAGGAAAGCAGTTCCGGAAAATTTCGATATATTTTCACCGATCATGACCCCCAGACCCCAAAACCACCCTCCGTCCAAATGTTGATTTATATATATAGATATATCCATATATATATATATATATATATATATATATCTGACCTATGTCATACGATAACGCCCGTAATTATGAATCGATTTTGATGAAACTAATTGTGTGTATTAAGGTCACTAATGTCTCGACCGAGTTCGTTGGCCAGCTTGGTCCGCCATCTTGTTTCAAGATGGCGGCCATTTAAAGATGTAAAATAACTTAAATCTAAAATAAATATACAAAAAATTTTAAAATTCAAATTTATTTTTTAATTACGTGTTAGGCCTTGATACAAGGATTCCAGAGCTTTTTTTGGTTTACCTCTATCTTAAAAAATGGCTCAGATAGAGCAGTTTGAAATTCTAGGGTGGCTGACATTTTGAAACAAAACAGCAAATTAACGCGATTACTCGCAAATTATTTTCTTTCATTGTTGTAATAATTTTCCCAATCATACGCATAAAACTATATATTCATATCCGTTAACGCCAAAATTGGCGACATTGGCGACAAAATTGGCAAAATTGGGCGACATTTGGCGAAATATCGCCAAATTTGGCGATCAAGATAAGTTTTCATAAATGAAGCCAATTTGGCTATTGCTCAATAATTTGGCGAATTTCTTATTCAAATTCAGTATTAACGAATCTTTTGTAAACGTTTCTTTGCATTTCAGCTTCCTGTTTTCGTGTAACATTAGCTAAAATTTTAAAACGAAGATATAGGAAAGCTACCTTTTCCTCCCGGTACAGGCCGGAAGGACTTTTTAGTATTGAAAGCTACCTAAAAGTATAAAGCTACCTATTGCAGCCGTTCGGAGGAAAGCAGTTCCGGAAAATTTCGATATATTTTCATTGATCATGACCCCCAGACCCCAAAACCACCCTCCGTTCAAATGTTGATTTATATATATATATATATATATATATATCTGACCTATGTCATACGATAACGCTCGTATTTATAAATCGATTTTGATGAAAGTAATTGTGTGTATTAAGGTCACTAATGTCTCGACCGAGTTCGTTGGCCAGCTTTGTCCGCCATTTTGTTTCAAGATGACGGCCATTTAAAAATTTAAAACTAAAATAGATATACCAAAAAGTTAAAAATTCAAATTTATTTTTTAATTAAGTGTTAGGACTTGATACAAGGATTCCAGAGCATTTTTTGGTTTACCTCTATCTTTAAAAATGGCTGAGATAGAGCAGTTTGAAATTCTAGGGTGGCTGACATTTTGAAACAAAACAGCACATTAACGCGATTACTCGCAAATTATTTTCTTTCATTGTTGTAATAATTTTACCAATCATACGCATAAAACTATGTATTCATATCCGTTAGCGCCAAAATTGGCGACGTTGGCGACAAAATTGGCAAAATTTGTGACATTTGGCGAAATATCGCCAAATTTGGCGACCAAAATAAGTCTTTATAAATGAAGCCAATTTGGCTATTGCTCAATAATTTGGCGAAATTCTTATTAAAATTCAGTATTAACGAATCTTTTGTAAACGTTTCTTTGCATTTTAACTTGCTGTTTTCGTGTAACATTAGCTAAAATTTTAAAACGAAGATATAGGAAAGCTACCTTTTCCTCCCGGTACAGGCCGGAAGGACTTTTTTGTATTGAAAGCTACCTAACAGCACATTAACGCGATTACTCGCAAATTATTTTCTTTCTTTGTTGTAATAATTTTCCCAATCATACGCATAAAACTATATATTCATATCCGTTAACGCCAAATTCTCGCCAAAATTGGCGACATTTGGCGAAATACCGCCAAATTTGGCGACCAAAATAAGTCTTCATAAATGAAGCCAATTTGGCTATTGCTCAATAATTTGTCGAATTTCTTATTCAAATTCAGTATTAACGAATCTTTTGTAAACGTTTCCTTGCATTTTAAGTTGCTGTTTTCGTGTAACATTAGCTAAAATTTTAAAACGAAGATATAGGAAAGCTACCTTTTCCTCCCGGTACAGGCCGGAAGGACTTTTTTAGAATAAAACCAATTTGAAAGACTATTCTATTGTTGTTATTATTTCTTCCATTTTACATATTTAAATGTATCTTTTTGATGGATTATTTTATAAAACATTTACCTGATTTAAAGATCAATTTTACTATTTTTACTATCATACCCCTTCCACCTCCAAATACCACCTGTTGAGTCTTTTCAGTACATTCACCTTATTAAACTCTTTTTTAAAATGACGTGCAATTGCGTACATTCTCTCTAAAAACTAACGGCACTGGATATGAGACAATTATTATAATTTTATGCAGATGTGCTATTTTAATCAACATGTTTATTACTTTTTAGTGCATATAAATGTATTGTTACTGATGCTCAGCAATTTATAACAATATTGGGATAATTGAAAATATACAGCTCAAAAGAAAACAAGACACAATGACTTGTTTTGTTTTAGATAAATAATAAGAAATATGAGCACCGGCAAAATAAAATCTACTGAGGACCAATATTTTTTAACGGATGATCCTATGGCCTACAGTCTAGAATATAAACATTAAATAAGCCAAACTAAGGTTTTTGGGGGGTAAGGGGTTATAAGTGTTTAATTATCCTAAAAGCACACAAACATGCACACATAAAAAAAATATTCTGTATGTATAATTATTATGTACGATGTGTATATCTTAAGTGCTTTCTGAAGATGTTAAAACTTTTTCAAACAAAGCGAAATTGAAATATTTTATTACAGCTAACTACAGATCATTTTTTGCAGAAAATAATACACTTAACATTTATAATTATTTTAGTGAATCACACAAAATAATTTGCATCTATGCCATCCTGCCCCCCTCCCCATCTTCTTTTTCACGCAAATTTTAGATACATGAAGATAAAAATGCAAACCGATTTAAAATTTGCTTTTCTTTTGGTCAGGCAGTATGTGGTTTCAATCTTTATTAGTATTTAATTATTCTAAATTTCTCATGTTCAATTACTGAAAAGTAATTAAAAAAATCCTGAAATAAGGAAATAAACAAGCCAAAAAATACAGAAATCGCGGTAAATTCCTATGCACAATCACCCCTTGCCTACAGTAATAGATAGAAGAAAACAGTTCGATTATATAAATTCTTAATCAGTATGTCTTAAATATTTATGATTTCCCAAATGTATTGCGCTAGGCACACTTGTGGGTCTAGGTATGGCGTGCTTGTCATTAAAAAATTACGTTTTTATATAAGAATAGCCATAATGTTTAGAAAGGATATTTTAATATTCTATAAGTTTCTGTTCCTTCTATAGTAAAATTATGTCCAATCTTATTAGATTAAAATGCATAATTAATGTTTAATCAATTTAATTAAAATAGCAAAAGGAAAACAAACATATCTTGGCTGCCGATTGCTTGAATCCATGCTTCCTTCAGTTTGTTTGTCTTTAGGGAAATAAGGCATGAGATTTTAATATCATTTGGATCCAAATAGTCCGCTCTACTCTCGATATTGCAGAAAGGCACACACCTAATATGTATTATGATATAAAGCCTAAATTTAAAAAAAATCCATATTATAGCACGCATTCTTCAAAGAGCAGGTTGTTGTACTAATGACCACGAGATGTCGAACGCTCCCTTCGAAAATCAGCACACAGAAAATCGGCGAATGGTCGCGGTCGGGTCTTTAGGATCAGATGTGGGCCTAGACTGAATCGATTTAAATCCGTAGTAAAATCCACAATAAAGTATTTGAGTTTTTTAAGAAACTTTTTAAACCAAATTTTGTTTGTATAAAATTAACCGAATTTACGAATTTCAGTTTCACAGCACCATATTCACGATTGAGTTTATGGTCTGGTTAGGTTTTATGATGAAACGTTGTCTATAATTTCAAACGGTTTTCGTATCCTTTTTATAGACTCCTGAAATGAGGAGGTATTCAAATTGTCTGTTATTTATGTATTTCGATTGTAATCTCCCGCATAATTTTGGATAAGATGAACCAGTTTTGTTAAATTATTTTTCGTTTCTTAGTATATTAGCATTTGCTTTCCAAGTGGTACCATTTATTTTTAGAATAAATTAACATTTTTCTATTCACACATCCATTTTTCTAAGCAACTGTAAAAAATATCCAGATTTCTCAAAATTTGAATAAATCATTAATGTAGAATGCAGTATTTTATTTTCTAAGAAAAGTCATTGCATTCTGAACATAGCTTAGTTTAAAAACATTTCGTTTTTTATGATCCTTCCAGTCTCTCCCAAGATGTTCAAATTCATAAAATTTTTAACTAATAAAACATGCAAATGCTTTGGGGGAGGGACATCAACCATTGTCCATAACACGCTGTGATATTTCGTCATTACCACAAAACATAGTGGAAAAATATTGAAAGAACCGTAACACAAATTTCGCTTTGTGGCTTTTCAAGTTAACCAAAATGCTTTTTGTTCCTTTTTGCAAGTGCCACAATACGAATTTTGCATTCTGTTTCAACCTGCGAAGTACTACCATGTTGTGGTCAATTTTCCATTCATATAAAGTCAATGTTTCTAAATGTAATGCCTCATAAACGCGGCAAAGTTCTTGTACCTAAAATTCTAATGCAAGAACCATATACAGGGTGGACCTAAACTCTTGGGCAAAACTTTAAGGGGTGATAGTACACATCAAGACAAACAATATTAAATAGGAAACTAAGGGTCCCAAACGTCTTCCGAAGGAGATAGGCGCCATTAAAATTTAGGGTACAAAATTTCAAATAATTATAAAAAACGGAAAAATTAGTCGATTCGTTTGCGGTTTTCGCTAAAACTATTCTTTATGTCAGTATTTTCTTAAAAATAAATTTTAAAGAAAATTTTAAAAAATATCGATAGAGGGCGCTTTAGATTTTGGAGTAACGAACAACTATTTTTTACCGTTATTTTTTGTATCTGATTAAATGCTTTCAAAAGCTTAGACTTAAACTTAAATTTTGAGCTCAAAATCTGAATCGTTGGGAGTGGTTAAGTAGCGCAAACTGAACTGTGTTCAGGAGTTGAAATTTGAATCCCCCTGAACACAGTTCAGTTATTCTCGATCTTGGTGTTCTGGACCAGGCAGAAACTACTACCCCCTACACGTAAAATAAACGGTAGAGGGATGACAACATTAAATAAAAAATTTATTTAAAAAATAAATTTTAAAGATAAAGTTAAAAAATGCCGATAGGGGGCGCTTTAGACTTTGGAGTAATGAACAACTATTTTTTACCGTCGACTCCGATGAGGACCTGGTTGCGAGGATTGCCGTCGTAGCAGGCGATATCCGGGAGATACCCGGGGTATTCACTAATGTTCGCAACTCCCTCCGCCGGCGATGTGAGGCCTGCATCGTTGCTTGTGGGCACTCTTTCGAGCAGTTTTTGTGATTCCTCACGAACATCATGCATGTACCATTTTCTACGTGTCAACCTTCATTCATATTGCGCACTACATGCATACATCAAATTGTTTCTTTTTATTTTGCGCGGAGAAATTCCTCATGTCTGTTATAAATAAATTTTCTATTTAATTTTGTCATTACTCTATCGTTTATTTTACGTGTAGGGGGTAGTGGTTTCTGCCTGGATTAATTTTAACACAATTATTCAAATTGGTAAAGAAATCATATGAGATGTAATTTTCCAACTGTACGAAAAATGTCCGGCCCAGGATTCGAACCTGCGATCTCTTGGCTGAAGCTGCCATGCACTACCAACTGAACTATCCCAGTATGAACTGGATGAATTATGCCCTCCAGATTCAACCGAGATAGCTCAGTTGGTAGAGCATGGCAGCTTCAAGAGATCCCAGGTTTGAATCTTGGCCCGGACATTTTTCGTCCAGTTGGAAAATTACAACTCATATTGTTTCTGCCTGGTCTACGTCACCAAGATCGGGAATAACTGAACTGTGTTTAGGAGTTTGGGGGGGGGAGGGAGGTGTTTCAAATTTCAACTCCTGAACACAGTTCAGTTTGCGCTACTTAACCACTCCCAACGATTCAGATTTTGAGCTCAACATTTAAGTTTCGGTCTAAGCTTTTTAAAGCATTTAACGAGATACACAAAATAACGGTAAAAAATAGTTTTTCGTTACTCCAAAGTCTAAAGCGCCCTCTATCGGCATTTTTTGAAATTTATCTTTAAAATTTATTTTTAAGAAAATACTGACATAATAAAGAATAGTTTTAGCTAAAACCGCAAACGAATCGACCAATTTTTCGGTTTTTTATAATCATTTGAAATTTTGGACCCAAACTTTAATGGCGCCTATCTCCTTCGGGAGACGTTTGGGACCCGTAGTTTCCAATTTATATTGATTGTCTTGATGTGTACTATCACCCCTTAAAATTTTGCCCAAGAGTTTAGATTGACCCTGTATATATATTTTTTTTCTAGAAGAATTCCCATTTTCAATATACATCGTTTATCAAACTCGTACAATGCAACCTAAATGAGATGAATAATCCCGAAATCAAGATTATCATTTCGTTTTTATCTCTGTGTGTCAAATAACACCATCGAGATTACGCATCAAAAGTCTGTTTCATATGCTAGAGGTGAAAGAGGGAAAAGATGTCATGTTTTGAACTACAGTTATTAAAAATATTTCATCGCATCCCTGTGTTAGATTTTTTGATATACCTATTACTGACGAATTTGATCCTTCGACTACGGAAAACCTTTTAACAGATGTACAGTATATTTATGTGGTATTTTCATATATTAGATTGCAATTACGTAGATAAAAAAATTGTGAATGTTGAATTAATATTTAAAAAATTTGCACATAGTAATTAATATATTAGGAAGTTTTTTTTTTTTTTTTTTTTTTTTTTTTTGCTGAGTTTATAGTTACGTGCTTGAAATGATCACGATACGAAAATGCATGAATTTATAAAAAATAATTCAAAAATTTCACACAATATTAGCAGTGTAAATTTCAGAAAAAAAAAAAGAAACATCATCTATGTTTTAATTTTTGATTCCAAACTGTAAGAAGATCTCAATTTTACTAGAAAAATATGGCTCAAGGTAAATGATCAGAATTACTGTCAATAGCTATATTTAAAATTTTTTAAATATATTTTTTTATGGAGAAAACAAACATGGATTATTTCATACAATTTCATTACTATATTAACTTCTTTTCTCGATGTAGTTTTAGACATTTGTCTGTTTTCACTAGGCATCTCTAGCTAAAAAATTTCTTAAACGACCTTCGAAATAAAGCAAGCTGTCTAAGAGGTTAAAGATGCTCAACTGACATCATGTCAGCTACATGGACATATATTATTCTTCATTCAACAATACATGCTGAAGTAAAAGGGTGAACTTTTGGGGGACAATCACATTATTTATCTGATAAAATGCGCATTTCCGCGCCTAATAGTAACCTTAAATTTAGCTGCTATATAATTGTTCAGTATGAGGGTGATTTTTTCAGATACTATTGTTAAGATACATAAACAAGTTAAAGTAAGCACAATGGTAATGAGTTTTTCTTAAAGTTTGAAGTGGAAGTCATATGAGCAAGTCATGTGAGTATACTTTACATTACATTTTTGAAAGAGAATGTAAAGCAAAAATCATTAAATATATTTATAAAAAAAAAATAATAAATTCGCAAGGGTGGATAGTAGGCAGTATCCCAGTATTTACCTTTTTCTTTCCTCTTTTACACAAAAATGGAATAATTTAGTAGGCAGTATCCCATTATATATCTTTTTCTTTCCTTTTTTACACAAAAATACAATAATTTAGTTGTCAGTATTCCTGAAATTTAATTAAAAGAACAGAAAAAAATAATATATCAGAAACTAATTCAAACTGTAAAACTCTAATCGTCATTACGACATTCTCGGATTCATAATCTGATGTTAATTTCATTACCCAACTTACTATATTCTAAAATGAGTATTTGTGAAATACAGAAAGACCTTCAAATTTTAATATATTAATGTACTGCCGAGTTCAAACTCTTCTGCATGTAACTTTCTAGAAAAATTCATAGAAAAATAGAAAATTCTCCAAATTTTATTGGACATAATAGAATTAAATTGATGATATTTAAGATCGTTATCCTTTTGTCTTTTGGACTTTAATTATTAGAATTAGAATTGAAATATTAATAGTTTAGTGTCTTACTTAAACTTTTAAATTAAATCATATTGTCCCTTTTTAAAAGAAAGTTTAAACTTTTTGCATGTCCTGTAAGATTAACACATAGATGCAGTTTCACCGCAAAGGTGGTAAAAGACTGCATGATTTGACTTTTTATAAAAACGTTTTATCAATTAAAATGTGATTTGCTATTAATATATTTAAAATGACATTATGGTACAATGATAGGTACAGATTATATGAGAAGTTTCATTATTTTTTGTTAGAAATTCTGGCTTTAAGAAGTAACTAATAAGATAAGGTTTTACTAAGTTTTCCCATATAGTGTATATGTTTATAAATTCTTATCGTGTATCAACAAGTGTTAGAGAAGAAAAGTAATAAACATATATCTACAAAAAAATGTTTTTTAACTCCTAAAATTTAAAAGAGAGCATCACCTTTTCATAAACATATATACTCATAAAAAATTTATTTTACTTAAGTCAGGTGCCACACAAAATATACATATATAAACAAACAAACCACTTTACATGTTTTGGTTTCATTAGAGATAACAAGAACTAAAAATCATGCGTCAAGCATAGATTATGTAATACTTTCCAACACTTCCAAAATAATCTTGCAAATCTTCTCCGTAAGGTGTGAGATTATATCTAACTAAACAATTTTGAAAACGCATAACATATTTAAAAATCCAATTTCCGGAATTACCAACAATATTCGGGAAATATCCAAGCTCTTTTGCGCAGCCCTGTATATGATCTATAAATTTGTATAAATACTAAATAGAATTCTAAATTTTAGTTTAGTTAGGAAACGCGTAGCACAGTTTAAAATTTCCCTTCTGCAATTTCCGACAATAAACGGAAATGTACTCAAGAACTTTTCTTCTGCTCTGTATACAATCTAGACAATTTATACACACCAAGTAATAGACAAAAAATTAGTTAAATTTTAAAACGCGTTCAGAAACTGCAAAAGCATTCCTAGCAATTATTATTAATAAGCAGTACTTTAACCGAATTCTTTTGTGTGTCCCTATAAATGAACGATAAAAGATATACACACAATATTCTATAGTAAGCCTCTTGTAATCCACGTTAATGATATATATCGATTTCAATATGTTTGAAAAGGTGAAACATTATTAAAATAAACTGCAAACGATTTTTCTTCATAGACCGCAATGAAACGGAATTATTTGAGTATCCCTGTAAAAGAACTATAAGTGCCATACACACCACATTCTATAATTAGTATCTTGTAGTGCATCTCAGTGATAGATATCAATTTCAATATGTTTGAAATTGTGTAACATCATTAAAATAAATTGCAAATGATTTTTCTCCATAGACCGCAATATAACGGAATTCTTTTGAGTGTCCCCGTAAAAAAACTATAAGTGCTACACACTTCATTTTCAATACCAAACACTCCACAGTAGACCTCAATAACATATATTAATTGCATGACGATCCGATGATATTTACGCGAGTTAGAGCACGGACAGACAGACAGGCAAACCGAATTCATAAACACTTTTCAACTATGTTGGAAAGTGTTAAAAACCATTATCATAAAAATTTATTATTGATCAAGACGAATGACACCGGGCAACGACAAATATACAACATATGTAACACATAAATGCCATCTATTATCAATCATGAAAAAATAAATAAAGACACTGATTTAAGATTGTTTACTCACGTGTTTCCCCCTATTAAAGTTTTTTTTTTAAATATTTATTTAGCAATTCCAACCATAAATTTGGAATAATATAGGGGAAGTATCGTTGCAGACTAAATCTCTACGTGTATTGATTTCTACAGATTCTCTTACAATAGATTTTCGATAAAAATTTGAAATAAAAATCAATTTACTGTCATTAAACAATATCCTAATCCCCTCCTCCTCCAAATATAAAATTATTCGTATTTGGATGTGGCATCCATAAATATTTTCAATCATATATAATAGTTATATAACATTATAATGCATTTAAAATAATTGCAATTTTTTGTCTGTTTCTACAAATATATTCCTTTGAGATATGAATAATAGAATATACATTTAAAAAGTCCTTTGAAAATTTCCTTTACAAATGATTAGCGAACAATCCCTTAGGAATGACTAACTAAAAGGTAACTATTCCTAACCATAAAAGCAATTTGCTTGAATAAAAAACATATTAAACAGAATTTTGTTAATACAATGATAAACTTTTATAAATATTACATTATGATTATATTTTCTATTTTTAATTCCAGACAACAAGTTTTTTTAACATTAATTAATACTATTTTCATTCGTATTTTTCACTAAGACGTTACTTTATTTTTGTGGACAAGAGAAGCAATTTTTAAGAAATACAGGGTGGTCATAAAGACATTCCCTGATTACAATAATTTATTGCAGAAAAACTAATATAATTAGGCATATGCTTGCTTCAATATATTGTAAAGATATTTATGAAGTTTTTAATACAAGTACTTATGTCAGTAAATTTCGATGTAGCACCCTTGGTAGCTCGAAGAATGTCAAGGCGGTATTCCATTTCTCGCCACGTATTGCCCAACATTTGGGCTGTCATACTAGACACACCATCTGTGATCCTGACCTTGAGTCTTTCAGTATTTTTTACTGGTCTTGCAAATACTCTGTCCTTTATGTACCCCTAAAATAAAAAATCTACAGAAGATGGTCCATCGCATCGGATCCATCTTCCAAGAAACTTTTAAACAAGGAACTCACGAACGCGTTAGAGACTGGACTACAAAAAACCTTAAGAACGTGTCTTTTCCATAATAAAAATTTTACAGTATTACATTCAATGGTTATTTCGTAATATTTTTTTGTAATCAAGGAAAGACTTTATGACCACCCTGTACATGTAAATTACAATTAATGGGTTCATATATTTTTTCACTGATATTCACCTATTGCACGCCATAAAGTGTATTATACATAGAGTGACATGAAAAAATGAGTGTTGTTTTGCGTGGAAACTCATTACTTTTAACCACATTCACTTTAAACCTCATTGTTGGCAGTGTCAATATTTTGACTTGAAGTTGGCATTCGCACATTACTTTTTATTTTTCATGATTCTCCGTAAAACAAACTTTTTAAACGATAAGATGACTAATCTTTAACTTCTTCAGGACGGTTAAAATATCACGACATTTAATTTTTTAATGCCTGTAATTCCGCATGGATGTTTTCGCCTTATTAAATACAAGAATTGCATGATTAGACAAGATAAATATTACGACTAAATATTCTGGTACTAAAGAATAAAATACATACCCAGCCTATATAGAACGTATATGTGTCCTGGAGGTGTTAAACGTAAAGTAGTACTATGTACTTGAAGAACATATTCATATTTCATACGAACTGAAATATTTCCAATTGAGTGAAATAGTGTGTAGGCCGGAAGTCGAACCCAAGACCTTTGTTATAGATTACCAACGCTTTGCCGATTGAGCTACCTGGACCGACAACCGGCCGAAACGGTTTACCCTGATAACCTAGTTTGCAACAGCGCAATTAGTGTAGAGTGTTGGCGATCTATTGCAAAGGTCTTGAGTTCTACATCAGGAATGAACACTTTTTCACTCACTTGAAAAAAAATTCAATTCGTATAATATATTTACCAATCAGTTTGATTGAATTAAAATTAACAAGTTGGAAATTGTGCGTTAAATGTGACAAAATAAGGTGCGTTCGTTTCGTGCTATAACTAGTTTTACAATGTAGAAAATCACCGTTATTATTTCAGTGAAATTAATTATATATCGTCTGCTATGAACGAAATGAGGATGCTTTTTTTTTCTTATTACGTATGCCATGTTTACAGATGCGAATTTTTTTTTCGACACCAGACAGAGTTCTAAATTTACCATGGAGATCTTGCTTTGCGAATGATTACCTTCATGGTTAACATTTATATGACTCACGATGAATGAATATTTCGTTTATTTACTTTAATGGATTGAGATATTCGGCTGTTAACCTAATTTTCACTGAAGTTATCTCAGACCCTATACATTTTTTTAATGTAACTCATCTCTCAAGTAAACAATTTTTTAAAACGATCTGTCTAAAAATGTAACTTTTACGCAATTTTATTCGAAAAATTAATTTTTAATAAAAATGGCCGCTTGGCATATAGAAAATTATGTGGTTAGCCTAAATTTGTTTTCCTTAGTCACATGACTTGCGCTTTTATCATATAGATTACGTATGATAAGATTTAATAGAATAAAGAAAACTTTTATTAATATCTTTTTAAGTTTTGATTCGATTTTCATAAAATTTGAAATGACTCGACAAAATTCTGCGACGATTATATAAATTGAATTTCAAACCATTCAATTGGATAGTTTTTGCACTGCTATATGAGACAGATGGACAGACAGACGGACGGACTAGACGACGACTCTAGGTGCTATGTATTTATATAATTACGAACGCACCTAAAAATGTATGTCTACGTTTCTATCGCTTAATGGAATTCCGTTGCCTGCGGTATATTCTGATGTGTTGTCTACATAACACACCAGATACTTTTGCCAACAAGGTTATCTAAGTGAAATGTGTCGGCCGGCTCTCGATCCAGGTAAATCAATAGGTACAATGTACGTGGAACAAGTATCTGGTACATGTTGTCATCATAAATAATATATATGATAATTGCTTATACAGTATGTTACATATATCATTTTTATACATACAACAACAACATTTTTGAGTTCTGTTTGTTACTGTTTAAGAAAATGTTTAGTTAATAGTGGTTTTACAGACAAAAATTCCTTTTAGAAAGGTTTATCAAGTTTTTTAGACACATTGTTTGGAAATGTGTTGTCAGACATTTATAGGTCTTATTCGTAGCAGGATTTAAAAAAAAAAACTGTATATCTTCTTCTGTGGTGATTTTTTTTTTAAAGTCTTATAATAAAGAGCATCAAAGTTTTACGAAATTCCAGTTTTAATAATAGAAAAAAAAATATCTGCATTTCATGTATTCTGAATATCAAAATCTGTACATTAAACTCCACTTAAAACATCAACAAATATCTATTTCAGAATAATGAAAATATATTTTTTATCCCATTTGTTTCACCAAAATATGTCGATTTGTCTTCATTGTTGAAGTTTTGTTTGTAAAACAAACAAATCAATTTATTTTAATCACGACAAAAATACGGAAAATGTTAATCAACAGTTTAAAATATGTTTTCTAAACGAGCAATCTGTTTACCTTAATTAGAACTGATAAGATATAGCAATTAATGAAATTTAAATAACTTGGCTAATGAAACCACACTAGATTTCAATGTTTACATTTTTAATACTTTCCAACCTATAGTCTGTTCAGGGAAAGGAGATAATGAAAGTAAACAAACGAGTTGCAGAAAAATCGCCAAGGAGCCACGCATTTGGCACAAATACCTAGGTTGGAGAATTTTATTTTTTATTTATATTTGAAAAAGCAGAAGCTCAAACACTTCAGACATTCTGTTTGGCGCTTCTGGCACAGCGCCAAGTTTAAGCATCGCCAATCCGCATGTGCATTTGTTTACTTCTGTTATCTTCTTTCAGCGAATGGAGTATAGTTGAAAAGTGTTTATGACTTCGGTATGTCTGGCCGTATGGCCGTCTGCCGTCTGCCGTCTGGCCGTATGGCCGTCTGTCGTCTGTCGTCGGGCCGTCTGCCGTTTTCCGTCTGGCCGTCTGCCGTCTGCCATCTGCCGTCTGCCCTCTGGCTGTCTGCCGTCTGTCCGTGTTCTAACTCCCGTAAATATTATTATTATCCCGTAAATATTATTATTATCAATAAATAAACCTTAACTGAAATAGAAAATATATCATTTAGTAGAAATTTTTGAACTTTAACTACAATGACATGAGACATAAATTTCTTATTGGTAATATATATCTCTTAAATATGCAATATTATTGTTAAATTATATGCAATTATATAATTAATTGCTATGATATTGCATGCATGAATTATGCATAAATGAATGCATAAGTTACATGCATTATCGTTCAGTATATACTTTAAAAAATAAACGTCAACTATATTCTTTACAAACATTTAGAAACAAAATCTTTTGTCGAAAGGAGAAAAGAAAATGTAAGAAAAGAAGGCCTTCGTTTTTTTTTAAATTCTATATCTAAATTACATCAAGAGAAAAAATTAGCATATCTCTGAGCCTGTAATAAGTTTAGAAGTAAGGTATGGTAATTTTGTGTACCATAAAATTTATTTTAAAAAATGAAGGCATAATAAAACCATTCTTCAAAAAACGTCCATGATCATTTTTATACATTTACAAAGAGTTATTATAGCAAAATAAGTTTGCCTCAAATAAGTATAAATATTTATGAAACAAGTTTGTACATGATTCATTTGCAATTTTAACTCAGTTTTCGTAAAATCTGACAGTTGCTAATGATTTTATCTTACAAAAGTATTTCTCTTTGAATAATTTTATTAATTACATAATTTAACAGAGTATTTTTTTTTATTTTTTGAAAAGATGTTTTTTGAGCATACGTTTAGATTAAATGGTACGCATAAGACATTACACTTAGTGGGATTTAATTAATTTTGTTAATGACCTTGTAGAGAACAAGCTACTCTTCTATAAAGGGAGTCTTGTTTTTGAGTGCGAGCGTTTTGTCCGATGTTAACTTGTGGGCGTGAAAGTGCCCTCTGTCCTTCATTTTTTTTTTCAATTTTCTCAGGTTGAGTTTGAGCCTTTCCGAATCTGTGGTTTGCGGTTTTTGTTGCAGTTTTATCTTGGTTAGGACATACTGGTCAATCTGTGGGGTATAAAAGACGGTATCGATGGATTTTGAGTAGAGTTCTGCCTCATCGAAGAAAACAAGACTGGAGTTCTCGTCTTTGGAGACTTGAAGTTCATATCGACGCCACGCACTCTGAGATATTTAAGATCTACTGTTAGCTGAGACACACCGCTATTTTTGGAAGAGACTATTTCGTCTTTGTGACAGTTTATGTAAGTTTTGAATTTGTGTGCTAACAAATTGTCTTCATCGACAGTGTTTGTTCGACATCGAAAAGGATATAGTTTGTGCAGTTATTTGTATTTACGTATAGTTAGTTAAATTATTTGCATTTACATAAATTGAGCGTTAGTATGAAGATTGAAGGGAATTTAATTCAGAGTAGCGTAGTGTAAAATTAAGAAGCTCCAGTGGAGTCCTTCCCTATTTTAGTTTTAATAAACAGTGCTTTACATCTTAAATTTGAGCATGTCTCAATTACATCGTGGGCCTGTCGGGGTTGTCGCAACCTAGGGCTAGAACAAATTTAATAATTTTGATATTTTTAAGCTTTAACAGTTTTCTTTCTCGTATCAATTACATAATACTACCAATAACAATAATAAGAATAACTAGTCGGATGTGTCAATCCCAAAACTTTCTTCTATCTCACACAGGTTTCGCATACACTAAAAACAATCAGCACCCATTTATATCAAGGTTTAACTGAAACTCAAATTTTATTAAATTCTGTGCATTATTTCTTGAGGTATGGCTACCGCTAAAATCGTGTAAATCCTGCAAAATGCTGCATAGCAGCGCCACCTGCTGGGCGATTTTTACCAAAAACTAATCAGCGCCAATTTATATCAGAGACCAAATGAATATAAAGTGTTATTAAATTCCGAGCATTAGTTCTTGAGATAGAGCTATTGAGGCAATCACGAAAAATGCTGCATAGCAGCGCCACTTGCTGGGTAATTTTTACCAAAAACTAATCAGCACCAACTTATATCAGAGACTAACTGAACATAAAGTTTTATTAAATTCCGAGCATTAGTTCTTGAGGTAGAGGTATTGTGGAAATCGTGAAAAATGCTGCATAGCAGTGCCACCAGCTGGACGATTTTTACTAAAAACTAATCAGCACCAATTAATATCACAGACTATCTGAACATAAAGTTTTATTAAATTCCGAGCATTAGTTCTTGAGATAGAGCTATTGTGGAAATCGCGAAAAATGCTGCATAGCAGCGCCATCTGCAGGACAATTTTTACCAAAAACTAATCAACACCAATTTATATCAGGGACTAACTGAATATAAAGTTTTATTAAATTCCGAGCATTAGTTCTTGAGCTAGAGCGCCCACAAAAATTTTGTCACATACAGACAGACAGACAGACATTTTCTAAAAATAGTTAATTCGTGTTCAGGACCTTCTAAAACGTATAAATCCGTCGAAAACCGGAAGTCGAAAATTTTCCTGAATCCAATACTTTCTTCTTGTAAAGATAGAAGAAAGTAAAAATATGCATTTGTTGTCATTATACATTGAGTGGTTACTCTAATGGCACAGCTCATCAATGTGACATCAATGTGACGTCACAATCATGATGAATCACATTCACGACAGTGATCTAAAAGTGTCTATTTTTTTCGTTATATTATGAATCTCAGTTAGTCCTCACTTGGTGAGTTCACTGTAAAGTCACAATGACTGATTTTTTCTTCATTTCCTTCTCATCACAAAATGAAATATATTGATCACACAGCAACAGAGATACGACGTGACAACAATGTAGAGTACAAGAGCTACATTTGTGTCACGCCTTTGACATATTTTGGTCACGCTGGGACCATAGTAATGTCAGGGTATAAAATATTTGAACATGAGTAGAATATTTGTTGAACAATAGGTAAAATACCCGAAATAGAATAGATAAATAGACACCTTCAAAAATAAAATAAAGTAGTATGGCTAAATTTTCACACTCAACTTTTTACACACTTAAATACTATTTCATAAAAAGGAAACGTGTTGCTTAATTCATATATTATCTTTTAATTTAATATAAATGTTAGAACATTAATTAAACGTATATCCCACATAAAATAAATTATACAATATAATTTTCTTAATCAACGAATGAAAATAACCAAAAAATATATAAAATATTACTATTACAATCAATTAGAAACAAAATGTTTTGTCAAAAGGATAAAGGAAAAAAAACTGATTCCCTTTATTTTTTAATATATAACTAAGTTATATCAGTAGATAAAATTAACATATCTATGCGCCTTTTTAAATTCTGAAGTAAGTGTGAAAATTTTGCATAAGATAAATATTAATTTTAAAAAACGAAGGCATAATAAAGAAATTTTCCAGAAAGCACAGTGATCAATCTTAATCATTCAGAAAGAGTGATTAATTTTTACTTACGTAGCTATATATAATTATGAAAGTTGTATAAGCGCTTTGTAGTTTTAATGTCTTTTCTAGAAAATATAAAAATGTAAAGATTTAGTTCTACAAAAAATTTTTGTTAGGGTATTTTGCTAAATATAGTCTATTTTCAAAATTTGTTTAGTATGTTAAGAGCCTACGCTAGTTACTCGACGACACTCGTAAGACAAAGTTAAACACTAATGGCAGCGTTCTTTTCAAATTTACAGTTTACATTTCTAGTATAAATTTTATTTCATTCTATTTTTTTTTCCATGGGATATCTTCAATCAATGTCTAACCGATGACGGAACTAGTTTCGAAATTAAAAGTGTTCCTAGAAAAAAAAAAAAAAACTTCAACCAAACTCGAAAAGGTAAAAAATATATGTAATTAAGCATCCACCTCATAAATTCTATGCAAAAAATAAATAAGTAAATAAAATAAATAAATAAAAATACTGGAATGCAAATGAGAAGTTTGGGAAGAATGATGACTTTGGTTTAACATTAGCTTGCAAGTATCATCGCGTGACTAGCATCGGCTCCTGAGCCTTCATTAGTCACGCGAAAAAACACGCAAACTAATGTTAAGTCTTTGGGAAGGTTATTTTCAAATTTCTCACTCGCATTTTAATATTTTTAAATGTTTTTTTTTTTTTTTTTTTTTTTTTTTTTTGCATAGAATAGCTGAGGTCGATCTCTAAAGTTGTTAGTTTTTACTTTTTTTATTTTCGTTCCAGTTTTTTTTTTATTATAAGGGTACTTTCACTTTCAGAACCGGTTCCAACCGGTTCGAAAATTGCAAATGCTCGCTTATAAATAATTGTAACAAAAATCGAAAAAGTTAAAACTAACAACGTTAAAGATCGACTTCAGCTATCCTATGCAAGAAAAAAAATATATATATATAAATATCATAGAAACTCGACAGAGTTTCTCGCCAAGCATAAGAAACAGCAATGCATTGAATCGTAAATGAAAGGAATTTCCGCCAATTGATGCCAAACGATTTTACAAAAATTTTTTAGTACTCTGTCTAGTTTATATTTTGCGGACGGGACAAAACGGGTTTTTGACACATCTATATCTCGCGTTCTATTTATGATAGAAGCAAAATTCTTGATTCTATGGAATGGGGCGTGCCAAGTGACTAAGAAATCAAAAGTAAAGCAAAATCCGATGAATAGGTTTTCAGGAAATGCGATTTTACAAGTGTTGTTTTTTGCACTTTTTAAATCTTGTTTAGACCAAAAACTGTTGACAGGGCTACAGAAATGTGTAATTATCGGATTTTTACGCGGTTTACGTCATTTGAATTGTTTTTATGAGTAGTTCAAACCATTATAAGTTTCATATAAAAATATGAATTAGTTTTTGATTTATATCAGTTTAAAGTTATTGATTCGTATACTTAACATAGAGCAAAAAACTGTTGACAGGGCTACAGCAATGTGTAATTATCGGATTTTTACGCGGTTTACGTCATTTGAATTGTTTTTATGAGTAGTTCAAACCTTTGTAAGTTTTATGTAAAAATATTAATTAGTTTTTGATTTATATCAGTTTAAAGTTATTGATTCCTATACATAACATAGACCAAAAAAATAATAAATGACCCAAATCTTTTAGGAATGGTCGTATACACATGGTATTAAGATATGTTATTACAGTCGGCCCAAGTAAGCTTCCTATTATTAAAAAAATATTAACATTTAAGGTTCGTTTACAGGGTCTCACAAAATATCTTTTGATATAGGGCTGAAGAGTTGTGTAATTATCCTATTTTTACGCGGTTTGCAGCATTTGAATTGTTTTTATGAGTAGTTCAAATGTTTAATATTTGTGTAAAAATATTACTTAGTTTTTATGTATACCACTTTAAAATGATTTATTCCTATACTTAAGATGCAGCAAAGAAATATTAAATGGTCTAACTCTTTTTATAAAGAACGTATGCGCATGATGTTAAAATATGTTACTACGAACGACCTACATTAGCTTCTTATTGTAAGACAGAATTGTAGAATTTACTGTTCGTTTACAGGGTAACTCAAAATATTTTTTAATAAGACTAAAAAGTTATGTAATTAGCGAATTTTTACGTTAAAGTACTTGATTCCTGTACAGTAAATAGCATAACTTTTGTCAAAGTGGCTATATACACAAAATATTCAAATATGTTAGTGCATCCGATTCATTTAAACTCTCTATCTTAAAGCGGCATTGAAGCATAGACGTTTCGTTTACAGAGTCTCTTAGAAGATCTTGATTACATTACAACCGCTGTATATTTACTTAGTGAGATGTATTTTAATGATTTTATACTATTTCAATCTCTGTAAGGTTTTATTATCTTGCTTTAAAATTTAATACGAGTTCATTTTGTCCACCTGAAAGCTCGTCGATCTTAAGCTCTAAATGTATTAAAATATAGTATTTTCATCGATAAAAAAAAATTGTGTTTATTTATAAATATATAATTCTACCGAATCAGGAATTCATTGAAATAGCGATTACAAAATTCCAACTTTACATTCATACTCTGAGTAATAGAATGTAAAAATGTTGCTACCCCAAGATTAGAGGTTTTGCGTTTAAATATTTGCCGTTCATCGAATCTCCGGCTATGACGAACTTAAAATGCTCTAAAAACGGGCCTAGAGCACAATGAAAAGGAAATAACTTCTTAAATTCCCCAGAAAAATTCAAAATGCTAAATATCGTATACAATAGGTGATCGGTAACGAACTGTTCTGTTTACGAACAAATCGGTTAACGAACACTTTCTCGTGAGATTTTTATGTTCGGATAACGAACACCTGTTCGATTAACGAACACTTTCGAGAGATTTTTATGTTCGGAGAAGCCATGAGGAAGCAATGCCGTGTTTCATATTTGCCGAGCTATACTTATTGCCTCTAGTATCGACTTAGAGAACATTTTATCAGTTGCATACATATGTACTAATTAATTCATGGACTGCCGGGAATTGGGGACCTATATTTTAGGATCACCTAATTGGAATGGACGGACTAAAAACATTAATTATTGTGTATTTTGTATCTTTATGTATTTTGTGCATTTAGTAAATATAGTCCTTTTTGGTTTAATCACGCTCCTTTTTAAAATCTAATTTAAAGCTTTATGAATTATCAGATCAAAAATTTTAATAAAACTTTACATCTTTTTAACCGGTTCATTATGTAAACGCTTTAGTCTTTGCGGTATATTTACAAAATCACACAAAATTTTGGAATACATGTCATCCTACGAACAGTTTCTATTTTGAAATCACTTTAATAGTTTTTATACTTTTGCAAACGTTGCGAATCTTATATTTTTCCGATTCTCGAAACGTTGAGTTAAAAAACTTAACAAATAAAAAAAACTTTTAAGGTGCTCAGTAATTTTGAAAAATAATATTTAATATATTAGTATAAAAATCCCTGTAAATTACAATGGTTCGCAGAAAAAAAAATTTTGATTATTCTCGGTAAAGTATACTCCATAAACTTATTATTATAATTGACCGAAAAAAAGTGCTTCTTATTTTTCCACATTTTTCTGAAACTGCAGTATTTTAATTAGTTTGTAAACTACTGTAAAATTTTCTATTTTTTTTGTTTTTTGAATGTATATAAACGGAAGAGTGATATAAACAAAAGAAAAAGGAAAATAAACATGTCATAAATAATCTGTTGAATACAATGTAAGAAAATTAAAAGTTTCCCTATTGCTATGGTAGAGACATGTACATTGGAATAAGTCACTCAATAAATTGTATAATTCTGATGTATAATTCTGTTTATAGCATCGCTATTATTATTTTTTTGCCCCTTTCATCTTTTTTTATCTTTTCTTTTCTGAATAAAAATGGAATCTGTATAATTGAAATCAATTACCTTACAAAAAGAAGTCATATCTCATCAAAAACAACTCGTTGTAAATGATCCCGCCAAGCCACAAACCTAAAACGTCAGTCATAAAAAGAAGTGATATCACATAAAAAGAAGCGATATAGAAGTGCAAACTCCGAGTCCCGTGTAAAAATCTATCACCACTCATAATGTTTCCAAAGGACTCGGAGTGAGGTACAGTATGTGAAAACTGCTTGGCGACCTGCAGCCTTTTATAATATATGCAGTACATCAATTTTGAAAATAAAAAAAATAAATTTTTAATTTTTGTTATATTATTTTTATAAATATTTTTGTATGTGAAAGAACTGACAGAACGGATTTTTCCCCAGATCTATGGGATTCCACTTACGCTAGAATTACTGCAATATATCTCAATTTAGTTAACATTTATTATAAGGTGCATTGTTATTAATATGCGTATAATCATTATATATATGTAGGATTTCAGTTTAAACACTTCATTTCCTTTATGACATGTATGATCATCAAATTAACTGACACTCTAGTACTATTATTATCCATGATTTAAATGCGCGAGTTATAAATATTTCGGATCGCGAGATCAAGATTTGAATATCTTCAAAATTAAAAAAAAGAACAGTCTTCTAATTTTTATTGTGAAGCAAGCATCGAAATGGGAAATAGCCAGTAAAGGCGCTGTTAGGCCTAGTTGAACTTTTGGAAAATAAATATATTGTATATGTTGGGTGAGAAGTTTATTAGCTGTGAAGAAATTATTAGTAAAGTATGGTAGAGTTATGTGTCTAGGACCGTATTAAAGTTTATATTTTGTTATTCAACGTCTAGTCGTTCATATAATTCCAGTAAATCATACATGTTTACATATCATCTTCTTACACACACACACACACACACACACATATATATATATATATATATAAATATTACAAACTCAAAATATTTACATGTTTACTTAAAAAATCCTCTTCGTAAGAGTGGTGTTTCTAGTTTAAATAATGGTAAATAAAATCTTTTTCAAGCTCATAAATAAGAAAGGACATGCAAACACAGAAGATTCAACTTTTACATTTTTATGGGAGCAAAATAAATAAATAAAATAAAATAAAATAAAATAAAAATAATATAGTCATATATAATTGCAGGAAACGCCAACATTATAAAAGCCTGTAGGTCGCCAAGCAGTTTTCACATTCTGTACCTCACTCCGAGTCCTTTGGAAACATTATGAGTGGTGATAGATTTTTACACGGGACTCGGAGTTTGCACTTCTATATCGCTTCTTTTTATGTGATATCACTTCTTTTTATGACTGACGTTTTAGGTTTGTGGCTTGGCGGGATCATTTACAACGAGTTGTTTTTGATGATATATATATATATATATATATATATATATATATATATATATATATATATATATATATACACTATATTGCCAAAGGTGACCGGTCACTTGCGATTTTAGACGTTTTGTTAACTATCTAGAAAAATACGTGAGGAATTAACCTGAAACTGCAGGTGTGTAAACAGTATAGTATAAGTTATATATTTCCGCGAATATTTTTTCCCGAAACACTGTCAAAAAATTGAAAAAGAACGAATATCTTTTGGATTACCCTGTAAAAACTAATGTAGCAAAAGCGTTCAAACTCGAGATTATTAATAAGTGGTTTATTGTAATATACTGTGTTCATTTTTATGAGGATAGCATGCATACTCGTAGAGAAATTAAGGGTAATTAATTATATAAGGGTAATTTCATTTTCAGAACCGGTTCCAACCGGTTCCAAAATTGAAAATGTCCGCTTACAAAAAAACTATAACCAAAATCAAAAAAGTAAAAACTAACAACGTTAGAGATCCACCTCAGGTGTCCCATGCAAAAAGAATCATTTAAAAATATTAAAATGCGAGCGAAAATTCGCGCGATAACCTTCACATAGACTTAACATTAGCTGGAGCGTTTCTTCGCGTGACTAGCGTAGGCTCTTAAGAACCTACACTAATCACTCGAAGAAACGCTCAAGCTAATGTTAAGTCTATGGGAAGGTTCTAGCGCGATTTCTCGCTCGCATTTTATTATTTTTAAATTCTTTTTTTGCATAGGATAGCTGAGGTCGATCTCCAACGTTGATAGTTTTTACTTTTTAAATTTTTGTTGCAGTTTTTTTTAAGCAAGCATTTTCAATTTTGCAACCGGTTGAAACCGGTTCTGAAAGTGAATGTACCCTTATATAAAAAAACTGCAACAAAAATTTAAAAAGTAAAAACTAACAAGGTTAGAGATAGACCTCAGCTATCCTATGCCAAAAAAATCATTTAAAAATATTATAATGCGAGCGAGAA
Source organism: Maratus michaelseni (assembly GCA_963931845.1). Classification (NCBI taxonomy): domain Eukaryota; kingdom Metazoa; phylum Arthropoda; class Arachnida; order Araneae; family Salticidae; genus Maratus; species Maratus michaelseni. The sequence goes on along the minus strand of OZ007596.1, from coordinate 249,528,310 downwards.
ATCTGTCAAGAACCTTCCCATAGACTTAACATTAGCTTCAGAGTTTCTTCCCGTCACTAATGTAGGCTTTTAAGGGGTAGAAACTCAAATACAGTTTAGAATTATCAATTTCTGAGTGTTGAAAATTGAACTTTTTTTGGGAAATTACATTTAAAAGATATGTGATTTTTGTCGTAGAGTTAAAAAAATACAACAAGAAGACAAATTAAAATAAAATGATAATGATTCTAACTAACTTAAAATTAGAAGTAAAAATACTCTATTTAACTTCATCTTGAATCCTACACTACAAAAAAAAAAGGTTGATTTCACAATATAATACTGGCAGCTGGAATGTCAATATTATACCGTAAAATCAACATATTTTTTTTTTTTTTCAGTGTACACTTTGTGACTTTCATAGGGCAAATAAATGCATTTTTCAAAAACTATTGTTGTTATCGATTCAATGCGTTCTATTTCCCAGAAATGGTTTTTTAGTGGTTTTTTGTTTAAGTATTGTTACTTTACAAAATGTTTAAAAATAATAATAATTTATTATTTAAATTACTTAACATACATTTTTTTAGAATTTTACAATCAGTTTCTTTAAAAAAAAAAATCATTTGAGCACAACATTACGTGTATACTGCATTAGCAAAAAACTTCCTGAGATTCTTTACTGAGATTCTTGTGAGATTCATTAAGAATGTCCTATTTAACAAGCATAGGACTTGCCGAAAGACTTAAAAAAATCCTTAACATTTATAAGAAATTTCATAATGACATAATTATTTTTATGAACATTTTTAAAAGTTTTTTGGCAACAGCATGTATTATAATAAGAAAGGGAAAAATATTTTTAACACTTTCCAACATAGTTGGATGTGCTTATGACTTCTGTTTGTCTGTCTGTCTGTCCGTCCTTCCTCATTCTAACTCTCGTTAATATAATACTCCGATTTTCTTGTATTTTTTTTTTTTTTTTTGCTGTTGACGTTTACTATAGCACGATCGCTACAGAAAATAAAGTGTGTAGCATTTATATTTCATTTTCAAGGATAGTCAAAATTATTCTGTTACATTACGGTCAATAGGGAAGAATGGTTTCAAGTGGATTTTGATAATGTTACTCCATTTCAAATATAATGATACTGATATGCATTTATGGAGTGCGCTAAAACTAATATGCGCTAAAACTTCTGTAGAATATGGGGTGCAAAGCATTTATTATTAATTTACAGGATCACACAAAAAAATTCTGTTACATAATAGTCTACGGAGAATAATCGTGTGCAGTATATTTTAATACTGTTACCCTATGTTACACATAAAGACATTTATATGCATTACTAAGCGGCACTGTAAGTTGCTTAACTGAAAAGTATGGTGTGTATATCATTTATCGTTTATTTACAGGGACAAACAAAAAACTTCAGTTACAGTACTGTCTATGCGCGATAATGGTTGGAAATGCGTTTTCAACTTTGGTTTATGTTTTTAGTTGAACTAAATTTTCGCACAGTTGTTCGCATAGTGTTTGTATAAATTCTGTTGATCGTATACAGGGCTACACAAATGAATTCGTGAGTATTACTGACTATGGAAGTTAATTGCTTAAGGGTAGTTTATAATTTTACCATACACTTTCCTGCTGAACTATACTTTGTATACTAATAAAAGTTGGTGGGATATAAATAAATTCAGTGCTTAAGTTAAAAACAAGACACATGGCCGTTTACGATTGGTAATTTATGGAAGGGGGTTTTAAGCGGTGTTGTGCGTTTTTTATGTGAATTAAAGTTTAGCTTAATCAATTGTGTGTACAGACTTTTTAGCTAAGATACTTCTCTGTACAAAAAAATTCGAGTGCATTTACATCTATTGGCGAAAATTGATAAAATAATTTTTTTTTTAATTTAACTAAATTTTACCATGCTATGTAGTATATACCCAGATCTATAGATCATATGCAGGGCTGTGTAAAATTAATTCAACGACATTTTTGACGATGGAAGCTCATTCTTATAGCTGAATTTGGATTTATTAATGTGTTATATATTTTTATAAGCTGTTAACTTACATATTTTCTTTCACATTACTTAACGGTCAAGTTTCGTTACAAGTTTCTGGAAGTCTTGGCAAGTGTTTCCTAATCTATGCTTGATGCATGATTTTTTGTTCCTTTTAATTTTTGGAAGAATTTCAACCCATTTATTCTTAGCGTCTCAAAACTGGAATGTTGTGATTTTTTTAAAAAACAAATTCATATTTTTAAATAGATTTTTTTTTTCTTTTTACGATTATTTAACACAATTTACAAACAGAATATTTCAATTAGTATAATGTAATAATTTTTGTATTATACATATAGCAGTTATAATTTTTAAAAAGTATCGAGAAAGAAAAAATGATCAGGCATTATGTGTAGTCAACTGTTAAAATTAAATTTACGTTTTTAGAACAATTTTATTTAAAAATTTAGTTAAGGAGGTAGTTACCCGTTGAATTCGCAAAACACATCCAAAAAGGACCTCTATAAGAATTGTAGCCACTCTAACTAATTGACTATTAATTATAAAATTTTAAACACATATAATGATAGGTTTATTTTATTAATTACAGTTCTCAAAAAAGTATACGCGCATATAAAGATTATTAATGCATTTTAAAATATAATAAACTTTATACGAAAGAATTATTCTTGCATGCATTATGCTCATGATTTTTTCATATTTGAATTGCTAAAACCAGCAATTTTTAGGCGCGTTCCTAATTATATAAATATATGTAGCACCTACAGTCTTCGTCTGGATTGCCCGTCCGTCTGTCCGCATACAACAGCGCAAAAACTACCCAACCGAATGGTTTGAAATTTAATATATATTATCGTTGTAGACTTTTGTCGAGTCATTTCAATTTTTATGAAAATCGAATCATAACTAAAAAAGATATTAATAAAAGTTTTCTTTATTCTATTACATCCTATAGTACGTAATCTATCTAATAAAAGCGCAAGTCATGTGACTGGTGTAAACAAATAACCAAACCACTTCTTTTTTCATATGACGGGCAGACATTTTTGTTCAAAATTATTTTTTCAAATAAAATTGCATAAAAGTTACATATTTAGAAAGATCGTTGAAAAACAATTGTTTGTTTGAGAGATGAGTTGCATTAAAAAATGTATAGATCCTGAGATAACTTTAGTGGAAATTACGTTAACAGCCGAATATCTCAATCCATTAGAGTCAATAAACACTAAAGAATGGTTCATTATGAGTCATAAAAATATTAAACCATGGGCGTAATCATTCGGAAAGCAAAATCTCCATGGTGAATTTTACAGAGCTGTCTGGTGTAAAAAAAAAAATCGCATTTGTAAACGTGGCATACGTAATAAGAAAAAAAAAGAACGGCATGCTCATTTCGCTCATAGAAAACGATATAATTAATTTCACCGAAATAATAAGGATGATTTTTTTACATTGTGAAACTAGTTATGAAACTGTCACACTATGTCACGTTTAACGTATAATTTCCAACTTGTTTTACATTGTGAAACTAGTCATAAAACGAACGCAGCACCTCCTATGTCACGTTTAACGTACAATTCCCAACTTGTTTTTCTTATGCGTACAGATATAATGAGCTCTCAAAATGGCCTACACTAAACAAAAAAAATAATTAAAAAAAAAATACAAAAATATGCCCGTTTGAATAAAATAATTTCTTTATTCAAACAAATTTCAAAACTTGATAACAACACATTTACTAAATAATATTTCCTGTGTTTATTATAAGAATTAAATGGCAAAATATACAGGGTAATTCTGAATTAGTCTTTCAATCTTTAAGTTCTTGTAAAGCATACTACCACAAAAACGTTTTGTATGGGGAACCAAGGTCGTAATCCGTTTATTGACACAGAGTGACTAACTCCAATCTTATCCCGGATTTTTGTTCATAACTGCTTTTTGGCGCAGCATGTCCCTTAAGGGATTTCATGCTATAAAACCTCATACAACCAACCATACCTTTAAAATAATGAAGATATTCTAACGACATTTTTATCAGATTCACCTTCCGTTTAGGAAAATGTACCGATATCACCAGAAAATGTGGAAGTGGCCACCATCCATATACAAATAGGACGGAACTGAACGCTTGCATCCGATTGTAAATAAGAGTACATACGGTCTCAATGACCACAATACTGGTCATTTTCTTCGCCTTTCGTGATAGCATTGCATTAAGTACAAAGTAAAGTAAAATCGTTGTAAATTTCTTTCGAATATCTACATTATCGTTAAAGTTATGACGAAAAATCTGGGTTCGAATTTATATATGACATACTGTCCTTTTGTTTTAATAAACGGACTACGATCATAACTTTTTTGTAGTACGTAGCATGCTCTAATACCCCTTAAAGACTGAACAATCAATTCAGAAAACCCCGTATATGTTTTCATTTACATTCTTATAGTTAAACATAGAAAACAGTATTTAAAAATATCTTATCAGCTTTAATTTAACAAATTTGAAATTCCCCATTCGTTAAGCATGTTACGTTGTATGAGGAAAAATAAATTAACTTTTATAGTTTACAAAACATTCTCAACTAATCTCATTTGATATTGGACCGATAAACGATTCTTATAACTTAGCATTGGATTTTCTAAAAAAGTAGTTTGTTTTGAAATATATATTTCAAAATCAGAAAAAAAGTAATGTTTCGATATTGAACCAGTGTCTGATAATGATTTGTATTTCCTACTATCTTATCATATGCAATAATATAAAAAATTGAGAAATGACCCATTAGATATTTTACTATTTAATAGACTTGCATTTTCTACGTTAAAAATTGTCCATAACAATAATTTTAAAAAATATGTTCATTTAATTGCAATGAATGTTTACCTTTATTCATACAAGTGCAATTACGAATTATTATTTTTTTAAATTATGATACATTTCCGTATTTTTCCAAAATATACATATAAAATAGTGATCTTAATTATAATATTAGTCCACTGTCATATTTCTACACTTCAAAACATAATATTATCAATTCTCCAAATACTTACAACTAAACCATTATATAACACTGCAAACTTCTGCAATCTCCAATGACAGTTAATATTTAAGTAATAAAAATGCAATATCATATTGTTATGCATTTTCTCATAAAAAATACATTTTATTCGCAATAACAATATCCATAAAGCTAATACTTCGTAATTTGATAATGAAATTATAAAGTGATCTTATACTTATCATAACAGTGTAACCAGTTTATACGACACCGCAGCTTATTACAAGTGTCACAATTTTAATACTAACAAAAATGTGATTTCTTTAACACACCTTAGAGTAACATGTAAAATTACTATGGTTCTGTTAGATTACGTCATCAAATCGATTTAATAATATTAAACAATACTAACAAATTTATCATTGTATGCGTGGAATAAGATACAGAATGCATTTCTTAATACAATTATAAATAAACAAGTAAAGATAATTGGCTTATAAAAGCATCATGTGAGGTCAATATAAAAGTCAAGGTAAAAGCACTCCCCCTAACATAGAAACACACAAGTACTGAGATCAGACGTAATCTTCCGAGTGTTAATTTGTTGCTTAATGACTCTCACATGACCCATTATTTGGGTAATTCCAGTCGTTATTGACTTTTTTGTATCGATAAAGTAACCTCCGGTTTCTTTGTGACAGCTCCGGTTTTAAATTTAAAGTCTCGGCGTCGGACACTTTCCATAAATATGACTGCTTAAAATGAAATCCTTAATTCATACCTGTTTTCAAAATTTCTATTTTAAGAAGCATAAATAAGCTTTGATTCGTTTAAAGAATCATAGAAAGAAACCGAATTCCATTTTTCTACTGACAAACTGCTGGAATAATTCACTGCATAAAATATACATTTGACAAAACACGAATAAATGAACCTCTAAAATTTAAACTGAAGTTTTATTTTTATTTAGATATTCTAAGAATAAATAAGAAGAAAATTTTAAGAAAATATTTTGAGACATCACTCATGTAATTTGCAAATTTGTTTCAAACATACGAAGACTGTCGAAAAATTCGTAAATAAAAAACAATATCTGCTATTTTTCTTTGGGGTGGGGAGAGGACATAAGAGATTCTCTATCAATGGAAGGAAGAGATGACAACATTTCCATGTTGTGTCTTTGTTCCCTGATTTCTGGTCAATGCACATATCGATGCTATAGTGACAGGGATATGTATGTATACATATTCATATTGTAAAGGTTGAAGATGTCTAATATGAGTCATATTATATTGTAAAGGATATGACTCATCTTCCACATCCACTGACGACATTGCCAAAAATAAGAGTTGTTTTTCAGTCTCGTTGCATTGACGTTTTGATCATACTTAGTTCACGTGCTGTAATGGTTGTCATAATGTTTAAATTGAAACTCAATGAAAAATAAAACATCATTTTGGAGTATTCTTATAAATTGTTAACTTATAAAAAAATAGAAGCAAATACTTCTAACACTGTAAGAAATTGCACGATTCCATTAAAATTTAATAATTCGATAAAAAAAAATACTGAGTGGTAATGCTTTCTAGCTTGTTTATTTTTTGATAAAATACTTTGCAGTAATTTTAATATAAATCTATATAAATATTCATAAACCTAATAAGTACTTTTTAAATATTTCAATGCAAAATTATTTGATAAAATACTTTGCAGTAATTTTAATATAAATCTATATAAATATTCATAAACCTAATAAGTACTTTTTAAATATTTCAATGCAAAATTATTTCGTAAATACCAAAAATTACATAACATATATTTAAAGATTGTAAAAGAAAAAAGTCTATTGGTATATATATACATAGTTTAGAAAAACTTTAGCAATTCAAATATATATATATACTAGAAAAACCTGCAACTTTGCAAGTGTGATTGTTGGAATATGTCAAGTGGTATCTGCGTGTCCATTTCGATTACGCTTAAGTATACTGCTACGCATGATTGAAATATTACTAATTAAGTCGCTTATTTTGAGCTGCATTTATGAAGGCACGAGACTTGAATTAATAAAAAAAAATATTCATTCCAACTCAATGGCAGCCGCAACGTTCCAAAAAAAGATACTAAGCAGTCTATTTGAAAACTCTGTTCATATATATAATATATATATTATAAAAAAAAAAAATCAGTTCAGTAGTCTCAGATTCAATTTCTTACAAACAGCTGTTTCTTTTTTACAGTACTAGTATAACTTAAATCACCATCCAAATTAAAATACTGTTAAGTAATAAGTTGGAAAACAAATGTTTAGTATATTTGATCGTCAATCATTTTGGTAAAATCTATATTTGCAGTACTTACTTACTTAGTTGACAATCATATTTCTTTATTACTGACATTTTAACTAATTATAGTAGTTACTGATACTTGTGTTTTCTCTTATTGTTTACCGACGCTGTATCTAACATTGTAACGTCAAATAATTGATGTTTTTTTCTCTTTACATTTAAAAAAAAATTAAATTGCGCTTCGCGTCTTAGAATTTACCCCTACGGCAAATTTAAAATTTTAGGCTGACAATTTCATAAAAATAACAGTGAAAATAAAACTGTAGAAAGTTTCCATTATTCCAACCAATTGAAATTCGAATATTTTAAAAAACTTTTCTTTGGAAAAATCATGCCAACTTGCATGTCAAATTAAAAATTTCTAGCCCGAACCGTTTCTGAGTAATCATGATTAAAGTGTGTTTTCTAATCATTTTATACTTTTAAATATCCAATATTTCAGCAAATGTTCTTCGCGAGCATTTACGTCTTAAAAGTAACCAATATATGAAATTTCATGTTTTTAACATCAACAGAATCAAAGAAATCCAAATTTTGGAATGATTTCCACTCTTGAAACCATTTGAGATTAGTTTGCAAAGAGATAAAATCTAGCCAATTTCTAATCATAAATTGTCATTATTGTCTTAGAGTAGATTTTAAATCGGTTCAGTACTTCCAAAGTATTCGGTATTCTAGAAAGTTTGCTGCTCATTTCACCCTTTTAAATTTAATAAATTTACAAAATTTCCTGAACGATCATGTATGTCTTAAAAGTAACTACCATGCCGAATTTGCCTTTTCTAACCTTAATAGTTAAAAAAATCGTTATTTAAAACGCTTTATGAACATTTTCGATTCATTTTACACTCTTAAATTTATATGTTTTTAGAACCGCCCTCGCCGGTGTTGCCTCAGTAAGCTTAAATTTAATCGCTTTGTCTATTTTCATGTTTCTAGCCCCAATATATCCAACGAAATCGTAGTTTTAGAACGTTCTTCGCATTTGCGTCATTTGAGGGTGATTGCACAACAATATATGTAGCCCAGTTTTACGCAGAGAATGGCACCAATAATATCCTGAAAGAATTTTTGAAATCAGCTAAGTAGTTACAAAGTAATCATTATTTTAGAACGTTTTCCGCTCATTTCCTCAAATTTTTACAAACTGTTTTGTGTAAGAATTTACGTTTTAAAAGTATTAGCTATATCAAATTTCATGTTTCTAGCCTTATAAATCCCACATAAATCCTTATTTAGAATCTTTTTTTGACTTATTTCAATTTTTTAGTTTCAAATATTTTAAAACCCGTTCTGAGTGAGCATTTATATCATGAAAGTAAACCACCAATCCAAATTTCAAGTTTCTATACCTGACAGCAACACAGAAATCGGAATTTTAGAATGTTTTTGGCTCCTGCACTCTTTAAAATTTCGAATGTACGTATTAAAAACTATTATGTGCAAACATTTACGTCTTAAAAATAAAGTAATGTCAAAATTCAAGTTTCTATCGCTAAAAATTCCAAATAAATCGCAGTTTAGAAAGTTTTTAAAACGTTTTGCGCTCATTTAACCGTTTTTAATTTCAAATTTTTTAAAACCCATTCTTAGTGTGCATTTACATCTTAAAATTAACCACCATACCAAATTTAAAATTTCTATACTCGACAGCAACACAAAAATCGGAATTTTAGAACGTTTTTTTCTCCTGCACTCTTTAAAATTTCGAATGTATAGGGGAAATGGGGATTGAATGGGAGAATGGATGGATGGGACGTTCTCAATATTTCAAACAATAAACTTTTTTTGTAGTTGCTTCCTATCCTCATAGATTTCACTACCATAGTGTGCTTCAGAACCAAAATCAAGTGCACATGGCTGTTTTCAGTTTTCTTCAAATTTGCATGTCCTGAAAACTCTGCTTAAAAGTAATTTTTTTTTTTTTTTACAGTTGAAGTTACTTAAATATCTTATGCAATATAAACAATTAAGATATGTTGTAGTTTTTTATTTCAAGGCTCAATATTGGTAATTAAAATGAATGCATATTAACCATTGTGACAAAATAATTTTCAGACAAAAGGGCTATTGAATATATGCATCATGGGGATGATTGGGACATTACAAATGTGATGAATGGAACTGTGTCATTCATCCCTAGAGGCTGCAGAAAAATATATTTATTAACTAAATATTATTATATAGATTGATAAAGTAATACTTTATGGTAATTATTCTTTTAGCATTTCATCCTCATTGTAGCCATCGTCTTCAGCCATTGAATGCTTCCGTTTAGAGCCTTTTAAGGCAAAGATGAGATGAGTCCAAGATGATTGACTAACAAATAATCCTGGAGATCATATTACAATTTATAATCTCTCAGCTTTTGCCAAAGAGGCATTTTTGTCAACTTTTAGTCCTTAACATTGAATGGGGAGGAAAATGTTTGTGTCCCATTCATCCCTGCTGTGGGGATGATTGGGACATAGAAGAACTTTTTTTTTTATTTTCATTTACTGTATAATAATAATCTTGAACAAATATTGTGCATAAGATGTAGTCAAACACTTAATGTATGGCATGGGATATATAATATTGATAATAACTTAAATAAAATATTTAAAATAAATATTTTTGTGAAAATGTCCCATTCATCCCCCATCTTCCCTACGTATTAAAACCTATTATGTGCAAACATTTACGTCTTAAAAATAAAGTAATGTCAAAATTCAAGTTTTTATCCCTAAAGATTCCAAATAAATGGCCATTTAGAAAGTTTTACGTTCATTTAATTGTTTCAAAATTCTTTTTTTTTTTTCGTTTTTAGTGTGTATTTACATCTTAAAATTAACCAGCATACCAAATTTTAAATTTCTATCCTAACAGAAAGTATTACAAAAATTGCAATTTAGAAAGTGTTTTCCTCGTGCAGCCTTTTTAATTTTGAATCAATTAAATACTGTACTGTACAAGCATTTATGAACCATGTCAAATTTCTAATTTCTATCCCTAGCAATTTGTAATAAAACGTAGTTTAGAACGATTTAAAAAAGTTTTGCGCTCATTTCCTCTTTTAATTTTTTTAGGAAACATTCTTAGCGAGCACTTATATCTTAAAAGTCACTATCAAGCCATATTTCAAATATCTAGTTCCAACAATACTCAAATTACAGAAATTACAATTTTAGAACAATTTTTGCTCCTGCACCCGTTAAAATTCCAATTTTTTAAAAAACTGTTCTTAGCAAGCATTTTCATATTAAAAGGAAGCACCATCCCAAATTTCAAGTTTCCAATCCTTTAAGTATCACAACAATTGCAATTTTAGAAAGTTTTCTGAATCTGCACACCTTTGGGGATAGTGGCATGTGCATAAAATATAACTTATGTTAGAACATTAGAACAGAGTGTCACCATCATTTTCACACCATTACTTTTAAGATTGGTTCGGTAGTTTTAGATATTACCTCTCTACCTGTTAGGTAAAAAACAGTGATTTACTTAAATTCAATGCTAAAATTATCTAATACTTCCATTAGCGAAATACAAAATTATAAACAGTAAACCAAATTATAGAACAGTAAATATTTACTCTAGAATATATATATGAACGAATTTACTAAATGTTTTTTTTTTTTTTTTTTTTTTTTTTGTCGTTGTTGAAATGCTTTAAAATAAATATGATTATTGTTAAAACTACATGTGTTTCCTGTTTGAAAACATTATAGTTCCAAAATAGTTTAAGCAATAACTTATGTATTCTAATGAAAATTTTCGCATTTTTTCAACTTTTTACTTGAATAAACTAAAAACAGAATCGTAACACTTTATGTTGTTTCTGAAAAATAGATATATTTTTTGACAAAGCAATGCAAGACATTTGTATAATGAATTAGCAAAATTATTTCGTACATCACAATAAAATATTAAAGTAACGCATAGTATAACACTTTTTAATGATAAAAGTCTATTCTCAAGTATTCCGAAGAAAGTTTTTAAAATTTTCAGTAAAATGTACATAGAGATACATTAAAAATATATACATACGAATCTATATGCGTATGCACATACTGTATTTTATGCAAAAATCGCTCATCCACTCAAATTCAACCGGTACGAAATTTTAAACGCACATCAGTGAAATGCCGAATTAACAATCAGTAAGCTAATTGAAAAAAAAACTATTGTCATATATGGAGAAAATCTATAACATGTAAGCAGAATATTGTTAATTAAATATTCATTTGATATAATTTGATCCGTTTACTTTTAATATAAAATAAATTCTAAGCTTTCTTCATTTAAACGTTAAAGTAGTAGGCTAAGGTATAAAATAAGAAAAGAAATGCCTATTTTAATATTTTCCAAAAACATTAAACCAGCTATTTTTTTCAAATTCAGTACTTTAAAAAAATTAAAAAGTTCATCAGCACAACACTGAATTGTAAAGCAGTATAATCAAAGTTGTAAAAAGCATAATGGACAAACACTTTATCGACGCATGAATAAAAAAATATATTTAAAATATATGCAAAACAATTTAAATTTCATATATGGTTGATGAAACATAGTTATTTGCTTAGATAAAAAAAAACAAAAAAAAACAAAAAAACATTTATTTAATTTAAATGTTAGTCATGCAGTAGTAGCATATAAAACAACGAAAAATGAAATTTTTATGTATTCTGAAAAATATAGCTTTTATGTAGTCAAAAGAAATATCTTTGAAGATATGAGCTATATATTTTCAGTTTAAACCATTTTCAACGAGCATCATTTATATATTTTTTAATTCTTTGGCACCAGTTTTTCCGAATTATTATTTTCGCCTTATTTAATCGCTGGAAAGCACGGATTAGATAAGAAGAAAATTTCTACACTAAAATACTGATGTTCAAATACTAGGGTTTTGTGCACCATAAACGACGCGTATACATATCGTTCTTTGCGAAGGAGTTAATATATATTGTTGGAAATTTATTTATTGGTTCATTAATTTTAATGTAAAATATTCTAAAGCCGAATTAAAAAACAAACAATGATGTAAATTGCATCCATTTAAAAAATTTGTGAAATTCCTAAAAATAAATTTTCTCGCTATTTAAATATAAAATATTCTCCGGTTATGTTAAATATTTTGATATAATTGGCAAAGCATTTCACGAATTATTAAAATTTAAGTAAATAAATTAATGTATTCTGAAGGAAAATCCTTAAAATAAAAGCAAAAAAAAATTATTTTATATAGAAAAAAAAGAAAAGCAGTGAGATTAATTTACGCTCAAACATTCAAAGTATTTCATGTATCGCGAAAAAAGTATTTGAAAATATATGTAACAAATACACCTTTTCTTATATCTTATAAGAAACACAAACATCGATTCCTACTTTATAATTAAAACATTCTACAATTAAAAACGCTTGATGTATGATGTCAAACACTTAATGAATTACTAAGACTTATGAAAAAAATATATGTATTTTTTTTTTACATTTTACTGCGTCAAGCATAGATTATAAAACGCGTTCCAACACTTCCAGAATACTTTAACCAAACTTTATTGTTTAATAAGGTAAAGACGATACTTAAGTAAACAAGGTCAAGGTCAAATTGAGCGAAGTGGCCTACCTTTCGGCTTAAGCTCAACTAGTTTTGCCCAGCATGTTTGTTTACCTAATTATTCTGAGCATTACTAAATTATACTTTGTCATATTGAGCAATAATTATACTATGTAATTCTGAGATACAAATTATGAAAATACAATATTCCAAAAATACAAATTCTGAAAATACAAAATTCCAAAAATACAAATTCTGAAAATACAAGATTCCAAAAATACAAATTCAGAAAATACAATTTACCAATCCTACTTAGCAGTACGAAATACTACTATGTGATACTGAGCAATAATACTACCATGTAATAATAACTTAAGTAAACAATTTAGAAAACGCATATGATATTTGAAAACATTTCAGCAATTACCGTTCACAGCCGGAAATGTACTCGAATTCTTTTGTGCAGCCTTATATATGATCTATACATTTGCATATATTCATAGATTTTGCATACTTTTACTGAAAGTCCATTTATAAAAAGCAAAACACAGTAAAAAATTAACCTTCAGCAATTTCTGTCAATAGGTGGAAATGTACTCGAATTCTTTTGTAAAGCCCTGTATATTATCTATAGTTTTTTATGCATGTCTCATATTAAGCTAAAATTAAATTAATTTATAAAAACGCATAAAAATACTAAAACACACTTCAACAAATTATACGGCATATACATCAAGTTATTTGCATAGCTCTGTATATGAATTTATTTATATTCTACAAACATTTATTAGTATACTAATTATAATTAAGGTGGAAAATACATAGCTGGATTAACAAGTTGGAAATTGTACGTCAAACGTTACAAACGAGGTGCGTTCGTACTATAGCTAGTTATATAAATATTCAGATCTTGATGATTTTTAATTCTGTGAAATGAATTATATCGTCTGCAGATTAATTTCTGTCATATCTCGGTCGCTTGACGATTAAACTTCGGAAGCTCCTATAACAAAAAAGCACCGATATTTAAAAAAAAATTAAAATTTCTTAATAAATATTTTATTAATATTTTCTAAAGTTTTGATTGGATTTTAAAAAAAATTGAAATGTCTCGACAAAATTCTGCAAAGATAATATATCTTAAATTTCAAACCATTCGTTTGGGTAGTTTTGGCATTGTTATATGCGGACGGACGGACAGACAGACGGACGGACGGACGGACAGACGGACGGACCAGACGACGACAATAGGTGCTACGTATTTATATAATTACGAACGCACCTAAAAACCATCGCAAAATGATTCACGCCTATACACAATAATGCTTACCAATTATTTTGTGTAGCTCTGTATATGATGATCTATAGCATTTTTACACAGCACGTAATATGCAAAAATTCAATTAATTCATGAACTTAAAAAATCATGCTATAACCGAAAACTCACTTCCAGAAATTATCGCTAATAGGTAGTACTGCAACTGAAATCTTTTGTATGTCTCTGATAATGAACGATAAGTACTATGCACATCATTTTGTACAACAGGCATCTTTTAGTGAACCTCAGTAATATATATCAAATTCATTATGATTGAAATAATGTAACAGTATTAAAATACGCTGCAAATAGTTTTTCACAGTACACCATTATGGTACTGATTACTTTTTTGTGTCCTGTAAATGAATGATAAATGCTTTGCTCTCCATATTGTACAACAAGTTGGAAATTGTACGTCAAACGTGACAAACGAGGTGCGTTCGTACTGTAGATAGTTATATAAATATTCAGATCTTGATGATTTTTAATTCTGTGAAATGAATTATATCGTCTGCAGATTAATTTCTGTCATATCTCGGTCGCTTGACGATTAAACTTCGGAAGCTCCTATAACAAAAAAGCACCGATTTTTAAAAAAAAAAAAATTAAAATTTCTTAATAAATATTTTATTAATATCTCTTAAAGTTTTAATTCGTTTTTTATACAATTTGAAATGGGTCGACAAAATTCTGCAAAGATAATATATCTTAAATCTCAAACCATTCGGTTGGGTAGTTTTTGCGTTGTTATATGCGGACGGACGGACGGACGGACCAAGCGACGACAATAGGTGCTACGTATTTATATAATTACGAACGCACCTAAAAAGCATATTTAAGTACACCTGAGAAATTCATACCAATTTCATTGTGTTTGTAATAATGTAACGTCATTAAAATACACCGCAAACGATTCTTCTCCATAGATCGTAATGTAACTGAATTCTTCTGAATCTCCCTGTAACCGAGCTTTAAATGCTACATACTTCATTTTTGATAAAACCACAGTAAACCTCAATAACATGTGTTAGTTATGTGGCAATCCCTGTATATGAACTAGAGTTTGAGCACGGTCGGACGGCAGACAGATGGCAAGGATACGGCAGACAGAAAAACAAAAATCTTAAGCAATTTTCAACTATGTTGAAAAGTGTTAAAAATCAAGAAATTAAATTCAAGTATTCGGAAGAAAATGCCGTATCCTTTTCGTATCTGGCGTCTTAAATTGGTAGATGTCAGTATTTTTTTAATTATTCTGTTTTTACTTTCACAATTATTCTGTCTTTACATTTACTATTATTTTGTTTTTACATTTACTGTTATTCTGTCTTTACATTTACTATCTTTCTGTGTTTTACATTTACTATCATTCTGTCTTTATATTTACAAATATTCTGTCATTAAATTTATAATTATTTTGTTGTTACATTTACGATTATTCTGTCGTTCCATTTACTATATATTTGTCTTTACATTTAAAATTATTCGTCCTTTGGATTTTCTTTTATTCTTTTTTTACAGTTACGGTTGCTGTTATTTTATTTACGTAGTAATGATAATATATGGCTTTATATTTCCTATTATCGCTTCATTTATGTTTCAGTATTTATTAAGCAACAAACTTTTTCGAAAGCTTTATACATCAGTTTAATTTTTTTTTAATTTAAAATATTGGATATTTGTCAGTACAAATATTTTATGATTAAAAAATAAAGAAATAAGAAATACTAGAAAAATTATATTTAATTCTGTTGTAGTTATGATACAAAAATTTTTTCCAAAACTCTTCAAAAATTCTTTCATTTCCTACTGTTATATTAATAATACATCGAATAACTGCTGGCAGATTCGTCAGATTTCTATGAATCTTATCTTTTGTAATTTGGATAGCTATTTTTAATTTTTTAAACTAAAAATTAATTTTTCCGCAAAATTAAACAAATATTCCAACACGAAAGGATTAAAAGTAGATTTAAAGCAGTTTTAGTTTAGTATATAAATACAAAAAATAGAACGATGAACTTAAGTTCAAACATTGTAAAATTTATGAAAATAAAATCATGTGTTTTGTTTTCGGGTTTTATATTTAAAACATACGTTCTTCATTTAACCAGTTGTATCATTACCGTTCATTTCGAGATTTATTATTATTATTATTATTCAGAAATTCCGAATTCACACCAGAAATTCAGAATATTAGTTTTTGCTTTATTTAATGACAGACATTTCGTAAATACATAAAATAAAATTCTTCTTTGGGAATTTCCGATATGGATTCGGAATTTCTGAATAAAAGATAAATTCTTAAAATAGACGCATCTAAGTAAAAAAACCTTTCATCTAAATTGCAGAACATTTAACTATTTAGTAAAATTCAAGAGCAAAAACCATTTATAAAGAAAATTCCTGTCTTACATTCAGTTTTTGTTTAGCATACGTTATACAATAAATATTGAGATGAATTTCCATTCAAACATTCAAAATTAGAAAATGATGTCCAGTACCGTATTTAAAACTAACTTAAAGATTTAGTAAAATTAAAGAACATAAATACATCTATAAAGAAAATTCCTGTCTTACATTCAGTTTTAGTTTAGCATGCAATATACAAAAAATGGTGAGGTGAACTTCCGTTCAAACATTCAAAATTAAAAAACGATGTTCAGTACAGTCTTTAAAACTTACTTAAAGATTTAGTAAAATTAAAGAAAATAAATACATCTATAAAGAAAATTCCTGTCTTACATTCAGTTTTAGTTTAGCATGCAATATACAAAAAATGGTGAGGTGAACTTCCGTTCCAACATTCAAAATTTAAAAACGATGTTCAGTACAGTCTTTAAAACTTACTTAAAGATTTAGTAAAATTAAAGAAAATTCCTGTCTTACATTCAGTTTTAGTTTAGCATACGTTATACAAAAAATATTGAAATGATCTTCCGTTCAAACTTTCAAAATTAGAAAAATATGTCCAGAACCGTATTTAAAACTTACTTAACAATTTAGTATAATTAAAGAAAATAAATCCATCTATAATGACAATTCTTGTATTACATTCAGTTTCAGTTTAGCATATGTTATACAAAAAATAGTGATATGAATTTCCGTTCAAACATTCAAAATTAGTAAACGATGTCTAGTATAGTAGTTAAAACTTACATAACGATTTAGTAAAATTCAAGAAAATAAATCCATCTATGAGCACTTTTCAATTATGCAGGAAAGTGTTAAAAATAATAATAAAAATAAAGTGTTATCCTATAAAGAAAATTCCTGTCTTACATTCAGTTTAAGTTTAGCATACATTATATAAAAAATAGTGAGATAGAACTTCTTTTCAAACATTGAAAATTAGAAAACGATGTCCAGTACAGTCCTTAAAACTTACTTAGAATTAGTAAAGTTAATGAAAATAAATTCACGTATTTTCTCAACCTTTACATTTAAATCATTCTACAGTGATGTTAAAAACATTTTATCTAACTTGTAAAACACTTGACTGTAAAATTAAAGTAAATAAATGCCTTTTTTTCGAAGAAAATTACTTAAAAATTAACGAAAGATAGTTTTAGTTTAGTATTATTACACAAAAAATAGTGTGATCAAAGTACTTTCTAATATTCAAAATTTGTCAATAAATTCATGTATTTTCTGAAATTTTACATTTAAAGCATTCTGCAATTAATTTGAAAACTTTTTTATAGGATAAAAATAAAATTGACCCATTAATAATATTCAAGAAATTAAACTCTTTTTTTCCGAAAGAAAATTACTTAAAAAATGAATGTAAGACAGTCTTAGTTTAGTACCAATTTTACAAAACACTAGTGAGATCAGTATACTTTAAAATATTCAAATTTAGTCGATCAACTCATGTATTTTCGCAACTTTTACATTTAAGATATTCTAAAATTAAATTAAAACCCTTTTTTCTAAGAAGTAAAACATTTGACAAATTAATACAATTCAAGAAATTAAACTCATTTTTTTTTTATGAAAATTCCTCAAAAAATGAATGTAAGGCAGTATTAATTTAGTATCTATTTTACAAAAAAATAGTGAGATCAACATACTTTAAAACATTCAAAGTTAGTCAATCAATTGATGTGTTTTCCCAAATTTTACATTTAAAGCATTCTACATTCAAATTAAAAACTTTTTTCTAAGATGCAAAACATTTAACGAATTAATAAAATTCAAGAATTTTTTTTTTTCTGAAAAAAATTCTTCAAAATTAATGTAAGACAGTTTTAGTTTAGTATATATTACACAAAACATACAAAGATCAACTTACGTTCAGACATTCAGAGTTAGAAACAAAGTCCAATGCAGTCAGCAAAACTTTTAGCACAAACAACTCTTAAAGGAAGCGCCTTGAGAGAAAACTTTAGAAACAACCGCTTCTTGCGATGATTTCTTTGATAGTAAACTCCGGAGTTCAGAGAGACTACTATCTATTTCACAGAGCAGAAGGTTTCGGAAAATGCACCGCCATCTGGTGTGTAAGGCATCAAAATTTGATTCGTTTTAAACGTTTCTCTTGCGCGGTAAAGGCTCCATCCCGCATCCTACAATTGGAGGAGAGATCGATCTAAAAATAGGAGAACGGGAATGCAGAGTCAAGCATCATGACTGGATTTTGAGGGAATTTCACATTCCAACAGGTTGTTACATAAGTTCCTACCTACGCAGTTTCTGTTTTATAGAAGAAATTTTACGTTTCAGCTAAAACTTATAAATTGTAAAAGAAATCGTTTTAAAAAGTTATGTTAAATAATTAATTTAAAGTAATTATTAGGAAAAGGAATTGCAATTTAATAAAATAAAGTCCAACTTTCAATTTTATTAACATTTCTTTACGAAGATAAACAAAATTTTAACACTTATACCGAGTAAATGTTTTTCAATTATTCAAGATATTGAGCTATATTTCGAAGATACAGAAAGAATTACTCTAGGCCGGGATAAAATTTAAAATATGCGCTTCAACAGTTAATTGCAGCATGAATTTCTTCATAGAACTTTCTTTCAATGTTTAGGAGAAATATTTTAATTTAGGGTAAACAACGATTAGCATTGAATTAAAAGCCAAAAATCAGTGCCAAAAAAATAGATTTTTCTATGATATTTTCTACTTAGTATTTCGTGTTTCTTCTTTCTTTTTCAGTAAAGAAACATAAAAAAGTCGTAATAATACACTTTTTATTTTCAAAATAATGGAGTAGGTAAAGAAACATTGCGTAATAATATCAAGCGTGTCTTTCAGTTAGTAATTGTACTGTTTTCATAGTGTTGCTTTTTTCGCAATTAATATTTTAGAAAATTGTCGTGGTTAAATAGTTTATTGAAATATTCAAAAAAAAAATTTAACTATATTAAATTGGTAAGTAAGTATTTTGAGTGTTTTTTGGATGGCTGTCTTTGGAAATGTCAATTTCTACGCTTATCTTGGCGTACAATTAAAACTGACCATTGTTCCTCATCAATATTTATATTAATCATATATTATAATACGAGTAAATATTGTGTGTGTGTATATATATATGTTAAGGTCAATATGATTAATCCAGTCATTATTAATAATACCGGTTATTATTAATAATGACCGGATATAATGGCCGGTTATTATTAATAATGACCGGATTTATCATATTGACCGTAACATATATATATGCAAATTTTTTCAAAAATTTTATCGTTAACGACTATATCGAATTTGACTAAATTTTGTATCCTACCGTTTTCGAGTATGGGAGGACCAATGGGCGAGAATATTCGATTAGTGGATCATTTTGGGGTCACTATGGGTCAATGTATTTCAATGGGAATAAAGGTTGAAACATTTATTGAATTGTTGAATAGTTGGCAGTAAACAAAATTGCAAAAAGTGCAACATTTCGCCAAGTTTGGCGCAATTTTCCGAAAAGTTTGCGACATTGGCGATATTTGGCGAGAAAATCGATTTTCAAGATTAACAATGCCAAAACACACGCCAAATGAAAGAATGCCACCAAGATTGCAACTTTTCGCCAAATTTTAGCGACATTTGAAGGGTTGGGTTAGGTTGATTTATGACGGCCATCGACACGAGAGATATAGACCCTAGGGGGAAGTGCCCTCCGTGGGGTCTTTCTAAGGGTTCCTAACCCGTATTTCCGGCAAGGTTCGAAGACAACCACGGAAAACTCTGAACGGTTAGGTCGACGAGCGCGACAAGCGACATTTGAAAGAAAAATTGGCTTTCAGAATCTGAAGGATATTTCTAGACATATAGCAAAATCTAGTGATTTTCCGGATAATTACACTTATGATATTTTTCCAATAAAACACAATATTCCAATAAAATGCAATAAAACGCAAAATGAAATGCTTGGAGTTGTGTCTCTTCTCTTGCGGATGAGCGAAATTAAAACTTCGTGATGATTGGGTGAATTTCTACTAAAATTAAAGCCCATCAAGTGAAATAATGATGATAATAATAATACAATAAATCTGACAGATAGAGAGATAGAGACATATTATGTATTTCAAAAGGTCAAAAATTCAATGTATAAAATTCTCCGTTTTTTTTTCTTTGACAGACATTTATTTTAAACATTTTTTATTAAAATATAAAACAATATTCGCCATACATTAATTTTTGAAAGAG
Source organism: Maratus michaelseni (assembly GCA_963931845.1). Classification (NCBI taxonomy): domain Eukaryota; kingdom Metazoa; phylum Arthropoda; class Arachnida; order Araneae; family Salticidae; genus Maratus; species Maratus michaelseni. The sequence continues at coordinate 249,507,436 of OZ007596.1, read as the reverse complement.
AAATGACTGTAAAATGTGAAATGAAATTTTGTCCCACTAGACCCTGATTCCAAATTGTAATGCGACATTTCATGTTTCAAATGGGACACATTAATTAAACGTAAATCATAACGTAATTAAACGTAAATCGTATATATTCTAATACGAGCAAATCTTGTGTGTGTGGTTATCTATATAATATATATATATGCAAATTTTATCTTAAAAACAGCTCTAACGATTTTGATGAAATTTTGTATTCTACCGCATTGGGGGACCAGAAAACCAAAGGGCTAGGTTACATGTTCAAGAAAATTCGATTAGAGGGTCATTTTGGGTCACCATGGATAGGGATCAAGCTAATTGTATCTAAAAGACGGTTCAAACGATTTTGACTAAATTTGTATCCTACCATTTTCGGGCACGAGAAGACTATTGAGCTGGGTCCCATGCTCGAGAACTTTCGATTAGTGGGTCATGTTTGGGTCAACGCTCTTACTCAAGAAATAGTAGAATGGGTACAAGCGAAGTAGAATGGGTCAAGTTAATTTTATCTAAAAAACAGCTTTAACGATTTTGATTAAATTTTGTATACTACGAGTTTCGGGCTCGAGCAAATCATTGGGCTAGGTCGAATGTCCGAGAAAATTCGATTACTGGGCCATTTTTACGTCACTGTGGGTCAAGCTAATTTTATCTAAAAAACGGTTCAGACTATATAGAACAAATTTTGCATCCTATGATTATCGGGCACGAGAAGACTGTTGGTCTAGGTCATATGTTCGAGAAAATTCAATTAGTGAGTCATTTTCTTCATGGGTCATTATGGTTGAAGCTAATTTTATCTTAAAAATGGCTCAGAGGATTTGAACTAAATTTAGTATCCTACTGTTTTAGGGAACGAGAAGACTATTGGGCTAGGTCACATGCTCCAGAAAATCCGATTAGTGGGTCATTTTTGGGTCACTGTGGGTCAAGCTAATTTTATCCAAAAAACGGCTGACTGTTTTGACTAAATTTTATATCCTACGAGTTTCGGGCAAGGGAAGACAATTGGGCTTGGTCACATGTTCGAGAAAATTTTATTAGTTGGTCATTTGGTCATGGGGCATGATATTTGAACTCAACGGTAATTTTGATCGAGCATATCTCGGTATTCCCTGCTCGTGTTTCCCAAATAGGCAAATTCAAGAGTTATATCAACGCTGCCATAAATGCATTGAACAAAATATTACTTAAAAAAAATTCTTTCTTAATTATTGTGCAAAACTTACTAATGTAAAATTGATTGAGGTCTTATTTGAGCTTCTTGTCATGCTTTTATTGAAAGTAAATTTGGCAAAATTGTATTGATTTTGAGAAACATAAAATAATAAAGCACATTAAACTTTTTTTTTTCCACAAAATGAATCATTTAACATAAAATTTTAGATGCAATCTTTATTTTTAATCATTTTGGGTGCGTTCAATGTGACACGCCCCTTTAGTCCCCATACCATTTGAAATTGCATTTAGACTTAATGTGAATTAACTATTTATCAGTAACACATAACGAAAATTTTAAAAAAATATAATTTATTAAAGGCTCCATTATATTTTGTAAATTATTTAAAACATAGATAATACTTTTTCAAAACAACTATTTATTAAACATATTAAAATCCCTGACATTTAGACTTTTGAATGTTTTGCTTCTTACTTTACAATTATCCAATTGCAAATATTGTTCAATACATGTGCTTGTTTTATGCTGGTACTACTGTACATTGAAAAAAGCCTCTACATTTAACGATTTAAGGTAAATCTACAAGTTTTGGGCCACTTAAGGACATTCAGTCAATTATAATAAAACGTTATGAAAACTCTGTCAAAACAATACTTTATTTTTATCATTGTCTGAACTTTATGCTCAGTATATGTTTTTACCAATAATATATTAATATTCAGAAAATTAAAATGTAACAATGAACGTGGTTCCAGTAATAGGCATAGTGCAATAGTAATGGACCACACAAATATTTCGAAATATTACTGAAAACAAGTATTTTTTCCACAATGTAATTAAATAGTAGATAAAATATATTAATATACATTTCAATTAAAAATTAAGGATATACAGGGTGTCCCTAAACTCAAGCTACATACGCTAGGGGGTGATAGAACACATCAAGACGAGTAATAGTAAATAGGAAACCAAGGGTCCCAAACAAACGTATTCCAAAGGAGATAGGCGCCATCAAAGTTTAGGGTCCCAAATTGCAAATGATGATAAAAAAGGGAAAAATGAGTCGATTTATTTGCGGTTTTCGCTAAAATTATTCTTTAAAGTAGTATTTTCCTTTAAAAAAATTTTAAAGAGAAAGTTATAAAAATGCCGGTAGAGGGCGCTTTAGACTTAGGAGTACCGAATAACTACTTTTTACCGTTTTTTACTGTTAAATGTTTTCTAAAGCTTAGACCTTAACTTAAATTTTGTGTGCACAAGTGAAATCATCGGGAGTGGTTAAGTGGAGCAAATTTAACTGTGTTCAGGGGGTTGATTTTTGAACGATCGTATGTAATGAGCAAAGTAATAATAAAATGATGGAAAACAGGACAGACAGAGATGGAATGAAAAGAAACAAACAAAAGGAAGAAGAACACTTTATTCAACCAAATGAAAATAAACAACACGAAGTACTCCATCACAGGAATTGTTCAAAATTGCGGCCTCCAACAAGAACGCAGGCTTGAAGCCGTCGATGGATTGACCGCCGTACATTGGCGAAAACACCAGGCATCGGTCTTATGGAGGCCGAAGCAACGGATATCCGGGCAATAAGGTCTTCAGCAGAATCTACGGGACCATCTTCGTATATCAGACTCTTCATATGATCCCACAAGAAAAAGTCCAGACAGGATAAATCGGGTGAACGGGCCGGCCAGCTGACTGGACCACCACGACCTATCCATCGCCCCGGATAAATGATATTCAGGGCGTTACGGGCATCCAGGATGTAATGGGCCGGTGCTCCGTCGTGTTGGAACCACATACGTCGTCTGATGGGTGCTGGAACATGGTTTAATAGTTCTGGCAACACCTCTTGCAGAAACACAAGATATGAATCTCCATCCAGGCGCGTTGGCAGTAAATATGGCCCAATTAGATAATCGTCAACGATTCCGGCCCAAATATTGACCGCGAAACGTCGCTGGAACGGAAGTTGACGCATTGTGTATGGGTTTTCATTTGACCACACATGATAATTGTGGATATTCAAAATACCCTCGCTTGTGAATGTGCATTCGTCCGTGAACAACACATGTGCACAAAAAGCAGGGTCCACAGCCGTTTGTTGGAGCAACCACGTGCTAAAATTGACACGTGCCTGGTAATCCGCTGGTTCTAGGCCTTGAACTCTCTGCGCATGGTACGGATGCATTCCTGCATCTCGCAGAACTCGCCACGCCGTATTACGGGAAACGTTCACTTCTTCGGACAGTTTCCGCGTGCTATATTCAGGCTTCTCACTGATACGATCCAAAATGTTATCCGTAAAGGATGTTCTTACACTCCTGGAACGTCCGGTATCCTGCATGCAACTTGCAAAGGAACCCCTTTCGCACAGTTGTTGGTGCAGTCGTTGAAATATCCTCGCATCAGGAACACGTCTGGTTGGAAAACGCTTTCGATACAATCTTTGAGCTTCTGTTGCATTGCCGTGTGCCGCTCCGTACATGTAATGCATCTCGGCTTTCTCCTGGTTAGAGTACGAAACCATATTATCGGCTATCCACAGAGCAAATGAAGACAGCTGCTGTGAACAGTTCCCAGTTTTACAATTACGTACTCGAATAAGTAACTTTGATGTTAGCGAAAATTTGCATACGCGTTCTTCTTCTTCCCCATATCACATTTTCATATTCTTCTTCCGGAAACTTACAGCATAATGGTAGCTATAGCGCTTGGATGTATCTAGTTTGAACAAGCTCTAACACGTTTGCGTTTGAATTCAAATCATGCATTACTTAGTGAATGTTGTTTGTTTTGATGTGTACTATCACCTCTTGTTTATTGTTTATTGCGAACATACATCTGACATGTGTGCTTGACATCAAGTGCCCGCTTATAAGTCATCGTCAATATACAGGACGAGATAGCCACAAGGAAATTTACAACACCAGAGAGTTACATCCGGAAGCTCCACAAAGTGTGTGCAATGGAGCTGACGGGAGTCGAACCCGCCGACCTGACTCCTACGCTCACAAGCGATTAGCGGAATGGTGTCTTAACCACTCGGCCACGGAGGCCCCCATCACCTCTTAAAGTTTGCTTCATCACTTATTATTTTGCTCATTACATACGATCGTTCAAAAATCAACCCCCTGAACACAGTTAAATTTGCTCCACTTAACCACTCCCGATGATTTCACTTGTACACACAAAATTTAAGTTAAGGTCTAAGCTTTAGAAATCATTTAACAGTGTTAAAAAAAACGGTAAAAAGTAGTTATTCGGTACTCCAAAGTCTAGAGCGTCCTCTACCGGCATTTTTATAATTTTCTCTTTAAAACTTTTTTTAAAGAAAATACTAATTTAAAGAATGATTTTAGCGAAAACCGCAAATAAATCGACCCATTTTTCCTTTTTTATCATCATTTGCAATTTGGGACCCTAAACTTCGATGGCGCCTATCTCCTTTGGAATACGTTTGGTACCCTTGGTTTACTATTTACTATTACTCGTCTTGATGTCACCCCCTAGCGTATGTACCATGAGTTTAGGGACACCCTGGATAAATTAAAAACAAGAAATATTATTTTCAGATTTATTCAGTCTACTTTTTTACTTTTTTTCACGTGATAAGTACTCATAATTTCTTGTTTTCCTTCTTAATGTATTCTTTCTTCTTTTGCAACTTTTTTCTGGGCTCCCTCTCAGATTTCTACGTCTCTAGCTATTTCAATTTTAGTTATTTCCTTTTAAATTACTCAATAATTTATAGAGAAGTTAGCACTGCAGAAGTTCTTTCCTTAGTTCTTATATTTTCTTTGATATTAAAAAAATATATCATTCCTCAAAGTATTTTTAACTTATAGAGTAATGCATCATTTTTAACACTTTCCAACCTAGTTGAAAAGTGTGTATGACTTCGGTTTGTCTGGCCGTGTGTCCGTGCTCTATCTGTAGTAAACATACTCTGATCGCCCTGAAATTTGTGTATGTTATTGTCGTTTACTATAGCATGTTCCCTATTTCAACTGAAGTGTGTAGCACTTATAGTTTTATTACCATGGACAGTCAAGAGTATTCCGTTACATAACAGTCAGTGGGAAATAATCGTTTCAAGTGCATTTTGATGATGCTACAACATTTGAAACATGATTAAATTAATATGTAATTAAGAAGCGCATTAAAACATGCTTTTTGTATAATATGGGTCGCAAAGCATTTATTATTCATTTACAGCATCTGACAAAAAGATTCTGTTACACATTTTTCATGGAAGAAGGGGAATCGTTTGCAGTGTAATTTAATTATGATTCACTATTTCAAACATAATAAAAATTATGTGCATTACTGAGGTGCACAGTAAATTGCTCGCAAGTGTGGTGTGCATTGCGTTTATCGTTCAGTTACAGGGACACACAAAATATATCGTTTTCAGTAGACGTGCGATAATTACAGTCTATGTTTGATAAATGTGTTTTCAACTTTGGCTTGCGTTTTTAAGTTATAACTAATTTTTTTTTCATAGTACGTGGTGTGTATAAATTCGATTGGTCATATACAGGATGGCGCAAGGAAATTCGTAAGTATTACAGACTATGGGAGTGAATTGCTTAAGTGTAGTTTTTAATTGTGTTACGCATTTTCCTGTTGGAACTATATTTCGTAGACTAATAGAATTTGTGAAATATAAATAAATTCATATACAGGGCTACGCAAAGAACAAGATATATTATCGTTTACAGTTGCTAATTACTTTAAAAGGATTTTAAGTTGCCTTATGCATTTTTTACAGTTTAGCTTAACATGTGGTGTGTACAAAAGGCTTTATATAATATAGGAGGACTGTACAAAAGATTTTGAGTGCTTTTCTATCGATTGGCGAAAATTGCTAAATGTGAATTTTCTAACTGAACTAAATTTCATTATGGTATGTAGTATATATCCAAATCTGTAGATCATATACAGGGCTGCACAAAATAATTCGACTACTTTTTTGGCAATCGAAGGTAATTTCGAAAACTGTATTTTTCAATGTGTTATACGTTTTCTAAACTGATTACTTACATATCTTCTTTCACCTTATTTAACGGTGAAGTTTTTCTGATTGTGTTGGAAAGTGTTTCATAATCTATGGTTGACGCATGATTTTAGGTAGCTTTCAATACAAAAAAGTATAAAGCTACCTATTGCAGCCGTTTGGAGGAAAGGAATATTTCGGTATATTTTCAAGAATCATGACCCCCAGACCCCAAAACCACCCTCCGTTTAAATGTTGATTTATATATATATATTAATTATATATATATATATATATATATATATATATATATATATATATATAAGATATATATATATATAATTTATATATATATATATATATATATATATATATATATATATATATATATATATATATATATATAGAGAGAGAGAGAGAGAGAGAGAGAGAGAGAGAGAGAGATAAATAGATAGATAGATAGAGATCTGATCTATGCCATACGATAACACTCGTATTTATAATGCAATTTGGGTGAATATATTGTCTGGCTATTTAGCCAGACAATATAGAAAGGAACAGTTGCAGATTGATTTCAAGAATAGTAAAATAATTTTTCAATCAAGAGCTTATTTCCCATTCATTATCCGTGAATCTATAGAAATATATTTGCGGAAAGATTGCATTTGCAACGAAGCCGCTTCTTTTGAATTGGCTAAAATTTGGCACTCGAAGATCGATAGATTGATAAAGCAATAAAAATAAAAGAAAATAATAATTTTCACGCTTCCCAGTTTGGTTAATTTAAGCATCTGCTAGCCTTGGACATGCGATCTCGTGGTTTATGTTTACCATTTTCAAAATATGCGATAATATTGTATTTATCATTTAGATCCGAAGATGTCACCGATAGTGTGAACGAAACATATGTAATCTACATTAAAAAGGTATTTTAAATATTCCGTGTTATGTTTTTTGTATCACTTTAAGCATTAATAGACTTTAATTTAAAACATCGTGTTTTACTTTTATGCAACATATTTTAATTTATTTCACAGTAAAATAAAATTTGTGATGTATTTGTCATAAAATTTGTGACATATATGTGAACAAAGTGCTGCTTCAGATGACACAGATCGAAGGGTGTTTCAGAAGTTTAAGCCCGGAAATTTTAGTCTCGAAGTTGGTGGCCCGCTGAACGACAATCATCTGTAAAGGAGGAAAAGAAGCTCTTAAAAGAAGCTATTGCTGAAAATTCACGTTGCACAGTTCAGTAGCTATCACACAGACTAAATATTCCAAAAGATACAGTGCGTGATCATTTGATAGCTTCTTTTATGAGGTATTGCTTTACTCTTCTTTATAGTCACCCAGAATGGGCATCATATACGAGGGTAAAATTTCTGCGTTTAAGGCTGCTCGTTATAGACCGGGAGGCGGCAGCACAGACAATCACCTCATCGAGTTCACGTCTGAAATTCCAGAATTAGTTAAAACTCGATTCGCATATTAAAACACAATCGGTCTGCCAAGTCATATCTTGGTGGAAAACACGTGAAAATCCGATTTTAGCGGTTGACTCGTAGGTTTACCATTGTGTTTACCTGCACCCAAAAGTATTTAAACATGGAGAACTGGGTGCAGGAAAACACAATGGTAAACCTACGAGTCAACCGCTAAAATCGGGTTTTCACGTGTTTTCCACCAAGATATGACTTGGCAGACCGATTGCGTTTTAATATGCGAATCGAGTTTTAACTAATTCTGGAATTTCAGACGTGAACTGGATGAGGTGATTGTCTGTGCTGCCGCCTCCCGGTCTATTAGTAAAATTCCCGATTCCCCTCGCTAATGTTAATCCTAAGGGCGTAGGATGCATTCGTATTTTCAATATATCTCATCAGGAAATTAATATTTCTAATTTCTGTTTTCTTTGTACCGTCCTTAAAAGATGTGTCTTTTATTCTTAGTTATCAAAATATTTCTAAAATATGTGCTTAATTTATAATTTTACGTGTTAAAATGTTAGCGAAGTTGAATACAATTTTAACACTTCACATACAATTAAGTAGATATTTTAGAAAAAATTTGTCAACTATGAAAGAAAGAGACATCCTTTAAGAACAGTACAAAGAAAACAGAAGTTAAAAATATTAATTTTCTGAGGATATATTTTAAATATACGAATGCATCCTTAGCCCATAGGCCATTAGCGAGAGGAATCGGGAAGTTGTTTCTGACGAACAGCCTTAAACTTCTCAAATCATCTTCGAACTGTGTCATCTGAAACAGCACTTTTTTCATATACAGCAGTAGTTGATTGATCAGTCTGAATAGCATTTGTACCTTTTTTAAAAAAGGACATAATATTGAGAAAATGAACTCTTTGGTTCTCCCTTCTTAGCAATGCACTGAAATGAAAATCATGCCACAACACAAGCGAGGATTATGCAGCGTAAGCAAAAAAGTCCTAATGTACATATCTGGGTCATTCGAAGTCACTTCTTTTCAGCAGTAGCAAAATAATTTGACGACATGATTCACAACTTTATAATTTCAAATCAAGATATTAACATACAATTACGCATTTAAAATATTACTTAAAATTATATTCCATAAATAATTTTTTTTTATCAAAATGATGGTAATAATTATAAAAAGCATTCTTCTGAATTATTGTTTATAATTTCTGTCTCTTAAAGTACGTATATTATTATACATGTATGTTTATATATTTGTTTCAATTTGAGAAAAGATTTTAATGGTTCAGTTTAAGACCATGCTTTTTTAATTGACTCAACAAAATACAAATTTTAGATAATTTACCTGTAAGTTATATTTTGATAATTCCTTTCGATATTAAGTTATCTTACATATAATTTTTTAAAAAGCTGTAAAAATTTCCTTTTATTGCATCAAATTAAAAAAAAAAATTATACAGATTTTTTTATTATATTGCAACTAATTAAACTTATTTTAGCATCTTCCCAAATTAGTTAGCACAATTTAAAACTATTCAAAACAAGAAGCACTTTTCGCTTGTATATATAACTCTTTTAGATATGAGATTAATAGTTTTTAACAGAATCCATACTTTTCTAAAACTCTAATGACCGACAGAATCGATAACTTGTATGTATTGTGCACTTTCATTCATCCAGATGAAGCAAAGAAACTTTCAGGCATAGAAATAGTCACTAAACCGCTTAAAAAGATAGTTTTTGTTTGATGTTCTTAAATGTCGGCTAAGCAAATTCCTAAACGATAAGGGAATGAACTGTACAAGTTAATATTTTACAAGCCCAGATTATAATTATATTTAAATAACAAAACAATACATCTAAATTTAACATGATATAATAGCTTCTATAATATCACACTGGCCTAAATTGTAGCACCGACCTAATTATTCCCACTTAATTAACTAATATTGTGATATACATATGCAGGGTGTCCACTAAATGACTGATCCCTTTTCAACGTAAATATATAAAAAGAAAAAAAATGCGCCGTTTATCTGCATTGTTATTATAAAAGCAATATATTTTTTAAATATACATTATTTTCAAATAGTTCAAAATTTGGGCTAAAGATGCCACTGGCGGCAACCTGCTGTATAAATACAGATAGAACGTCTAGTTTTAAATCAGTCGTTGTTGAATGAGTCCAGGCTAAAGTTTGCTGTGCTAAGATGGTGTATTCTGTGAAACAACGAATATTTTTAGTGTTAGAATTTCACCGCCTGAATTATAATGTTCTGAAAACCAGGCGAAGTTTCCAACGGAAATTCAATGTGATTGAAGAACCGGCGAAAAACACAATTAAATGTTTTTTAGCAAACTTTAAACGGACTGGAAGCGTGAACGACGATCGTGCAGGAAAGGTATGGCCACCACATGCATCAATCACTGACGATAGTATCCAAGCAGTCCAACAGATGATCCAAACACGGCCTCTGTCGTCTGTCAAGAAAATTGCAAAGGAGTTTGGACTATGGAAATCCTCGACGCATAAAATCATGAAACAGAGCTTAAAGCTGTTTCCATACAACATTCAAGTTCGTCAACTTCTGAATATTTGCACCGCCAATCAAAGAGAGATCTTCGCCAACGATTTGCTTCAAAAGATTGACGGTCGTAAGATTGATAAGGGATCCATTTGCTTTTCTGACGGAGCCCATTTTTACCTCAACGGCTTTGTGAATAAATAAAATTGGCGATTTTGGGGAAAGGAAACCCCCCATATTTTTGTACAATCATCATTGCATTCTCCAAAATTCACGGTATGGGCCGCCTTATCCTCGAAATTAATCATTGGGCAATATTTACTGTACCATACAATAACTGCAGCACGATAGCTTGACGTTCTGCATGACTTTGTGGCCATACAAAATGCCTTGGAGAAGTCACGTGGTTCATGGTGGTTTATGCAAGATAGTGCCAGACCCCATCAAAGGATAGAAATATTTTATTTCCTGCAGGAATATTTTGATGATTGTGTAATTGCTCTACACTTCAAAAACCATACAGGGGCAGGCATGGACTTTCCTATTCGCCTGATTTAAATCCTTGTGATTTCTTTCTGTGGGATACTTGAGAGAGTAGGTGTACCAGGAAAAACCACAAACTCTAGCCGACATTGAACATTAAGTCTGTAATGCATGTCAGTCCATTTCGACTGAGACATTGCCACGCGTATGTGCAAATTTTGTTTTGAGGCTACGTCATATTATTACTACAAAGAGCGGTTATATTGAAAGTATTGTTATTTAGTTTTACAGCCGCCAACACTACCTAGTGGCGAAATTTGGAACTATTTGAACACAATTTATTTGAACACAATATATTTCTTTAAAAATATTGCTTTTCTAATAACAATGCAGCAAACGGCGCAATTTTTTCTCAAACCGTTTTTTTATTATTTGAATTCAAAATTGGTTGGTCATTTAGTTGACACCCTGTTTATACAGGGTGTTTCAGAAAGGACTCCGTAACTTTGAAATGACATAACTGCGAAACAGTGAAAGACAGAAAGGTGAAACAAATAGTACATTGGACAGACAGGTCTAGAATTTATTATACTTATTTATTTACATTTTTTTGCAAAAATAGTTCCAAGATTGGACATCAGAGGGTGCTGCAGTCACCGAACAGTGTCTTTGATGGAGTATTTGAAAGTGTGTTTCGTGAACAGAGGTCAAATCACATTTCAATGGTGTTGATATGGTCACCTTTCTTAGTAATAACATGACGCAACCGAAGGGTAAAATTCGAAGTCGCTCGTTGCAATGTCTCTTCTGAAACGGATGCATATGCCTCACAGATGAATTGTATAAGCGGGTTACAATATTTGAGGATTCTTATAGTAAAAAGTGTCATTCAAGTAGCACCTCAAGAAGATGTTACATGGATTTAGATCCGGGGAATACGGATGCCAATCCATGTCACTCGGGAATAATTGAGAGCAATGACTCGGTCAACAAAACTCACGGGAACTGAAACACTGCATTTCGCCACTGCAATACAATTCGCCAGTTTTGTTAATTGACAAATCCCTCTAAATGAAAAATGGCCTAATCTCTGAACCATACGCATCCGATATTAACTTTACTCTCATCAATCATCTGGAGTAACTCATTTGCGAAGTTTTCTCTTTGTCACAGAGCTGTGTTTGTGATACGAAATCGACATCCACTTGTATCGATAACTAATGTGCTCTCTGTGTGTTGTGTGCTTATTGAAGTTACACTGCACTTTATATTTTATTAATATTTCTGTTCAATACTTTTCAAATTTCAGGAATTACGGTATAGAATCTAATTTAATATTATCTTAAAATTCTGTCAAACTATGTAACTCATAAAATTAGATTTAATAGAAACATCATATCTTAATTTTTAAACAACTAATGCAAACACGAATATTTACGTGTTGTAGTAAATATTACAAATACTGAACATGATAGCGGCCTTCCTAATGCAATGTTTAAATTTCTTTGAGTTTCGAAAAGGGAAGTTTCAAAATATCAAACAACTATTGCTCTTACAAAGTAATCAAATAAATAACTGTTAACGTTTTACTTTAACACTAAAACGGAATATATTTTCCGAAAGTCTAGCAAAGAAGAACATATATATAGTAGACTTAAGTAGAATATTTTAGATTTCTCTACTTTACAGTTAAATAATTCTCCATTCTTATCTTGGGAAATTCTTTAGAATCGTGTTTTATGTAGTAATAGTTTTTCGGATATTTCAGGACACAAATAAGGAAATTAGGCAATTAGTGTCTGAAACATATAATACTACACTCTAAAAATATTAGGCATTTGGTGTCTGAGTTGCTATAAACTGTCCCTTAGAAGATTATAGATCAATAAACTGAATATAAAACCCCATTAATAACTAACTAAAATTTAATTAATTTTCAATGAATCAAAATCAGTGTAAATGCAACATTATTAATTCAAGTTTACACTATGAAATACAAAAGTTTAATGTAAATTCTAATACACTTCGAAAAAGTTGTAAAAATCCTTTTATTGTAATTGGTTCTTTAGAAAATATACTGTTGTTCAGAAGCACAGGTATAACAATGCGACTTTATCCATGAATATATAATGTTAGTAGAACCCGATAGCAGGCATACTAATGATATAGAGATATTTCTGATTAAATACAAAAAACTAGATTTATTTATATTTTAGCGGCATTTTATGATATACAGAGCGTTTTAGGAATGATTCCTTGCACATGAAATAGCATACCTACGAAGGAATATCAGACATAAAAATGAAATAATATGTACGCTTAATGGGCAACCCTGGAATTTAAAATGTCATGATTTGTAAATATAGTTTAACTTTTGATAATAGATAACGCTGCAGTCGCATTGCAATGTCCTTAAAATATTGGATAAAATTACATTTCGTAAACAGACGTCAAATCACATTGACATAGATTTGAGTTGCCTATTGTGATGTCGACTCACAAGCTTTATCAATATTTTCATACTTAATCAATCTTTTAAAATATCTAGCTTTCCTTTTATTAAACTCTCATTTTTAACTCATTTTCAACACTTTCCAACGTATTTGAAAAGCGTTTATGACTGCAATTTGTCTATCCGTCTACCGTCTGTCCGTGTTCTAACTGACGTAAATATACTCGGATTGCCTCAAAGTTTTGTATGTTATTGTCGTTTACTATAAAATGATCCCTATAGAAAATGAAGTGTGTAGCTCTTATAGTTTTTTTACGGGGACATTCAAAATTATTCCTTTACATTACAGTCAATGTGGAAAAATCGTTTTAAGTGAATTTTGATGAGGCTACAACATTTGAAACATGATGATAGTGATGTACAATTATGAAGCGCTCAAAATCATGCTTTTTGTAAAACATGGGGTACAAAGCATTTATTATTCACTAGCAAGCTACGCCCGCTACGCTGGTCAACTTCTTATGACGAACTTTTAATCCAACAAAATATTGACATTTCATAATTCACTTTTATATTTTAACAGAAAAATAAGGCTACTATAATTTGTGTCTCGTGCTATAGCCAATATATGCGCCAGGACACGTCGCCCTTATCATTATCTTTTTACGCATGAAGGTTTTGCTATGGTACTCGATTGTGAAATTTAGTAATTTTTCAAATTCAATATTTGAAAAATGGCATAATCATTAGATTTGAAATTTATATCAAGAAAAATACAACTTTTTACCTTTCAAACGCAGTTTGCCTAACAATTTTCTGACAAATACATTTCGAGCTACTATTTTTTTTCAGTAACTTCAAATGTTTCATTTTCCAAGATTAATCTGTGGCAACAATTAGCGAAAAACCCAGTCGTCAGAAACGCATAGTTTTTTATTAAAGAGGCTGTTGGAGCAGGGATTGTCACCACAAATTTGCCACCATCACTTTTGAAATCGGTTCGGTAGTTCTAGAGATTCCATAGTAATTGTAATTTAGAATGTTTTAAGAACGCTTTACGCTCATTTCACCCTTTTAAATTACGAATTCTTTTTATTTTGTTTTTAGAGAGCATTTACATCTTATAAATAACTACAATGCCAAATTTATTTTTCTAGCTCCTTCAGTATAAAAAAAAAAATCGCAATTTTAGAACGTTTTTCGCTCCTGCACCCCCCCTGGGGTTAGTGACATCGACATAAAATATAGCCTATATTGAAGCAGGGGTTGTCACAATCAATTTGCCACCATCACTTTTGAAATTGGTTCGGTAGTTCTAGAGAGTCCATAGAAATTGCAATTTAGAATGGTTTTAGAACGCTTTTCACTCATTTCACCCTTTTAAATTTCGATTTTTTTAAATTTTGCTTTTAGAGAGCATTTACATCTTATAAGTAACTACAATGCCAAATTTCAAATTTCTAGCTCCTTCAGTATAAAAAAGATCTCAATTTTAGAACGTTTTTCGCACCTGCACCCCCCTGAGGTTAGTGACACCGACATAAAATATAGCCTATGTGGGAGCAGGGGTAGTCACCATCAATTTGCCACCATCACTTTTGAAATCGGTTTGGTAGTTCTAGAGATTCCATAGAAATTGTAATTTAGAATGTTTTTAGAACGCTTTTCGCTCATTTCACCCTTTTAAATTTCGATTTTTTTTTGTTCTTAGAGAGCATTTATATCTTATAAGTAACTACAACGCCAAATTTCAAATCGGTTCGGTAGTTCTAGAGATTCCATAGAAATTGTAATTTAGAATGTTTTTAGAACGCTTTTCGCTCATTTCACCCTTTTAAATTTCGATTTTTTTTTGTTCTTAGAGAGCATTTATATCTTATAAGTAACTACAACGCCAAATTTCAAATCGGTTCGGTAGTTCTAGAGATTCCATAGAAATTGTAATTTAGAAAGTTTTTAGAACGCTTTTCGCTCATTTCACCCTTTTAAATTTCGATTTTTTTTTATTTTGTTCTTAGAGAGCATTTACATCTTATAAGTAACTACAACGCCAAATTTCAAATCGGTTCGGTAGTTCTAGAGATTCCATAGAAATTGTAATTTAGAATGTTTTTAGAACGCTTTTCGTTCATTTCACCCTTTTAAATTTCGATTTTTTTTTTCTTCGAGAGAATTTACATCTTATAAGTAACTACAACGCCAAATTTCAAATCGGTTTGGTACTTCTAGAGATTCCATAGAAATTGTAATTTAGAATGTTTTTAGAACGCTTTTCGCTCATTTCACCCTTTAAATTTCGATTTTTTTTTTCTTAGAGAGCATTTACATCTTATAAGTAACTACAGCGCCAAATTTCAAATTTCTAGCTGCTTCAGTATAGAAAAGAGCGCAATTTTAGAACGTTTTTCGCTCCTGCACCCCCCTGGAGTAGTGGCACCGACATAAAATATAGCCTATATTGAAGCAGTGTTTGTCACCATCAATTTGCCACCATCACTTTTGAAATCGGTTCGGTAGTTCTAGAGAGTCCATAGAAATTGTAATTTAGAATGGTTTTAGAACGCTTTTTACTCATTTCACCCTTTTAAATTTCGATTTTATTTTATTTTGTTTTTAGAGAGCATTTACATCTTATAAGTAACTACAACGCCAAATTTCAAATTTCTAGCTCCTTCAGTATAAAAAAGATCTCAATTTTAGAACGTTTTTCGCTCCCGCACCCCCCTGAGGTTAGTGACACCGACATAAAATATAGCCTATGTTGGAGCAGGGGTTGTCACCATAAATTTGCCACCATCACTTTTGAAATCGGTTCGGTAGTTCCAGAGATTACCCCCTACAAACAAACAAACAAACAAACACACAATCTTTACTCCTTTATAATATTAGTATAGATTTACAGGGTCAAACAAAAAAATTCTGTTACACATTGTTCTACGGAGAAAAATTGTTTGCAGTGTAGATTAATGATTTTCACTACTGCAAATATAATGAAATTTATATGCAGTACTGAGATGTACTACAAATTCTTCACTTAAAAGTATGGTGTGCATTGCTTTTATCGTTCATTTGCAGAGACACACAAAAGATATTAGCTAAAGTATATGTGCAATTATTACTATGTGTGATAATTGCGTTTTCAACATTGGTTTGCGCTTTTAAGTTTAATTAAATTTGTGCATGGTATGCGGTGTGTATAAATGATGTTGATCATATACAGGGCCACACAAAGGAATTCGGAAATATTATTGACTATGGAAGTGAATTGCTTAAGGGTTTTTTTAATTGAGTTACACATTTTCCTGCTGAACTATATTTATTAGACTTATAGAAGTTTGTGGAAAATAAATAAATTCATATACAGGGCTACGTAAAGTACAAGGTATATTTTCTTTTATGGTTGATAATTGCTGGAAGTTTGTTTTAAGTTGCCTTATTCGTTTTTTCCTGAATTAAATTTTATCTTAATATGGGGTGTGTACAAAAGTCTTTAGATAATATACAGGGTTGTACAAAAGATTTCAAGTGTATTTCCATGGATTAGCGAAAATTACTAAATGTGAATTTTCTAAATGAACGAAATTTTATTATGCTATGTGGTATATATTAGTATCTATCCAAATCTATAGATCATATACAGGCTGCACAAAATAATTCGACTACATTTTTTACGATGAAAGGTAATTGCTAAAACTTGAATTTTACATGTGTTATATGCTTCCTTTATTGTTTGCTTACA
This sequence comes from Maratus michaelseni, assembly GCA_963931845.1. Taxonomy (NCBI): domain Eukaryota; kingdom Metazoa; phylum Arthropoda; class Arachnida; order Araneae; family Salticidae; genus Maratus; species Maratus michaelseni. Next base: position 249,490,568 of record OZ007596.1, on the reverse strand, counting down.
TATTTTCTTTCATCTTATTTAACGGGGAAGTTTCTTTACAGTTTTCTTAATGTATTGGAAAGTGTTTCATAATCTATGCTTGACGCATGATTTTTCGTTTTTGCTTATTTTATTCTAAATTGTATTTAAATCCTTTGTTTTACCTTTTAAAATAAATGAAATGAAAAATTAAGCTATTTGTATTGCTAAACGCTCACACGCATATTCTAAACTTTAGTCATCAGGCGAGATCAACCATAAAAATCAAATCAAAATTAAATATATATTCCGAATACAGAAATATACTTGCTCATGTTTTACAGTTTGTTACAATTTTTTATTTATGATTTTGTTTCTTTCTGAATCATACAATGGTTGAGCGGAAGCCTTTCTTTTCTTTTTCTTTCTTTCTTTTTTTCGATCTATGCGTTTTTCACCGGGTTTCCCAAGTTTTATGTAACGTATTTTAGCATTCTGTGTGTGCTGCTAACTTATTAAATTTATCCCAATAAATTCAAGTTTCCTTGTATTAATACATAACAGATATCTCAGGATTCATATGATCACACCATATAAAATATGCCAATAAATCAAAGTAACAAATTGTGGCTTATATTTTCATCATTCCTCCATCGTTCAACGATTACTACTTACCTCCCTGTGCCATCCTGGATATCTTATACTTTTAAATTAAAGTTTATAAAAAGGCGAAGAACGTGTCTGACTCAATTTAATCTTCCAAAAAGGAATTATCAAGATTCTCTAAAGAACCTGCTCTAAGTTATTATCGCTATTTTTGATTATTATTCCTCACGCCTAACTTAATAATTAACTTAAAGCTGGCCTATGGCCAGCTTTTTCTAGATTTTAACAACTCTCTTTTGGGCGGTGCCTGAATCTCATAAATTATTGAATGATAAAATTTTATTCGCGTTCATATGATGGCAAACATGTTTGATGGACTTTCTTCCTCATAAAAATAAATATTGACTTCTGCCTAACAGCACTTCTGCTGCACCTTCTTAATTTTTATAGAGTAGCATAGCGATATCAAAGAGGGAACTTTCAAGTCCCCATCTAATACGTATCTTTTAAACTGATGCATATTCCTTGAGATAAACTGTTCAAATTATATCAATGTTTGAGGATTCTTTCAGTAAAATGTTTCCTTAACAAAGCAGAGAGAATGAAATTGCATGATTTCAGATCTTAGAAGTATGGAGTTCAGTCTATGGCGTCGCCTATCACTTAAGAATGATACGGAGAAACAATTTTACCACTAAAAGTTTCATTACGAACTGTGACCAAGGAGTATCCAATAGATGAATCAGTCATAAATTACGTCACTTGATGCCGTTCCTACCCTCCTACCGCAGCCTCCATATTTAGCCGTTTCTTCCACTGAAGACTGCTGTTTGGACTGATATTGATCAAAGTCGAATATGGCGGGCCCAGGAGAGGAGGGAAAGAGCTCATATTTATGTTTCAAAGCTTTCCACACAGGAAGATTGTTATATCTACCCTTTTCTTTTTATAGCTCCATGGCTGTGACCGCTGCAGAAATTCATCACCACCGTACATAAATAATGAATTGCCTAATACATACTCCATCGCTTGAAGTATGACGAAAATATACTATTTTAAAATATCGAAGTAGCAATATCCCTTTATCGGTTGACTCAAGCACAGTTCCGTATAATCCTTTTACTAAAGATACTGCAACGTAAAAGACAAGTTTTAAGTTACCGTAGTTTTCTGATCGTGTAAAACACACACGCATACGTGCAGTGCATTTATATAACACACGAGACTGCCATGACCAATAGGCTCAAGGCAACTAGATTGTTTCGTGGCTCTGACACATCCAAATCTTACTCCATATTACTACAATGCTATGTACTAATGCAGATACAGTTTACATATTTTCATTATTTACATTGTTATACTTTACACATTAAAGCTACAGGGTGATTATAATTAAAGTTTAAGTTTCAAAACGCTCTAACAAACGAACCACTGATTAGAATGACGTGAAAATTGAACGTCGTATTATTGAAGAAGGGGAAAGAACATGAACAACAAAAGAAAAGTTCCAAATTTTACTGACAGATGGCGCTGTCAGCATCAGAAGATGTAAATTAAAATACCTGGCATGCACATGGCCATTTCAGTTGTTATAAAAGCGTTGGTTAAACGGCGTTTCCTCATTTCGCGTCTCAGACGTTCGCCATGAGTATCTCAATGAAGGACCGCGCTCTGCTTGTAAAGCTTTATTAAAAGAACGGTGATTCTGCACCAGTAGCTCTGCAGAAGTTCAGGACCTTCAAGGGTATGATAACAGGCGTTGGACCGATGACTGTCATGGGTCTGGTGAAAATACAGAAAAAATTCGAAAATACAGATGATCAATGATCAGCGCTACGAGTCTCGTTTGCGTAATGACGTCATTCCAGCTCTGCAACAGCGTGGTTGTCTGGATAGTATCATTTTTATGCAAGATGACGCCCCTCCGCACATTGCAAATCGAGTGAAGCAATTATTGAGGGGACATTTCGGAAATGCTAGAATTATCTGTCATCATTTCCCTACAGCCTGGCTGGCCTTATATACTTTTTGGAAGTTATGAGCAAGGTGTATTTTTAGGGAAGTCTTCTGGTAGTTGATTTTTCATTTTCACATTATTTTATTTTAATTTTTAGTGGTAAACCCCTGTAGTTGTCCTCATTTAATTTAGTTTTAGTTAGTAGTTATTTTCTTTTTAAGACAGGCGATGTCGCCATGGTGCCTATGTTCTGATACAGTGTGAGTTGTTTTATATTAATTATTTTTTTTAATAAATGGCCGTTGGCCATGCCTGTTCCACATGCAGGGTTCGCTGGATGTCGGGTGGGTTTTTTTCCACCAGGACATTATCCGTCAAAAACCTCACGGTTGGTGTCCCGGTTGGTTGTTCCAGCCTGGCCGGCCCGGTCACCTGATCTTAATCCGTGTGATTTCTGGCTGTGGGGTTATATGAAAGATGTTGTGTTCAGTACTCCGGTTGTCAAGGTAGCTGAATTAAAGACACGCGTTGCGCAACACATTCTGAACTTGACCCCGGTGACACTGCGATCGGTTGTGGAACATGCTGTTTCCCGATTTAATATTGCTGCACACAACGGTGGACAGCATATTGCACATGTTTTGCGCCATTCTCGCGAAACTTAAAAACCGATTGGACGGATGCTATTTATGCAGTTTTTGGCCTCAGAACAGTTAAAAAACGATTTTTCCCATCCGATGGGATACGACCTTGCCGTGGTGGATGGGCTTACGTAACTAACAGTATCACACCTGTACAGTCATGCACACTGACAGTACAGTTGGTTTATCGTGTAACTTACGTTTTAGCCATTGTTTTACGATAAGTCATTTGTAGTCAAAATTCTGACGCTTACAGCGCCATCTGTCTCTAAAATTTGGAACTATTTTTTTGTTTATGTTCTTTCCCCCTTCTTCAATAATACGCCGTTCAATTTTGACGTCATTCTAATCTGTGATTCGTTTTTTAGAGAGTTTTGAAACTTAAATTATAATCACCCTGTATTTATTTAGTGCGTTTTGAAACTTAAACTTAAATTATAATCACCCTGTATTTATTTAGTATATCGGTGATTTCAAAAACTACATAAATCCACTTTTCTCGAAATGCATTTTTTTTTAGCAAACGTGTCCTTGAAAGAAGGCTCACATGTGTAGAAAAAAAAAATACGAGTACGTAGGATTATTCATCCATTTTTACACAAAATTGTAGTTTATGTCAAAAACAAAAAATTAGTCATTCACAAACCAAGATACAATCGAAAGACCAACAACAGAACAGGCAGAAAATGTGATCGAACACGATGGTGAATATGATCTTGTGTCTTAGTAAATAGGTGCCAAGATTCAAGGATATTTAATGCTATTGTTTCTAAATAGTAATATTTGATTTATTTAATCACAGAGTCTTGCGATTGTACAAAAAGATTATTAGTATTCAGAAATAGTGGTATTCAAAATCCGTAATATTCGGCACCTATACATTGAATGTCACACTTTAAGGAGGTCCAGAACACATTTTAAAAACATTTTATTTATTGAATTACAGTTTTGAGGGGTTTTTTTTTGTGATGGTTAACCATATAATTTGTAAACAAAATCAAATCGAAAACTTCTCACAAAGTATTTTTTAAATTAAAATTCATTTTTTTAATGTGCGGTAATTTAAAATCGTTATAACTCGTAATGTTATTTGTGAAATTAAAAAAAAATTCATTAAATTAAACAGAAATATATAAGTTTTTATTATGATTCAGTATTCTTTAAAATATTATTTACTTTTTAAAAAAAAGTGTTTAAAGTAAAAATTTATAAACAAAAATATGTAACTTATATTTAAAAAGTCATATTTTGAAAATAATTATATATATTTTTTAATTTGCTAAAACCAGAAATATAGTATAATAATTGAAAAAGACATGTTTCAAATTTGAAGTATTTACCTTTAACGGTTCTTGACTTATAACAATTTAAAGACGAGAATTGCTAAAAAAAACCCGTCATGCAGGAAAAGGCAAATACGTTTCCATGACAACCACTACATAAAAGCTAGCTTTCTAAAACAATAAAATAATATATCATGTTCTAATTAAGATAGAAACATGATTTAAACATCATTTTAAGCGGGAAAACACAGAGAATTCGGTAATACAGTAAAATATGTTTCAAATATTTGAAGATTTTTGTGTCCCGGACACCTTTAAGATAAATCGGATATGATTTATATTTGTGAAATATCCAATAAAAATATAAGTAATAATTTTTTTATATCATTTGTAGAACACTAAACGTCATTGCCTGCAGAAGCAACATAAGTACAAAGTTCTTCCTTTTTTAAATTCTTGTAAAATAAATAACTCATAACCGACAAACATAACTAAAGATTTAAGAAATATAGTGAGCACAGAAAAGTTTTTAAAAGATCAAGCATTTGTGAGTAGCACAGTTTTTATTGATTCGTGAAAAAATTTTAATCTGGAACTGTTGTTTATTTTGAAATCCCTGCTGCAATTACATTCAATGCAAATATATACAGGGCACCAGTTAAAAACAGACAAATGGCTAATTAAAACACTACAGAAAATTATGTATGCAAAACATCAAGTGAGTGATGATTGACACCGATCCTAATCAGCATCTCGCTCATCTGTATTTATTGGGATGCATAAGGTTTACTAGGAAGGGGAATAGGATGATGTATTTTCAAACAGACGTTGAATAGATCGATACATTGTTGTAGAACGTACGGAAAAACCTCATGCCTTAATTTTAGTTCCCTCTTGAAGGAAGAATTTCCAAGAAACTTTAATGAAACATTGCGTAAATACACCGCACATGTTTATACAATAATAGCGTTGTAAGTATGCGGTTTGTTTTCTGATTTTATCAATAAATGCTTTGCTAGAAAAAGTAAAATCATTCGGTTTTCACTTTGTCAGTAGAGCAAGACTATACGGATATGGTAGTATTAAAGGAAATGAAACATTTACAGATATGTTAATCTTAAAGGAAACCAAAGACTCTTTTGAAAAGCAATTAAATATTTGATATTTGAAATTTTCCAACACAGTTGAAAAGATTTATGGCTTTGATTTGTCTCCGTATTTTAATGATTTTACACTAAGTCAATGATATGAATAAAAGTGATATGAATTTCTGAGGTCTCTTAAAAGATTCTTCTTGCAGAATATGGCATGCATAGCATTTGTCATTGTTTTATAGGGACACGCACACCCAAGAATACTGTTATTGTTCTGTCTATGTACGATAAATGTTGGAAGTGCGCTTGCACCTTTCGTTTCTGAAACTTTGGCTTTCTGTGAAATATGGAATGCAAAGCATTTGTCATTCGTTTTCATAAGACTTTACGAGAAAAAAAACTGTTTGTATCGTAGTTTAGTGATGTTACACTATGTCAAGTGGCGCTGGTCATAACTTTCCCGCATGTCTGGAATTTAAGAATGGACTATCCGTGAATGCCAAGTGGGGTCGGATGGAAAGCTTCGAAGTGAGAGAGCAAAAGGCAGAACTGGAGCGGATATTTTTTTTGCCAGCTCGGTTTGTTTTTGTTTACAGATCCTCACTATAGTAACCATAAATTGAAATAGCTAAATTATACAGAAAGAAAATGTGCATTGATTCTCTAAAAAAGTATTTATTAAAAGTAGCAGTATTTTGTAAATTAACAAACCCCTCCAAATAACTTTTTGATAGGCCATATGGTGGCTATATCATATTTAAAAACATTGATCGTTTGGAGCATTTCACTTTCACCGGTTTATTCCTAGATTTATTTTCAATAGACCCGGTTTATTCCCAGGTTTATTCCCAAAAAACCCGGTTTATTCCCAGGTTTAAACAGGGTTTTTTCTAGTTATTGCAACTCTACGTTAGACGCTGCAATTGTAATCTTCTGATGACATTGATCTCTGTAGAGAGACAACTGAAAAACCATAATTTTCTGCATAGTTAACTCTGACAATCTGATTTAACCATAATCGAATACATTTAATTCCATTGAATATCCAAGGAACATGATAACTATTTCCTCACCTAGTTTTTGCATTTCCATGAGTGATGGCAGAACAGCTAAATATCACATTTACGGCTAAATCATCACTGACCATGTAACTTTGTGCAACAAATTTCTAACTGTTTTGGATTATGAAATTTTTAAATGTAAATCATAGAAACTTTCTTCTTTTCAGAATTAGACAGAGATTTATTGGATTATTCCATTCCTATGGGAAAATATTGCGGCAGTGAATATATGACATCCAATTTCCTATTGTACCTTCCTTAAATATATAAACTTTGTATCACATTTCGACGGTACGATAAGTTGTAGGAGATATGTAGGGACGCCATTTCAAAACTTTCTTGTGGTAGGAGGCAAATTTTTTCTTTGAGGGGGACAAAAAATTTCTAGTATCTTGTTGAGCAGAGCTGAGAAACAATAGATACAGTTTTATCCTTATATACGTTTAAAATTAACCAAAGTACGCATGAATAATAACGTATCTCAGTGTGATAATGTTTCATTAGCAAGATTTTGGCAAATATTATTGAGAATTATAAATTTTTGTGATTAAAGTTTTTTATTTATTGTAAATATTTCTTCTTTTACAAAATCTGGTCTGTTTTTGTTTTCTTTGTTTCGAATTATTTTTTTTTTTATTCTGAGCTATGGTGACTTCTAAACTCTGAAATTCCTAAGGGAAAACTGCCTCCCTAAACACCCTGTCCCTCAAAATAGCTCATTTAAAGAAAGGATAATCTCTAAAGTTGAACAATATTTTAAAGTCTTAATGTCTCAAACTGAAGATCGTTCGGAATAACACCGCAATTTCAAAATGCAAAGTACTTTTTTTTTTCGCATTTTAGAAACTTAAACAGAATGCAGGTTATTGCTGAGTGATCCTTTTTTATATTTGTGTGTCTAACATTTTGATATTGCGTACTCACATCAGTTGGTGATATTTGCAACTAAAATCACTAAGCATAGAAAAGAAATTCACTCATTATTGTCCATTAAAAATAACTTCCACAGCTGTCATGGTTTACATTTTAATGAGTTAATAAAATGCTCAGTCCAGTTCATGAGACCTGTATTGACACAAATATATATTCAAACGCAAGTGTGAGCTATTAAAATAATTTTTTTTATATTATTTAACTAGCTGGCTTCGCCCGCTACGCTGGTTGGTTTTTACATACGAACTGTGAAACAAACAAAATATATCTGAGAATTTGTCTTTGCAATTAATTGCAATATGGACGTTTACTGGAATGTCCTTCCACATTACTGAAAAAGATACGAACACCATTGTGCTATTATATTTTCTAATGTATCACACAAAATTTGGACTGTTAAGGACCAAACCTTTTAGTTGATAATTTATAGTAGTATTTGGTAAAGAACTATATAGAACGATATACAATATGCTAAAACCATCTCTGAAAAATTTTCTAACTAACAATGCAAGTCTCTATCAAAATTTGTCCAGTAGAACTTTTGAAAAAGTCTGATCTATGCTAATTGGGCTCACTAATTATAAAACTATTCCTTATAGTTCTATAATTAACAAACGTTGAACGATATGTGATATACTAAAATTTTCCGTGAAAAAATGTATAACAGTGTTAGTCCCACATTCAGCATAATTTTGTCAAAAGGATAATTTTTCATAATCAGGTTCACACAATTATACAACTTTCCCCCCTAATTTAACACCTAAGCAACGTAGATATATTATATACTAAAATCTTTCCTAAAACATGATCTAACTAACATTGCAAGTTTTATCGAAAACCATTCAGCAGAATCATCTAAAAAGGGTAATCTTTCATAAACGGACTCACCTGATTATAAAACTTCCCCCTCTAATTCTATAACTAAGTAACATAGAAAGATATGCAAATACTAAAACCTTCTGTGAAAAAAATATCTAACTAACAGTACAAGCCCTATCAAATCCATCCAGAACAACCTTTTCTAAAGACTAATATTCCATAATCGAGTTCACCCAAATATAGAACCTTCCTCCCTATTTCTGAAATTAAGCAACATAGATCGATATGTTATATACTAAAATTGTTCTTGAAAAATTATCTAACTAACAGTTTTACATCGAAATCCATTCAAAAGAAACGTTTATCTTTCAATATGAGTTAACCGATTACATAATCTTCCTCCCTTTAAACGTTATAACTAAGCAACGTATGTCGATATGTTAAATACTAAAATCTTCTCTGAAAAGTATCTAACTAATAGTGAAAATCTCATAAAAATCCATTCAACAAAACTCCAATTATAAGCGGACGGAAAGAAATTCCCTGTTGTATTTTATATGTATAGCAGATTAGGCAACATCGCATTATAATGGAACTGTAAACACTGTATACAAAATGTCATGCATTCATAAATAATTTGCAAACAATAATGATTAACTTCAAATTTTCAGCGAAGTATTTTAAATTAAACTTTTACGTAGTGTAAGCTCAATGTACATGTAACAAAGTAAAAATAAATATTAAAATTTATGCGAGGAAGGTAATGATACATGAAATCAGAATTGCAATAATCATGTATGATACAGATAAACTTTACTTGTAAATTAACAAGCATAAAATTTCCTGTTATAGAAAAATATTTGTATTTTCTGAAAAGTTTTAGCTTTTATTTACTTTGGGAATTCATTAACAAATTACCTGACTTCATTACTATTCTAAACACTTTATCTTGGATTCCAAGGAGAAAAATTAGATGCATTTGACAGAGGAAAAATATCTCCACAGATATAGTTTATCGGAAAAATGATGACTATTGTAATCAGAATAGCTATGCGTTTTCCATTTCATTGTGTCACTATTGCTGCCCTATTAGTCGTATGGAACGAAAGAAATAAAACTTAATTAAGGTTTAGACAAAGAGTCTGTATATAATACTGAAATAAATTACTAATATTGGAGAGTTTACAATTTTGCCTTAGAATAGCAAATATTTCAAATATTGTTAGTATTTTGACAAGTTCCTTGCCATACAATTTTTATAGGTAACAGAAGTACAGTAATATATTTCTAAAGAAGAGTACCTTCAATGTTTTCTCAAAATCAATAAAATAATAAAATAATAAATTTTAAAATAGATATCAAAACATATTACGTTAAATAATTTCAGCATAAAAACATAACGGAAAAAGAGAAAACACATCTTGAAAATAAATTTCTATATTTTGAATTACTTTTTCTATTTGAAATCTGGAAACGCGTATTTATTTTCTAAAATATCGAAATGCTTTAAATGGCACAAATGCTGTACTTATTGTTTTTGCTGCAGCATAAGTATTTCTTCATCTTCCGTTATAAACCGGGAAAAATACTCGATTAATCTGAAAATAATGCAAGTAGAAATTCATTTAAGCCCAATATATATAAAATTGTAAAATATTGTTCAGTTTCAGAAATGATGGCTTTATCTACATAAATTCATATTCACTGCTTTCGTTTTATCCCGCAATTTTTCGTGATATTTCAAGATAATAATTTTAGTATTTCAGTTTTTATTTCATTTAGTTTAGTCACATATATGATGTAGAGATCATATATATTTGTAATTTTATTCAAAATTTATAATTTCTTAATTTTTCAAAAAGTTATTTTATATCTTTATTTAAATTCTATTCATTCTAAAGCAAAGTCATATCTATTCCACGATAAATGCTATTTAATCATGTACGCGTAATCTTTCATTTATTCTGCAGCTTTCGTTAACCGCATAAAAGTATTTCTCTTCTAAATTAAGAATGTGACGACGGTTATTTCGCATATACATTGATACACTAGTATTCTTTTATTAGAAATATCCGCTCCACAAATCTATTAAAATTCACTCATGTTTTGCATCACGGTGCCTTTATTCTGCCAGCCTTCGATTGTCTGTTCCATCTGGAATGCAAATCTAGATTCTTTTCAACTGCTTGTTTGCATTTTGTTATTAATAACACTTTATTCATCCTAAAGTATAAGTTCCGCTTTCCCAGGATAAGCCGCAGGGTTGCTCCGTTAAAACCTATATTTTGATAACGCGCCTAACTTTGCATCTCTGTTCTCTATCTCCCACGCAAAATTAACATTGATATATTCTAAACCGTCTTAAAATTCCGAATGGCGATAAAAATTAATGCACGTGTAATCTGGCGATATTGGGATGACTTCTGACACACATGTACATCTCGGAAAGTAGATCAGACTTCTCTAAACCTCCGCTAAAAGAGGTTGTTGCTATTGATGTAAAAAGACCACCTCCCAAACTTTACCATCATAGTCAAGTCCCTAATAAATAAAAACCTTGCAAGGAGCTATAGATTCTTCTCTATTCTTGTTTACATTTATGCTGACTTCTTACAGGAAACGTTCCCGTGGAGTTATTGCGACAACTACTTCTATTACGGTGATTTTTTAAGTGCATTACGATCTCATAGTATCAACCCGTACTTCAGCCATTAACCACACCATAACATACTTCTTATACATTAACTATTTTAAGGTACACAAACATATTACGTCTGATTACTATACATATACAAAAAGCAATTATTTCAGACACACATTTAAAATACAATTAAAAACAATTGATCAATTTTATCAATGATGGCTTTATCTACGTAAATTCAAGATCACTACTATCGTTTTATCTAGCAATTGTTTTTGATATTTCAAGATAATAATTTTAGTATTTCAGTTTTTACTACCTTTATCTTAGACACATACTACTTACACATTAGCTATTTTAAGATACACAAACATATTACGACTGATTATTATACATATACAAAAAAGAATTATTTCAGACACACATTTAAAATACAATTAATAACAATTGATCAGTTTTAGCAATGATGGCTTTATCTCCGTAAATTCAAATTCACTACTATTGTTTTATCCAGCTTTTTTTTTTATATATATATTTCAAGATAGTAATTTTTGCATTTCAGTTTTTACTACCTTTAGTTTAGACACATACTACTTACACATTAACTATTTTAAGATACACAAACATATTACGTCTGATTACTATACATATACAAAAAGCAATTATTTCAGACACACATTTAAAATACAATTAAAAACAATTGATCAATTTTATCAATGATGGCTTTATCTACGTAAATTCAAGATCACTACTATCGTTTTATCTAGCAATTGTTTTTGATATTTCAAGATAATAATTTTAGTATTTCAGTTTTTACTACCTTTAGTTTAGACACATACTACTTACACATTAGCTATTTTAAGATACACAAACATATTACGACTGATTATTATACATATACAAAAAAGAATTATTTCAGACACACATTTAAAATACAATTAAAAACAATTGATCAGTTTTAGAAATGATGGCTTTATCTCCGTAAATTCAAATTCATTACTATCGTTTCATCCAGCCTTTTTTTTTTTTTTTTTTTTTTTTTTTTTTTCAGGATAGTAATTTTAGTATTTCAGTTTTTACTACCTTTAGTTTAGACACATACTACTTACACATTAGCTATTTTAAGATACACAAACATATTACGACTAATTACTATACATATACAAAAAAATATTATTTCAAACACACATTTAAAATACAATTAAAAACAATTGATCAGTTTTAGCAAGGATGGCTTTATCTACGTAAATTCAAGATCACTACTATCGTTTCATCTAGCAATTGTTTTTGATATTTCAAGATAATAATTTTAGTATTTCAGTTTTTACTACCTTTAGTTTAGACACATACTACTTACACATTAGCTATTTTAAGATACACAAACATATTACGACTGATTATTATACATATACAAAAAAGAATTATTTCAGACATACATTTAAAATACAATTAAAAACAATTGATCAGTTTTAGCAATGATGGCTTTATCTACGTAAATTAAAATTCACTACTATCGTTTTATCCAGCATTTTTTTTTTATATTTCAAGGTAGTAATTTTAGTATTTCAGTTTTTACTACCTTTAGTTTAGACACATACTACTCATACATTAGCTATTTTAAGATACACACTAAAAATATACTAAAAATTAGACGAGCATTTCGATCTCTCTATCTCAGCTCTCATCAGTAACGGACACGAAAAGTGATGATAAACAGTCTCTACACAAGCACCTGTCATCCAACAGTTAAAAGTCACATTCAAAAATGTTAAATCAAAATTGTATATCCCGATGGAATGGGGTTTGCTTCATTCACTGGTGAATCAGATAATTTCGTGGGCTACCAATCGACTCACCTATGATTGAAGCAAGTCTCATTCCATCGGGATATACAATTTTGATTTAATATTTTTGTCTCTAACTTTAACTGTTGGATGACAGGTTCTTGTGTAGAGTTTGTTTATCATCACTTTTCGTGTCCATTACCGATGAGAGCTCAGATAGTGAGCTCGAAATGCTCGTCTAATTTTTAGTGTTTTTAATTGTATTTAAAATGTGTGTCTGAAATAATTGTTTTTTGTATATGTATAGTAATCAGACGTAATGTGTTTGTGTATTTTAAAATAGCTACTGTATAAGAAGTATTTATCTAAACAAATTTAGTAAAAACTGAAATACTAAATTTATTATCTTGAAATATCACAAAAAATTGCTGGATAAAACGAGAGTAGAGAATTTGAATATACGTAGATAAAGCCATCATTGTTGAAACTAATCAATATTTTCGCTTATGGGCTTGAATGAATTTATACTTCAATCATTTTTACATTAATGGAGTATTTTTTTTCATTTTATAATGGAAGATAAAGAAATATTTATGTTGCAGCAAAAAAAAAAAAAAAAAAAAAAAAAAAAAAAAAAAAAAAAAAAAAAAACAGTAAGCACAGCATTTGCGCCATTTAAAGCGTTTCGCTATTTTAGAACATCAATACGCGTTTGCAGTTTTCTAATAGAAAAAATAATTCAAAATATAGAAATATATTTTCAAGATGTGTTTTCTCTTTTTTTCCGTTATGTTTTCATAATGCAATTTTTTAATGTAATATGGTTTTATATCGGTTTTAATTTTTAATTTTATTTAATTTTATTGATTTTGAGAAAACATTGAAGGTACCCTTCTTTAGAAATTTACTACTATACATATTTTGTAACCTATAAAAATTGTATTGCAAGGAACTTATCAAAATACTAACAATATTATGAATATTGACTATTATATAAAAAAAATGTACACATTTCATGATTGTGTATTGAACATTTCATCTTTTGTAGAGATTGTTTATCATCGCTTTTCGTGTCCATTACGTATTTATTGATGAAAGGCTCAGATAAAGAGCTTGAAATGTCTAATGCTTGGTGTTTTTTACTGTATTATAACTGTGTGTTTGAAATAATTGTTTTTTGTACACACTTTCTATATCATATTTTGCATACTTTCCAATAACTTTCAAAACGTTTTATTGCGGTCCTTCTACACCTGTGCGTGTCCTGTTCGTCTCTCTGTTTCTCTATCCTTCTCTCCGTCTGCCTGTACGTCTTCCACAACTTTGCTCCAACGTTCAGAAACTAAAATATTTGTAAGTGGGTATTTCAATATTTGTATGATTAATACATTCAAATTCAGTATATTAAAAAGACAATAACTTAAGGGTTTACATACGTTGTCAAAAATATCAATGCGCGCTCGATCGATAAAACCGACCTCGCCGACAAGATTTTACTAAAGACTCTACTCCCTGATTGAAGCTGCAGATGTGACAGGGGGGTCCACAGTATGGCCCAGGAATAGCAAATTAAGTGTAAGTTGTAAATATATATATATCAGTATAATTTTTCCTTCTAAAATTTTAAACGCGATTTTCTGGAAATTGCATTTGTCAACATGGGCAGCATGATAACTTGAACATTTATAAAAAAATTTATACGGTTTGCCCTTATCTACGTATAATTAAATTGACTAAGGGTCATCGAGCCATTTTTTGAAAATTTTATTTTTTTATATTTTTTCAATAAGTTTAAGGTAAAACTTTTAGACGAAAAATGAATTTATATTTTTAAAAAAATAGCGCAATTGTCTTATATTTCAAAAATTTAATCCGATTTTCCTTAGCTACGACCTTATTGTACAAGACGAAACTGAGATTTTAATATTTTTTTGGTTTCTACAGGAAGTTAGGATGCTGCATACACTCTCAAAAATAAAAAACTCAATTTTGACGATTCCGCAATCCTCAGGCCTCATTTCCTTATTTTTGACAATGATTTCGTCACTGAGTCACGTGGTTTTTGACGAAACGCGAATCCTCAAATATCTTGACGAAACTGTTTCCTCGCTGTCAAAAATAAAACTCTCACTTTTGACGATTCCGCAATTCTTAAGCTATATTTCGTCATTTTTGACAATCATTTCGTCTCAAAATTAAATGATTTTTAATGCAATGGAAAATCTCAAATATTTTACAAAAATGTTTCCCCATTCCCGGCCAGATTATTTTTGTTACAAAATCGTTCAAAAAAAAAAAAGAAAGAAAAAAAAAATTATACGAAAGTATTAAATTTACGATATAATTAATGAAAACAGAAACAAAAATATTTCATCCTTGGGGGCCGCTATAACACGAATGTACCAAATTTCTACTTTATTTTTTATATCTGATAATTTGCGTCTATCCTTTTTGTAAAGATTTTATGCATTTCTATTGCCGATTCAAAGATAAATTTTTCTGAAGTTACAGAATTTCGTTAAAAACGCTTAGAAAATTCATCTAAAGTTACAAAATTTCGTTAAAAACGGTTAAAATAGTAAAATGCGAACATCATTTGGTCCATTTTCGACCGCAAGCATCAACATTTTCCCAATGGTAAAAATAATAATAATAATAATAATAATGATAATAATAATAATAAATAAAAAATCACAATATTAGATGCTTTTTTTTATTTAAGAAATATATTCATATAACAATCAAATTTAAAATACGTATAACTGACCTTTCCCCTCTATAAACAGTAATCTTATCCGCTGAAATTGATGAACTCGCCTCCAAAATATGCACTTCAAAATTAATTATTTCTGATCAACAAATTAACTAGAGCATATTCATTGAACAAAGGAAATTTCTCTAATAAATTATATTAATCAAGCCATTTTCTAATTATTTATTAACCATAATAATAATCTAGCCTTATTAATTAAAACATGCAGAAGTTATAACAACACCGATAAAAATACAATCTGCTTTCTAAAAATATAAACACACATCAACATCCCGTAAATACTTTTAAAATCAAACAATTTCGAAGTCCCGCTAGCTGAGAGGTAAGACGCTTGGGCTGTCAAGCTAAAAGTCGCGCGATCGAGCCTCACTGAAGGACGATCTTATTTTGCCCCAAAGTCAATTAAAAAAGCTTCTAAAAGCTCCGACAGATGGAACCACCAACCTTTTTTTTTGGAACTTTCAAAGAATCAATTTGACGAAACCATTTTCTTCGTAATTTTGAGGATGCAAATTTACTCGATTTGACGAAACGTTTACTCGGAGCATATTTCAAGAAACCGTTTCGTCAAAAACGAAGAAAATTTCTTGAAATTTGAGTATTCATTTTTGAGAGTGTATCGAGCCACTGTAATTTTGGTAGATGTCAACGCGGCTGCAGGTTTCCGACGTAATATATGACCAAATTTAACAAAACAAATATTTTTAAAAACTTGTAGTAATAATAAACAACTGTTAATTATCAGTTTTTCAATTAATATTACTTACTTCCAAAAAACAATTCCTAATATGTAAATTTTTCGCCGCTGAGAACGTATGTAACCACTTAATTCATGATTAATTAAAAATATATTTTTTTTTCTCTTTTAAAAATACTAGGGCATCCAACCCGGGCTTCCCGGGTTAGCGAATATATCTGAAAACCATTTATTTTTTTTAATTGAAAACACTAATATACCTTTTTTACATTCAATAGTTTTTTTTAGATTTCCCCCCCCCCCTAACAACATTTTATATGAAATATGCCAATTATATATTCAAATAAATTTTTGAAATTTATTAAACGTGCTAATTTTTTATTTGTCTGTATAAAGGTTTTGTTATCTACAAAAGTATTAGGTAGCTTTCAATACAAAAAAGTATAAAGCTACCTATTGTAGCCGTTCGGAGGAAAGCAGTTCCAGAAAATTTCGATATATTTTCACCGATCATGACCCCCAGACCCCAAAACCACCCTCCGTTCAAATGTTGATATATATATGTATATAAGTCAATTTCGATGAAACTAATTGTGTGTACTAAGCTCACCAATGTCTCGACCGAGTCCGTTGGCCAACTTGGTCCGACATCTTGAAACAAGATGGCGGCCCCTTAAAGATTTAATAAATACTTAAAACTAAAATAAATATACAAAAAAGTTAAAAATTCAAATTTATTTTTAATTAAGTGTTAGGCCTTGATACAAGGATTCCAGAGCATTTTTTGTTTTACCTCTATCTTAAAAAATGGCTGAGATAGAGCAGTTTGAAATTCTAGGGTGGCTGACATTTTGAAACAAGACAGCACATTACAAAATTTTTCATTGTTGTAATCATTTTCCCAATCATTCGCATAAAATTATATAGTCATATCCGTTAGCGCCAAATTCTCGCCAAACTTGGCGACACTTTGCGAAATATCGCCAAATTTTGGCGACCAAAATAAGTCTTCATAAATGAAGTCAAATTGGCTATAGCTCAATAATTTGGCGAATTTTTTATTCTAATTCAGTATTAACGAATCTTTTGTAAACGTTTTCTTTGCATTTTAGATTGCTGTTTTCGAGTAACATTAGCTAAAAATTTAAAACGAAGATATAGGAAAGCTACCTTTTCCTCCCGGTACAGGCCGAAAGGACTTTTTTTTATGCTGATAATTTCATCGGTTTTAAGCGCTTATTTGGATTACATGTCTGTTAAATATGTGTTTTATTTATACTATGTTATTTATTACATAATAAAGTTTCAATTCTGTTATGGGATATTAGGTGGAAAAAATTCAGAAATATTTATCTATATACAATGCTCAAAACAATTAAAGGATATTGCAGTTTTAGGTGGATTATGTATCTGGGAACTTTTTAGCTGATTGATACATGGTCGACAGACATAGTAGGTTATATGAGAATAAATTACACATGTTTGGCAGAAAAAAATGCATTTTATTGCGCATTTGTGTACAAAAGGAAAAAAACACAATGGCTTGCGCTACTTCGGCTTGAGTTTGGCCCCCTTCTAACCTATCAACAATTCTCCAAGCTTCTGAATCTGTCAAATGACTTCGCTGAGACATCGTACTCATCGAAACAAAGCAATCACTGAATGCCGATCATCATTGTCTACATTCTCTTTTATCCAGTTGAAAGTCAAATTTCATTCGTTGCCGCTGAAGCGACGTTTTTGACGTCGAACTCAAAATTTGCATACTCCACAGTTTCAAAACGAGAAAAATTTGCATTTGTGATTCTCTTCTTCTATTTTCGGCAAAAATAATTTCGTTTATATCTTTATTTTATATAAAACTTCAAATATCCTTTAATTGTTTTGAGCAGTGTATTTAAAACGCTAAGCGATTTCTTTCGACAATCCGTGAGAACAAATTACTGCATCAAATTACATCATTCTTTTTTTAAATGAAAGATATTTTGACACTTATTTGTTATCGTGCATTAGTTTGTCCGAAAATTTAATTAATTAACCGTAATTTTCAATTAAACTTTTACTTCTGCTAATGACGTCATAATCGGATAACGCCTACTGTTCCGAAGCACAGAGTTTATTCTTTAAACTCTGTGGTTGAATAAAAGAGAAATAATAAATATTAAAAGCACGCGGTTTTAAGGCCGAATTTGTTAATTTGCAAGTTAAATTTCGGTAAAAATAATTATCCGCGTGTTTTATAAGCGAATAAAAATTCATATTTATTGTGACGTCACGGAAATATTGTCCATTGGGTTTATTTTATCATTATGCATTATAACTTTGTTGATGCCATTTTTCATTACAATTAAATACAAAATATATTTATATTTGTGTGTTTAAGCATTAATGTAAGGTATATGAAGTACCTGTGAAAAGTTTGCGCCGTTGAAAATGACGTTATGCTTAGCTTGAAGTGCATTTTAACATTGGTAAAACTAAAGAGAAAAATGTATACGATTGTGTTAACATGACATAATTTTACTGATTTTTGCATTCATAATTATAAAGATTAGAAATGGAGCCGTCATTCATTTCTTCATCTTGATTCCATACCTTGATTACATGTTACCAATTGCTTTTTTTTTTTAAATTATAGGATAGAAGATTTCCTTTAATTAAAAAAAAATCACAAAAGTAAAGGATTTCAGGAAATTTGTTATTGTATTTTTAGCAAGAATAAACAATGTAAGACTAATATTTCATAGGAATTATTTTGGTAGATTTATTATAAGTTCGTTTAACAATTCCTTATTAGCGCAAAGTCCTATTTCTTTCACTGTGAATTTCTCTTTCGATGTCAAAAAATGTTTTTTCACTTTTGGACGCCAGCCAAAATACAGTGGCAATTTTTAGAAATGTACAACAGTTGTGACAACATAGGCGCTATCGCTTTAGCTTTCATCGCGCTTACATCACTTCGAAATACTATAAATTTCTATTTTTTACTACATTTTACAATTTCAATTCTTACATCATCAATTAGAAAAAATATTAGCTTTCGATTGAAATTTATTTGAAAACTGCCGATTAATTTAACGACTTTTTAAATAATTTTCAAGCATGAAAAGTTTCAATGACTACCAGTTTACTTCAATAATGTAAAATAGCCCCTGTGAAAGTTGCCACAATTGAAGATAGATTTCCCTAACCATCATAAAACGTGAATAATAATTTAAAAAAAAAAAGTGATAAATCATAAGATCAGATAGATTATCCATAAGATAGAACATTTTGGCGCTAAACAAAAATCTGTCAAGAAAAAAAAAAATAGTTTATGCTGAACATAAAATTGATATGTTGAATTCGTTGATGAATATGTTCCATCAGATATCAGGATATGCTAGGAATTGCATTTTTTAATTTTTTTACATTTGCCAACTGTATAAGAGGAAAAATAATATCCCCGACTGTGATGGAAAAAGGGATAATCATCCTGATTATATTACTTTTAAATGCTAAAGGTGTAAAATTAACAACTATAATGTAAATTACATGTTTCGACTCTTTCTGAGTCATTTTCAAAAACAAAATGAGAATATTCTAAAGCTGCACGGGCTTTGAAGTTATTATTTTCATGTACTTTTTTTAAAATTACGCACGTTATCTATTATTTTTACTTGATTGTTTATTTTCATATCTTTGACCATGGAGTAATTCTAGCCACAGTTTCGGTAAATTGAAAGATGCCGCATCGGCAAAAAAACATTAAAAAAAGTACATGAAAATAATAACTTCAAAGCCCGTGCAACTTTAGAATATTCTCATTTTGATTTTGAAAATGACTCAGAAGAGTCGAAACATGCAAAACAAGTAATTAAAGTTATTTTAATTTATATTATAGTTGTTAATTTTACACCTTTAGCATTTAAAAGTAATATACTATTATAAGGTGTTATAATTTATTATATTGTCATCCTGATTATGTCAAGGAACCGAAGAAATCATACAAATAAATTACACTTGAAAACATTAAAAATCTCCCTCATCTGCAGATAGATTTATTACTGTAAAAAACTTCTTAATCTCTGCATAAAAATTGATTAGCTTAAAACAATGGATGCATTTTAGAAGATATGGATTTGAAACGAACAATGATTAAAGAGGACATTTTAAAACTTTTAATTTAATCATTTTAAAACTTTTTTAACGTCGAATTTCGATGGTGCTTTTGGGCAGATGCTATGCACATGCGCATAGGAGCTCATTCGGTTGCATTATCACAGGGGGGGGGGGAGAGATGTGTGCTTTATTTACTATGTTCTGTTATTTACTGAATATGATATGAACGTAGGAATATACTATTTGTATATACTTCATAGGTCCATGATTTTTTTTTCTTGCCGTGGGGAATATGGTGGTAATGTCAAACTGATTTGCATTACACAGTTATTTACGGATTGTTTGTTTAGAGTTTGCATCGGAAATAGTACTGTATTTGACTGGGGAAAAATTTTAAATAAAATATTTGAAAGACTGTTTTATACGCACACCTTCATAAATAATAAAGAAGCTTATTTTACTGATATTGTAATAGTATTTTTTTGCGTCAAGTTTTGACGGGTTCCATCTAGTATTGTTTTAAAATTACAAACGGATTAATATTTTGTAATCGTCAGCAAACGATAGAGATGGATTATTTTAAAATTTCTGCTTGACGTTTAATTTAAATACTATAATAAATAAGTAAATTGCGATACAGTTTTCAAACAAATTGCATTTCGAAGTAGATTTTTTTCCCTATACAACGGTGTAAAAATTTAAAATACGCGATGTTTAGAAAAAAAAAACGGTAGCAAATATTGCAAAACCGAAATTTCATCGTCAAAAATTGCCATTCGCAAAATGACGTCAGCGTTGACGTCAGCGTGTCCTTCATAATATAGATTTTATTTAAATGTTTTAATTAGGTAAGCTTTTAGTTTGCATTATTAGATAATAAAAGCCTACATAATACAATTATTTTTATAGTGAAATATTATTCTTTTTAGGTGCGTTCGTAATTATATAAATACGTAGCACCTATAGTCGTCGCTTGGTCCGTCCGTCTGTCCGTCCGTCTGTCCGTCCGTCTGTCTGTCTGTCTGTCCGTCTGTCTGTCCGTCCGTCTGTCTGTCTGTCCGCATATAACAACGCAAAAACTACCCAACCAAATGGTTTGCAATTTAAAATATATTATCTTTGCAGAATTTTGTCGAGACATTTCAAATTTTATTAAAATCGAATCAAAACTTTAGGAGATATTAATAAAAAATATTTATTAAGAAATTTGATTTTTTTTTTAAATCGGTGCTTTTTTATTATAGGAGCTTCCGATGGATGTTAAATCGTCAAGCGACCGAGATACTTATTTTATTACAGAAATGAATCTGCAGACGATATAATTCATTTCACAGAATTAAAAATCATCAAGATCTGAATATTTATATAACTAGCTGATACATATATATCTGAATATTTATATAACTAGTTAAGATATTTGTATGAACAGTGTCATAAAATATATACTTAACTAGCTTTTTAACCCGTTCTACGCACGGGATATCATGAATTTAATTCTAAAACGTGCGTACGACCGCACTTCGTTTGTAACGTTTGACGTACAATTTCCAACTTGTTATGTGCGGGGTGAATATTAAATATTGTTACATTGAATAAAATAAATGAATTCTACACTGTAAAAAAAGCTACTATCGTTAATCAGAAATAATAAATTTTGAAGTGCATATTGGGAGGAGACTTCATCAATTATAGATAAGATTTTAACACGTTACTGTTTATATAGGAGAAAAGGATCAGTTATGCATATTTTAATTTTTATTGTTATATGAATATATTTCTTAAATTAAAAAAAAAATACCTCCTTAAATTTTTATTTTTTTTTATTTTTTTTTCTAAACCATTGGGAAAATAGTTGTTGCTTTCGATTGAAAATGGACCAAATGATGTTCGCATTTTACTATTTTAACTGTTTTTACCGAAGTTCTGAAACTTTAGAAGATTTTTTTAAGCGTTTTTAACGAAATTCTGTAACTTTAGAAAAGTTAATTGAATAGGCAATAAAAATGCATAAAATCGTTACAAAAATGTTACAAAAAGTTACAAAATTGATAGACGCAAATTATCAGATATGAAAAATAAAGTAGAAATTTGGTACTTTCGTGTTATAGCGGCCCCCAAAGATGAAATATTTTTGTTTCTGTTTTCATTAATATATTGTAAATTTGGAACTTTCGTGTTATTTATTTATTTATTTATTTATTTTCGAACAATTTTGTAACAGCAGAAATAATCTGGCCGTGAATGGGGAAACATTTTCGTCAAATATTTAAGATTTTCCATTTCATTAAAAATCACCTGATTTTGAGACGAAATCATTGTCAAAAATAATGAAATATTAAGTCAAGAATTGCTAAATCGTCAAAAGTGAGAGTTTTATTTTTGACAGTGAGGAAACAGTTTCGTCAGATATTTGAGGATTCGCGTTTCGTCAAAAACCACGTGACTCTGTGACGAAATGATTGTCAAAAATAACAAAATAAGGCCTAAGGATTGCCGAATCGTCAAAATTGAGTGTTTTATTTCTGAGAGTACAGTGAAGTTTCGTTACAGTTTTCTGGCTGTGTTGGAAAGTGCTTCATAATCTATGCTTGACGCATGATTTTTCGTTCTTGTTTTTAATTTTTACAGTTATTGCAATCTGCTTTAGTAAAACTTAGATTCAGTTAGACCTTGACATAAATTGAAGCTGATTAGTTTTTGGTGTAAATAGCCGAACTTGCTTTCACGATTTCCGCCTTAGTTATATATGCGCGAATAATGCACGAAATTTCACCAAACTTCATATTCTATTAGGTCTTGACAAGAATAGATCCTTTTTAGTTTTGGGTGCATGCCGCTCAACACGTGTCGCTGCTGTGCTCTGTTTTTTTGTGGTTTCCGCGATAGCTATATCTGAAAAACGTATACATTGTCATTTAATTTTTGTTCCAGACGATTTCATTTATATAGAAGAAAGTTTTGTGATGATCACAACATACTAGTTTAAACAGGTTTTGAAACCTTTACATTTATGACTAATAAAAATTTCAAAGTGTTTGGACAATAAGAAATGTTTTTGCAATATTAAATGATCCGATGTGAAAAAAGAAATCAGCACACTTTAAATTTCTAAAGCTTTTTTTTTATTATTATTGTTGAAATACGGAAAAGCATATAACACCCAATTAAATAGAACACATTTTACTTTAAATCGTCGCATTCCATTTTAAAAATTATAAATATTGTGGGGCCCTCGGTACCAGGTTCGTTTAGAAATGTTTTCATTTAAAAGTATAAATTCTTACAAAATTGTGTTAAAGATATAAAGCCATACGAATTTGAGGTTTATTTAAGCTGATATGCATCGTGGGTCTGGACAACGCCGCGGATCAGCTTGTTTCAAAGAAATAGTATTTTAGTAACGTGTTTCTTTGATAGTGCTATTACAATATTTTTAAATGACATGTGATAGCTACAGTGCTTCTAGACTTTTGGTTTCCGCCTGTCTGTCTGTTCTGCCATAACTGCCGTTAAAAGAATCCGATTATGTTGATTTTTGGTGGGTATATTAGTGAGGTACTCGGGATGAGCTGTATAGTTTTTTGTTACAGTTGGTTCATTCGTTCGAAAAATATAGAACATTTATTTTTAGGTTATAATGCTTTCCTATGGGAATGCAGATGATTTTCAAATTTCATTTTTAGCTGAAATGAAAATCGCATATTTGAATAATGGATATCAGCTTAAAATTACTAATATTAAATTTTCGATACGAAGGTTTTAAATATATACAATAGCTTTGAAAATTTGCTGATACATTCATTAGAATTTAGAAATTAATTGTTTAAATTACTGGAAAATTTTTTGCATCTGTTCGGAAAATATAAAATATTGTATTGTCATATTTTTTTACAAAATTTAAAATGCATTTATTTTTACTTTGCACTTTAATTTACCAGTTGCTTAGCAACCCTATTTCAAATAATATCAAAATTAATAAAATTCAAGTAACTGGCACTGTTTTGCTGCAATATTTTATTATCAAAATAAATTATTTTTGTATATTATTGACATAATGAAGTTTATTTTTTTTATCTAAAAAGTTACATGGACAAGAAGTTCATAGGAATTTCAGAATATCATTGCATAAGCCGTGTTTAATTTAACGCTTCTAATTTCTGAAACCTCCGAAGTATTTTATATGCCTATAAATATGTATGTAATATAAAAACAAGTGGGTAAGTGTGACCGAAGATCGCACAAAGGGTTTCGTTTAATATTCCTTTCAAAACACACTATCCTTTCTTTAATAAATCCAAATAAATTTCATTTCCTAGAAAAATTTTTTTTATATAAAGTAAAAATTTACCGGTCTATTTTTCTCGTTTTTTCGAATATCTGAACCAGCCTGATAGCGGGCGAGGCCCGCTATTATACTCTGTCATAATAATATTTGTTATGTGGACTAAATGCGATATTAAAAAAAATCAATTTCAAAATTAAACATGTTGTATAGAGACCTTCAAAAAGTTAAAATATTATAATATTTCCATAATCGGGTTTTTATTATAATTCAATACGTTCCTCAAACTTATATATTTACTATTCTCTATTGCTCATATTGATACTCTCTTTGTATTATTTTCAAACATTTGAAAAATCCGTTATGACGTCAGATTAATTTTCTTTTTAATTCTCTAATGACGCCATATTAAGCTGCTTTCTGTGTTTACACATACTCATACTCCTTGTATTATTGAGAAATGTTTGAAAATTTCCATTTTATTACCAATATGAGGTCATATTAATCTTTTTTTTTTTCAGTTGGTGAAACTTTTTATTTCATTTTCATTTTTCACGTGGAAATCTTTCAATAGAAAATTAATTATTGTGGAAAGAATTTTATTGTGGATTTTTAATTGTTGTCAACTGCTATAACGAAAAACGTTTAAATTTAATAGGAAAAGTCTGTTAGATTTTTGGTTTCTTATATCTATATATTAAAATAATGCGATTTTTTTCAAATTTTATGGTTTTGAGCTTCATAGCAGGTATTCAGCTATAAGTACACAAATCTTCATGCCTGTAAGTTAAGTAGTTTCTGAGAACTGGCTTTGTGACGGACAGACCCCGAAGCGGGAGTAATAGGGTTTCGTGAGATGAACGAAACCCCAAAAATGTAAATTGCGGATCGTAAGATGCTAAATAATATTAAAAGTGAGATTAAAAAACAATGACTTTTAGAGCTGATTTTGAATTTCCTGATCTGCAGACTTACTAGTTATAGTGTGTAGATGTGAACATTTGTTAGATTTCATCAACCTATCAGCGTATCTATTTTATTTTAAGTATCACTTATTTTAAGCATTATTTTAAGCGTAGCTATTTTTTTTTATTCATACCTTTAAATTTAGCAATTTTTTGGGGGAAACCATTTCCCCACTCAGTTGTAAGGTTTCAAACTTATTTCTTTTGATCTTTGGTAGCTAAAATTTGCCGCTTCACTTTCATATCCTTCTTTATTGCTTTAAATAAATTCTTGTTATTGTTAAATATTGCGTCATGGCTACTTTTCAAATTGACTGCCCGCAAATGTTCGTCACAGATTCCAGAGATGTATTTTTTTCTTTATTCATTAATTGGGACATAAAATGTCTACGGCATATAATATATTGTGTCTGATAAGTATATTTTATGTGTATATGACGAAATATACTTTAGATATTTAATGAAAAAATATCTATGCATGTAGATGTAACATTATTTCAGAGATGAAAATGTAACAGCAGAAATAGTATTTTCGTAAAAATCGTAAAGAAATTTCAAGTAATTTTAATACGATGCGCGTTGACAGAATAAACCAAAAAACCCGAACGTTTCAGATATAAAAAATCAACTAAAAAATGTTATCAGGTAATTATATCGTATTATTAATATCGGTTATGATTTACATATTTCAATTTCCACATCTTCACTATAAAGAAAATATCCGATTTAAAATGTTATTTCTGATAAACTTGAAAAGTAAATAAGAAAAATAGATTCGACGGGGAACGTTTTGTGGATAATTCTTAAATCTTTTAAATCTTAACTAGCAGCCGAATATAAATGTATTTGGAGATTTACTGTTATTTGGTTTTAAAATAAATTGTTTTAAATGAAGAATCAGTTAGTATGTGTAATTTAATTTGATGAAGTATGTCGCATTCAAGATGTAGCTGATGCTTTGAAACTTTGCAAATTCAGCCTTCTTTATCGTAAATAATTATGATAACTGACGGCAAAACGACCAGCGCTGCTAATACATACCCTTGGGGGTTTCAGCATTGATTTCAACGTTTACTAACAAATGGTTAAACTACTTTGAAAAGGAAGTTAAAAGAAAAGCTACAGCTGTTTTCGCCATGGGATTTGTTTAATAAATTATCCTGTGGAAGATGTTATCTGTATTTTCTCCATGACGGTCGTTGCTATTTTGATCTAGTATTTTTTTTTTGTAGTTACGTTACTGGATCGGAAAAATATAATGGATTGTTAAATGAGTTACGTTATTACTTACCCATCATACGTAGTATAGGGTAAGTCTTGTAATCGTTTTGAAAATCGAAAAAAAAAATTGACGGATTTACACGTTTTAGACACCGGAGATTCCGAAAAACATATTTTTCGAAAAAAAAAATGGCATCTGTCTGTGTGTCTGTGTGTCTGTAAACGCTCTATCTCCCGAAAAAATCGAGATAGAGATTTGAAATTTGGTATGTACTTACTATGTAATAATGGGAAGAAGCTTGTAAGGTATTGACTACTCCGTGAGTAGGCAATGTGTGAATGAGATCGTTTTGTCCATTAACCGACTATGTGCGTACAAGTTATAAAGGCTCTCTATCTTTCTTTAACTTTCGATGGACAGCTGAATCCCTGAAATTGTGAGTCGTCGTGTAATTTCAATTATGCAAATTTTCTGGAGCTGGTCGATCGACACCGAAGTATATAAGCAGCGAATTTTGACTTGAGTTCAGAGCTCAGAGGAGCTGGAGAGAGCTCAGGGGAGCTAGAGTATACTTGGCCTGGGAAGTTGAATATCGACTTAGATTGAGATTTAGATTTAGCCTTGAGACCTCGCATCGAGTCTCAGGTTTGATAATCGGCCTTAGCATTTTATACTGGAGTTTTTATGCAGTCGTAAAGCTGATTTGAACCTGCATCAGTACTTATTTAATTTGAAGGATAAGAGTGTTGGATCGTGCTTATATATTTTAAAGGTTAAGGTTCAATTATATTGTTTCAGTTTTGTTAAAGCTACAAGTTGTTAGCAAAAAACTCTTTAGTTAATTTAAACTTTTAGGAAAATTTCGTGGAGCTCGCTCAAACCCCCTGCTAATTGTGCTAATAAACCAGTTTTTGGTTTTAAAACAGTTGTACTTCTTCCCTCGTGCTCTACCACACCAGCGGACATTTAATATGGCCGCTACAAGCTTATTGAATTTTAGTTAACCTCGAATATCCGGAACTATTTTTTTCGGACTCTCGAAATATTCTTTAATATAAAAGGTATATAGATCTTTTCGAAATTGTTTATTTTAAGGAGTGACTATAAAAGACAATAAAAACACATAAATTTTGCATAAAGAATGAAGTCGATTGGATAATGAGTTGCCGAGATATTTGTAATCCTATTTCCACTCTCTTCGATTTTTCCTGACCCTGTATTTCATTAAAATTTCAATTCAAAGATATATTTTAATTGGAAATGAAACGCTTAATCTGCATTTTATTAATAGTTTACACATATTTAGTTTTCATATTTTATATTATGCATATCCGTGATGGGTAAGTATTACGGTGGCCCCCAACGACTAGTTTTATTGATATTCAATGATATATGATAATTTTTTTTAAAATCATTTATGGTTAGTGCACGAACCACAAGATTTTTCAGAAACCTAGCCACAGAGAAAAATTTCTACAGTAAACGAAGCAAGAAAAAAATATTTTTATATGCTATGATTGCGAGTTTTGAATAGTCATTACACTTTTAAGCCACGTTTTTTGAGAACTCAGTTTCCTGTTTTAAAGTTTTGTCCTTTTGAAATTTTGAAATTTTTTTGTAATGTTTGGTGTGATTTTCTGAAGTTCTTTTAATTATATTCAAATAAAAATAACGTCCTGTTCATAAAAATAATAAAATTGTGTCTATTTTAAGCTTTTTTTAAGTAATTTGAAGTAAAACGTAAAGGAAATAGATTTATAGAGAAAATAAAGAAGAATGTGATTGAATTATTTTCACAAACTATATTTCATTAAAAAAATCTGGTGTTTTGCAAAATTTTAACTTTGAAAGTGAAAATAAAAAGTGAAAAAAAAAATGTTTTAAAAATTTATATAAAAAACAGATTGCACTAATAGTCATGAGTTTTTAATTTTCTTTAAGTGAACATCGTACTTTTATATCTTCAAAAAATTCCATCATTGAAAAAATTATATATATTAAAGAGTAATCTTTTCTGAATACCTTAAAACAAAATGAGTAACACTCTTAATAGCTATTAAATATGGAACATTTTCAAAGATAGAAGTTTGAATTCATTTTTCTCTAAATGTGAATTTTGGGCTTTGCGCGAAGGTAGTTAAAACACTTTTCGATATTTTTTCATGAACAATTTCAGGATATATAGTGTATACTAGAATCTATAAAGTAAACCTATATTTTCATCTATTGCTGTTGAAAAAACAATTTTTCTTTGTGTTACATTGATAAAATTTTGAAAATTGTATATAAGTAAGATACAGTTTTGTTTTTAAAACACGCAGAGGCTATAAATAAGCTTTTATTTGGTTTAGTGTTAGCACAAATCTCTCGTATAATTAGATACGAAAACGTTTCCTTTATATAAAGAAATATTTTGTAATTATGCGCGCAAACTCTAATTCCAATTTGTTTGCTCAACGATTTAAAAAACCTCTATGCCTACTAATTTGCCCATTATGATCGGAAAAAAAATAAATGAAAGGAGAATTATGTATCTATTAAATAACTTCTAAAATTGTGTTTTTGTAATGTATACTTTTTAAGATACAAAATGACAAAAAAGGTAATTCTTTTCCACTTTTCGACATTTTAAAAATTCTATGACGCCTTAAATTTAGTACAAGAAGAGTTTTATTTAGAAACAAGAGTAGCCGTATTACCAACAGTTATTTTATTTAAAAAATAACTGAAATGGAATCTGCCATACAAGTCGGAAGTTTATAATGCTGAAATGAAGCATCATTTACAACGCATTAAGACTTGATCAGTCTAATTATTAAAAAAAGTCTTTCCGGCCAGTACCGGGAGGAAAAGGTAGCTTTCCTATACCTTCGTTTTAAAATTTTCGCTAATGTTACACGAAAACAGCAAGTTAAAATGCAAAGAAAACGTTTACAAAAGATTCGTTAATACTGAATTTGAATAAGAAATTCGCCAAATTATTGAGCAATAGCCAAACTGGCTTCATTTATGAAGACTTATTTTGGTCGCCAATTTTGGCGAGAATTTGGCGCTAACGGATATGAATATATAGTTTTATGCGTATGATTGGGAAAATTATTACAACAATGAAAGAAAATAATGTGCGAGTAATCGCGTTAATGTGTTGTTTTCTTTCAAAATGTCAGCCACCCTAGAATTTCAAACTGCTCTATCTCAGCCATTTTTTAAGGTAGAGGTAAACCAAAAAATGCTCTGGAATCCTTATATCAAGGCCTAACACGTAATTAAACAATAAATTTGAATTTGTAACTTTTTTGTATATTTATTTTAGTTTTAAATTTTTAAATGGTCGCCATCTTGAAACAAAATGGCGGACTAAGCTGGCCAACGAACTCGGTCGAGACATTGGTGACCTTAATACACACAATTAGTTTCATCAAAATTGATTTATAAATACGAGCGTTATCGTATGACATAGGTCAGATATATATATGGATATATATAAATCAACATTTGAAAGGAGGGCGGTTTTGTAGTCTGGGGGTCATGATCGGTGAAAATATATCGAAATTTTCCGGAACTGCTTTCCTCCGAACGGCTGCAATAGGTAGCTTTGTACTTTTTTTGTATTGAAAGCTACCTAATAGTAGGAGACTGCCTCAATTATTTGTAGAAATTCTATCCGTAGCTCAAACTTTGTAAATACTGAACGTATCGAAATCTGATTATTACATTCTTAATCAACATCTAACTAAATGATATGAGTAGATAAACATTGAGTTTTGCTTCACCCTCCTTCCCGTTTCAATAGACTTCAAAGCAAAATTTTACTTTTTTCTAATATGATTTTTTATTAATTTAACATAATTTAAGATCTGTCTTTAATGCCTGTCTTATTTCTTTTTTTTTTAGGATTGTTTAAATACTTTTTTATTTTACATAAAATTTAAAGAAAAATGTAGAAATCAAAAAATATCATAGTGGTTTACGAAAAGTGTAATTAATTTAGGATGTTTCTTCTGTTTTGCATTTATTTACTTGTTTTGTGGACATAATAAAATATTTGTAAAAAACAAAAAAACAAAGGAAAAAAAATATTGTTAGACAAAATTAATCGTATAAAATTAGTTTTGCCCCTGTATCTAAGTCTTAGTTACATATTTTTGAGTTCTCATTTTTAGGTAGCTTTCAATATAAAAAAGTATGAAGCTACCTATTGCAGCCGTTCGGAGGAAAGCAGTTCCGGAAAATTTCGATATATTTTCACCGATCATGACCCCCAGACCCCAAAACCACCCTCCGTTGAAATGTTGATTTATATATATATATATATATATATATATGACCTATGTCATACGATAACGCTCGTATTTATAAATCAATTTTGATGAAACTAATTGTGTGTATTAAACTCACCAATGTCTCGACCGAGCTCGTTGGACAGCTTGGTCCGCCATTTTGTTTCAAGATGGCGGCCAATTAAAAATTTAAAACTAAAAAAATATACAAAAAAGTTAAAAATTCAAATTTATTTTTTAATTCAGTGTTAGGCCTTGAAACGAGGATTCCAGAGCATTTTTTGTTTTACCTCTATCTTAAAAAACGGCTGAGATAGAGCAGTTTGAAATTCTAGGGTGGCTGACATTTTGAAACAAGACAGCACATTACAAAAATTTTCATTGTTGTAATAATTTTCCCAATCAAACGCGTAAAACTATATATTCATATCCGTTAGCGCCAAATTCTCGCAAAACTTGGCGACATTTGGCGAAATATCGCCAAATTTGGCGATCAAAATAAGTCTTCATAAATGAAGCCAATTTGGCTATTGCTCAATAATTTGGCGAATTTCTTATTCAAATTCAGTATTAACGAATCTTTTGAAAACGTTTTATTTGCATTTTAAGTTGCTGTTTTCGTGTAACATTAGCTAAAATTTTAAAACGAAGATATAGGAAAGCTACCTTTTCCTCCCGGTACACGCCGGAAGGACTTTTTTTTTGTACTGGTTATTACGTTATATCTTTATTATACCTAAAATTAAAAAAAAAGTGTAAAAATTAATAATAATAATAATAATAAATGATTCAAAAAATATAAAAAAAGTATCATATTTTTTGTTATAACATAAAACAATTTTTCTTTGTTTGTTTTTCAGGTGTAGTTTGTAGAAAATTTAGTTTTCTTCATTTAAAAAAAAAAAAAAAAGTCTTTAACTTGTTTAAAAGTTACTGTATTAAAACTTCTGGAAAACAAAATGTTGATTAAAGTGAGTTAAAAGTTTTGCCCTTCACAGCTATTACCGGTTCGTAGCTCAACATTTTCGGCTCTTGCAACTGCAGATTTAAAAAATTTCCTATCGGACCAATAGCACAACATTCTTAAAGGTTGAAATATAATTAAAAAAATAATAACAACAGAAGATTTCTCTCGTCATTTCAAACTTTTATGGTCCCCTTAATGTTTGAGGAATTGGTAACTGTACAAAGATAAATCGGCACCCTGTATATATTTTCTTTTCTTTGTGTAGCTACACAAGAGTAAAATGATACTTTTCATTTTGAACACAGACATTTTAGATTTACAAGAAATCCGGGAATAAGATATTCATGTTCTTTATACAAATATAGCTTTGTTTAATGATCTATCGCATTTACGTGTAAGAAAAAACAAATTTATTTCGAAAACAATTGCTAATAATAACAGTTTCTGTAACAGTATAAAAAGTAATATTCTTTATAAAAATACTGTAATTGTGAAACGACAGAAAATGACATTATGAATTGGAAAAAAACGAATGTATCTTGTTAATACATATATAATAAAAAAATTATTTATGCTTTTATCACATTATTTATGTTATGATTCGATACATATTTGAATTTTCCCATCTTGACTTAAAAAAAAATATATTATTTTTATAAAAGTCTATTTATGTGGTTATTATTAAAAATGTAAATATATATAAAAATGATGCTGTAAATATAAAATGACAGAAATTCACAAAGTGAAATGAAGAACTATTACTAATGTTTCTAGTTCAAACATACACTAATAAAATTCCTTTACGTTTCTTCTATAATATTATCAATTTTATGATTAGATACATAATTCAGTTTTCCCGCCTTGACTTTAAATAAAATATTAAATTTAAAATTTTCGTTCTGATAATTATGAGAGAGAAAAAGAAAAGCAAGTAAAACGATTAATACGCCTTGAGATTTAAAATCCTTAAATTTAACTACCAAACTATAACGAATGAATCTAGATATTTGTGTATTTTTTTTCTTTTAGTATAATTTGCTTAAACCGGAGATTTAGTTTATGTGTGTAATTTACATTGATGTTAACCTTAATTCATTTCGCGATTTAGAAAGCCTTGTAATGATTTTGTTATGTAAAAATACCAACGTATATCAAATATCGAAAATAAAGAAACTAACAGTAATTGAATCATTTAAGTTATGCATGAGGGCTGCCAGTTTGGCCTT
This sequence comes from Maratus michaelseni, assembly GCA_963931845.1. Classification (NCBI taxonomy): domain Eukaryota; kingdom Metazoa; phylum Arthropoda; class Arachnida; order Araneae; family Salticidae; genus Maratus; species Maratus michaelseni. The sequence continues at coordinate 249,457,278 of OZ007596.1, read as the reverse complement.
TCTTTATATTCAGAAATTCCGAATTCTTACTAGAAATCTCTCTCTCTCTCACACACACACACACACGCACACACACACACACACATATATATATATATATATGTGTGTGTGTTTTTAATGTCAGATATTTTGTAATTACATAAAGTACATATTTTTCTTTGAAATTTCCGGTATGAATTCGGAATTTCTGAATTTAAAAAAAGCCATTCTGCCAACCCTGTCATACATGTAAGAAGTTTATAGAGTGAAAAAGATGCATTATTTTGACAGCCTTAATTCTTGCTCAATCTTTTTATTTAAATTAGCATTACACTGTAGAAAAAAAATCCCTATATATATATATATATATATATATATATATATATATATATATATATATATATACTGTTATTTTATGTTACATTTCTATCTTTCAACGGAAACTTTCTGTTTTGAATAGAAATCATAATTTTTCCTGAAATAAACGAAAAAATTTACTTTTTATCCTTAATGGTTCAATCTTAGAAACTTTAATTTTCCGTCCAAGAGAGACAAACGGAAATGTTCGTTTTCAATTGACAGAAAACGGAATAATTCCAGTTAAATTTCGGTAATTGATGTTTTGGCATCTAACAAAATCGTTGGATGTAGCCAGTTGTATGATACAGAGTATAAGGTAAAGCTAGGATAGTCTGCGCACAATTCAAAAGAATAGCAATAAAAAATCTAAATATTATTTTTTTTGCTAAACTATCTATGAATAATTTTTACTTCATTTGTTTTTTATGCATTTCCATTGCTATTTTGTTGTTATGTTGCAATTAAATAGAACAGTTGTAATAAAACTAAGAAAGTTATTTTGCGCAATCTCTCCTTACAGGGTTGGTGTGATTGCGCACATGCGTAGGAGAGATTGTTACTAATAATAACTACAATTAAACTGTTAACAATAATAATTACACTTAAATGACATTGCTGTAAGGTTTTTGTGAACAAATTTTATTGTATTGGGAGTGAATATTTCAACCTAATGCTTAAAGAATCTGAAAAGGGAAATAATTTTAAAAACGATTAAAAAATTTTAATTAAAGGAAAAAAAATTAAAGAATCAGAAAAAGCAAGTCCAGATAAGATTGCAAAATAAAATTATGTAACTTAATATCACGTTTAACTTAAAATTAGTCCATTTTCATTTTTCATTTTTTTAATGCAAATTTACCAATAAGCTGCGTAATCTCTCCTAGCATAGAAACTAATGAAAACAATGTGCCATCTCTCCTAAGTAGCAGATGCGCAAACTCTCCAATTTCGGTAGGAGAGACCTTTTATTTAACCATGGCCGCTACTAAAACGAACCGTTGATGTTCAGATTGTTAGTCTAGATTAGTAGATTATGAGAAATCGTTTAAGTTTAAAATATTTTGTACTATTGACATAGTATAGAAATTCTGATGATTAGCTATGAAAATTCAAGCACTTACTTTGGGAACACGAAACAAAATAGCAATATTTTATCTTAGACGCTCAAAGCAATCAACGTGCACTTTCAAGTAGACACACCACTAGTGTTGTTGTACAACTACCTGGAGTCGCTGCGCTCTCACTCTACTCCTTCCCCCCGAACCTCTATCTGCGCAATCTCTCCGACTGCGTCATCTCTCCTGGCTTTACCTTAAGTCCTCTAATGGCGAGTACCGGGTTTCGAATCCGGAGGAAGGCACGGCGATAAAAAACCGATGTGATGTATTCAACACAATACCTTTTCCGTATAAGTATGCATCAGTATATACATATTTATTATTTTATTTTTTTATTAACACTTTACAACATAGTTGAAAAGTGTTTATGAATTCGGTATGTCTGTCCGTCTGTCTGTCGTCTGTCCGTGCTCTAACTCGCGTAAATATAGTGCGATTGCCGTGTATTTGATATAGGTTAATGAGGCTTACAATGTCATGCTTGGTATTGGAAATAGAGTATGTTGCGTTTATACTTCATTTACGGGGATACTCAAAATAATTCTAAAACATTACAGTCTATGGGAAAAAATCGTTTGCAGTGTATTATAAGGAAGTTATATTATTTCAAACATATATATATATATCACTGACAAGGAAGGTCTCCATAAGCGCATGCTCAGAAAATTTTGAAAAAGTTACAGAATACTCTTCTCATGCGGATATATATGGTCTGTAAAAAATTTCTGCGGAACCTCGATATAAGGTCCGTAAGAAAAATATGAAAATTTCGTGGTTTTGATTCTTTATTGCTGGTTGGCGACACAATGAAAGAGAAAATACGCTTTTATGAAAAATACGCTTTTAGGAAAAATACGCTTTTATGAAAAATACGCTTTTAGGAAAAATACGCTTTTAGGAAAAATACGCTTTTATGAAAAATACGCTTTTAGGAAAAATACGCTTTTAGGAAAAATACGCTTTTATGAAAAATACGCTTTTAGGAAAAATACGCTTTTAGGAAAAATACGCTTTTATGAAAAATACGCTTTTATGAAAAATACGCTTTTATGAAAAATACGCTTTTAGGAAAAATACGCTTTTATGAAAAATACGCTTTTATGAAAAATACGCTTTTAGGAAAAATACGCTTTTATGAAAAATACGCTTTTATGAAAAATACGCTTTTATGAAAAATACGCTTTTAGGAAAAACTTTTTCTACTCTTCATACTGAAATAGTTTAAGTAAGTTTAACTTAAAGAAATACATTTTTATTTCTACAGTTTTGCCGTATACACTTATATATATATATATATATATATAGAAAATTAACGATCGTATTCTACGGTTCAGAACAAAATTTAAATTGACTAAAAAGCTTCAAACTAAGTATTAAAGTCCGATTCTGAACACTGTCAATTTCATTTCGATATGGTTAGTGTCGGAGACACAAGATAAAAGTATTATTGCCATGGAAACAAAGAGTTATCAAATATCGAAAAGTATATTAAATAACGTTCTTACTGTTAAAATACACTTACAAATTATCCAGCCGATGTAACCGTGTGAAATTAAATAAATTCAGGGACACGCAACTTGTATATATGAGAGGGTTAGAATGAGAGTGGAGTAAGTTAAAAATTTTGAAAATCGTGATAACCATGTTTTCACTGAACGTATATTAATTTCTGTTCAATGTGCCAGTCAAATAAGTCATAGTTCACTTAGGGAGTCGCTAGAGTGCAAAACAAGTTGGACCACTCAATGCAACGGCTTTACAACAAGTTTCACAAAACCCTTCGTTTCTCAAATCACTAAATTTTGACTTATTCCACTGTTATTCTAACCCCTTCTTATCCTTTTTAATAAAAAGCTATGCGATGCTGACGACTGGGATTTTCACTAACCGTTGCCACAGATTATTCTCGGAAAATGAAACATTTGAAGTTACTGAAAAAATTAATTACTCGAAAAGTATTTGTCAGAAAATTGTTAGACAAACTGCGTTAGAAAAGTAAAAAATTGTATTTTTCTTGATATCAATTTATAATTCACTGATTATGACATTTTTCAAATATGGAATTTCAAAATGTACCAAATTTTACAACGGAGTACCATAGCGAAAACTTGGCGCGTAAAAAAATAATGATAACAGCAATGTGTCAGCACGAGTCACAAATTATAAAAGCCTTATTAATCCTTCTATTTAAAAAAAAAGTACTCTGGAACTGAGCCAAAAAAGATTTAGAAATGGACCAATCAAATTCTGCGTAGATATTCCCGGTTATTCTCATCGCTTTTTTACTAGGGATTTTTTTGAGGTGCTATTACTTTTTTTCTAGCCATCCTACGGATTCGAAAATCATACCACCAGACGCGAAATGTAACAAACTTTCAGAAATTAAAAAAATTATCACGGTTGGACAATAAAAACTCAAAAAATTCTTAAAAAACGAGTAAAAAATCAAAAGTCATTTTTTTATATTGTTGCCAATTTCTAAATAAGCGCAAAGGATTATGTTTTATCTCAAATAAAAAATGTATTTGCGCGAGACTATTAAAAACAATAATGAAAGTTTAAAATAATAATTAAATGATCATGTGTTGAAAGCAGGAAATAAAGAAAATTACGTCATAGCAATCGTGTTTACACATGAATATTAAAAATAATAAAGGATGAATTAAATGAAGAAGCATTATAACCTGATTACAGAAGATAGTCGCCGTTCGTGATATCATCATCATCATCTTTTTAAAACAGGATACATTACCAGGTTTTAAGAGGCTGTGAAATCAGAACGCGGGTTTCTGAGCGTAGCGAGCTGGGTGCAGAGCCCCTTAGTCTGTTCAGATATAAAAGGGAATTATGATGTCACGAGTGCATGATTTTTAGTTAATTCTCGACAATAATAGATGCGCCATTTCTTTTCAGTTGTAAATAATATATGTTAATTCATGTTATTAAAAAAATGTAGCCATAAAACATATAAATCAAAGGAATAAATTGTAAACGTAATAGTAAACCGTATTAAAAAACATAATTTGGTGAAATGTATCCGTTTTTATGTTAGTTTAGGATATTCCAGATAAAGGTACAGATTACTTTAAAATACAAGGTTAAATTCACCGATATATTTCGTTTGATTTGAGATTCTTTTGGAGAATCCGATCAGCGCAACGGGCGTAGTCTGCTAGTATTATATAAACTTGTAGAAAAAATAATAAACTATTTAATCGTTTAAGTTTATATTCATAAAGTATTGCGCATTAAAACAGTCATTTAACTAGGAGTTTCCAAATGCATTGAAATCGCTTGTATTTGGCGAGGAAAAGGTGTTACTCGCCAAATCGCGTCTTTTTGCGACAAACACTCAAAAGTATTTTAGTACTTACCCATCATACGTAGTATAGGGTAAATCTTGTAATCGTTTTAAAAATCGAAAAAAAATTTTTGACGGATTTACGCGTTTCAGACACTATAGATTCCGAAAAACATATTTTTTTAAAAAAAATTGCCGTCCGTCTGTGTGTCTGTATGTCTGTGTGTCTGTAAACGCTCCCGAACAAATTGAGATAGAGACTTGAAATTTGGTATGTACTTAGTATGTAATAATGGGAAGAAGCTTATTGAATTTCGGTAACCGCGATTATTCGGAACTATTTTTTTCGGATTCTCGAAATATTCGTTCAGATAAAAGGTATACAAAAATTTTCGAAATTGTTTATTTTAAGGAGTGAATATAAAATACAATAGAAACACATAAATTTTGCATAAAGCATGGAGTCGATCGGATCATAAGTTGCCGAGATATTTGTAATCCTATTTTCTACACTCTTCGATTTTTCATGACCCTGTATTTCATCCAAATTTCAATTCAAAGATATAATTTAATTGAAAAATGAGACGCTTAATCCGACGCAGTAAACCGTTAGTTAATAGGATTATAATTTTTGGAGTTTCTGATGGGATAATGATGTTTCTTTTACGCCATTCAGTAACAGAGCATTTACAGTTTATGACGTCATCAAGCCACGATTTTATTCGAATTGCAATGCATTTTATAAGTAGTTTCCACATGTTTTATTTTAATTTTTCATATTATGCATATCCATGACGGGTAAGTATTACGGTGGACCATAACGACTACTTTTTTAAAGATTTTCTACAGGGATTCCGCAGCTTTTCAGTGATACTTTATCACGTACTTGGGTAGTTTCATTAGTATTTTTCTCAAAATATTCTGTGTATGCGCTTCAAAGAGACCTTCCTTGTGAGGTGCACTATAAGAGGCTTGCTATAGAATTTAGTGTGCATAGTATTCATCGTTCATTTACAGGGGCACACAAAAATAATTCGGTTACAGAACTGTCTATGAAACCGAAATTGCTAAAGGGTTTTTTAAAAATGTACTATGCGGTTTATAACTGAACTACATTGTAGTATAGCATGTAATATATATATAAATACAGGGCTCCACAAAAGAATTTGGATATTTTTTCGACTATTGGTGATAATTCCTGAAATTAGGTTATCAAATGGATTATGCATTTTCTAAAATGTCAACTTGGGTTACCATCATTTTTAAATAAAATAGGAACACGCTCTTCCCCAACATGTATATGCCCAGGAACTGTTCTACATTACATATATGGTAATTGTCCTCTAATGAGACGTACATTCAGTTTCAATAAAAATGTAACAGTGAGAAAAAATCTGAATATAACTCTGTTTGATCCTTTAAACTATGATAAACTAAATAAAAATTATAACATTCTGAATAAACATTTCTTCTTTATTAAAAAGGATCTATGATAATTTTTTCCAACATTTATAAAAAACTTTTTAATAGTATAGATTTTGTTTTTGAAATTTGTATATTATAGTTTACATACTGATCACATTTTTGTACTCATACTGTTTCTATTTCAGTTTACTGTTTGAGCCATGCAAAATTACTAGTTGTGTTATGATTAAGTATTCTTTTCATAAATTTTCTATTTACTTTCTTTCATACTTTTTTTATATACTTTTTTTATATATATATTAAGAAATGTTGTGATCTGAACCAGTGTTGTAAAAACTAACTTTGTTTTAATTTTATTTTAATATCTAATGCAATATCCAACATCTGTATTCTAAAATATGCATTTCAATAAACATTTCCCCTCGTGGAGAAAAGTTCTTATGTTTAACGGCTGGATCTCCACGAGAGGGTGATTTCATTTCATGTCTACTTATACCCCATCTTTCACCTTATCAAACGTCGAAGTTTTGTTAAAGTATTCTGAAAGTGTTGGAAAGTGTTTCATAATCTATGCTCTTTTTCATTCTTGTTTAATATTGAACCATTGCTGAGATTTATTTCTAAAAACACATACTTCCCGCCTTGAGTAGTGGAAAATTTCTATCTTGAAAATGAAGATATACCAAAACAGAAGTTTTGTGAAAATACGGAGAATAGACTGCAACTCTGCTGCCAGTGTATTTTCTGTTTATTTCGCTAAAATTTTGTAAGTGAAGTTCAACGAATATTGATTAATATAATTTTAGTTAGAACTAGATGCAATTTCGTCAAGTATGACAGAATTTTAATGAATGTTATCTGTCGCTATTTTTTAAAGAAATGTTGATAAGCATAGAGTGCATTTTCTTTATTTTCAAATTCAAAGTAATAACTAAATTTAATGAAATAGAAATATATATATATATATATATATATTTCTATTTCATTAAATTTAGTTTTGATAGCATTTTGATTTAGCATTTGATATTTTTCTAAGATGGTATAATTACGACTAATAATAACGATTATAACAATAAGATTGAATAAATAAATTGTTTAATAATTATCATATATATTATTTCTCCTGTCAACATCCCTTTTTCTCAGAAAATACGAAACGCAGAACCACGAATGAGATACCATATGAAAGGTTTCTGAACCGGCATCTGACATAGCACACTTAACATTTCGTTAAAACATGTTTTTGATTAAAAATTGCTGTTAAATAAAAATAAAATCGGCATTGTTTTCATAAAAGAAATGAAAGGTTTTACACAAATCATTGTTGCCATCAAAATAAAATACTGCATTATCAGATGACGTCATCCTATAATGTAATTGAAATACGATTGTTAATTTATTTCTTGCGCGTACATTTTGAAAAAATATCGAGCTTTTAATCGGCTTCTTATTTAATTTTTATGCGCGCGTCACTTATTGTTTATTTGCTTACTTTGTTTAATCATGGCTGTGTGTATGCGTACTGTATCGGAGCACCAGTAGATTACGTAATTTAAGAATTATTTTCCATTTAGAAATACAGTTCATTAGCATTCACAAAAATTGTAAGCATTTATTTTTTAATATTTCATTAAGCCAGCGAAGTCTAACGTCACTTAAATGGCTGCTGGGCCACAAAGTTTAATCCCATATTTAAGTTCCCATAGGCTTGCAAAAAAGTGGTGTACTAAATATTGATTCATGTATTTAAGACATTTATGGAACAGTTTTGAAAAATCTGAGGAAATGATTTGGTACTTCTGTATTATCCCGACGACCACTTTTCATAACAAAAAACTATCGCCAAACTGTAACGCCAAATAAATGGGAGAACGTTGCCATTGGAATATCAATATAATAAATAAAATATACGAATTTAATGACACAATTGTTATTTTAATTAATGAAATAACGGTACTGCTCTATTATCCCGTCGACCACTTTTCATAACAAAAAACTATCGCCAAACTGTAACGCCAAAAAGACGGGAGAACGTTGCCATTGGAATATCAAAATAAATAAAGAAATAAAATATAAGAATTTAAGTACACAATTGTTATGTTAATTAATGAAATAACTAATAAATCAGTAAAACATAATGAAAAATACACGCAAATGTCGAATTAAAAACCACTTGATGACATAACAAACACGTATAATGCTTCTGACATCCAGTAAATGGGACTGCATTTTTAGACTGCATTAATCTTACTGGGACTGCATTAATCTTACAGTTTGGCAAAGTTTTTCGTTATGAAAAGTGGTCGACGGGATAATAGAGAAGTACCAATGCGTTCATATGAATTCACGTCTGATTCAGTGTTTCAATTTTTTTTTATAATTCTTTTTTTCAGTATAGGGGTCTTGGCAACCTAGAAAAATAACCTTGGCGAGAGAAGAAAATTTGGCAAAGCATTTTCTGGCAATCTATTCCCATTTTCTTATACACAAGCTATCATCATATATATTATTTCTGTTCTCAACATACTTTTTTTATACACATACAAAACATACAACGATGAATGAGGTATCATTCGAAAAGTGTTTGAACAAGTTTCTGAGATAGTACACCCACATTTCGTTAAAACGCGTTGCTTGATTTAAAAACATAATCAGTTAATTAAAAATTAGTGCTAAAACGTACCAGGAAATAATCTCAAATATTGCAGTGCGAAAGCTTCGCACGGGTCCTTCTGGTCAAACTTTATTATTGTATTACATTTTTTAAACAAGATTGATTTGAAAGTATATTTTTCGTTCTAATAACTGGAATAAGGATAATGCGATATTTAGAAACGAAGATATGTGTGATTAAACTGCAAGTAGCTGTGAAGAATGAAATTGAAGATAAATAGGGTAATTCATACAGTATGTTATCCTATGTCAACCTATGTACATTGTGCGTCATTTTTTACAATTATTACATTGTCACCTTTTTTTCTTTGTTTTAAATGTTAAAATTAAAAGAAATTTGTAGAAGAACTTAAGATGAAGCAGAAAATTATGAGAAATTTAAGTACCTGTTTAAAAAAATACAGTAATGTAAAATCTACAAAAAAATCTAAATTACCACCATAACAATAAACATGCACAGTGATTTAATATTTTTCTAATGCTTTTTTTACAAACAAATTAAATTTATAAACAATATTTTTATAAAATACGTCAGCGTTTAATAATTTGTATTTTATTATATGGTAAACTTTACAGAAATTTTACAAAGTCTTATAAACAAATCGAGAATAGAATGTAAAAGAAAAAAAAATCATATTTTAATAAAATTTTTTCAAGCTTTAAAATTCCATTGTGTCGAAACATAACTGCAAAAAAATCAATATGTTCTTTATCATCAAACTAGGATGCTTAAATTAACACAGCAAAAAAATGTGAAAATGTTGCTTTATCTTCAAAACTAATTTTTCTCTCAACATTTTTGTTTTGTACGATTATTGAACTATAACGGAAAAGAAATCGTTAGCCATTTGAAAAACTAAGTCGAAATTGGAATTCTTCGTAAGTCTTCCAGATAAAAAAAAACTTCTATCAAAAATGTCTGAAGAAAAAAAGAGAACACTATGCAGATATACCGAGAGACAAAATGATTTTCAAAATGACAACATAAATCGCGAGCAAAATATGCATTCCTCTATCTGTTTATTTTATGTTTTGAGAGGGTTTTTATTTTCTAACCAAACATAATAGTTATCTGATTGTAAAATATTGTGGCATTTGGAAAAGAAAAAGAACAGAATACGTGTTTTTTGTTAGAATGAGAAAAAAAAATGGTTTCATGCAAATATGAATCTGTTATATTTCAGTAAAGAGAGAAGCTAAAACTAGTTCATCAGCCATATGGAAGACTTTAGCAGAGTGTCGTATATAGGGATCATGTGTTATAAATACAGACCCCTGACCTTTCAATGCGTTGAATCAGAATGGTGGCTGTTGCAGATGGATTTTTTTTTATTTAGCGGTTGTATGGTCCCTTAAGTTTTAGTACTACTGTTTTCTAAAAGTGTTGTTCGCCATTTTTAATCGTAGAAAAGTAAGTTGAAGATTTCTGTTTAATAATAGTTTTATTAAAATTCAACAGGTTGTTCAAACACAAAAAACATTGCAACTACGTCAGCCGCCATTTTTGATTGAGCGTATAGGCCTACTATTATGGGGCTGGGATTCACAGACACCCACACAAACACACAACCCACACACACCCACACCCACCCACACACACACACACACACACACATATATATATATATATATATATATATATATATATGAGTGTATGTGTAAATGTGTTTCACACATTGACATATATACAGGGTGTTTCTAAACTCATGGTACAAACTTTAAGGGTAGGTAGAGCACACAGTAACAATCATTTATTGTATAGGAATGTATGGGGCCAAGTGACGCATTAAGGTAAACACAACAGGGGAGCAATTAGGCCCCTTTTTTAATTTTCAAAATTTCTCATTCATACCAGAAAATTCTTATGCTATCCTTTTCTTGACATTTCATAATTACTTAATAATAAAATTCTTCTTTGAAAATTTTTGGTATGAAATCGAAATTTTTTGAATAGAAAATAGAAATAGAAATAGAAATGAAATTTTTTGAAATAGAAATGGAGTTTTTCGTTGTTTCCACTGGTGGTAGAGGGCGGTAAGTGACTGGTTGCCGTTCAATACCATGCATTCAAGTAGAAGAAATCGCCATTTTTAATTGTGGTATCGTTCGTCATGGAAGACTTTACATATGCCGAAAAAGCCGCCATGCATTTCATGTATGGTCGTGCAAATGGCAACTCCAGGGCTGCTCTACGAATGTATCAGGAGCAGTTTCGTCGCAGAAGAATGCCTGATCGTAAAATGTTTCAGCGCTTACACCGTCAGCTTTCTGAAACAGGCTCTTTCCACGTCACCAGACAGGAAACTGGTCGAGAAAGAGTTGTACGCTGTGCAAGCCTGGAAGAAATTATTTTGAATGTTGTGAGTGAAAGGCCCGAATCAAGTACAAAAGCTGTTGCACAGAATTTAGGTGTGAGTCATCCGACCGTTTGGAGAGTGTTAAATGAAAATCGATTTGAGCCCTTCCGTTTTCAATGTGTACAAAATTTGAATCCGGAAGACTATCTTCTGCGGTTGAACTTTTGCCAGTGGGTTTTGCAGCAACATGTATTGCAGCCAGACTTTACTGCTCATATTTTATTTACAGATGAGGCAGCATTTACACGCGAGGGTGTATTTACTGTGCACAATTTCCATCTTTGGGCAACCAATAATCCACATGCAACGCGGCCACATGCTTATCAACAACGATTTTCTGTGAATATGTGGGCGGGTATTGTTAATAATTATTCGATTGGCCCATACCTACTACCAAAGAGGTTGGATGGTCGCTGTTACCTTATTTTTTTTTGCAACAGGTTTTACTAGAACTGCTGCAAGATGTTCCGATCGCCATTCGTAACAGGATGTGGTTTCAACATGATGGAGCGCCCGCGCACTTCCCCACTGATGTGCGCATTTACCTGAATGCCACATTTGGTACGCGATGGATTGGACGTGGTGGACCAGTTCCTTGGCCACCGCGATCTCCCGATTTATCGAGCCTTGATTTCTTTTTATGGGGACATCTGAAGAGTCTTGTTTATGAGACTCCAGTTGACTCAGACGAAAATCTAGTATCTCACATATCCGAAGCTGCTGCACGTGTGCGGGAAATGCCTGACATCTTTAGAAGTGTACGCCAATCGTTCCACCGACGCTGCGAAGCATGTATCACAGTTGGTGGGCGCAATTTTGAACACTTATTGTAATATTATTGTATGCATTATTATTTACTTCTAAACTACATTGTAAATAAATATTTTATCTTTTTTATTCATGTATTTCGTTTGATAAGTTTGCCAGTTTTGCGCTTTTTTTAATTCAAAAATTTCGATTTCATACCAAAAATTTTCAAAGAAGAATTTTATTATTAAGTAATTATGAAATGTCAAGAAAAGGATAACATAAAAATTTTCTGGTATGAATGAGAAATTTTGAAAATTAAAAAAGGGGCCTAATTGCCCCCCTGGTGTTTTTACCTTAATGCGTCACTTGGTCCCATACATTCCTATACAATAAATGATTGTTACTGTGTGCTCTACCTACCCTTAAAGTGTGTACCATGAGTTTAGAAACACCCTGTATATATATATATATGTGTGTGTGTGTGTGTGTGTGTGTATGTGTGTGTGTGTTTTGATAAATATATTTATATATAGAGAGAAATATAGATAGCTTTTAAATATGTTTTTTTACGATAGAACTAGACATTCTCAATATAACACAACAAAAATAATCAACCGAAAATTATTTTCTCTATATTTTTCTCCTACGATTTTTGAACAATTACGGAAAAGAAAATTTTCGTCATTTTAAAACTTTGATCAAAATTGGAATTCTTTGTAAATTTTTTAGTTAAAAAACTTTCTTCAAAGATATCTGAAAAAAAAAACTGCATTGAATGCGTAAATGTAGAGAGACAAAATGACTTTCAGAAAGACAACATAAACGAAAAACAAAGTACTCTTTCCCGGATATATTTATTTCCTCTAGCTGAACGTTATGGTTATCCAAATATAAATTATTTTTGTATTGACAGAAAATGGAGAGTAAGATTTATGTTATTTGAAGTCGAAAAAAAAAATAGTTTCAAGAAATTTCTTCTTATGCGTGTTTTACTCATTTATAGTTCATATTACATACAGCGTCTTTTATCCAATTATTGCACTTTTTCTGGCACTGATGTCATCAAATTTCAGAAACATAAGGTAATCCTAGTGAAAGTTTACGTAAAAGTGTTTCATTTTGTAGCTTAGATACCTAGCTACTCTTTTATGCATGTAGTCTATAGTGTAGTTAGTTGTGAGTTTTTACGTGCGATTGTGTTGTCATGAAATCTGAAATTTGTGCGCAAATGAAACCCATACCACATGAAAGAACATATATTCATCTCTTTAAACTTTGCCAAGTGTGTCTGATGTGTATTTGATTTTTATGGTTATTTTGTGTAATGATCTGCTAATTAGGTACTTGTGGTTATTTAGCTACTTTACATGCTGCTGTAGGAGTTAGATTCAGTAGATTTTGTCACACCTCGCCATGAGTGATACTTAGACTATATTTAAGCATCGTTGAGATTTCAACCTTCTGTGTAGCAAGCGAAGTTTCTAGGAACTTTTCTTGGAGTAGAATGTTTGATTGGGAATTCGACAGCATAGTAAGTTTGATATTTCAACTAAAAGGGTATTGGAATCCCGGGGTTCTCTTTATAATGATACAGAAATATTTTGAAGTGTTTTTTATAGTGTTAAATACAGAGTTCCTAGTAGAGTTTCAAAGAACCGGTTTATTCCCAGGTTTATTTCCAATAGACCCGGTTTATTACCAGGTTTATTCCCAAATGACCTAGTTTATTCCCGAAAAACCCGATTTATTTCAAAAAACCCAGTTTATTCCCTGGTTTAAACCGGGTTTATTCTAGTCTTTGCAACTCTAGTTCCTATTGACATTTTAGAGTGAACAGAAAATACTTTATTTTTTTGTTCCTACAAACTATCAATAAAGCCATTCTCTTTTGAGCTAGCACATTAATATAGAGAATATTTTGAGAAAAGCATTCCCCCTCTCAGTCTTTTACTGTTTCAAGCTAGATTTTAATCATGTTTTATTATGTCTACCCGCACAATGCCTCTTATCCTTGTGATTGCTGTTGAATTATACTGCTGTTATTGTTAATCTTGTGTAATAGCTAATTTTTAAGTTGACGAGTCCGAATGGTTTGTCCCAATTTCTATTACAGTTTTTAACAAAAATAAAGTTCAGTTTGGAATGAAATGCCCAATATTTTTGACTGAATAAATGGGATGCGATCCTAGCTTCCTGAACTAAAGGTGTTTATTGTAGTGTCATCTATCTGCTTTTATAATGTGGAAAAATTACTTTCAAACACTCTGACTGTAGCAATACATTGTTTTGAATTATTTGTACGAGAAACTCAAAGACGTTATACGGCAAATAGAAAAAAAAAATTGCAATGGAAACATAGGTCTCAAGAAACACTTATTCAGTAAAAGAAAGCTGTCCTAATCAAGCCATAAGTGTAATTCCAGTAATCATATATTTTATTTATTTTGTTAACATACCTTTTTCTATGAATTAACAAAACTCACAACTAAAATACAGATATTATGTATATATAGATATAGCATTATGTATTAGGAAGAAATACGCCTATATAAACAGTCTACAAAAGAGAACTTATGATTTATATTCTGATTTTGCGTCATCAACTCCACTACATATTTTTGATGTTTTAATGCACAATCTTAAAAAGTGTAGATATGGGAAAAACTACCATAAAGAAGCAATGCAAAGTCATAAAATTAAAAAACTGTGCAACACTCAAAGTAAACATGTTAAACGCATTTGCAAACCAGTTGAATTTCTGAACTTATCTAACAAAATATTAAACGAAGAATAAAATTAATGTATTAGAGCATGGACCTAAATATATTTTTCTTACAAAACCTAATTTAAAATCTATTACTACAGAAGTGGCAACTATTATACAAACTTCACATAGTAAAAATAAAGAAAAATTTCGCCAAATTATGTACCATGATCTTAACAAATTAATACAACAACCTACAGTTCTATCAAAAGATAAATTAAATACCCTGAATAATTTGAAACTTTATCCAGAAATTATCTTAATTCAGACAAATAAATCCAATAAATTAGCTATATTAAATACTAATGACTATAGAAACAAGATGTTTGAATGTATTAATAATATGGACTGTGTAGAAGTCAAGAGGAATCCTCTTAACATAATTAACAACAAAATTACTGAAATTGTCCATAAAGGTAATTAGCCGGATTATATGAAAGTTATTGTCAGAGTTAATACATTGGATTTAATACCAACAATTGTGGGTAAACGTAAAGATCATAAGGCGAGGATGCCAGTAAGGCCGATCGTAACAAAATGACCTGTCCCAACTTATTACATAGAAAAAGCGTTTTCGATTTTATTGAAAAATATCCTACCTAGTTCAGATCATTTAATTAGTTCCACAAATGAATTCATTCAACGTTTGAATAACATCCAGTTTCCGGAGAGATGTTTATTAGCTACTCTACCATAATAATAAATAACTACATTGTCTGCATAGGAAAAATAAATGAAAATATGAAAACCGCATTAAAAAGTGCACATAATCTTATAGTTAATAATAACTATTTTACACTTGACAATAAAATTTATAAACAAAATAATGCAACCCCAATGGGTTCACCTATATCTGGACTTTTAGCAGAATTTATATTACGACCTTTAGAAACTGATATATTTCATAAATTAGATTTTACCATCCATACATGGCTTATATACGTAGACGATGTTTTCATCATATGGCAATATGCGGATACCTTGCTCGATAACTTCCTTGCTCAAATCAATAACCTGGATTCTAAGATTAAATTCACTTTAGAAGTGGAACAGGATGGCCCACTTCCTTACTTGGACATGCTATTAATCAAAACCCGCCATGACATAGAACGTACTGTATATAGGAAACCAATAGCCAATCAGTCCATTATCCCACATAATGCTCAAGCACCTTTTTCATACAAAGTTTCTGTATTTAAGCTTTTATTAAGAGAGCCTTTCCAGTCTGTACTCTAGACTAGTTAACCAGTGAAGTAAATAAAATACACGAAACAGCAAGAGACAACGGATATAAAGAAAGCACTATTAATAAAGTAATTACGAGCAGGGAGAAGAAGGAGAAGAAAAACTTCAATAAACAAAATTCAAAGTTATCTACATTACAATATTCACCTGGGTTCTTTGAAAAATTAAAATATAAGCTTAGAAAATTCAATATATGTCTTATCGCAAAGCCATCCATAAAATTAAAATGCGTAGTTTGTAATAAAATAGACCCAATAGAGCCATATCAACTCTCAAGTGTGTATCAAATCCCGTTCACCAGAGCAGATTGAACATCACAATATTAAATAGGAATGACCACTAGCAAGTTCAAAACAAGATTAAAAGAGCATATGATAGATATCAAATATGACAGAAGTACTACATTGCATTGGCAAGACTACATAGGACGGAGACTTTAAAAATTGATTTTATGAATAGTAAAATAATTTATCCATCAAGGCTTTATTTTCAATCTATTATCCGTGAATCAATAGAAATCTATATGCGTAACGAGAACATATGTAATGATACAGCCTCTTTTGAATTACTTAAAGTTTGGCACGAGGTACCAGTTTTAAATAATAAATAAGGAAATATTAATTTTGACGTTTACAGTTGACAATTTTAAGCACCTGTTTTTTTACATATATAATCTCGTGATTTATGGTTTCTAAGTTTATTTTAAAAAAATTGCGAGAATATTTTGTTTATCGTTGTATATCTTGATAATGGCGCCGTAGGAGAGTGAAACATATGTCGAGCTTTATATTAAAAGGTTTTTATAAGCCTTTTTGTGTTTCTATTTGCTCTACTTAAGCATTTTATCTATATTTTAATTATAATTAGTGATCTTATTAGGTGATTATAAAAAGCATAACTATGAATGAAGAAGCTATGAATGAAGGTTTTTGAACCGCTTCTGACATAATACACTAACATTTTGTTAAAATATGTTGTTTGATTAAAAATTGCAGTTAACTAAAAATTAAATCAGTATTATTTTCATGAAATAAAAGGTTTTTCTCAAATCAATGTTGCCACAGAAATAAAATACCATATTATATCGTTCTGAACGATGATTATAAAAAAATAAATAATATAAAAAAATGAGACGTCTCTGCACGGGCTTATTTTATATTTATTATTAAGAAGCAAAATTGAAAGCCAAATGTTTAGAAGAAAAAGACACCATCGATCGATCGAAACAATGGTATTTCACGTTTAGCCTAAAACGTATGCTTCGTTATATTAAATTAAATCGTATTTTATACATATTCAATTTACTTTTCTTTGTGCTGCGTTTTTCCCGAAGTGGATGACGTCATCCACTAATACAGTTAAAATACGATTGTTATCTTTCTTTTTTCCCCGCGTGCATTTTACTATCTTCGATCAGTTTTTGTTGTAATTTTGATGGAATAAATGAGACGGTATTTTGGCTTGACAAATGTTGTTTGCAGAAATTTTTAATTCTTGATTTTTCTTTAGAAGTTTAAATCTGCATCTAAAAAATATTAGATATTGGTAAAAAAATATTTGATTTACAGTGCGAAATCCTCGCACTGGTCCATTGGACTAAATTATAAAGTTAAAGCATGTGCGTACATATCGCTGACGTCATATCTCTGGTGATAACGATCTGAGCAATCAATCTCAAATTTTTCGCAAGTTTATTTCATTCTAATCATCGATGATTTTAAATTTGTACTCTGTCGAAAAGGAAAAAAAAATATTCTTTCCGTTGCAATTTGTCTAAAAACAGTATCCAATTTGCTGATTTGCTGTACGTTTTAAAAATAATTATCAAGTAAAATAAAATAAAATAAATCTATCTTAATCGCGTGGAGCCCGATTACGGTAGACTACACCGCTTAAAATTTAAAAAGAATGTAAATAATTCGACATTTTGTTTTCGGCTAATATTCCATAAAGACATTAAAGCTTCGACAATAAAAAAAATTAGATAAAAGCAAAAAATAAATAAAAGAGAAATTTAACAGTTATGTGGAACTACGCGCATAAACACGGAAATAATTAGACTAGAAAAGACCGCTGTAAATTGCGAAATTTTTATGATGTCTTCGTGTCATTTGCTGACATCCTGTGTTATACGCACATGCAAGTATATGTGTCAATCAACTATTATTCTTTGAACCTGTTCCTGTCCCTCATCAAAAAATATAATAAATCAATTTAAGTCTATTTCACATTTGTTAATTGCAGTTTTTATTTATCCGTATAACAGCAATATCTTTAATTCTTTGATTGCGCACCAGGACTGACGACAAATTGTATATTTAATCGCATAACAATTTACAAAAAGTTTATTTTGTGGTACATTTCTCTTGAAAATATTCTAGTAAATGTTTAAAGTCGAGGTCCTTTTTCAAAATGTGTTAAAAATAGTATAAAAAATTCAACTGAGTCTACAGACACGTATATGTCCCTACCAGTTGCCAAAGGGTTAATCTATGCTATAGCAATGCAAAATAATTGTAAATATCTTTGTTTTGTAATCGCAACGTAGGTAAGAAAAAAAAAAAAAGTTTCTGAACTCAGTAACGTGGGAAATATATGTAGAGGTTAAAGAAGCTATAAAGGATTTTTTTAAACAAAACAATGTCAAAGTTCACATTTGATTAGCTTATTTAAAAATTCATTTAATAATATAATACACATGTGAAATTAATTTTTAATTTATCATTTTTAAATAAAAAATTTTCATTAAAATGTTTTTAACTCGTCTGTTGTGCAAAGTATAGTTGACTGTTCCACCTGTTAGTGTGTGTGTATATATACCTATTTGGATAGTGCGCTCGTCTACGGGAAAAACAAAATTTCTTCAAACCAAATTGGGCTGGTGTGGGAAAATTAACCTCAATCATAACCTCAATTTGAATATAAAACATATTAAAAAAATATTAATATTTAGTACTGCAACAAGGTCATTCAATATTTAGTAAAAATGTGAAAGTTGTGCATTTTCCCATTTTGGAGCGATTTCTTTTTTCTTTAAACTAAATTGGGTTGATATGGGAAAGGTGTTCTGTCACATCTTCATTCTGAATATAAAGTATCTTCGAAAAATATTAATATTTAGTACTACCCAAAGGTCGTTACATATTTAGTATAAAAGTGAAAGTTGTCCATTTTTCCATTTTCTTGTCAAACATATAAACTACGCAAATATTACTAATAATTGAATTTAAAAGGATGATCCTTAAATTATCATTATTATACATTTACAATGAAATTATGTAATATTTATATCAAATTCAAATTCCCACAATAACTTCAAATTTTTGAAAAATGTATGAAATTTGGCTAATTGCAAAGCATAATCAAAACAACAAAATTGTTTTATATGTTTTACTTAAACATAGGAAGAAAATATTACAGTAGAACTCCAATTATCCGAATCAATTGGGACCGGACCCCATTCGGATAATCAAAAATTCGGATAATTGGATTTTTTCAAAAAAAGGGGTCTATTTTATTTAATTACTGTATGTATGTTGAAAATGGGAGAAAAAACTATTTTTAAAGAGAAAGATCTTTTAATTAATTAAATGCAAAGTCAGCAATTTTTCATATTAAGCGCACTTACAAGTGCTGTAGATTAGTACATTATGTACGTACCGTACTGTAAATGAAAGTCATTGCTTTCTGAACATCTCCGTCAAAGTAAGCCGTTTGACAGTCTTCATCCGTTTTTGAGCAGCCAAGTCGCGCTTCCGCTTGACAGTGAGAAATTGCATGTGGACACACTCGGGCTGACGCTCCATCCACTTTAAAGCAGTTTCAAGGCCGGCAAATGCTTCACTAGCTGATGGTCCCGTGTTTGCTTCAAGTTCGACATTAAGGTCATCTTCTTTCTCGACACTATCTTCTCTCACACTTTCAATAAGTTCATCATCATATTCAAATTTTAGTTGCTTAAAAGGCACACACAGTGAAAAAATATCCAAGCCGGAACTCGAACCCGGGTCATAAGTATAGCGCACTGACGTTCTACCAACTGAACCACTTGGAACGACACTCAGCTTGACACTTCTCACTCTAACATGTTGGCAAGGCTACAAACGCAGCACAAGGGGGAATATTTTGCCGTGAGCCAACCCTGGGTCCAAACACGAAACCAAAGATAATCCAGCATCGATAATTGAATAATTTTCTATTGAAATATTTCAAAGTATTAAAAATAGATTTAAGTTCATCATTATTTAGAATTTGAAACCCGCATTCTGACGAATCACACACACACACACACCATCCATCTCCAATATCGCGGAGGGAAGGACAATAGCGCGTGTAGACAGAATCAGGTATTTTTCCGATATACGGTCACCATTGTCGCCAAGCATACATTTAATACATATATTTACATATATTTACGTACATACATACATTTACATACATTATGCATTAGCATACACTTTGGAATGGTGTCCGTATAACGGAAAAGTACCCATAATCATTATTTTGCGAATCGCAGTACGTTTCCGTCTTAATTGTTTTTCTCTGAAATTCTAAAAACGATTCGGATAATCAGCGATTCGGATAGTCGAAGTTCGGATAATTGGAGTTCTACTGTAATTGAAATTATTTTTAAAGGTAAACAATAATAAGGTAAAATTAATTTACTATTACATTTTACAAGCATTAACAGTTCTATTTTATAGTAGTGCATATTCTGTCTTTGTTTCGAAAACTGGTGATACTCCAGACAAGTTTTAATGAGCCCATCGCATCGCAAAGGACCACAAACTGCAGAAGAAGCCTACGTAACAAGTGTCACTCCTTTTTCAGTGGCTTGATTGAGCTAAGGGAATAATTTAATCTTAGATAAGATGTCATCATCAATTTATTGCCTTTGGATTTAGGATACACTTTGTAACAATGTTATGATCTAAAAACATAGTTCTGTCACTGTCATTTTAACACAGTTTATAACATCAATATATTATTTGGCTTCAAAATTGATCTCAGGAAACTTGAAAGTACGAAAAAATTCTTGTCTTTCGAATTTTTATTATTCTGCGTCGTAGCCACAATCTTATGTAGTCCACATTGTCAGTCAACATGGCAATAAAAATAGTTTCCGGATGACAAAAGGAACCATTTCATTGAATTACTGGAACTCTTATTGGGAGAGGGCATGTAGTTATTCAAGAGATAAATAAAGAATCATGATAGTATGGGGTAGGTTTATTAAAACACCAGATAGTGATTCGATCAAGTAAACAAAGCAGTCAGAACCGGTTATAACTGCTTGTTTAGTGACATGGGACCTGTCAGATGCAACACGAGAAAACGAAATATTCTATGACTTTCAGTTGATTGTGAATCACCGTTTTGTTTCATCATGTTTTCTGTAGGATTGCAGAAAAATGCTAAGTTTAAAAGTTGAACAACGTGTAAATTTGAAATTGTTAGTAAAATTGCACAAAACACCAACAGAATATTTTCAAATGTCTTTAAAAATTACTGTTTGTTTTGTGCACGTGTGTTTGAGTAGCACCGAAGATTCAGCGAGGGCCTTGAGAATGTTGAAGATGATGAACGCTCTGAAGACCTTGAGTTCAAGAACCGAAGACAAAACTGATATCAAAGGTGTAATTTTTGAAGAATAGAATCCAGAAAGCACAACATTTAACCAGCATTAATATAGAATATGTTTGAAAAAATCGAGAGAAAGTTTCAGACAGAAACGGCATCAAATGTGGAAAAATGGTTTCATTCTACAGGAGCACAATGTACCAGGACTTACACAGCACTTCCTGTGAAGCAGTTTTTGACAAACACTCATATTACTATACCTGAACATCACCCATATTCGCCCGATTTAGTACTTTGTGCCTTTTATTTTTAAAAAATTAAATCACTGCTTAAAATTACACATTTTGAGCCAGTTGATGCTGTAAAGAGGAAAATGGTAGATATGTTAAAAACTAACACCAATTAATTTGCTGAATGGTTTTTATCGGTGTAAAGTAAGACTACAGCTATGTATTAGTGCAAATGAAAAGTATACTGAAGGGAAGAAGCATTGGATTTGTAATATAAATATATAAGGATGAGCTATTTAATCCGTCGATTTATTTATAGACATAAATCGTACATGTCATAATAACAAATTTTGTAATTGAACTCAGGGTCACGTTTAATTATTCAAACAAAAATACAGTGTGTTTTACTCATCATCACACGATGGTCTTCGTTAATAGCTTCAGTAATAATAAAGATACTATAGCGACATTTTCAAAACTTGCCTTATTGTGTACAAAAAATGATGGTATCATATGAAGGAGTAGAATTGCTTCATTATTTGAACAGGATAACAGAAATGTATTATATTGACGTTCTCAGTCTTAATAAAATCAATAACTGTTAAAACATTTTGTTACCTATCAAATTTTTATTATTTAATATGGGATTATTATTATTATTATTTCTAATTTATTGTATTTTTTTTATCATAAAAAAGTAAATCATTTGTAACAAGGCGTGAAAGGCGTGTCCGTAAGTTAATCGGCAAATTCAATTTTATGAAAGTTTGCTAATAATTAACATTATAGTGAAATAAAACTTACTGAAGAAGTTCCAGTGTTTTAAAATTGCTAAAGAAGTTTTAATATTTTAAAATATAATTGTCACTAACCTATTCACACGCTTAAAGCGTTCTTCCATAGAATTAAATTTTATGTCATTTATAACCAACCAACATTATAGTTATATAAAAAATACATTTTTCTATGAATAAGAGGGTGTCCACTTTTTTCATACATTAATGACATCATTTATTTTATCTACCAGTTTTTAAAAATGTGTGTAGCAAATATATTTTTAACGTTGAAATTAAGAAACAATTTTTGATGGAAATGCCGAAAAACATTTATAAGTTTCACAAGAATTGAAAAAAAAAACGCTCGAGTTACATAAGAGCAAACAGACCACATATTTCACTACATCTTTATTGCTTTTATTATTATAATAGTAAAGGAAATTTTTATCTGTATAATGCTATTACAAAATAGAAAATTTCAAAACCTTCTGTTAGAATTACTGAACGTTTGCAAATTTTTTATTGCTTTTAACAAGTCTGGTACTCCCTGAATATATAAATTTTAAAGTACATATTTATGTGCGCTATTTCGAGTAGTGTATTTTGAAATAAGGATATATTTTTTTTTGAAAAAACAGCAACAAAATAAAACTAACACAAAAGGATTAATATATTATAAAATAAATACAAGCTGAAAATGTAATAAAAAATAAGAAAATATATCTTGAAAAATATTTCTACATCTTCAACTATTTATTTAATTTTGGAATTGCAAGCCTTTATTTCTTTTTTAAAACATCGAAATGCTTTGAATGTCCTATGCACTGTACTTATTTTTTGCTGCAGTATAAGCATTTCTTCATATTCCATTATAAATTGAAAAAAAATACTCCACTAATAGAAAAATGATGTAAGCAGAAATTCATTCAAGTGTGTAAGCGAAAATATTGATCACTTTCGCAACGATGCCATTATCCACGCGAATTGAAATTCACTTTTCAATAGCGGCAATGTTTTCTGGTGTTTCTAGAAAATACTTTTGATATTTAAATTTTTTAATAGATTTTCTTTAAATCTATTTCTTATGCTTCTGAAAATATGCGTCTAAAATTAACGTATTAGAAATTATTTATTGGTAAGCAATAGTAAAGCTTCTGTTAAATCAAACTTATATTAATTGAACACAGTTCCACACTTACATCTTTATTTTTTGTTATACTGAAATACATTTTTCAACACTTGTGTACAAAATAAATATAATATCCAAAAATAGTTTTTTTGCAAATTTTATTTCAAAATTAAAATTTAAAAAAATCTATCTAATGGTACGTCATTTTTCTATAAACTTCAAAACATTTTCAGCGTAAATAATCTCGAAATATAAGAATACAATTTTCAGAAAATATTTTTAAAACCATTTCCCCATTGAGACATTTTACACCATTAAACGATTTCGCAAATTTTTAAGACTAAATCGATCTATTTTTTTTTTTCAATTTAACCGCATATCCACAGCTTAAACTTCTATTATGAAATCCCTAAGGATATTTAAATATATTTCGAAAATTTATATTTAGTTGGTTCTGCTTTAGAAATGCATGCTATATATTATACATTTCAAAAGTAAATATATATATATATATATATATATTTCTAAAATAGCAGTAATTTTTATCAAAATTATTATAGGAAATGTCCGCGCGAAACTGAAAGTTATATTAACAGAGTGTAATTTTAATATAAATTTTTTCCTTAGGTAAAGTAGAAGTCAATAATACACAATTTTCAGTTTTGTGTATTTCAGTATACGAGTAATAAAAATAAATTAATTTAACTTATCTATACTAATAAAAAACAAGAACGAAAAATCATGCGTCAAGCATAGATTATGTAACACTTTTCAACGCTTCCAAAATAATTTTACAAAACATTGCCGTTTAATAAGCTGAAAGATAACATCTAAGTAAACAATTTGGAAAACTCATAACATATTTAAAAACGTAATTTCAGGAATTCCCAACATATATTTCCAACATATACAATATTCGGAAAAATATCCGAATACTTTATTCAGCCCTGAATATGATCTATAGATTTGTATATATACTACATAGGATGCTAAATTTTAGTTTAGTTAGGAAACGCATAGCACAGTTTAAAATTCTCCTTCTGGAGTTTCTGTCAATAAGCGGAAATGTGTTTGCGAACTTTTGTGCTGCCCTGTATATGATCTACAGAATTTATACACACCAAGTAATAGACAAAATGTGAGTTAAATTTAAAATCGCGTTCAGCAACTTAAAACGCACTTCCAGGAATTATTGTTAACAGACAGTAGAGAATTCTTTTGTGTATCCCTGTAAATGAACGATGACTGCTATGCACACACTATTCTGTAGTAAGCCTCTTGTAATGCACCTTAGTGATATATATAAATTTCAATGCGTTTGAAATTGTGTAACATCATTAAAATAAACCGCAAATGATTTTTCCCCATAGACCGTAATGTAACAGAATTCTTTTGAGTATCCCTGTAAAAAAAACTATAAGTGCTACGCACTTCAGTTGAAATAGGGAACATGCTATAGATAACGACAATAACATAGAAAAATTGCAGGGCAATCCGAGCATATTTACGGGAGTTAGAGCACGGCCAGACGGTCAGACAAACCGAAGTCGTAAACACTTTTCAACTAGGTTGGAAAATGTTAAAAAGCTGTTTGTCAGTATGTATGTGTGTGTGTATGTGCGATAGCTAGCGAAATCTATCGCGCCTAGAAGTCTGAAGAGTTAGGTGAGACTAGTCCAAGGCCTCTCCTGGTGCACTTGAGTCTAGAATTTTAATATTTTGAAAATTAACTTAAATATTAATTAAAAACCCTTTAAACATCGCTTAAAAACTTATTAAAATGCACTTAGAAAATGGTTATTTTTATTGTAACAGCAAAATAAATTACCATTTTGATAATTCCAGACTACGAAATATTCTCATTTTCACTTATCCTCGAAAAAAAAAAAACTATTTGAGGTATCGATTCGAAACTAAGACTATACCAGAGGGCCCGTGCGAAGATTTCGCACTGAAATCTAATATTTTTAGGTACTTCTCTATTAACCTGTCGACCGCTATTCATAACTAAAAACTACCGACAAACTGTAAGATTAAACGCCAAAAATGCAGTCCCATTTACTTGATGTCAGAATCATTATGCGTGTTTGTTACGTCATCTAGTGGTATTACATTCGACATTTGCGTGTATTTTTCATTATGTTTTACTGATTTAGCAGTTATTTTATTAATTAAAATAACAATTGTGTCCTTAAATTCTTATATTTTATTTATTTTTTGATATTCCAATGGCAACGTTCTCCCGTTTATTTGGCGATAGTTTTTTGTTATGAAAAGTGGTCGACGGGATAATAGAGAAGTATAATTTTTTATCAATATGTAATATTTATTAGATGCAGGTTTAAACTTCTAAAGAAAAAGCAAGGATAAAAATATCTGCAAACAACATTTAGTTGTTAGTCAAGCCAGAATATCATCTAATTTATTCCATCAAAGTTAGACTAAAAACTGATCCAAGATTGCTAAAGGCACGCGCGAGAAAAAAAAATTAACAATCGTATTTTGACTGCATTAGAGGATGACGTCATCCGCTTCGGGAAAACCATGGGACTTAGAAATATCAATCTAAACATTTCAATTTCAATTTCGCTTTTTAATCATAAGTATAAAATAAACCCGTGCGGTGTTTTTTATAATAATTGCTATGAGCATCCTATAATGTGGTATTTTATTTTTTTGGCAACAATAATTTCAGGAAAACCTTTCATTTCTTTCATGAAAACAATGCCGATTTAATTTTTCAATTTCAGCAAATTTTAATCAAAAACATGTTTTAACGATTTGTTAAGTGGGCTATGTCAGAAGCCTGTTCTAAAACCTTTCATATGGTATCTCATTCGTTGTTCTGCGTTTCATATTTTCTGAGTAAAAGGGATGTTGACAGGAGAAATAATATATAAGGATACGTAGTTGACTTTTCTAAAGCCAAAAATAAAAATTTTGGGAAAATCGGACTTAAAGTTTTCTTTATTTCGGCCAAAAACCGACCAGACGCAAATCAAATTAACCCAGACGGAAAATAAGTTTATTGTAAATGGGGAGTTGCCAGATTAATAAGCAACTCCAAGTTTTGTGGACATATTCCAATAAATACAAAAACTATCACGTTTATCGACCGAATAAGGATGGTTGTATTATATATTTTCTTTTTCGCGGGGATGGGGGGTGGGGACGACTTTTCAGTAATTATCAAATTTAGTAAACTGCGCCCTTTAGTGGCGGGTTTATCGTTATTTGACACCATTTTTAATATATACATATCTAATAAACCGATTTCAACAGAACTAACTCCATTTAACAAATTTAACTTTTTTAGGTTCATCTGTAGTGTTTAATTGTTGTGATGTATGGATAATTACCACTATTTCCGAATAGTAACTTTGGCAATTTTATTTAAGTTCCAAGCTTTTCTACGATTCCCAGTGTTTGAACAAGTAGTCCGGTAGTCTTAATTAGTTGTTTGACATAAAACAGTCTCATCTCTCCTTCCTGGTTTCTTTCTCTAACTAAGTCCCGTTTCTATAACTCAGCAACTAACTTTCCAATTTCAACGCAACTGATTCCAAACATTATAACTAACTTAATAATCACTCTCTGTCACATTAAAGTTAATTTTTGAGTTGTATATACCACTTTTTTCGAAAAATAACTAAAGTTTTTTTTTTTTCAGAATACCTCAGGTTTTACAGGCCCGATTACGACGAGGCTTCGCTTATTCGACTTGATATCTATAGCCTTACATATTTTAGTTCCACTTTTTACCGCTAGGAGGCGCTTTCTTTTCTCGAGTTCTTTGGGCTAGATTACGACGGGGTTTGCCTCATTCGACTTGATTTCTATAGCCTTACAGATTTCAGTCATCTTGATATAGAACAGATTGCACCCCCAAGCGGTGGAAGGCGAAACTACAGGAGTATTTCGAGTTATATGGGTCCGTTTAAGACGGGGTTTGGCTCATTCGACTTGATATCTATAGCCTTAAATATTTTAGTTGCACTTTCTACCGCTAAGCGGCGCTTTCCGATCTCGGGTTCTATGGACCTGATTACGACTGGGTTTGCCTTATTCGACTTGATTTCGATAGCCTTACAGATTTCAGTCATGTTCGTAAAGTACATGTTCTTACTATCACGGGCTCAGGCAACGCCGGGCTGGTCAGCTAGTTTTTAATAAAATGCATGTTCATTCTCTTTTCAAAATATCGTATTTGAATGTTTTTATTAGCTAGAAATTTACTATACATTATTTAAATAAGACGTTTTTAATAATATTGATTTTTATGTGTGAGGTGGCAAATATGTATTTTTTTTTTTTCAATTTTTAATAAATTAAATACTATTTATATTAATATTTTCAAAAATCATTTTCCCCACCAATTTCTTCAAAAAGCTCAAATTTGCAGACTATGTTTGATTTATTAAAATATGGTTAAAGTGCTCTATTACCCCAGGATTTCTCGAGTTAAATATTTTAAACAGTTAAAATGTCTCGGATGCTTCTTTATCCTTTTGCTACACGCTAAGTCATGGGTTGACTTATGTAAAATAATGTTTAACTTTTCAAAGCAAAGCTTCAATATTTTTTTAGAATTCTAGTGGCAACCAAATTCAATTGGTTGTTATACTTTCGATTTTTAATGTGTGGCGGCAAATAGGTTTTATTTATTATAAGAAAATAAATTCTGCTTATTTTAATATTTTCATAAAACATTTTATCCACCAATTTCTGAAAAAACTTCTATTTGCAGACTATGAGAGCTCTTTATCCCAGATTTACTGCAGTTAAATAGTTTAAACAATTAAATATTACGGGTATTTCTTTATCTATTTGCTCTACATTAAATCATGAATTGAATCATGTAACTTCCTTTTAAAGGTTTAAAAAAAGCTTCGAATCTTTTCTTAGAATGTTAGCAGTGACCAAATTTAAGTATATTCGTATAATTATGGACAGTATGTTTCCAATTGAAGAGAATATGAGTAGCATTTGTCGTTCTTTTACAGGTTCTCGCAATAGAACACGAATGTATTATCGTCTATGAATGGTAAATTTCTTAAAGATGTTTGAAACTGTTTTCTAATAGTTTAATTAGCTATTTTTAGAACGGGTATGGCAATGAATTTAATTATACCGTTACGGTCGGGTCAGCATCAGCATATTTGTTATTGTAGATGGTATATGTATCGTTTGTAATTTCCTTTACAGGATCAAATAAATGAATTCGTATGCACTACCACGAAGAATGAATTAGTGTTTAAACTATTTTCTAACCATTTCATAATTTCTCAAACTCACACAAAATGTAATATTGTGTTTTAAACATGCATGACTTTATATCGTGAATCAGTGTATGTACCATCACAGTAAATAAAAAACACCACACACCAATTCGAATAGGCCCATCATGGGAGCCATCAGTTACGACTTCGATGCATCAGAAAATATGTGAAAATAGTGGCGTCAAATAGAGACTCTCGCGATGCTGATTTCTCTGAGTTTTATAAATATCTAAGGTAACTCCGAATATATCCAAATGATTGTGAAGCTTTCAGATATTTTGCGAAATATTGGCATAATTTATTTTAAAAGTAAGTTACCGAAAAATGAACGACTTGGCATGAATTCAGCAAGTTGATGAAAATTATATTAAATTCAAATATTATAGTTTGGCAGTACTTTTTTTCCCCACAGATTCATGTTTAACTGTATCAAACAGATTGGAAAATATTATACTTCCGACTGTTGAGTAAATAGGACAATATTCGAAGCATAAGCAAAAATTTGAAGCGAAATTTAAAATATAACACCAAATTTTGTATTGTACTGAGGATTGTACGTCACAAAAAGGCAGTAGCTAGAGATACTGGAGTAATTTAAATGCAATTAAATTTATTCCTTACAGTAATACATTAAATTCCTCTATTTTAAAACATGGAATTAAGTATTCTATAATTAATTTAACTACACATAATAATAAAACTACTGAAATAATAATTAACAAGAAACATATTGTTATACTACCTGTCTGTCTTCTTTCTTTTATACCCTCTAAATTTTATAAAAATGTTTGGAGAGCCATGAAAATAAAACGTGTTATTTGGGTACAGCCGCTTTCTAACCATGAATGAGCGAGAAGAGATTTTGTCATACGTGTGTCCGCTACTTTGGAGGTTAAGACACCGAAGGCACACTCACAGAACTCCCTTAAATCTGTTATTAAAAATAATAGATAGTTTGTCATTATAAATTTATGATTTTATTATAATAATGCTAGAGATTTATCCATGACTTGTCATGCAAAAATAGGAAATAAACAATTCTGGCAAAAGAATTTTCAGAATGAAGCATATCAACTCAATGGCGTATAAAGACTCTAGAGCCATCATAGATTCACTGTCTACGATGATGAATGAGATGATTATTCGATTTTCAAGTAAGGCTTAAATATCAGATTATCTTTATTTAATGAGAGAACGCAAAAGTACTTCTCCATTGTATTACTTATTTAAAATTGACAAATGGCCACATCTTTAATTGTGCTAATCAACTGTACAAGTATTTTCTAGTCAATTTTATGTATTTCTTGACTCATTTATTGTCTATTCTTTCTTCACATTCAAGTGTAATCTTCATTGTTGTTCAGGACTTGTCGTTTACCTAAATCTCACATATATATATAAATCAACATTTGAACGGTGCGGGGGGAGGGTTGCGGCCTGATGGTCATGATCGGTGAAAATTAACAGAAAGTTTCAGGAATTGCTTTCCCCAGATGGCTACAATAGGTTAGCCTTTTACTTTTTGAAATGGAATTTACCTAATATAACTCTTTTGAGGTAAATGGCTTTTAATACGATGGAGAAAAACATTGGAAATATTTTTTAAATTGGGAAAATACTTGTAGAACTTAACTATTAAGGATTTAGCTGTTGGTAGCGATAACAAATGACATCTCAATGCTTTTAATTTCAGAAAATCTAGGAATAAGGATTTGAGATAGAGTTAAAGTATCTTAGTATGAGGAAAATATACTTTTTTCGATACACACTTCAAAACATATTTTTAGTTATAACGCTTTATAAAACAGAGAAAGAGATAATATATAATTTTTTAAATTATCAAGCTTTAAATTTAAGTAATTTTAAATCTTTACGCGTTGACAGTGTGAGAAAGAATAGAAATAATACACATGTTTCAAATTTTAAGATTACTAAAAAGAAATATTTGGTTAAGTTTCGACCATGTTAATGTTGTTTTTAAATACATATTTCACTTTTTCTAATTTCAGTTTACAGAAAACACCTCAATTCAAATGTTCTTTCTGATAAAAGTAAAAAAAGAACTAGTCGGATGTGCCAATCCCAAAACTTTCTTCTATCCCACACAGGTTTTGGATACACTAAAAATAATCAGTACCATTTTATATCAAGGTCTAATTGAATCTAAAATTTTATTAAATTTCGTGCATTAGTTCTTGAGCTATTAATATTGCTAAAATCATGTAATTCCTGCAAAATCCTGAATAGCATTGCCACATGTTGGGAGATTTTGACCAAAACCTAATCAACAACAACTTATGTCAACGTCCAACTGAATCTGAAGTTTGATGAAAAAACGAGCATTAGTTCTTGAGATATAGTTATCCTGATAATAATGAAAAAATTAGCACAGAAGCGCCACCTGTTAAGCAATTTACACCAAAACGTAAGCAGCATCTATTTACGTCAAGATCTCAACAGAATCTGCAGTTTGGTGAAATTCCGTGCATTAGTTCTTGAGATATAGCTATCGTACAAAGCCTGAAAAATGTGGTATAGCTGCGCCACCTGTTAGGATATCTACAACAAAAAGTAATCAGCGTCTATTTATGTCAAGGTCTAACGGAATACGAAGTTTGATGCAAATAAGTGCATTAGGTCTTGAGATAGAGCTATTGCAGCAAAAAATGCTGCATAGCAGCGCCACATATTGGGCTATTTTCACCAAAACCTAATCAGCACCAACGTATATCAGGGACTACCTGAATATAAAGTTTTATTAAATTTAATGTAGTTCATGAGATAGAGCGCCCACAACATTTTTGTCGCATACATACAGACAGACAGAGTCACAGACTCACAGACAGACACTTTCTAAAAACAGTCAAATCGTGTTCAGGGCCTTCTAAAATGTATAAATTCGTCGAAAACCAGAAATCGAAAATTTTCACGAATCCAATACTTTCTTCTAGTAAAGACATAAAAAAGTAAAAATAAATGATGCGGTTAGATATCCTTGCAATTTAGAGTTATCGAATGTCTTTAAACGTAACTACCAATCTAATACGAATGCGTCTGGAGATTTGCTTTTTCTTGTTTTTTGAATAGTTTGCTTTAAACTCAGATTTAGTTAATGACGGTAACTTAATAGGATGTAATATATTTTATTTTTGAGATATATCTCATCTGATATTTTTCTCCTGTGAATTCTTTCATGAATACGTTAACGCAAATATTCATGATAAATTAGAGAAACTAACCATAGTTAAAAAAATTTAGTCATACAAGTAAGGGCGTTATGAGCGCCGAAATAAATATTATTTAAATAAAAAGTGAAGAACTGTTGCAAGTAATTTTAAAAATATGCGAGTTGACAGAACGGAAATGAAGTAAAAATATAAATAATTTAAATTAACAAAATATACGACTAAAATGTTCCTGTGTACTTTGGTCAAAATATTAATTTCGTGATTACACTTTATGTAGTTCGTTAAAAAAATAACAGAGTTGTTTTGTAAGATTTGCAGGTTTTCTCTGTAAAAATGACTAAATATGTCTGTTAAAATAATAGTTTTTATCATTAAATGTAATGTTATTTAACTGTTAGAAAAACAGAAATTTCGTTAAAAAGTTACAGAATTTTCTCGTAAGATTCACAGGTTTTCTGTGTAAAAATAACGAAAACTTTCTGTTAAAATAACAGTTTATCTGTATAAATGTAACGGTATTTAACTGTTAAAAATAGAGTGTTTGTTAAAAAATCACAGATATTTTCTGTAAAATAAACGGTTTTCCCCTGGCGTCTTGACTGACAGTTTTTTCCGTAAATTAAAAGTTTTTTTCTTTCTTTATATATATATATATATATATATATATATAATAGAGATATTTCATTTAACACATCTTTACTGTAAAAAAATATCAGAATTAAAATAGACAATAATTGAGCCAGAGAATCCGCTCTCAAATCTGGTACACTGAAGGTGCTAGGCAGTAGAGTCCTGCATCGGGTCTCGTAATCCGATTTTACCCAAACACGGCCCGACCTCTGTTCAGCACCGGTTGGGTTGACGATAATTTTTTTCATTGCGGGTCGAGTTCCGAAAGGGTTGACATGAAATGCTTCGGGTTTGTATCGGTTTTTATGTTGAGTTTCGATTATTTCGGGTCCGGTTCAGGTTCACTCGATTTTTCAACAGAGAATCCGGAATAATTTTTAATTGAAAAAACTGTCTATTTGAATATTAATTGAGTTTAAATATGTTCCCTTTTGTACAAAAAAGATAAAATTGTTATTAGAGATATAATTTTAGATTATTTTTTTTCAAAATTGTATTCAAATATGTATTAATTTTCGTTCACTTCGGGTTTGGGTCGGGTTTAGGTTTGAATATTTCGGGTTCGGGTTGAAGTGTGTCGTGTGGACAGTTTTTTTGGCGGTTTCGAACGGGTGAAATAAGCAGAATTTTCGGGTTCGAGTCGGTTGCTAACCAATCCTTCCATGACTCTTTTAGGAAGTGCTAAATTCCGACCATAGAGCTACAAAGATTAAAAAAAGTCGAAATAAATTGCGTCACATGAAGCTGTTCCTAATCCCCGCTCCCTGCGTCCACCATATTTGACCGTGGTAAGCTACGCGTAAACCTCTCGACCTTCCTAGAGCCTTCCCAGTTTCTTTTCGTCGCGCAAATCAACTACGGTAAAAGTTAAATATGACAGACGCAGATGAAGGGAAAAAGAACTTTGTTTTTTGCTTCAAAGCTTTCCACGGTGTTTGATTGATATGTCGATTCCATATGTATTTTTAGCTCCATGATTCAGACGTATTTCTGCGGGAGGGATATCAAAAGCGCCGGAAGGGGAGCGGGGATTACACTGTGGAGTTCTGGAATGGAAGTTACACTTCTAGAGCATTAGTAAGCATAAAATCACAAATCCTCTGGAAGGGAGGGAGACATTTTCTTCCCATGGTCTTCCACTTAAATTCAACACTGGTAATAAGTTCGAGCTCTTGTGGCGCTGGTCAGCCAAACCGTTCGGAGTTTCCCATGTTTTTTCTCGAACCTTGCAAAAATGCGGTTTTGGTCTCTTAGAAAGACGCACCTTGAAGGGCAATTCTCATCTCACGGACTATATAGATAGTACAGATAATCGAGCATAACAAATAGCACCACGACCAAATTAAAATGTTTCGTCTCATAAATGAGAAAAATAAATACAAATTAATACAAATAAAGATGTTTAATCTTTCTTAGGTTTTAGAATTCTTAACTCTTTTTAAATTTATATTCCAACCTAATACGAATGCATCTAAACGTTTTCTTTTCCTGATTTTTAAAATAATTTGTTGTAAACAAATATTTAGTTAACCTCGCAATTTAACATGGTATATTTATTTTTAAGATATCCTGGCCGATTGATAATTTTCTTATCCATCAATTGAACCGTTTATAAAGTATCGTAATTAGTCAGGATAAATTATAGAAACTAATTGTAATCGAATCATTTAAGTGATTTTTTCACCCGAGTGAAAAGTTTACAGTGTGGAAATAGTACATCATTTAGAATGCATTGAAATTTGCTCAATCTCATTATTAAAATTAGCATTAGATTGCCTCATTTATTTGTAGTAATACTATTTATAGCTAAAAGTATTTTGTAAGCTATGAGACAATCAAAGCCTGATAGTAATTTTAATTAAAAATAAGATGAAAGATCGTGAAGTTCATCGTGGCATTTCAATTAAATGTAATTATTGATAAAAAAAGTTAATGTGACTTATGTAAACAAGCCATTTCCCATTAAATTTCATTTTCAAAATACCTGAGATTGTTGCAGTGCAATCTAACCTAAAAATCTGCTAATAAAATAAGGAAAAAACATATAATATTAAAATAGTATTATTCGTTTAAAATTTTCCAGAAGAATATAAAAACCAAAGAAACTTTTTTAGTTTGGTATTTTATATTTTTCCAAGATTAAATTAATAATATTATTAATAAAATAAGGTTCAATTTAATTGTATCATAACACGGGGAAAAAGATGGGGAAAAATATGATCGTTTCCGATTTGACATTTTGACTAAATTAAAATATATGTATATTACACTGTTAAAAATTTGATTCAAACTGTCTAGTCATTTGACCGTTTTTACAGAAAACGGTTACATAACCTTAATTTAACATTATTCTGACCATAATAGAGTCGATAATATGGTCCGAATATAGTTAAATTACGGTTATGTAAACGTTTTCTATAAAAACGGTCGAATGACTGGACAATTTGCTGCAAATTTTTAATAGTGTAAGCTAGAAAATGTTTAAATCGGAAAAATCGGCAAATTGCGCTACAAATTCGAAACAAACTTTATTTTGAAGTACATATTCTGTTCCATTCGATTAAGTAAAGATAAAAATGAGACGATATTTAGAAAAGATATGTTCACTGGGATTTATAACGGAGATTGCGACAGCTACCGTCAATTTAGAGCTTAGTGTTATTAATCTTTAAAGACACGGACGTCGCGGCGGGCGTACTGAGAGAGCCACTGGGTGAAAAATTTGGTTGCGAATTCTAAAATACCAATAGTTTTAGCTAGATAGAAAATTACTTAACAATGCAAAATTTATATGTAATAAATAGTGCGTTGGTAACCCAAAATTGGGGTTATTTGGACTCCATTCTGGTCTGAGTCCAAATAACCCTTAAACTTTTAAGACACGGGCGGCGTACTGAGGGCGCCACTCAGTGGAAATACAGTTTGTAGTTATAAAATATTCACGTGATTAACATCTGCGCTTTATTTACCCTGTTCCCAAAGTCATTTTAATATTCAACGAATGGTGAAAGTTGAAGTTCGCAATTTTTGTTTGATCTGATATTTTCTTTTTATTCGTAAGTCACCAAACGCGTACGGAATATGCAACCTGTGAATTTTGGTAATATTTTCTATTTTCTTTCTTAATTAAACTTTGTTTTATAAATCTGATGTCTATTACTTTTACAGTCATTACTAGACATTAGACACTATACTTCTTTTGCATCAAAATTTGATACTTATGATTTTAATAGGGTTGGCTTATGGAGTAAACCACCTGTGTCTTTACGTTACTATAATCCGTCTATGTTAAATAATTCTAATTCTAATTATTATTATTTTTTTACAATTTCATGTTTATTACTTTTATACAACTAATGGATATTGTATTAAAGAAGGATAACATTAAAAGTTGTTTTATAGGCTTTAAATAACAAACAACAAAAAAAAAGCTCTGCAATAAAAAAAAAATATTTAAAAAAATTTCAATAGGTGGCGTTGTACATCATTACAATAACAAAAAAATAATTTCCTACCAGCTAACTTCAAAAAAAAATTATCGTAAATTTCATATGATTAAGATTTTAGCTATAAAGAGCCTTATTAGCAATAAAATGTTTAAAAAAAAAAAAAAAAAAAAAAAAAAAAAAAAGGCCACGCTCAATTAATAAAGTGTCTTTTTTTAAATCAAAATGGTAGTAATTATAGCGCTACTATGAAATAATATCGTCGTCTCGAAATATATTGATTTAAAATGTGTTAATTTTTGATAATATTTGCTAATAAAATATCCGTAACGTGTAAGCGTGGGCTATTGGTAAAATTTTGAACTAATCATTTTTATTGCATGACTCGTTTCCGCATACTATAAATATAACATAAATACCAATGGATTTAAAAATATTCCAAATAATGTATCGTGTACAGGCCTTCAAAAACGCGCACTTTACTTATGGACTCCCTGTATAAAGTGGATAAAAAGCACATAAAATATTAAATTGAAAATAAAAGCAGAAACGTATAAAACTACTTATTGGAGTTTTACCAGTTCGAGTCATGCCAAATTTCAAACACTGAGTAATATTAATATTTTTTTAGAAATGGACCATTTGGTGAACTCAGTTTTACTTAAATTGCTCAGTCTCACAATTTTACATTTTTCTTTTATGAGACTGAATCAATGTCAGATTGTTCAATCTCATAAAAGAAAAATGTAAAATTGTGCATCTTTTGTAAAATATGTTTTACTCCAAATACAAATTTAAAAGAATTGTATTTCTATTTTAGAATTGAATTCTTTCATAATGCTGCAAATTGTATATATAC
This sequence comes from Maratus michaelseni, assembly GCA_963931845.1. NCBI lineage: Eukaryota > Metazoa > Arthropoda > Arachnida > Araneae > Salticidae > Maratus > Maratus michaelseni. Next base: position 249,420,189 of record OZ007596.1, on the reverse strand, counting down.
TGCACATACTCCACGAAAGTCCTGTTTATCCCCTTTAACGTACGGTCGGCAACAGCATCTAATAATGTTATTTTTGCATGTAAGATATCATTTGATACTAAATAAAGGACGCTCTATTACTTTGTATTTGGCCATTCCCTGTATCTTCTAAAGTTTTCAACATAAAAGCACTAACTCCGCAATTTGCCGCTAGATGGCTCTGTAAACTATCTCATCGTAGGGATCCTACATTAGAGATGAAAAGGACATTGACGAAATGTCCTCCATGTAAGTTCCAAAGCAGATGAAACACCGTAGAACGCAATGTATTTTCATCAGCGTTTAATGCTTTTCACTCTATTAAAATTATGGCAAATTCGTTTGACAGGCCTTCAGAGAATCAATCAGAACATAAATATAAATGCATTTCCGATTTAGTTCATAAAAATTCTTAGATAATGCATTGTATTTATTTAATGAATTGCAGAGTTAACATTTGAAATCGAATCAGAGAACATTTAATAACAATATGAATTTTAAAAACACAACTACCAAATTATTCAGAAAAGTATAAGATTTTTTAAATTTATCCCTGTATACTTTCTGTATTATTATAGTTAGATTCATAATTGCAGAATATTTAAAAGAAACAAATTGGTTATATGGATATAAAAAGTTTTAATTCTCTAGCTTTAATACATTTTACAGTACTAAGTGTATCTAAATGAGTATAAAAACAAATACATTTCGATAATGTATAGGATCTCTATCTCATCACGTAGAGCATAGCCATTTTACTATGCATAGCTACAATATTTAAGTCAACGCATTTCGCTGTTCTGAAGTTAACGGGGGTGAACGATACTTTAGTGGGCAACCTGTATATTTAAAGAATGCTGTTGTTGTGCATTACATTCTATATCTTAAATGTATTCCAAAAACATCTTTAATAATTGAAGCAAAATTGGTTTTCCCCTACAACATCTACGGTACAAAAGTATATCAGCTCCACGTGTTAGGCATAATTACGTACATCCAAATATAATCAGCACCAATGTATGTCAAGTTCTTACTGAATTCCCCATTTACGAAACTCGCCATATATCTTAGATTATCCCATTTTTGTTTATTTCAACCGAAAGCTCTCTCTTTTCCCAAGATTAACACCTGCAGGATTAAGCGCGTTTTTGTCAACGGGCTTATGAATAATATTTATTGTTTTATGTTGTGTATCTTTATTTATATGCTTTTTTATATTTTTATGAGTTATTTTCGTAATATTTAAAATAAATATTCTATTTATTTAATATTTGTTTGCACGTAAAATGCACTTTGTGAGTCCTGTCCAATGCCCGGGATATACGCAGCAAAAGTCATCTGGGCCCATCAAAACAGGTGAAGACTGACTATTACAAATATAATCAGCACCAATACATGTCAAGTTCTTACTTAATATTATGTTAAATAAATTTATTCCAAAAGTTCTTGAGATACATAACGGTCTTGAGATACATAGTCTTCTGGGTGATATATACCTAAATTTAATCAGAACTAATTTGTGTCAATTCTCATAGAAGATTAAAGTTTCTTGAAATTCTGGGAATTGATGGGGGATTGACTACAACATTCATGTCATACACAGACAGACGTACATTTTCTAAATATTGTCAAATCTCATTCAGAACATCCCAGAACGTGTAAATCTATCAAAATATTGAGGTAGGAAATTTTCAGTATTCCAATACCTTCTTATGGATGTAACAGAAAGAAAAAGTGAAGCTATATTACATGTTTTACTTTATTAATACTTATTTATTTATTTAATGTAGAACAGCCGATGAAAACCAGTAAACGAAACAAAATATAAAACTAGTAAATATATCAAAAATGTGAGGTCGGAAATTTTCAGGGTTCCAATACCTTCCTATGGATCCTATATAGTAGAAAGAAAAAAATTAAGATACATTACATTTTTTTAGTTTATTATACTTATTTATTTATTTATTTAATGAAGAACAGACGATGAAAACCAATAAATGAAACATAATATAGTATAAGAAGTGTAGAGGAATTTAACGATAATTTCCAGACGTTAAGTAATTTGAAATACTTGTGTTGTCACAGGAATGCAATTGCTTATTCGGAATAAAACAATCCTTGTTCTGTAGCACAGACACTTCTTTCATTCTTCGCCTGAATGTTACATAAACGCTTTATTGTTGTACGTTCTTCTGACTGCTTCAGTAGAAAATCACCTTCTCATTGCTTAAAGCAAGTAACTGAAATCGAAATGATTGTAAATCGTTTTTTTTTCTATTTATCAATATTAAGAACTATAAATTAAATATTTGATTTCGAACCGGCTTATATTAAAAAATTGAAATTATAAAATTTGTACTTCGTAGGTGCCCTTTGATTACAATTTTGCATTAAATAGTTCGTTTCCAATACAATTCAAAATACATTAATTAAACTCTAGGTTTCATTAGGGTATTTTATTTCTTTCATCATCATTATCTAATGTAAAAATTACTGTACGTCGAAAAAAAAACCTAAATATATGCATTCAATATTCTTGAAAAATAACTGTAATTGTAGGAAAATGTTAAACAAAAATATATCCATTTTTGTAGAAATATCGAATTAAAAAAAAATTATTCAGGCGTGACCGGGTCGAGCTTGATATCATTGATTTTCGATCAGGGCACACACGGGGGGGGGTCTGTTACCTGTTATAACAGATTAGGCCCAGATGGGAAGTGTCTGCCCGTGTTGACTTCTATTTTATGCCGTCTTTATTATATCGAAGCAACAACCACCGAAAAACCTATTTTACTTATTACATAAAAAAGTTTGTAGTATGTAATATTTAATGATATTTTTTCAATTAATGCTAAAACCATCTGAAAATTTTGGACACTTATAAAGGGGTCTTAAAATTTATGATGAAAATTAAAAAAATATATTGTTTTAATTATTTAAGCACACAATGAAAAAATCAAATTAATTTATAAAACAAGCAGAAGAAGGTTTTAAAATGTACTATAAATATAGGGAATTTGGGATAAAATCGGATAGTCCACTAATAGTTGCCTCTTGAATGCAAAATTTCCAACAAAATTTATGAAACATTGTGTAAATGTCTAGCTCGTATCCTTGTACAGTAATATCCTTGTAAATATATGATTTGTATTTAAAAATTCTCTTATTAAATGCCTTTCAAGAAAAATTCATAATACATAATTCAAAATACATAAGTAAGACATACAATATATAAATAAATGTAAGACATATGATAATGAAATACGAAATAGAGTAAGTGTTTCAGTAGTCGGCCACATTGGGATAAAATGCCTTACGAATAACATATTTTTGGTTCTGTATGAAATATTACAATTTTGCTATATGCAGCCATCTTAGTTATAAGTCATAAGCCATCAACAAAGAATTGTGGGTATTTTTTATTGCATTAAATAAACGCAATTTAAAAAAAAAATGGAAAAAGCGGAGAACATACTTAAAACGTTCTAAATTACGATTTATATGGAATTACTAGGGATAGAAACTTAAAATTTGTCATGGCTGACACTTTTAATGTATAAACACTCTTACAAAATAGTTTCTTAAAAAATGAAATTTAAACGGGTACAGGACGAAACAAGCATTCTGAATTTACGAATTTTGTGATTTTGTTGAGGCTGGAAACTTTGGCCTGGTGGTTACTTTTAAGATGAAAATGTTCGCTAAGAAAGATTTCTAAAAAAAATGGAAATTTAAAAGTCTGAAATGAGAGCAAAACGTTCTAAATTACATTTTTTTTTAAATATTAAATTAGAAATTTTAAATTGGACATGACTAATATTTTTAAGACGCACGTGGTCGCACCCGTATAGTTCCTAAAACAATCCAAATTTAAAAGGAACAAAAAATGTTCTAAAATTGCGATTTCTGTGATATTGTTGTTTCTAGAAAGTTTAAAATTTGCATCGTGGTTTCATTTGAGATGTAAATTTTCGGTAAAAAAATGTTTCTAAAATATTCGAAATTTAAGAAATTGAAATTATCAGGAAGTATTTTTTATGATTTTAAATTATGATTTATTTAGAATTAATAGGGGTAGAAACTTGGCATTCGATACCGGGTTTACCTTTAAGTCGCAAAAACTCGCACAAAATTCTTTTTTTTTTTAGTCAAAATTTAAAATGATGAAATGCGTAAAAAACTTTCTAAATCTTAAGTACTTTGAATCCACTGAACCGAATCAAAAATTACTTTCACGATAACACTTGCACTCAAGAGCATAAAACACATGTTCCAAATTATGATTTATTTGGAGTTGATAGGACGATTGATAGACACTTGAAATTTCACATGGCTTTTACTTTTAAGGTGAAATTCGCCGCAGAACACGTTCTAACATAATCGAAATTTAAAAGAGTGAAATGATTAAAATAGGTTTTAAAATTACGATTACTTTTGTACAACTGAAATAATTTCAAATCTTCTCTCGGAATAATAACGAGGACGATGTCTACATGAAAATAAGATATATTTTATCTCTGTACAAATTGACTTCACAGTGATGCAAGAACGAAAAATGTTCTAAAATTCTAATTTCTTTGAATATCTTGAGACTAAAATGATAAGATTTCATATGGTGGTGGATTTTAAGACATGAATGCTCATTAAAAATATTCGTTAAAATATTCGATATCTAAAATAATCAAACTAGTGGAAAACGCTGTATAATCATGATTTACTCCAAAACGTTCGAGGCTAGAAATTTTGAATTAGGCATGTAGACTATGGGACACAAACTATGGGACGCAATGCTCCTAAAGATGCCTCTTTTTAAAAGATTTTTAATACATGAAATGGGGAGAACACATTCTATAGTTATATTTTTACTATTATTTCTTTAAAAATGTTAGCCTAGAAACTTTAAATTTGGCATAGAGATAAAAAAGACTCAAAAACAATATATATTTTTTTTAATTTGAAAAGAAATGTAAAATCAAACAGTTTTTCATTCCGTGTTAGGTAAATTTAAAAACAGGGGATTAAAACGAGCATTTATTAATTTAAAATCATTTTTGTACGAGCAAACGTTATCAATAATTCAAATGATAGTAATAAAGAAACGTGATTTCTAACAAAGTAAGGAAGTATTTTATATTCAGCCTTTAGCCGTACACAAATGACAATTAAGTATCCTAATGTTTTTTTTTAATTTATTATTGAGCGGTGTTGTGATTTTTATGGTGAATGAAGCTGCTTTAAAATTGTAAAAAGAAATGTGTGACTTTTATAGGAAATAAATTTTGAAACTACTGAACCGATTTTAAAAATCTTTCCACTGTATGATAACTTATACACAGAGTTCCCAAATAGACTGGATTGTATCTGTTTTCTTGGAAGGATTTGGCTTCAAATGTGTTGCAATGACGATTTTTGCATTATATCAAGTCTCACATTTACCTAAAGTGGTATAAAAATGATGTTTCTTTAAAATGTGACTTAATTAGTCATTTTTAAATTATTTGCGAAAATATAATTTCCCCCAATGTTAATAGGCACACAAGTACCATTTGCCATATTTCAACCATGGGTGCAAAGCCGTTGGTTTCGCTTGTATTTGAACAATATAATGAAAAACTTGTTATCTATTTTTTTTTATCCAATAGTTAGCCGTCCTATTAATAGGAAGCTAAATTTTGTGTTTTAGAATCCTTTTTGCAGCCTCTATTAAACTTAAATATTAAAATAAAATAATATAATGAAGCTTTTACATATCATTTTCAAATGGACTGCCACTCTAAGATTTACTAGTCTAACTCTTAGAAATTAATCACTTATGAGATAATATAAAAAATTTAAAAGAAAATATATTGATTAGGATTGATGATTTTGATCGACATTACTTTGAAAAGTAACTCTCATGAGAAATAACTTATGAATTTCCCAAAAGAATTTTGACACAGAAGAAATATCGTTCTTAGGAAGATAAATTTGGTCTTAATGATTCTATAATAATAAAAAAAATACATATAGAGCGGGCTGCGGCACAAACATTACTACGCCATTGGAGTTATGAGATGAATTTATGACATAGGACAAGATTATTAATAGTATTTCAAACAATAACTGGTCTGCTTCGGCATATATTTGTACGATATGAGAAATTGGCGGTGCTATCACGTCGTTTAGTTTCGGTATAAAGTTTTAACACATAATACGTATCACATTATTACAATAATCGCAAACAAAACAGTATAATAATTGATATTTATAGGATTTGAAAATTTCATGCCAAAACTTTATTACGAGATTACTACTCAGCCTGATCTATCATGGTACCGCTAAAATGAGGAAGTGGTGCTCTGTTCTGCTCATATCGTACCAAAATATCACAAATCTTTGTATTGTACGAGTCGAGATATGCAACATGCACCCTCTGCTGTTCATATCATATCAAGACATGCCGAGGCAACAGCACCATTATTTCATGTACTGTTAATAATCTTCTTCTACATTATAACTTTATCTCAAAGTCGGTGACGTATTCATTTTTGTCGCAGCCGGTACGCAGCCTGGTTTAACATGGTTGAGCACTACATTTCAAAGGTTTGTCTACAAAAGAATTTGCTACTTTAAAATTCAACTTTCCATTAAAAAAAACATATATCTTTTTTAAGTATTTGCTGAGACATTATAAGAAAAGTATGTGTACTATTAAAAATGTTGTGATGTTTTTAAAAAGTTCTACTGTAAGTTATTTACAATAACAAAACTCTCAAATGCCCTACAACTGGTTCAGTGATGGCTGAACACTAAATTTTAACGGTCGACTACTAGAGAACTTGCCCTTTTTAAATTTAACGTTCTCTAAATAAAAACTATTATCAATTATTTAAAAAAATAATTGCTGCAACATAATAAGAAAAATATGTTTTAACATATGTCACTGTTAAAAATTCTGGGCCATTTTTTTTTTTAAATTCTACTTTAAGATATACAAAAAAGCACTTAAGTGGACGACTATTGGCACTTTTACCCTATATAACATATGTCTGCACAAATAAACCTTATAATAATGCACATTTATTATATATTATTTAATATAAATGTAACCACAAAATACCACCTAATCTCCATTGCTGTTGTATATTTCCCACATAGTTATTTTTATCTTTTTTTTTCATTTTATAAAAAGGGATACGTCGACGTCGACAATTTTACTTGGGCTTACTTTTTTTATGAATGCATTTTTATAAATTCAGACAAACTTCGTGCATGTAACTATTGCAGTCTAAGACACCAATTAATTGATGAAGTCAATTCCTTACTTCAGCAACACATAAATCGTAACGCACTGTAAGAAAAGGTATTTTAAATCTATTGAATCAGCTTGCAATGCGAACACTTTTTTTCTGTTTGCGACTGTTTCTATTGCGTCTCCCGATGTTTTTCTTTCCAATATTGAGTTGCATATTATGAGAAATTGTGCAGATTCTTTCAGATGGTAAAATCTCTTTATTTTGAAAAACAAAAAAGGTATAGATTCATTTTTCTTCGATGGTAAATAAAAAATAGTAAATATGCAGGAAATTTTAGAAACGAAAAAAAATATATCAGACACGAATATCACGTGCTGGGAAAAAAGCAAGCTACGTACAGATTATAATTTTTTTCATTGATCACCGTTTCATTCTCTTGATTGTTTATAATATTTAGCGTGAAATTGCACTTTCCTACGACTGAGTTATGTTAAGGCCACTATAACAAAGAAGTACCGAATTTTGAAAAGTAGCAAAACATGGATCACATAAAGGATAGAATGAAATGTTCAAACAGAAACTGCACAAATGCTAATATGGATAAATGTTTAGTGCCGCTTCAAAGTTCATTCATTAGAGCTAAGTATATCAACCATTATCCGCTTAGAAGGCTGCTCAAAATGAGACAAAACTGGTAGATCCTTTTTCACCTAACAATACGGTTATACCATTTTTAAATATACCTAGGCACTCTCGCCGAAAATGTTCGGTAAAGCTCCAATAGCCTGTGAATAAATTTTACTGATTATCCCTTAATAAATTTATCAGTTTGTGACATTTTGAAGATAAAATGAATGCATCGAAACATTGTAATATATTGGTCTTTTCTGTGTACTTTAGGCTGTTTGTACTTACTTACTATGTGTGTACTTTTCTCATAATATTAAAGTATATAATAATTAAGTATATATATTTTGCTGTCTGATGCATTATTTCATGCGAAAAGTCCAAATTTTAATTCCTAATCAATAAGAAATGGCCTAAAAGTAAAAAGTTTTCATCCGACAAATTACTCAATGTATCCGAATAATTTATTACTAATGACATGAAGTATGGCTCTAAATACACATATTGTGTTCAAAAAAGCTGCATCTTATTTATGTGAGATTGCAAGATAATTATTTTAATGTTAACATTTTCTTTTTCAAGATTGCGTTCATAATTGATTGCATTGTGTGTTTAGTTTTAATTAACATCTCCCACTCACTTATCAAAGTGTATATTATTTAAGTTATACATTAGTATGAAAAAAATTTTTTTATAACGATAACATAGGAATCCCTGACTTCATATTTTATTAGCAAAATCTTTATTGTGCCTCCATGACTGATCTATAATCTTCTTTTCCACATGGAGAATACATATAAATAGAGCTTTATAATTTTTTCTGACGTGGTATTAAGGATTTTGAGGAGAAAACGAAGATGGCATTGTATGTTTACATTATGTATTTAAGAAGGAATATCTTTATCAGAAACTTGATCTGATAGATATTCAACATCTGACTTTGCATGATTTTAGCCTTTTCTGTATCGGGCAGCAACTCATCAGAATTTATTTCAGTAGATATTATTAAAATACCATTTTTGGAAGTATTTTTTTTTAATAATACGAATATAAAATATGAAGAAAACACTATTTTCCAAATATTTCAGTAGTATTATTTTCATATTTTCATATTTTTTTTTGTAGTTTATCATTATTTTATAGTTTTCTAATATTTACCAACTTTAATTGTATTGTTAGTTGCAACGAACACGTTACGGTTCGTTTTGATTTTAAGGTCTGCATATACCTTACACAGAGTTTAACAATGTTGCAAAATCAAGCATCACACATAGATTATGAAAAACTTTTAAACATTGAGTATTATTAATAAAATTTATTTTTCATACAATGAAATAAAATATTTCAAAAGGTAATTTAACTCTAAATCCCAAGCTTTAAAAAACTGAATGACCTTAGAATCCCAATAAAATAGCCCAAACTACTTGCTTTTTTCGTTCCCCCATTTTTCACTAGGTAAGTAGTGGAAATGAACCTACTTCTTTCTCCCTTTATCCAAATTTCGACAGTTGTTACACCCCTCTGTTTATCATTGCTCCAGTTACTGGAAAAAAAATTCTTGCTTTTCTTTCTGTATTACTGTCCAGAAAGGCCAACACATTACCCCATCCATCACTGAGACAGACCACCCGTTGACAGTGCCCGAACCATTTAAGGGGAAGGAAAATCATTTCAGCTATCCAGGGCTATTGTGGGTTTCAGACTTTCGGCTATTACGGGATTCTAAAGATTAAACAAAATGCACCTCAAACACGTTTCCGATTTTTTCTCATAGACCATAAAGTAACGGAATTCTATTGTGTGTCCCTGTAACCGAACTACAAAAGTTACATACTTCATTTTCATCAGCGAATATTCTACAGTGAACCTCATTAACATATAAAAATTAAATATCATTTCGACTATATTTACGCCAGATAGAGCACGGACAGACAGATAGACAGGCAGACATACCTTGTTCATAAACACTTTTCAACTATGTTGGACAATGTGAAGAATGCCCAATATTGAATAAATCTTTTAAAAATGCAATATTAATGTTATTTAACGGTTGTATTTACGTGAGATCTGAATTTGTACATTATTTAATCAGTATTTATAATCACTACTTCAGAAATATAATAAAGATAGTATATATTATTTAAGCAGCAGAGAAGTTCCTCTCTGTATGCTGGTGGATAGGATGGTGCTGGGTTCGAACATATGTCGCGTTCGTCGGCATAACAGTTCTGATTTTTCCGTGGCTTTCTTCGAACCTGACACTGGTTGGATTCCCTTAGAAAGATCCTCACGGAGGACAATCCCTCCCGCCCTCGGCCGATATCCTTCACACAGATATCATTCAAACAATCATGTATTATTAAAAATATTTTCAAAGAAAGATTAAAAGTAGCAAAATAGTGGATTATAAAATTATTTTCTGTTATACGTTAATATTTCAAGAATGCTTGAATTATCTTTCAAGTATTGCCTCAGTGTATACTTCTCTCGAAGAGACAGATGAAATATTCATAAAAATCAATCTTTAGACATCTGATGATTGCATTCTGATGAAAAATCGCATATGCAAACAACCTTTTAAATTGGCTGAGCTAAGATCGCCAATCCCAGTCCAAACCCAGTACGCTCTTGAAACACGTTAATTTTCTGTGTTTTAAAAATATTACCTAATTACGAAAGACTGAAAGATATTACCACGACCATTGACAATTTTCTGTATTTGGGTTGCCATTCATTTCCGTTTGACTGGAGGATTTTCAGTTTTTAAGGCCGCATGCAACAGTCGACGTGATGGCTGTTTTCACGATTAATTAAACATTTAAAAATCAGCTTGTGTAAAATGGTTGATTAAATATGTCGCTGTCTCCCAGAATTTGTAACGTATATATATATATTTTTTTTTTGGGGGGGGGGGGGCACGCTAGTATAAGATATTCATTTTAAATAAGACGTAAATTTCAGCTTTAAATGCTTTTCATACGCAATAATTTAATTAATTTTAAATTATTTTTTTCTTCTCCAATATTCCCGAGTAAATATATTTTTCAATTCCAAAGTATTTAGAAATATTATTTGGGCAAAATACATAAAAATGGCTAGTTAAAACTATAAAATAAATCTCTATTCAAATAATGCAATTTTTAATAAAAAATTAGAAATATTTAAAACAATTCTTCAGTTTATAAACTGTTTGCTTCAACGTGTTTATCATACATTCCTGCATAAAATTACCAGTTTTCATCTTTTACGTGCAATAATTTTTGCAGGATAATCGGAGAAAGTGAAATATCGCAATAAATTCAATCACGACACCAGCAGTATTAGTTACGTTTTTTACTTTCTTCTATCTATAATAGAAGAAAATATTGTAATCGAAATTTTTTTCGACTTCCGTTTTCGACGGATTTACACGTTTTAGGGGTCAGAGATTACGAAAAACATGTTTTTACAAAATGTCCGTCTGCCCGTCTGTGTGTCTTCATTGTATCATCGAAAAGTGTATAAAGTTATGCTTCAAATTGAACCTCATTTTTTTCTATGTTTTTGGCTATGGCAAGCAGGTTCTATTAGAATTTGCTGATATTTCAACGAAAGGGGACGCTGTGATCGATATTTTTGTTCCATTTTCACTATTGTATCATCGAAAAATGTATGAAGTTATGCTTCAAATTGAACTACATTTTTTCCCTACGTTTTTGGCTATGGCAAGCAGGTTTTATTAGAATATGGGGATATTTCGACGGAAGGGGGCGCTGTGATAGCCATTTAAAAATTTCAAATTCAAAAAGATATGCAAAAAAAAATAGAAATCCTAAAAGTTTTTTTCCGTTAAATGTTCGGCCTTGATCGGAGAATCCGGAACAATTTTTGTTTTGCCTCTGTCTTAAGGGTGGGTCTCAGTACCCTAAAATCACCTCTCGAGATGCAATTTGTAACTATGTCACATTTAATTTTATTTCTCATTTCACATAACATCTAAATTTATGTAAATTTTACCACTGGTAAAACAATATGTATTCTATTTACCATAATTTTTTTGGTGTTCTTAAACTTGTACTTTAATATAAAAAAAATATTTAAATTTTATAACAATTTCAAAATTGTTTTTCGACTTGTTTCCAGTGCGCGCAAGACTGTAGCAAAACTATTGCTTCTACAATTACAAAATAATTCATATTGATGTAAAACTAATGTACCTTAAAATTATACTTCAATTTAAAACTGATAAACATTTAAATATTTTTTAAAAAAATTAAATTTAAAATTTTGAAAAAATAGTGATTTAAAAAAAATTCCAATTAAAAAAAACTGTTCATAAAAAATGACGAATTTGAAGTATAAGTTATTTATTACATCAATATGAATATATCTGCAAAGTTTTGTATAAATATCTTTATTAGTTTTTGAGAAATATTTCGCGCAAGCGTAAAATTTCAAAAAATGAGAAAATCACATTTAAAGATAAAATTGTTATAAACTTCGAAAATTTATGATTATATCACAACTGAAATACAATAAAAAAATAAAACTGACATTTAAAAACACTTTTTAGGTGGTTTTATTGAAAAAAAAAAATATATTTTAACAATTCTGGAGTATTTATAATGTTATCGTTACTTGAAAACTTATGGTCTTTAATCGTCTCTCGAGATGCAATTCAAAATCATTTCATATTTAATTTTGTTTAACATTCCGCATAACACCTAAAGGCATGAAATTTTTACAACTGACAAAACAGCATGTATTCTATTTATCATATTTTTTCTATATTCTTAAATAGGTACTTTAATTAAAAAAAAATTATAAAAATTGCAAGACTCGTTTCCATCGCACGCAAGACTGTAGTAAGTTATTGCTTCTACAGTTATAATATATTTCATAATGATGTACCTTGAACTTATAACTTCAATTTAAAACAATTAAGAATTTACATAGTTTTTTAATTTTAAATTTTGCAAATATAATATTTTTTTAAAAAAAGAAAAAGTAAAAGCTACTTTTCCATTAGCCGGCGCCAGTGATATACATACATGTACATATGTACATATAGTCACACATATGTGACTATACGATAAAATTATTATAAATTTTGAACATTGTATGATTATATCACAATTGAAATATAATAAAATAAAACTTCGTTTGAAAACATTTTTTAGGTGGTTTTATTGCATCTAAATCGAGCAATATCTAAAATTCCCCTGCTGCATACATTGGACCTTCCAACGCTTTCTGTGCTTCATCTTCCATCATTTTTTTCCTTTTCCTGTTTTTACGGGCCTCATGTGTGGAATCTTTGGCACGAACATCTGCAAATTTTACTCGTGCTTTATATTTTTCCGTAAAACTTTCCACTGACGATTTCGATACCGACAAATTTAAATTCTGCATAATTTGTATAATTGCTTTCATTCCATCATTAAAAACTGTTGTCGCAATGGAAGCAGCAATTTCAGAAATTTTTTTCCCACTGCCAATTGTTTTTGGAGAATATTTCAATAACGTGGAATTGAACGATTCGTTTGCATTTTGCGTTTTACCGCCAAGACAACGCTGCAATAATTCAGGATTAGATAAGTCTTTGAATATTGGTTTTAGCTCAAGCATTACATGGAATGGAAGTCTTTACATGGCTAATTGATTTTTCTTCAAAAATCGCTCGATTGTACTTGCACCATGTGTCTTTTCCCTTCGGACAAAAAAAATGCATAGGCTGACCGTTTGAGGAAGCAGTATGTGACCACACAGCCCAAATGGCTTTTCTCATTTCGCTTACACTATGGCAGTTACCTCTGATTGCATTACCACAGTGGGTTGTCAATTTTAATATGAGGGACTCACTTAACCGTCCCTTTCTACCAATAGTTTTGCCATCGGAAAGTTTTGTTCTCTGCATTTGAGATTTTAATTTTCTCAAACGAGAACTCATTCGCTTTTGTATATGTCCGACGCATTCGATTTTACTAATATCTACATCATTATATGGTTTCGCTTGTTTTAATGACAGAAATGTTTTTGCGTCACTATCTCCGATATAATTAATATACCTAACATTACGTTTTTCAAGCGATCGAGGAAATAATTTCAACATCTCTGAAGATTCCATTTTGCCCGCTGAACCTGTGTGGTTTTTCTGGCACAGCTTTGCATGTTGTTTTTGCCATTTTTTAAAGGCCCTTTATATGAGTCACATCCCTTGCAGTATGATGACATAACGTGGACATCAAGCACTTTTCCCGTATTAGCTCCAATGACAGAACAACATCCGATGAGCGATAAATGCCCAATCGTCTTCCAAGTTCCATCGCCACTGATGGTGATATCTTTGTCATCATCATTCAAAGAAATTTCCTGCAAAGCAGCATTTTGCATGGAAATTTCAGCAACAGACGAAGCAGCTTTACAAATTTGTGTATTCACAGCATCGTATGATTTTTGGGAAATCGGCTTTGGCAAACACATGATATTACAGAATGTTTGCAGATCTGTAAGACTTTTCCCAATGCATCTCATTGCAAATACTGCACGTCTATTTACTTCTGGAATGTTATTCTTTGACTCACTGCTTTTAAAGACTGAAATTTCCTTGTAGGATTTGCATGTTACCTGAATTGTAGAGCTCAAGCCACATAATGATTTTTCTTTAACTTTTACATTTCCACTGCAGGCTTTACACACTAAATTGTTTTCCATAAATGAAAATAAAACAGAAATAGTCACAATCCTATAACCAGTAAAGGTTTCGGGAAAACATTTTTCAGTATTTGACATCTTTCTATTTGAAGCACTCACATTTTCAGGTTTTTTATACTGACTTTTAGCGACATATTTATTTACTTGAAAACGTTTCTTTTTGGGCCTTTTTCCAGATTGTCGTTTTTTATCACAATCCATTTCAAATAAATGCGAACAATATTCAAACAAACAAATAATAATATAATAAATAGCTTGGAACACAGCGGCAGTAAAAAAAAAGAGATCTGACAAAGCAGCAACACTAAAGAATGCGATAAAAGCAGCAATTCTAAAATATGCGATCGTTTCTCGTAAGAAAACAACGTGTTTGACTTTAATTTGCCGTGGACTTTGGAGGTTGACTCCTTACATGGAGTATAGAAAATAGTGTATATGAAATAGCAGTTTCTTTTCGATGTAAACAGAGATCGTTCGGAATGTAAACAGAGATCGTTCGGAATGTAAACAGAGTCCATTACGGAAAGTAAACAAAGCACAGCTGAGGAGTCTGGCTTCCTTTTAAGAGCTTACATGGCGGCGCGTTGTTTTCATCCGAGTGACTCTAATTATAATAGCAATAACTCTTGTTCTAATTGGAGTTCCGAAAAACAAATTACATAAAAATTTTCAGAAAAGATAGGACTTTAACATATCAAAAAATTAAAATTTTGAAAATTTAAGAGTCTTGAGACCCCTTAAAAAATGGCTGAGATATAGCGATATGAAATTTAGGGTGGCTGACATTTTCAAACAAGACAGCAGATTTCATCCATAAACGGGTTTAATTTATGAGTTTTAGTTAACGTGGTTTTAGCAAATTTTCTTTCATTGTTGTAACCATTAATCCTATTATATGCTTATCACTATATATTTATATTCGCCATTGTCAAATTATCGCCAAACTTGGCGAAAGTTGGCGAAATATCGCCAAGTTTGTCGACAAAAATAGGTTGCCATAAGTGAAGCCAATTTGGCTGTAGAGGACAAATTTGGCGATATTCTCATTCAAATTCAATGTTGACGAGAACTGGGGTTGAATCTTCTTTAATTAGTTTCCGCGCATTTTACCTTCGTGTTTTCCAGTAAAATTAGATAATCGTAAAATCAAGAAATAGGGAGGCTATCTGTTCCTTTCGGTTCAGGCCAGAAGGACTTTTCGTAGTTTAGTATACATCAGTTGATCGCATCCCGGTAACCCGACGATTCGCAAGCAGCTGACGTACAACAGAATGACGAAAAATATTGATTTTATTGGCGATGTGATAGCGAATTTTGAAGTATTAATATGACTGAGATAGAAGAAAGTTTTGGGATTGGCACATCCGACTAGTTTTATATTTAGAACTAGGGGCTCTGCCTCCTACGTACTACACTCGCCATACCCCTCCAGACGCCACATGCTCTAAAAACTCACAAGTTTGCTCTGTTTTAAGAATATTACCTTATTAGGGAAGATTGAATTATATTATCAAGTTCAGTGGTGGTCTTCTGTAATCAGGTTACCATTCATTTCCCTTTGACTGAGGAGATTTTTCTATCCCCAAGGCTCGGACGTAATAATTTAAATATTTTAAAGTTTTTTTGAACGTTTACCTTAAAGTATTATTTTCAACTGAAAAGTGTTTGGAAACATTATTATTTGGGGGGGGGGGGGTTAAATCTGGAAACGGCAGGTAAAAAACGATTTTTTAAATATAAAATAAATCTATATAATGAAATTTTGAATAAAACATTTTAAAACAAAACCCTAAAAATTAGACGAATATAAAAAAATGTTTGGACATAGCGCACAACAATCAAGTCACGTATACGTCTAGGAAAGACGATTAAATTGCTATGCATAGTTTTTGATACCATAAAACTTCTGAACTCTCTCGACCGATTTCAACATCAAGTAGCGTTTAAAATAGTTCTTCGATTTAAAACCTGTTCGCTACATCGTGTTTATCATAATTTTTCTATAAAGCTACCGTTTTTCTTGTTTTTATAAGCAATATGTATCTGTATATATTTTCATATAAGCCGAAAAGACCCCTGGTCGCAAGTCAATTACGGAGGCAACAGTAGCATTAGTTACTTTTTTATAGAATAGAGAGAAACATTGATTTTATTTTTAAAAAATCTTTTAACACTAAAATAATTACATTTATTGAACCACAAAATCGATATTATAAAATTATACATCGACTATCACGGCTTAATTTCAGTTATAAAAAATATTATTCCGAAAATATATATTGAGATTTTAAATTTTTCTACAAAAAATGTGAAACACATACAATAGTATGTTAATATATTTTATACAAGATTGCGATTGACAATTGTATAAAAATATTGTGGCTAAAACATTACAATTTTCTTCAGAAAATGAGCCGATTTTTTAAACACTATGTAAAGTTTATATCTTAAAATATTCATTAGAATAAAAAAAAAGAAAATGTATATTATTTAAATTCAAATCCAGTTGCTTTTGAATAAAATTAATATCGAAATAGAGAATAAAATTTATCATTTCCGTTCAAAGAAAAAAAAATAATCATGCTCACATTTGTTATGGGTTTTGAATCTCAGTAAATATGATATTAAATGTTTGAAGATATTTTTCAATTACTAATTGATCGCTTCTAGTACAATTCTTCCATGATAATTTGGCAGTTAAGTAATATAAATTTAGATAGGCTTATTCGTTAATTAAGTTGACAATTACTACAAGCGACGAACAGAATATAAGTTGTAATTAAATAATTAATTGTCTGCAACATATGTGTCTGTTAGCTAGTTCTCACCCTGTACTATTGCGAATACATTCAAGGTCACATTATCGTCGCAGAACTATATCTTTCCCTGTATGATCTTAATTTTACTTCTCTTAATTTATAGATAAACGCGTAACACATTTTCTTTGATAACTCTATGAATATTAAAGAAAAAAACGCATAAAGTATGTCCTTTTTTTGGCTGATTGCTCCGAGGAACTATTATAGTGTGAAAAATGGGTGTTTTCATTTGAAAAAATAAAAACACAATTCTTAAAATGTAGACGTCCGAAAAACACAAACACCCTAAACCGTCAATAACATTTAATATTTGACATTAGTAAAAATTGATTGGTACCGGTATAAATTTTTAAACGATGATTTGCGTCAGAATTAGTGATGAGTATTTTTTTTTTCTACGACTGCACATGTACGTAAAATATGTGGTATGTATAACCATCACAGTGTGGGGAGAGGTATATTGTGCCGGGCAATACACTCTTCCGGTAACAACCGAAATTGTGTAGATGATGGCTTCATGACAAATTAATCTAAATTCCAGGCGATATTTATAGGCATAAAACTTAATCATTAATAAGAGGTCTAAAAAATACACTATATGATTTTTTTTTAGGCTAACTCTTTTCTCTGATTATTATTTTTTAAACTGTAATACAAATTAACATAAACTAATTTCTCTTAAATACTATAAACTTCGCATATTTTTTTAATAGAAAAAATGAAATTTTATTTTAAAATGTTAATTATCGTTTACATATATAATAAATATATTTTGAATTCCATTTATAACACAAAGCACATTCGCTTCGGACTAAATATGTATACAACATGCCGACACAAAGAAAGTACAATATTTGAGTCTCATGTTATCTTAAAAAGTCTATTTGTCAAACTCAAGAGACTATACGTTGACATCTTCTAGTATTTTCTTGATTTCTTGCCAGCAAGCAATCAAAAGGTACCTTGTTTGAAGTTCAGCTGAAAGCTTACTAAGAGAAAAAAAAGATTTAAAAAAGTCTCACTGAAAATAAACTTGTTATTGTTATAAGAGCATTTACTGCAGTGTACGTGAATAATCAGATATTTTCGACTCCAATTTTCCTGTGTAAACAGCTGCCAAATTTGAGTAAAACGTTTTCAATTCACAGCTGTTTAATTCATAGAATATATATATTTCTTTAGAACTTAAAAAAATAAATGATTTATATTTATAGAATAATTATTATTTTGTGTAGTATAGTGTCTAAACATTGGATGTAGAAAGTAATTAATATTTTGGAAAAGAATAAATAAATAAATTTCCGTGAAATTTTTCTAAAACTTTTAGGGAATATTTAAAGGAATAAATATTTTTACAGTGACAGCAATCACAATTTTTTGTGTTTAAGAAAAGGCAACAAAAATGTTTCCCTAAGAATCACATAATTTTTTTTTAGACAAACGAATAAAAATAATTCCCTTAAAATTCAAAAATATTAATCAATTTGTATATGCTAGCAACTGATTTATATTTCTCACATAATTATTATTTTTATTAGCATAGTGTCTAAATATTTTTGGTAAAACATAATTAATGTTTTGTAAAAGAATAAAGAAATAAATTTCCGTAAAATATTTTTTAAATTTTTAGGGAAATTTAAGAGAATAATTATTTTGAAAGTGACATAAATCCAAAATTATTATGTTTAAGGAAAGTCAATATCCAAAGACAAAGGTTAAAGAAAGGTACCTAAGAATATCCTAATTCTTGGAAGGTAAACAAATTCCTTTAAAATTCAGAAATATTAATCAATTTGAATATTGGAGAAGCTGATTTATGTTTCTCACATAATTAGTATTTTATTTAGCATAGTGCCTAAATATTTTATGTAGAACATTATTAATGTTTTGTAAAAGAATAAAGAAATAAATTTCCGTAAATTATTTCTAAAACTTTTTAGGGAATTTTAAGAGAATATTTATTTCTAAAGTGACACAATTCCACAATTATTTTGTTTAAAAAAAGTCAATATTCAAAGATAAAGATTAAAGAAATATTCCTAAGAATATTCTAATTTTATTAAGGTAAACAAATTTCTTTAAAATTCAGAAATATAAATTAGTTTGAATATGGGAGAAGCTGATTTATATTTTTCATATAATTAGTATTTTATTTAGCATAGTGCCTAAATATTTTATGTAGAACATTATTAATGTTTTGCAAAAGAATAAAGAAATAAATTTCCATAAATTATTTCTAAAACTTTTCAGGGAATTTTAAGAGAATAATTATTTCTAAAGTGACACAAATCCACAATTATTGTGTATAAGAAAAGTCAATATTCAAAGACAAAGGTTAAAGAAAGGTTCCTAAGAATATTCTAATTTTATTAAGGTAAACAAATTTCTTTAAAATTCAGAAATATAAATTAATTTATTTATATAAGAAACTAACTTAGAGTTCCACTTAATTATTATTTTCTTCAACATAGTGTACTATTCCAAATATTTAATTTAAAAATAATTAATATTTAAGTAAAAAAAAAAACAGTCCTAAAAATTTTCTAAAATTACTTTAAATATTCTTGCGCCTGTGTCATATCAGAGCGCAATAAAAGAACTGTGAATCAGGATAATAAAAAAATAATCGAAAATAAATTAGAAAATGTCAAGTAGTTTTTAAAATATAGAAAAGTAAACAAACATTAATTTCAAAAAATATTTAGTGCTCTGAACGCTGTTGCCGAACTATGAATAAATTACATATCTCAGTTGCGTTAAGCAATTTCTATTAATAAAATTTTTAAGGAAGGTTATTAGGTAAATTTTCAAAACAAAATTTGCATTTCAAAGGGGAAATTCGATATTACTCTTTGAAAATTAATTTCATGCCCTGTAGTATTTTTTAAACAAAAATTTTGCAGTGCATTACATCAAAAATGAATAAATCTGTAAATCAAGAAAACATGTCTACAAATTACTTAGGGATATAGACCTTCAAATTTTAGAATTTTCAATTTTGCTTTTTAAAAATAAAGAACATTTAGACAGTTCCAAAAAAACTAATTTATACAGCTTCACAATATAAAGAAGAATGTTTAAACAAAAAAATATCACGGATTATATGTATAAGTCTTTGCTTCACATTTTCTTTGAATGTATGTTTTGCGTTATTAGTTACATTCTAAAGAAATCTATTAAAGCTAAAGAGGTAACATTTTTCACGCTTAAAAGCTTATTTGTATTTTTTTTCCATTATATCTAAAATTATGAATGTAATTGTATTAGTATAAATGATATAAAGGAAATTTTTTTTTTCTATCATTTTCTAAATGTTTCAATAATTGATTTTAAAATTCATTTCTTTTAGCGGAAAATAACAAATAGTTCTTTTTAGTATTAAATGATATATTTTTAATCTGAATGTACAATGTACAGAATATATCTGAAATATATTATTTTTTACAAAAGTTTACCTAATTATAATTATATTTATATTATATTTATAATATAATTTATATTTACCTTATTTATAATCGTTAAGTAAAAATTATATCTCCACACTAAATAAAAATATGCCTGTAGCAAGTACTTTTTTGTATTAAATACAAACTGAAATAGCTCTATTTTAAATGAAAAAAAATGAGTATATCTAATAATAAACAGGTTACATGGTTGTAAACATCATATTAAATCTGCTTCGTTCAAACTTTCAATATGCAATCGGTGCACTTAGCTTGCACAAATATGCCGCACAGTGGTCCCGATTGCGTTCGTAGCGCAAAAAATAAGTATTGTCTTTTTGTGTTTTTAAACAGTGCTTTTTTGTTCGTAAACATCCTTTCAGTGTATAGGCAATACAAATGGATCCGATGAAAATAATGAAAGAGATCTTCGTTTGTCCAGATAATCAAATAATATATAATTACCTTATTTTGCTTCAGTCATTTTGGAGAAAAAAAGAACGAAAAATCATGCTTCAAGCATAGATTATGTAGCACTTTCCAACGCTTCCAAAATAATTTTACAAAACATACCGTTTAATAAGCTAAAAGATAACATCTAAGTAAACAATTTGGAAAACGAATAACATATTTAAAAACATAATTTCAGGAATTTCCAACAGATACAATATTCGGAAAAATATCCGAATACTTTTATTCAGCCCTGTATAGGATCTATAGATTTGTATATATACTACATAGGATGCGAAATTTTAGTTTAGTTTAGGAAACGCGTAGCACAGTTTAAAATTATCCTTCTGGAGTTTCTGTCAGTAAACGGAAATGTGTTCACGAACTTTTGTGCTGCCCTGTATAGGATCTACAGAATTTATACACACCACATAATAGACAAAAAGCGAGTTAAAATTAAAATCGCGTTCAGTAACTTAAAACGCACTTCCAGGAATTATTGTTAACAGACAGTAGAGAATCCTTTTGTGTGTCCCTGTAAATGAACGATGACTGCTATACACACACTATTCTGTAGTAAGCCTCTTGTAATGCACCTTAGTAATATATATAAATTTCAATGCGTTTAAAATAGTGAAACATTATTTAAATAAACCGCAGACGATTTTTCTCCATAGACGTAATGTAAAGGAATTCTTTTGACTATCCCTGTAAAGTAACTATAAGTGCTATGCACACCCTATTCCATATTAAGCTTCTTCTAATGCACCGTAGTGATATATATAAATTTCAATGCGTTTACAATAGTGAAACATTATTTAAATAAACTGCAAATTATTTTTCCCCATAGACCGCAAGGTAACGGAATTCTTTTGAGTGTCCCTGTAAAAAAACTATCAGTGCTACACATTTCCGTTGCAATAGGGAACATGCTATAGATAAAGACAATAATATATAAAAATTGCAGAGCAATCCGAGCATATTTACGGGAGTTAGAGCACGGACAGACGGCCATACGGCAGACAAACCGAAGTCATAAGCACTTTTCAACTAGGTTGGAAAGTGCTAAAAAGACAATCTTTAGTTTGTATATACTTCAAATTAATTCATTAGGTGCGTTTGTAATTATATAAATATGTAGAATTTATAGTCGTCGTCTGATGTGTCCGTCTGTCCGTCCGTCAGCATATAACAGCGCAAAAACTACTCATTTGAATGATTTAAAATTTAATGACATTTTAAATTTTATAAAAATAGAATCAAAACGATATTAATAAAAGTTTTATTTATTCTATTAAATACTACTGTACGTAATCTATATAATAAAAGCGCAAGTCATGTGACTGAGGAAAGCAGATACGGGCAAAACACTTCTTTTTTCATATGCCAAGTGGCCATTTTTATGAAAAATTATTTTTTCGAATAAAATTACATAAAAGTTACATTTTTAGAAAGATCGTTAAAAAAAATTGTTTGTTGGAGAGATGAGTTACATTAAAAAATATATAGATTCTGAGATAACTGCAGTGGAAATTAGGTTAACAGCCGAATATCTCAATTCATTAGAGTAAATAAACACAGGAGATTCTTTTATTATGAGTCATAAGAATATTAAACTATGGACGTAATCATCCACAAAGCAAGATCTTCATGGTGAATTTTACAGTGCTGTCTGGGGTAGAAAAAAATCGCATTTGTAAACGTGGCATACGTAATAAGAGAAATAAAAAGGCATGCACATTTCGCTCATAGCAGACGATATAATTCATTTCACTGATATAATAAGGATGATTGTTTTACATTGTGAAACTAGTTATATATCGAACGCTCCTCCTATGTCACGTTTAACATACAATTTCCAACTTGTTTATTAGTCGCGTAGCAATGCCATACACGTCAAACTTCTGAAGTCGGAACTCTTTCTATTCTAAAGAATAACACGTGTTAATATCAATATGTGGAAAAGCGTTGAATTTTTTGCATGTCAATATTCACATACAGACTGAGAGTTATAAAAATAGGTAACCAAAATTTAGTTTACAAAATTTATTCATGGAATTCATAATAAAAAAAAATACTTTTTGGACTTAATTTAATACAAAGTTCACCAGAATGTTTCAACACAAAGTTCACAAAGTTCACCAAATTGTTTTTATAATTATTAGTTGAAGATAGAGCAACAAAATAAACAACAGTAAATTACTAACTGAATACACGATTTACACTATTAACCAGAATTTTTTTACATATGTTATTATTACGTGAAGAAGTATATATATTATTACTCAGTTGATTCTATAATGGAAAACTGCAAACGGTAAATAAAAAAAGTAATTTAAAAATTTAATTATTTTATGCATGCTAAAATTGCAATTCAGCCCACTGAAGTACATTTGGTCCTCTAGAATTTTCAATGTAATTATTTATTTATTTATTTATTTATTTTTGCGCCTTACGTGAACTTTTGCGTCCGTGAAAGCATTTCAGTTAAAATGTTTCAGTCGTCAAAATATAGTCACCATATAGTACATTAAAAATAAAAGAACAAAGTAAAATAGCACAGATAAAAATATATAAAATGTCAAACATCTGTTTCGGAGCCACTAAAGCTCCATCATCAGTGCAAAATTCAAAAGATTAAAACCGAATCAAATTACATAGGCCATGAAAATATGCTTGCGTCTCTTGCCTGCGCCCAAGATTGAATAGCGTTGAGTTTTTCAAAACAACAACGGGGTCAGGAAACACATGTGACGCAGGAAACCAATAGGAGCACCCGGCCAGACCGGGCGAGTTTAAATACGGAGGAGAAAAAAAAAGGGGGGGGGACAAAGAGAATGAATTAAATGAAAGGTAGCCAGACATTTGAATAATTTGGTGTAGGGTAGACCGGGGCACATTTACGCGGATTTTTTTCAATGAATTTTCTAATTTTTATGTTTTAACTTAGGAAATTTTAGACATGGTGGTTTTATAAAGCAGTTAATAACGTCAAAATTTGTGTATTCAGTTATTGCCCTATTTGTGGTTTTAACCGTAAAAAGAAAATTCTTTTCGGTCCAAGTCATTTGCGTAACCGTGACCCGGGAACGGGGAACGTTTACGCATATTCTAAGTGATACCAAAGAGTGAGTGAAATAAATATTTAATCGAATTGAGATGTTTTATTTATAACTTAAAACACTGTTTAAAAACAAAAAAAAATAAGAAAATTAATAAAAGAACATTTTATAGGCTAAACTGACAACATTGCTAGTTATTATTGCTAGTTAAAAACAGACACTATTTAGTCATCTTCATCATCACTGTTACAGTTTTTACAAACAAAAAATAAAGTATTTCCTTTTGCACACTTGTCATGGGACCACCTTTTGCATCTATGACATTG
Source organism: Maratus michaelseni (assembly GCA_963931845.1). Taxonomy (NCBI): domain Eukaryota; kingdom Metazoa; phylum Arthropoda; class Arachnida; order Araneae; family Salticidae; genus Maratus; species Maratus michaelseni. The sequence goes on along the minus strand of OZ007596.1, from coordinate 249,395,513 downwards.
AACCCAGTCTTGTCCTTTTTTTGGATTGCTAATCACAGTAAGAACGTGCGTAAAGGTGCCCCGATGTCAATGCGTAAACGTGCCCCGTCGCCATGTTTGAATTTATTTTTTAGCGTGCAACGAAAAATAATAACATTTCTGTTCATACAAATACAGTTCTCAAAAAAAGATGAAATTCTGCTAATGTTCATATATTTGTTTATCCTTAACTAAATATTATTAGTTCACAATAAGTTTCAATAAATTCAACACCAAATTTACTCACCTTGGAAAAAAAACAGGTTATCCTTTCCGCATGCTAGACCGAAGCTCGACTGACGCTCAAAAACTTGTGAGAATACCCGCTAGGGAGCAGCATCAATCTGTTATGACTGGTGGGACGCCAGTTATAACTCGTTTCGGAAAAAGTGCACTGCGTAAACGTGCCCCATGCGTAAACGTGCCCCGGTCTACCCTATTGGACATATCATTAACTAAATTTCCTAAATTCTTCCATATATGATAAGCTTCCCAAAAATCAAGGTCGTAAATAGATGAGCATTTCTGAATTATTGAACCCTCTGAAAAATTAAAACTGTGATTGTCAGACCAACAATGGTTAGCAATCGCAGAACGTTTAGTGTCACAATTTTTAACATAGTTTTTATGCTCCCCCAAACGGACCTTAAGGGGTCGCGTGGTTTGACCTATGTACATTCTAGCACACTCTCAAGATATCTTATAAATTCCCCCATGTGAAAATCTGTCAATTGGATGTTTGAGATCTGTAAATTTGATTTTGTTATTTGATGATTTGATGATTTGATTTATTCTGTTGATTGATGATGCATAAATTGCTTTAAAATCGAATCTTTTCAAAAATCTAGAAATTGGATGGCTTATTCTAGGAAAATATGGAAGTATAATTAAATTTTCATTGCAAACATTGTTAACGTTGGAATGTGTACTTTTAATTAGTTTATTATGAATTGAATCAACGATTTCAAAAGGATATCCCCAGTCAATGGCTATTGATTGAATGTGATCTAACTCTGCTTTGAGTGAACTCCCAGATGAACAATTTTTTAAGACGCGATGAACATAGGTATTAAAAGCAACCAATTTTTGATTAGGGGGGTGAGATGAAAGATGATGTGGCGGTAAAGAAACTGCGAATGGTTTAGGATAAACAGTAGTTTGGAATGAGTCATTTACGCGGTAAACGATAACATCAAGGAAAGGTAGTTGGTTATTATTTTCAAATTCAGATATAAACTGAATATGTTCATCTACAGAGGCTCATCTAAATATATGTTCATCTAAAACTCAACGTCATTCAATCTTGGGCGCGTGCGAGAGACGCAACCATATTTACATGGTTTAAACATTTGATTCGGTTTTAATCTTTTGAATTTGGCACTGATGATGGAGCTATAGGGGCTTCGAAACAGCTGTTTGCCATTTTATATATTTTTATTTGTGCTATTTTACGTTGTTCTTTTATTTTTAATATAAAGGCACAAAGTTAAATCCACCTATTTTAGATCCTATAGTACATGTTGCCTTCTACGTGTTTTAACATTTTATTTGCTATTTTTGACAGTTTTTTTAGTTTTGAGGGGAATTGTCCAAAATAGTAAAAATAATCTCGTTTTAAATTTTTAGCACAATATTGTAAATTTTGTCATATTTTCAAAAAAGTTTATTCGGCATTCATACAGCGAATTTTGAATTTTTTGCTGCTTTTAATGCGATTTTTAGAGTATTTTCGTGTTTCGCAGCGATTTTTAGAAATTTATAAAAGAAATCCTGCTTTAATATTTTAGCCCAAAATAGTAAACTTTTTCCTCTGCGACTTTCGAATTACATTCTCGTGACTTCCAGAGTTTTCTCGCGATTCGCTGCCATTTTTTTTACATTATTAAAAGGAGTCCGGTTTCTATCCTCTAGCCCAGTAGAGTAATCTTTTTTCTCTTTTTAACCCCCTGAATGGCGCCGGTATATTACCGCTTAATTTTAATCCCAAAATGCCACATTGACACCAGAATTTTAGAATCAAATTTTGAATTTATAAGGTACATGAAGGAAAGCCTTTTTTCTTATTTTAAAATAAATTCGTTCATGAATCTTGGTGTCAATCAATCATTTCAATATTTTTGCTCCAAGAGTACTTTACCCCTGAAGGGGTTAATGATTGTTTATTCGGAAATCGTGCAGCGATTTTTAGAGTTATTTCGCGAAGGAACTGGGCAACGCCGGCCGAATTAAATTGTTTTTCAGTATAATCAATAGTTTTCGTAATTCTGTTGTAAGTCAGCTGCTAGAGAATCACCCGCTTAACTGGATGCGAAGCAGTCTTCGCTGCACGAGCAGCCGAATATACAACACAACTATGAAAAATCTACAAAACCGTCCAAAAATTCGTTATCATAGCGCCCCCTTCTGAGGGAATATCCCCATTTTCATCTGAAACCTATTGTTCATAGTGAAAAAAAATATATATTAACTCGCAAATATAGTTATAGAGTGAACTTGGTGCATTTTTGGTTAAAGTAGAAACAATTTTATCTGATTGATTTAAAATCTTCCCATCATACAAAGAGCTCCAAAATTATGCAAGGACAAAGGGAGCAGTTGTTCAAATTAAAAAAGATAATCAGCTCTTATGCAAGCTCGGCATTGTTACAGATATGCATACTGGTAGAGATGGAAAAGTTCTTGCCTGAACCTTAAGACTTTCGACTGGAACTTTTATTAAACGAGCAGTGCAACACTTATACCCACTGGAACTTGACAACGATAAAGACAAATTAGTTATATTTCTCGGCTGAGGATGTTGCGGTTTCTTGACTGTTTCTAGACTCTTTGGCACAGACGATAAATCTGCAAATTGAACTGAAAAGACTTTTTGTTTATGAAAGAATTTTAATTCGATGTTTTTGTGACGGAGATTAAAATTAGTAGAAGATTTTTTATGTAAATATTGTGTATCAGTATTGTTGTTAGTGTAAGTTTTCCGTTAATTAAATATTGGTCTTCGTCTAACCTTGCATCTTCCATATAAAAAATGCTCAAAGCGAGATTCTCCATTTAAAAGCGTTCCCTCAAATCCATTTTCTGAAGTAAGAAAATTTCATGAGATTTACAGCGCTACATAAGATTTAGAGAATTAATATATTTCTATTTCATATATAAAGTTTGGTTCAATTCTATGCATTTGGTTTTATACTTTCCAATTATAATATAAGGCATATGTAAAAAGGTAGGTGATTATTTTCCGTAAAAAAAAAAAAACAGAAATGAGAAAAATACTTAAAAATTGTTAATAGAAATAAGAAAAAATGTGGTACCATCTATTGGAATTGTAATAAAGTTAAATGTTTACTAGAAAACTAATGAAATTTTTACTTTAATTTAACTTTAAAAGTCTCTTTATTTGAAAACTTTTTAAGAAAAAAAAAAGTCTTTTTTTTATCTGAAAACTGAATTTTTTCGAAAATCTTCTGTTGCTTGTATCCATGTAAAGAGAGTTATTATTCAACCAGTCTATTATAAAAATAGAAGTTTTTATTTCTTTTAAAAATTTGCTAACAAATATTGTGAAAAATGTTTGACATTTTAATTATATTATTACTTTTTTTTTCTGTAGAACTTTTAAGTTGTTTACCGACAAGTTTTGACGGGTACTATCTAGTGTTATATTTGTTTGATTAAAATTTTCAGAATTAAAACGATCTTATATTTTCTTAACACATTGTATTTTTAATAATTTTATGTGTAATGGTAAAAGAAAAATAAATATATTAATCTCAAATGTAAAAAATTAAAATAATTATTAAACTGTCAAAAAGGGGAGTAGATTAAAAAACAATTTCCAAGTTTTTAGTATAAGAAGATACCGGGTAATATGAAATATACTTTAGATACTAAAAGATACTAAAAAAAAATCAGATAAACATCCATTTTATGAGTTTCAAGTTTTATTGAAATGGTACAGAAATAAAGATTTCTTTTGAAAAATATCCAAAAGGTAATATCATAAACCTTCTGCGTAGGCGAAATTTCATATATCTATTTGAAAAGGATTCTTTTCTGTTTTAAAAGCCTTAAGAATAGATAATCTAAAAATAATATTTCTAAATCATATAACATCAGAGTTGGAGCAAAAGAAAATATTTGTGTTATACAAAGTACATCCTAAATTATTATACTGTTTATAGATCCTTTATATTTTATGTAAGTAATTTTGAATTAAATTTAATGATTGATAAAACAAAATTACTTAACTGAATTATGGAGAATGAGCACAAATAAGTTCACATCTCTTAAAAATGCACATGATTAAGTAATTGGTTAAATTACTTTAAAAGCCAACACCACAAATTTAGTTTAAGATATAATTTCATATTGAGAAAATAATATTGTTTAACATTTACCCATTAAAAAGTTTGAATAGAGGATAATTGACTAAAGTTTAATCGTTGATTAAGAAATTAGTAATTAATTTAGACTATTATTTCTTTTCGCATTTTTTTAGTTATGTTTTATAGAAGTACAAAATATTTGTTAACTTATTAAAAATAAATATATTTTTTCAATATTGTAAGAAACACAATTAATGTTGCAAAACTAGTTTTGCAACATGCCAATTAAACCATTCAACCCCCTTGCCTTTATAAAACTTCGCAATTTTATGCTTTTAGAAATGAGCACGAATTCAAAAAATGTATAAGAAACTGGCCAATTTGAATTTCAGAAGAGTCTTAAATGCAAAATAAATTTGAATGTTTATAAAGAATGTATACCTTAAATCTCTTTTATGCCTTTATTATGTTGTAGGTCACTTAGTCAAATATGAAATGAGATTTTTTTTAGTGTTCATAAAATAACTGGATGTTTTCTACTATTACCAAAATATCTTTCAAAATATGTCTAATGCATGAAAATTGTCATTTTAACGAAATTACTTCAGAAATATCTAAAATAAATAACGCTTTATATTCACGTACGCTTCTACATAGCTGTTTTGAATGTCTCTAGGACATTTTTGAGATAAAAAATTTGTCTTACGTCAAATGTTACATGTTTATTTTTAGAAAATAAAAGATATTTCAAATATGAAATTTCTTTCAGATAAATGTTGGGAACAAAATCAATTCTTTAAGTATACACATGAAAAATTCAGCGAAATATATAAATATATAGAATTAAAGGATAGATGTAGTTTATTTTGCGAATCTGAAACTGAATGGCATTAAGTTTGCTCTTTACCGATATAATAATGGAAAAATAAACCATCTAGCATTCTGAAAAAATGTTTTCTTACTATTATTTTAGTTTTGTAGGTGTAGTTGTATTGTTCCTTTAAAATGAATTGTTTTTAAAAAACATCAATAGTCAGACATAGAGAAAGAGGTAAGATAGGGTTTACCGGTATTCTTCTGGTACATCGAGAAAGGAGAATAATCCCTAATTGGAACTAGTATTCGCCGTGGTAGTAATCTATTATCTAAGTGGCTTTAATTATTACACAACACTGCATCTTGAATAATGTTGGAATACTTTTTCTGTGAAAAACAAATTTAACAAAGCTTAATTAATTATTGCATTTCAAATTAAATTTTTAAGTTTAACTTTAGGAGTTATATCTTCACGACTTATATACATAAAATTTGAAAAAAGGTGTTTTTTTTTCTCCAGAATATTATTATACCAGACTTTGAGAATCTCTCTAGAAATCCCACCTGATGATGATGAAAATTTTAAAAGGTTGTGTGTTACTTGTGTAATTTTTAACCTTTTGTTGCGGTGATGGGGGAGAAAGGAGAGAGTGGCATCTAGGGTGATAACCAAATACGGAAAAGTACTGCTTTTTGACAGAGAATAATTATCCAATTTATAAATAGGTGCACATTGTAAATATCTGGGTCTTCAAAGGTTTGTAACTTTACACTTTCCATATGAGATAATTAATTTGTTTTCCTTTTCCCAGTCACTGATTAGATCCAAGGCCAACTTGCCCATCATCTCCAGAAGTTTTGTGAGACCATGTATAATGAGTAGTAGGTGATCCTCATATGGAATTGCTATTATACCGAGTCTTTGGAGAATCTTCATCAAACCATTCGTAAGTATTCTCCATAAGAAAGGGCCGAGGCACGAACCCAGTGAGCATCCACGAGAAAACCAGTGTATTTTTTTCGGATTGCCAGTCAGGGTAAGTATCACGACTCGTTAAAAATGAAAGGATAATATTTTGGTGTGATTGGTGTATGGACAAATTTCCTGTTGGGTAGTTGCCCAAGGAAAATGATCAAAAGCGTTGCTGAAGTCCAATGATATCAGAGAAATATGTTTATTTTCTTCTGTTAGGATGGCTATATGCGAAAAAACATTTTGTAATGCTATCTGGGTGGAATATCCTTCTATAAATCCATGCTGTGAGTTGAATTGTTCTAGTGAGGTGTTTAGAGAATGATTAATACGTTTAAGAAGTAGCTTTTTGTATACTTTTCCGAAGATTAGGAGGAGAGTAATCGGTCTGTATAAGAAATGTTCTGTTGGAGGTTTATTATCCTTTAAAAAGTAGACTATTTCACCTATTTTCCATAGGTCTGGAAAGTAGTTCAGCTTCAATAATGAATTATAAATATCAAGTGAGTGGTTGCTTATTTTCTTAAATAGGTTCCTTAGGATGTAATGGTCTATATCGTCGTTTCCCGGCGCCTTGACTTTCTGAAAGAAGTATATCGTTAATCTCAATTCCTGGAGCATAAATTTAGGAGCTATTGGGACTGGAGTGAAGTGTTGAGAATCTGGTTTATTTAAGGGACCAGATATTTGTTCTGTTAATTCCTGATAGAGGATTTCTTTTGTTTGAGTTGTTGAAATGGAGTTTGAGAATGAATAGCATTCTTGTTTGAAGAATTCTCTTAATGTAATTTTCTTCAGTTTTCCATATAGTTTCTCTTGCACTACTGCAGAATTTTAACCACGCCTCCCTTTTGGCCGCTTGAATGTTTTTCCTGTAGATAGTTCTTTCGCTTTTATATTTACTATGGTAGTCTTGCGTTGGGTCTTGGATCTTCGAATGAAGATGGCACAAAAATTGCTAACACAGCGCGAACTTCCAGTGTAGTATCCCAAAATTCAACTGAATATTGCTGGCCATAGCCAAAAACATATATATGAAGTTTGGTTAAATTCTATGCATGCCTTCATACACTTTTCGATGATACAATAATGAAAATGGAACACAAATTTCTATCACATTTCCCCATCCATCAGAATAGCCCCAAATTCAACTGGGATCTTCTGCTCATAGCCAAAAACATATACATGAAATTTGGTTAAATTCTATGCATAACATCATACACTTTTCGGTGATACAATAATGAAAATGACACAAAAAACTGAATCACAGCGCCCCCTTGCAGCGGGATATCCCTAAATTCAATTGGGACCTGCTGTCATAGCCAAAAACATATACAGGGTGTCCGAAACAGTCGAATAACTCGAGAAAAATACCCGATTTAATAACAGAAAATGCATGTTCAATATTTAAAAAATATGTAGGTATATCAAAGTTGCCGCTTGGGGGAAATACGTAACTTTTACATATTAACATTTTCTTTGAAAAATCGTAGATGGCACTGTAATCGAGTAAAATGCAATGAGAATCGTTTCCATTGAAAAGTATGGAAATGGTTGAATAACTCCAGAAATATACATCGGATTGAAAAACGGAAAAATATTTTAGAAAAATCTATTTAGGGATATAAAAGTTGCCATTTCTCTAAAATATTGAATACATATTTTTCGTTTTACAATCCGATGTATTTCTCGAGTTATTCGACCCTTTCCAGACTTTTCAAGGGAGACGATTCTTACTGCATTTTACTCGATTACGGTGCCATCTACGATTTTTCGAAGGAAATGTTCAATACAAAAGTTACGTATTTTTTTTCCCGTAGAATTCCAATATGGAATTAAAAGGGGGGTTACCATTTAAGATTTCAAAGGTGCCCCCCTTTCCCTCCAAGGGGACAGAGTTTGGGGAGGGGGCAACTTTGATATACCTAAATGCATTTTTCAAAAATATTGAACATGCATTTTGCTGTTTTTCAATCGGATGTGTATTTCTCGAGTTATTCTACCGTTTCTAGACTTTTCGGTCACCCTGTATATGAAATTTGGTTTAATTCTATGCATCACTTCATACACTTTTCGATGATACATACAAGACACATATAGACAAACAAGGACACAAGGACAGACAGACATATTGTAAAAATATGTTTTTCGAGATCTCTGACCCCCACACTGTGTAAATCCGTCGAAAAACGGGAGTAGAAAAATTTTCGATTAAAATACTTTCTTCTATTAGAGGCAGAAGGAGGTAAAAATGTGACCAACAATACTCGATCAGAAATATTCTATAAAATGCTATACTTAATTTTTTCTTAGGATTTTGTATACATACAGAAATTGCACGACACCTTAAAATGTTGAATATAAACATCTAATCTTTACATAATATTTTTCCTTCGGTAAGTGTTTTCTTCGGATACCAAACGGCAAGTCATTCGGTCGAGTAGTTTAAGAATTATGAAGATTTAATTTTTGGAAATCCTAATGTTAATTTCCTTTTTAATAGTTGCAAAACAAATTTCAATGTGTGTAAAGTTTTATTAGCAACTCAAAAACTGCTCAGCGGAATCATCTGTAAAGTTTGTATTTCCTTGTTTGAAGCCTCTAAAAATCGATTTCTAAAAAAAAAAATCATAATTCATTCTGTTGTGTGAAAATTATTTTAATTTTTAATACATACATATATGAATCGGTGAGAGATGAAAGGAACTAAATCCATTCTTTTGATATTTCCCAAGTCATGGATATAGTGTTTTTAGAAACCCAATTTTTAAATTCCTCCCTCCCTAACATGCATAGATAGCACTCAAGTCATGGATATAGTGTTTTTGGAAACCCAATTTTTAAATTCCTCCCTCTCTAACATGCACAGATAGCACTCAGACTAAGTTTCTTTTTTCACGAAATGTTCAATAAACAAGAAAACCTTTGAAATCATCTTACAACGAAAAATGTCAAAATATGGACTTAGTTACTTTTGACAATCAATGATTCACACACACACACACACACACACATATATATATATATATATGTATGTATACACTGTAATTAAAGGATATTGTGTTTGTGTATGGATCTTGCGACTGGGGAATTGTTTAGATGATACATGATCAACAGATCTGGTAGGCTATATAAAAAAAACAATTATACTTGTTTAGCAGAAAAAAATGCATTGTATTGAGCCTTTGGGTACAAACGAAAAAAAACACAGATAGTGCATATTAGAAAAAAACAAATGAAAAAGGTGTTTCCTTCAAAGAAAATCGTTTTTAGTAGGGGTATGGATTCCCGGACGGCTAGCAACGTTGAACACTTTTGAGGCATGGAGTCAAGAGGTTAATAATGAGGAGCTGGGGTATTCTGTCCCACTCCTCCAGAAGAGCTCTTTACTGTTCTTGGAGTGTTTGTGTGGGTGGTAGGCAACTCATCTGCCTAGAATATCCCAAACATGAACTAACGGATTTATGTCCGGAGAACATGCTGGCCATTTCAATCGTATGATTCCTTCCTCAAAAAGTAAATCATTCAACAAGTGATCACGATGTAGCCTGCAATTGTCTCCCATTAACACAAAGTCATCTCAAATTGCTGTAGCGTAACGGACTACAATAGGTTTGAGTATCTCATCTCTATATCACTGCTTGGTCAGAGCTCTATTTCGAATGATGTGGAGGTCGGTGCGTCCATCAATGGAGATGACAGCATAGACCAAGACTCTCCCACCGCCAAATTTGACACTTCCTTGCACAAACTCAGTGTTGTTATTAGTGCCACGTTACCTCCAGATGGAAATACTCATATTATCAGGATGAACAGAAAAACGGGACTCGTCAGAGAAAGTAATATTGTGCAATTCATTTATCGTCCAGTTCACATGCTCTGTTGCCCACTCCCTGCAGGTGCCACGTTGCCTTGCTGTAACGTAACATTCCAGTGTACTGCGAGCATACAGAGCTACAGCGTGGAGCCAGTTTAGGACAGTTTGTATCGAAATTATGGTGCCAGTAGCCGAGCGAAGGCGTTGTTTATGAAAAGTGGCATTCATATTTCGGTGTCTCCGAGCTGTTAGTGTTAAATATCGATTTACATTGGGCGCTGTTGCACGTCTACGACCTTGGTCTGCTTTTCGGCCTGCATTTACAGTCTTCAAAAAAGGTTCCAGATCCTGGAAATCACACTTTGTGAAATTCCAGTGGCTTCAGCTACTTGGGCTTGTGCTTGTCCCCCTTTAACCGACGAACAACTCTTTAAGTTTCTGATTCGGTTAAATGGCTTCGTTAAGAACTCTTCAAAACAAAGCACTTACTGAATGTTGATCATTGTTTTCCGCTTTGTCTTTTAGTAAGTTGAAAGCCAAATTTCATTCTCTGCCGCTAAAGCGTCGTTTTTGACGTCAAACTCAAAATTCGTATACTTCGAAGATTGAAAATGAGAAAAATGTGCATGTGTGACTCTCTTTTTCCATTTTCTGCCAAAGATCGCTTATACCGTTATTTTAAATAAGACTTGCGATATCCTTTAATTGTTTTCAGCAATATATATATATATATATATATATATATATACATATATATATACAGGGTGCAAAATGTTATCTATCGCCGACCTTTAATTTCCCAACCGTTGGTTGTACACATGTAGTTCCAATTACAAAAGCTTTTAAAATGAGGTAAATATTCATGTTATGGCGTTAATTAAAATAAAAAATGAATTTTATAAAAATTACGAAATCTAACTTTTTATACGGTCCCCCGATCCCTGTAGTTATATTTAGTAAATGTTTGCCCATATCATAACAAATAAACACATATCATAACACAAAATGTTTGACTTTTGTACGAAAATATTTACAGAGTTATTAAACTTCAAAGTTTGAAAATTTTTCACATGTTTTTGTCTTTCATTCAGGGATCAGTTAAAAAATGAATTAGAGTAATTTGAGATCGAAATCAAGGTGCAATGTCCTTTTTACGGCAAAACTACCTTTTGCCGGTATCGCTAAATCGGTCTATCACCAAAGAGGGTTATTTCATCTAAAATTTGAGCTGACTTTGAGGGGTTGTATACAAAACGAAGAATGAAATATTGAAATTAAACAGAAAAATATATATCAATTTATTATCATATTAGAAATTGGTCTACTATAAAAAAAATACACCAAATACAGGAATCTACTAGAGGTACTGCTCAAAGTGTTCTCCATTGGTGGCAATGCACAATTGAATGCGTGACAGTACTGAGTCCTGGACACGTTGGAGTATAGCAGGCGAAACCACCTTTAACCGGTATCACTAAAACCGGGTATCAAAAAAGAGGTTTTTTTCATCTAAAAATTTAAGCTAACTTTTAGGGGTCAAACAACATTCAAAAGTTAATTTAGGCAGTGTTGAATTCAAGGTTGGCCCGGGAGGGACATCCCCCCCCCCTTCCACCTGGAGCAATGAAATGTCCCTCCCGGAAAATGTGAGATTATGTGTTTTCAATGCTCAAAAAGTGCAATTTCTCCACGGAACCTCATAATGTCCCCCCGCAGGAGAAAAGTGTCTGAATTCAACACTGGAAGTAGGTATTGTTTGTTTTCCGAAAATAAAACCTTCCGCTCTGCGTAATGCGTCCAGTCTGTTTTGATTTTATCAAAATAGAGTTGAGTCGAGTTTGTTTAGCTGCGTTTGGCTGAGTGCCAATCTCAGTGACCGCCTACAAGAGAACGCAGACTTGAACTTCGGAAAATACTCATATCAGCGAAACACCCCTTTCGATTGTAGAATCGTCCCAGAGGCTCGAATCGTCCTGGTGTAGAATCGTCCTGGGCGCGGTTTTCAAAAACGAATCGAAATCAGTAAAATAAAATATACTCACTAAAAACTTGATAAATGGCAGCAGAATGCAAACGACTAACCGAAATATAACGAGCATGAAAATAAAGATTATGCAAATTACAATAGTACCGCAGCACAACGCATTCGGGATAAAACACGAGCCACTAACAGTGGACATGCTAGTCAGCGCATAGATTGTGATGGCAGGCTATACGTACACGCAATATACCGAAATGATACTTATTTATGGTGAATGTCAGAGGAATGCCAGAGCGGCTGCGAGGGATTTATTCAGAGCGTTTTCCTAGAGATCGACATCCAATGAATGAAATAATAACTGATGCATTGCACTGTCTTAGAGAGACCGGCTCTGTTGCACCACGACCCAGAACAAGTAGACGCGCAAAGTGTAATGTTCGAGTGACACCGGAGGAAGTGCTGGCATTCGCCCTTTTAAATCCACAAATGAGCACGGCGGAAATAAGCGAGGCATGTGGATACACAAGTCAGCGTGTCTGGCAGTTATTACATGCACATGATATTACATCCATACCATCCAACACTGCTGCAAGCATTGATGTTGGGTGACCTTGAAAGACGGTTTGATTACTGTAATTCCATGCTAAACACTATACAGAAAAATTCACCGTTCCTTTGTGACATTCTGTGGACAGATGAGGCAACGTTTACACGGAGTGCTCATTGTGAACGTGCAAAATGTGCATTACTGGTCTCTGGAAAATCCTCACATCGCCCGGACAGTACGAAACCAGGTACGCTGGTCAACGAACGTGTGGAGCGGTATATGTGGAACTCAGATTGTTGGACCCGGTACGTGTCTGGTGTGAAGATCTCCCTCTGCGAAATGCATGCCGGTGTGGTTTCAACATAATGGAGCCTCTCCGCATAAAGCATCAAACGTCCTTGCGTATCTGGCAAACGAATTCGGTCGCCAGATCATCGGATATGGTGATCCGGTAAAGTGGCCACCGCGTTCATCGGACTTGACTCCCATGGACTTCTACCTCTGGGGATACATCAAGACACAGGTGTATGTGACTGAGCGTAATTCTCTGGTTGATCTGAAGCAGCTCATCATCCTTGCTTGTCGAACAGTTACACCTGCTATGTTCCAACGTGTCCAGGACTCAGTACTGTCACGCACTGAATTGTGCATTCCCACCAATGGAGAACACTTTGAGCAGTATCTGTAGTACATTCCGGTATTTGATGTATTCATTTTTTTATAGTAGACCGTTTTCTAATATGATAATAAATTGATATTTATTTTTTTGTTTAATTTCAAAATTTCATTCTTCTGTTTGTATACGACCCTTCAAACTCAGCTCAAATTTTTAGATGAAATAACCCTCTTTGGTGATACACCGATTTAGCGATACTGGCTAAAGGTAGTTTTGCCGTAAAAAGGACATTGCACCTTGATTTCGATCTCGAATTACTCTGATTCATTTTTTAACTGATCCTTGAATAAAATACAAAATCATGCGAAAAAATCTCAAACTTTGAAATTTAATAACTGTGTCAATTTTTGTCGTACAGAAGTCAAACTTTTTGTGTTGTATTTGTTATGATATGTGCAAACATTTACTAAATATAACTATAGGGACCGGGAGACCGTATAAAAAGTTAGATTTCGTAATTTTTATAAAATTAATTTTTTAATTTAATTAACGCCCCAACATGAATATTTACCTCATTTTAAACGCTTTTGTAATTGGAACTAAATGTTTACAACCAACGGTTGAGAAATTAAAGGTCGGCGATAGATAACATTCTCCTGAAAAATAGTTATTTGGAATGTAATAACTCTCTAAAAGAGTCAAGTATTTCTCCCATTAAAAATTATTTCTGAGCTGTTAGAAGTGGAACTAGCTATTTTTATAGAATTTTATTTTTAACTCTGTTACCTTCTAAATTATTAGAAATAAATTCTTATTTACTTACAACATATAGTTAAACAATCTTCCAAGCAATTAAAGATTTGATAACATGTCACAATTTATTTTACTTTCTTGTCTATTTTAAAAGATATAATGAGCTGTTGTGTATCTCGCTTAATTGTGTTTATGACTTTGATATATCTACCTAAATATATATATATATATAACATATAATTTCATTATAAATTGAATCTTATTTTTTTTATAGAGTCCTGTTAATCCGAACAAATTGGGTCTGTCGCATGTTCAGATTAACGAAATTTTGGATTATCCGAAATTCTGATATATATAAAATAAGAAATAGATAAGGCAAAAGAAATTCTCAAGGTAATTTCTATCCTGAGGAATTTGACATGGCAGACAGTGCTCGTATAACACATTCAGAAACTGCAAATGTGCTCCAATTATCATTCGCTATGTAACAGCTAAACGAACAGCGCTAGTAGAATGGAATAGAGCTAGCTACTAGAACTAGATGAATTATTTTAGGTATCTTTATCTGACGTAACTGGCGTTATATCCATGTCAAGTTCTCGCTAATTTGCGTTATTATCTAGATTTTCATCACTTCGTTAGAAAACTATAACAAACTTCTTCATCTCAAGGTATCGTGTTACGTATGCATTATTTAATTCAAAGTTTCAATATGTTAAGAATGTTTTTTACTTATTATTTTTTTAATGTACCACAATGATGTTTGTGCTAAAAGTTAATTTAATCTTTTAATAAGCTAACCGTACCAAATAAGGCTGCGTTAAGGATTCAAATACATATATTTACAATATTTAATCATGCATACTCTTGTCACTGTTGAAATATAACAGGGACGTTATAATCTAGTCGGATATGCCAAACCCAAAACTTTCTTCTGTCTCATACAGGTTAATACTTCGAAATTCGCTATCACATCGACAATAAAATCAATATTTTTCGTCATTTTGTTATACATCAGCTGCTTGGGAATCGCCGGGTTACATGGATGAAAAGAACCGTTCGCTGCACGAGCAGCCGATGTACAATGAGGAAATTGCACAAAAGTCGCTATCACAGCGAACAGTTGCATCGGAATAGCCCAAATTCAACTGGGAGACGTACAGGCAATAGTCAGAAACATATACATAAAATGTGGTTGAATTCTATGCATAACTTCATACACTTGTCGATGATACAGTAATGAAAATGGAAAAAAAAATTCTGTCACAGATCAACCTTCCGACGAAATAGCCCCAAATTCAATTGAAACCTGTTAGCCATAGTCAAAAACCTATAAATGAAATTTGGTTCAATTCTATGCATAACGTCATACACTTTTCGATGATAAAATATTGAAAATGGCAAAACAATCACTATTACAGCGCTCTTTTATGGCGGAATATCCCCCATTTTGAAGAGGGTTCTGCTGGCAATAGATATAAATGGAATTTGGTTCATTTCTGTTCATATATTCATACACTTTTCGATGATGCAATATACATACACACGGACACACAGTCCATGGAAATACGGACATATGGACAGACAGACATTTTGTATAACCATATTTTGCGGGATCACTAACCCCTAAAACTTGTAGATCTGTTGTAAACCGGAAGTTAAAAAATATACAATACAATCTTCTATTACATACAGAAGAAATTATAAATGAAACTTAAATCGGTCTTATTAGAAGAATATGTTTTAAATACGGCCGTAATTTTCTAAGTACATGGTTTAACATTAATCAATAAATGTTTTAATGGTAGTACACCAAAATAGAATAAAATAAAATAAGAGTTTTTAAATTGCACATTTTAAAGACTGAAAATTAAATATGTAGTTATTAAAACGTCAAAATAAAGCTATTATTTTATGAAGTGATTGAACTGGACATTATTCACATTTCAGGTGGAAAAATGTACTTGTGTTCATTAGAGACAGTTCCACTCATTCTGCATGGACATACTTCTTTAAATTTGAACAAAGACTCTTAACTAAGACACGATGATCAGTTTGGCAAATGAGGCAATAACTTCTGTTTTTCACATATTTCACTTTAAAAGACAAACAGTATTAAAATACAGGATATTTCAATATACATTCAAAAATATTGATAAATTATCTCTTACATCATGGAAAGTTTGTAAAATTCAATCAATAATTTACGCTAATCTCATTAGAAAATTTGCTTGCTGTTTTTAACAACATCGTGCCGAACGATTCAGTGGTCCGAAAATGAAGACGAAGCCGGTATTCGTTTGTTTTTAAAATTATCGTCACATCTCAAGCACACATATACTGCTAGGTACGTGTTGCCGTCTGTCGGTCCGAGATCGTTCTATACAATATATAAGCTGATGGTCTTATTAATAGCATGGCTTTTTTTGGTGCAAGTGCCTTGCTATTTGTTTTATTTTATTTTTTATTAAGACTCGTTTTATTGGTTTACTTTTTAAATTTGAAATTATTTTTGGATTGAATTATCAGGATTATAGGAGTTCGGATTGGTTAATTCTACTGTATTTAAAAAATGTACCAAAGTTTTTGGTATAATAATTAGATAGTTTCAATAGAAGTTATAATAGATATTTACAATAATAGAAGTCATTCATTTATTTTTTCTTATATTTACATGATAAGCTCATTTAAAAAAGAGGTTTGCCTGATGTCGATTATAATAAAAATTTTACTGATTGTTTTACAATAGATTGTAATTTATTTATGTTGTCTTTATAAAATACATATTTTACTGCCTCTTGGGTTCATACTCAGGGCTCTTGGGTTGAAAAAAGAAGCTTTTCATTTTATATAAAAAAAATTAATCGGCGAAATGTTAGTTCAAATTAAATTCAATTCAATTAAAATCGGCCGGCACCAAAATGAAAATTTCACAACGCTTACGTAAAATTTCAATATCTCTGAAATATTTTAATTGTATTTTTTATAAAAGAACTTATAAAAATTCTAAATAATAAACCAATAAAATATACATGTAGTATTTAAGAGGGATGTTAGCGTAACGCTCGTTAAAATAAGATTAAAATGTTATTATTTTATGGAGGAGGAGGGGAGGAGGGAAATGACAATTTATTTTCAATCTGAAATCACAATGACATTAGAAAAACAAAAAACAACAAATGCCATATAAGTAAAATTACTCTTATCATCGCACTGTAAAACAGACAAATGTTTCGTAATCTGCGAAAATATAATATACCCACGAACAAAAATATACAATAACATGTTCTGAGTAACATACAGTAACATGTTCTGAGCCATATATACAAAATATTTAAAATGAAACAAATTACAAATTTAAAAATGTGCACTCGATGTGTGGGAAAAAAAAGGAAAGTTACCCATGATTCCGAAAAGCATACTTTATTTTAAAATATCTCAGCAGATTTACAAAATCATTAAAAAAAAAAAAAAAAATTTTCTGTCACTCATTTTCATAATCAATTCCGGGAATTTTGTTAATTTTTTTAAACAGTTTTATCAAACCGAAATATCGGTGTTTTAAAAGTCATCAAAATTTTCAGAAATTTTTAAATTTATTACATTAATTTCTTAGAAATATAATTTCTCTTCTCTGTTTTCCAGTGATATTGCATGACATTTAGCTTTAAATTAGAATTCATTCTGTAAACTACACGTTGGTTACTTTTTTTTTTTTTTTTTTTTTTTTTTTGTGGCTATGCAGATTACTTTTTTAATGCTTCTAAATTTTCAGTTTAAGATTTATACAAACGAAAGATGTTTTTTATTTAATTTTCATTAAAATGCAAGTAAATACTTTGTTCTTGAATCCGGCCATATATACAAAATATTTAAAATGAAACAAATTACAAATTTAAAAATGTGCACTCGATGTGTGGGAAAAACAAAAGTAGTATGGAATAAGGTTGACGATTTAATGATTAAAATTCGATTTTGGAAATTGCAAACAATTATAAACAAGAACGAAAAATCATGCGTCAAGCATAAATTATGTAACACTTTCCAACGCTTCAAAAATAATTTTACAAATCATACCGTTTAATAAGCTGAAATATAACATCTGAGTAAACAATTTGGAAAACGCATAACATATTTAAAAACATAATTTCAAGAATTTCCAACATATGCAATATTCGGAAAAATATCCGAATACTTTTATTCAGCCCTGTATATGATCTATAGATTTGTATATGTACTACATAGGATGTTAAATTTTTGTTCAGTTTAGGAAACGCGTAGCACAGTTTAAAATTCTCCTTCTGGAGTTTCTGTCAATAAACAGAAATGTGTTCGCGAACTTTTGTTATTCCCTGTATATGATCTACAGAATTTATACACACCACGTAATAGACAAAAAGTGAGTAAAATTTAAAATCACGTTCAGTAACTTAAAACGCACTTCCAGAAATTATTGTTAACAGACAGTAAAGAATTCTTTTGTGTGTCCCTGTAAATGAACGATGACTGCTATACACACAATATTCAGTAGTAATCCTCTTGTAAAGCACCTTAGTGATATATATAAATTTCAATGCGTTTAAAATAGTGAAACATTATTTAAATAAACCGCAGACGATTTTTCTCCATAGACGTAATGTAACGGAATTCTTTTGACTGTCCCTGTAAAGTAACTAAAAGTGCTATACACACCCTATTCCATATTAAGCTTCTTGTAATGCACCTTGGTGACATATATCAATTACAATGTGTTTAAAATTGTGTAACATCATTAAAATAAATCCTAAATGATTTTTTCCCATTGACCGTAATGTAACGGAATTCTTTTGAGTGTCCCTGTAAAAAAACTATAAGTGGTACACACTTCCGTTGAAATAGGGAACAAGCTATAGGTAACGGCAATAACATATAGAACTTGCAGAGCAATCCGAGCATATTTACAGGAGTTAGAGCACGGACAGACGGCCAGACAAACCGAAGTCATAAACACTTTTCAACTAGGTTGGAAAGTGTTAAAAAAAAGACTCTTTCAAAATGTATTTTAAGAATGCTTTGAAGTTGGTGATAATGAAATAAAATTTATGTCATAGTTTGGTTTTTCAATCGTTTTCTCGTTGCAGAAGAGATAAGAATTGACATTTATTTTAAATTTACCAAACAAAAAGAGCTGTACATCCAATTTGTATAGGACATTATGTATGTGACTGATATTTTATATCGATTTACAGATACATAATTGA
The DNA here is from genome assembly GCA_963931845.1 of Maratus michaelseni. NCBI lineage: Eukaryota > Metazoa > Arthropoda > Arachnida > Araneae > Salticidae > Maratus > Maratus michaelseni. The sequence goes on along the minus strand of OZ007596.1, from coordinate 249,376,427 downwards.
TGTTTTAATAAAGTTTGGCGAGGTTTTTTACATCTAAAATTTGTCGTGAGTTTCTTACTCAAAAGTGTTTCTTTATATATATATTAAAAAAACAGAATGAACTCTTAGAAATCATTCAAATAGAAAGTAGTAAAAATATTGAAAATTATTTATATATTTTGAATTAGCTTCTATGTTAGATATTGTTCAAAATCATGTACCACTAATTATGAATTAATATACAATTAATATTATATAGTATGAGTTATGTAAATTGTTTCGTTAGTCAAATGCACAACACATATTTCGATATTTCAGCATTATTATTCATAAAATGCCTGCACTTTCTTCATGAAAACATCATGTCACCCTATTTTTAACTGTAGAAACACTGAGGACATTTTAACATTTTGTACATGGTTTCCGTAAAAATCTGGAATTTGTTTTTTATTAAACTTTATTAAAACTTCAATTCTTTCTTAATCCCTTGTCCTTGCTTCGGTAACTTTGTATGGCATTCAGCATTAATATTTTTGTAACATGTCGTGAACAACATGTAGATGTAATTTCATTTTTTCAACACTAAGAATATTACATTTTAATAGTTTTAAATATGATTTTAGCATATAATTTCAACAAGCTTCAAAATGTTTTTGATTTCATTTTGATTAAAACATAAGCACACAAATTTTGCAGTTTAACTTTGCATATTTAGAACGTATTTAAAATGAAACCAAAAACAAATTTTAAAATATAAAGAGTAATTATTTGGTAACGGAGTTACGGTTCAGAGGAAATTTATAAAATTGTAGTGGAAATACATGAATTATTTTTTTCAAGCTTTGTTTACTGCAAGCACAATTAGTAGGCACTGAGAAATCAAAATAAAATTTTACAACAATCAAAATATATATATATATATATTATAATAAATGAAATCGATGAAGGAGAGGAGATTGGCGATAAACTTTATTTAATTGAAGCAGCATTCTATTAGTGAAAACAGTCGTCCATTCGAAGCATAATAATATGGTTGCAGTCGTGTAGTGGCTGAACAAGGCAATGAATAAAACAGTAGGTGTTTCTCTGATATGCAAAAAACAAGGCGATTCCTTGTTCCATACTTTTATTCAAATGAACGTCATGGAAGCAGTCCACACATGATTGAAATGGGTAGTGCCATCTCTAAAGCAATTAGTTGTCGCAAGATGTTCTTAAAATACATCGAACATAACTCTGGAACAAATTGTTAGTTTAAAACATTTGGAATACGTGATGAGTAAAACGCAAAGCCAGGGAACTGTTTAACACTTGAAAACTCGACCAAAATCTGTCTGAAAATCGCGTACAGCTGCTTTTTGTGGACAAGCGGGGAAATGCAAAATCGTGCGATCTAGCCGATGCGAGAATGAGGCAGTCTACGTCACGACCATTTATGGTCACGACCAATGGGAATGATAGAGCAAAGAGTCCTTACAATCTCAAGCGGACGCATTTTACAGTAAAAAATAACCCAAGGCGAGAAAAAAATCTCGGAAAGAAAAAGAAATGACTCTCTAAAAAACACCCGAATTCACAGAAATGATCAGAAATCATGATATAATTTAGGAATAGCTAAAAGCTTTATATTTCAGTAAATCGGGCAAGATAATAATTATTTCAAAGGGAATTTAATAGAATTAACGATAGATATTATTAGGGAATAAGAAATTAGTGAAACTTTTTTTTAGTAATTTAGCATAAACAGGGAAATATCGCGAAGGAAGATTTAATAATGTAACATATATTATTTGGATATTTTTAAATGCTCGGTAACTTAATTACATGAAATCCATTGTTTGTAATTCCATTACCAAGCATTAAAACATTTCTAAATAATATTTTTTAATATTTTTATTAATTGTTGTAAGGGTTTATTTTAATTTTTCAATTTGTACTAATTATCCTTGTAGTAGAAAAACTTGTAAGAAATAATTAAATTTGTATATTTCCAATAAATATTTACAAATTTGCTCTGAACCGTAATTTCGTTACCAAATAATTGCCATGAAGTGAACCTTCTTCTAAAACAAAACCAATATGGAAAACAACGACAATTTAGTGAGCAAATTCCATTTTGAAAATGTAAACAACGATAAAGAAAAATAAAATGCTTTGCTTTTCACGATTTGCATTAAAAAGGCTTTCAACCTGGCGATAAGAAAATGGGATCTATGTCATACTTTAGTTTTTCAATCGTGTTTTCGTATCTGATGAGATAAGGATTGCCGTTTGTTTTAAATTCAGCTAAAAAGCTTCACATGAAATTTATTTAGCATGTTGTGCATGCAATTTGCGACTGATATTTTATTTAGATTTACAAATACATGACTGAGGTTTGGATGAATATTTGATGAGTTTTTGAAAAATAGTTTATCGTGAGTTTGTTGTACTGTAGTATTCTTTTCTTCATCTAATTTTTTTTCTAAAAAAAGAAAAAAAGGTTAAAAACTTTCAGAAATCTTGTAAAACGTAATTTTTTTTTTTGACTAGATTCTGTAGTAAATATTATTTGTAAACCTATAACAGTATCTACATTTAGAAATCACTTTCAATTGTTTCTTTTCTCAAATGTATTGCATACATTTGATATTTTGCAGCGTTATTCGTTCTATGAACTTTCTTTATGAGCGTAGTTAATTATCGAAATATTGACTGAAATAATATTAATAGTATTTTATGTTCTATGATAAGCACCTACATTTTCAAATTTCATTAATAAAGGCCAGTTCAGCGTAGTGTTTAACATGCTGACCAAAAAATGAATAGCTTGGACTTAAGTGCGGATTCGATACTAACCCGGTCAGGGTGGGGATACTGTGCAGGTAGTCCAAGGTTTTCCTTCTACAATAATGATAATTCGAGTTCTTTTCCCTTCAAAAATCCTCCCTGACACCATAGCCCCATATACAATATGGCCAAAACTGACCGATGCTTAAACGAAACTCCATCCATCCTAACTTGATTTTTGGGCAAACCGGAATCTTTCATTGTTTTACAATAATGATAATTCAAGTCCTTTTTCCTTCAAAAATCCTCCCTGAAACCACAGCCCCAATAGAAGCAATATGGCCAAAACTAACCGATGCTTAATCAAAACTCTATCTATCCTAACTTCAGGCAAATCGGAACCTTTCATTGTTATTTACATTTGTAATACTGTATTGTTTTTCGTAGTCTGTTTTATAATTATTTTGTCAAGATAGAGACTTTTCTTTAATAACGAGCTATTTTCATAACAACAATGAAACCATATATTTAACTTCTGTCCTGTGACAACAATTAAATAGTATTAACAGACCCACCCGGCTACAACCATGAAGTCCTTCCGGGTACAGTAAGTGAAAAATTCCATATAAAAAAATACGGTAATCACAATAACGGATATCTCTGCATTCGCGCCAATAAACCGTAACAACGACAATTAGAATAATGACGTCACATTGACGCAATCATTGTAAAATCCCTCAGCTTTATAAATAAGAAAACATGTTTTCTTTGGCGCTTGTAACAGAAAATTATATGATTTCCCTTACAAGACGAAAAAATAATCACAAAACTCAACTAAATGACTTAGCATTTAGTGAAATTCTATTTCGTATGACTTCAAAATACTGCTCTTATATATAGCTTTCAATCATGAAAATAATTGTTTTAAACGGAAAATTACAACTTTATTCATAAAATATATATCTACAATGTTTACATGAAAATAACGCTTTTTTTAGACACTTTCAGTCGTGACGTCAGTCATGAAGTTTTGTTTAAAAAGAGAAAGAACTGACTGTGGAAAACAAAATGGTTACTATCTTCCATTTCTTATAATATACTAGTTAACCCGCTTGGCGTTGCCCGAGCCCGAAATATTAATAATCAGTTCTATATGAAACTTGAGCCAAACCCCGTCGTAATCGGGTCCATAGAACCAGATATACTCCTATAGTTCTACCTTCCACCGCCAGGGGCACAGGGTGTTTTGGAAGAGGCCTTTTTAGCAGAAATAGCGAAAGTGGGTTACGTAATGGATCGGTTTCTAAAGGGTTAATGTAGATATTTTTTCAAACTCAACCATGTGTTTTGAAGAAAATGAAAGTGTCTATGATCTGGTTTCTGCTGTTTGTCCGTACTCACATTTCCCGAGTCGATGCTGATTTTTAAACCTGGACCGAAAAACGAAAATGGCGTGAGTGAGTTTTGGAAAGGATTATTTTTCGGGGAGTTAAAATTAAATTTTTTAAAAAGGATACCAGATTTTTAAAAAACAAAGGGATATAGATTAGGTGCGGTATTTTTAATTTTTCGTATCTTGTTTATAAATGCCAATTCGGATTTTTAAAGATAGGAGAAATAGTTAAAAAAGCGAAATTGACTTACGGTAAAAAACGTTTTCGAAAGGATTAACGTGATTTTTTTTTGTAAACTAAAGGTTTCTGCCTAAACCGGTAGAACGTAGATGTCTTTAGGTGTGTTTGTTTTTTGTTTGGTTATTTTAGAGCGCTTATGCCAGATTTTATGTATCGCAGAAAATCGGAATTCGCAAAAGAGAGTCCTGCGCACGAATTTTTTTCGAAGGGTTAATATTCGTATTTTTCAAAAACAAATACAGATATCGAAAAAAAAATAAATGCAGATATTGTCTGGTATTTTTAGTTTTTCGTACCTGTGACGCTTCTTTGTTAGTTGGTGTATATCTTTATATGTTTTATAATTACTTATTAAAAATTCGTTTCTTTAACACACATTATTTATTAACTACATTACACAGAACAAACACTTAACAATAAACATAATTTTATCCAAACAACATTTTATGCCAGTTCTAAAGTTACTCCCGTTGCCAAACACAGCAGATAAAAGTTGGCTATTCGCGTGTTGTCATTTTAGTACAATAGTTTCATTTTAATACACGACAGTTTCCTCCTCTTTCAAATTAACAGCACAATCTTTTTGGAGGTTTCCGGATCCTTTTAGATCGTCTCAGTTGCACTGGATTTTGGACAACTTGGGGTGTGCTAACTGGAGGAGGTGTGACTGTTGGCAGTGATGGAGGCATATCTTTGGCGATATCCTCGGAGGTCGTAGGTGGCTCAGTCGATGCTGCATCTGTCTCCGTTGATGTCATTGTTGGATCAGATGGGACGTTAATATTTGTTACTCTTGGTCTATACTGAACATCATTGTTCACTTCTTCACCAGCTGATCGAATTTGATCAACATGTCGTCTAACCCAATTGCCTTGCACATTTATGGTATAATGTGCACCATCGTATCACCATCGTATTGTGGTCGTATCACCATCTCGGCTGATGATACGACCGAATTTCCATTTCGAATTTGCTGCAGTGTAATCTCGAACAGCTACTTTATCACCCCCTCCAAAATACTGATCATTGAAATATATATCCTTTCTAATTTTATTCTGAATTCTTACTTTAGTATTAGGAATTAAGAGGTCAATTCTCCTACGAATCTCTCTTTTTAAGAACATACTTGCTGGAGACTGCATTGTAGTCATATTAGTTGATTTCTGATATTGTAACAAAAATTAGTTGATTTTTTATTAGATACTACCAGGATAGTTTTGCATTGCTCGAAGGGATTGTTTCAAAGTGTGTACATACCTTTCTGCTTGACCATTGCAGGAGGGCTTGAAAGGTGCACTCGTTTTTTGAAAAACTCCATTATTTTGCAAAAATTCTTGGAACTCATATGAGGAAAACTGTGGTCCGTTGTCACTGACTAACATGACTGGTAATCCAAAACGATCAAAACAATCTCTTAGACATTCTACTGTTTTCAAGACAGTTGTCGATTTCATAGGATAGACTTTGAGACATTTTGAGTGTGCATCTACAATTAATAGAAACATATGCTCAAAAATTGGCCCTGCAAAATCAACATGAATTCTTTCCCATGGAAAACTTGGATACTCCCAATGGTGTGTTTTAGATTTTGGAGGATAATCTTTAAGCCTGGAACAATCTGTACAATTTTTAACAACATCTTCGATGTCTTTATCTATGTTTTTCCAATTGACATAGGATCTGGCTATTGCGTTCATTTTAACAACTCCTAAATGTCCCTGATGAAGTTCTTCCAAAACTTTTTTATGGTATTTTTTTGGTACACAGACTCTTTGTCCGTACATAATGCAACCATCCTGGAGAGTATATTCGACTTCCTTCCCTTTTAGAGAAGTTCCCTTTTTTAAAGCATTTAGCAAGGGTGCCAAATCTTCGTCATTTGCAGTTGCTTTGGCTAAATCTCTTGCTGTTATTGGAAGTGTTTCAATTTTGGAAAGTTGGAAAACTGAAACGTCATCCTCTAATTCTAAATCTTCAGACCTTAAGGGTAATCGTGAATGACAATCTGCATTACCATGATCCTTAGTATTCCGATAAATTATGTCGAACTGATAAGACTGTAGTACTAGAGCATAATGCAAAAGTCTTGTAGCAGACAAAACTGGAAGACCCTTTTTGCAAGCAAAAATTGTCACGAGATGTTTGTGATCTGTAATGAGAGTGAATCGATTTCCTTTTAGGTAAAGATAAAACTTTTTTACAGCCCAGACTAGAGCTAGAGCTTCTTTATCAATCTGTGAATAGCGTTGTTCAGTTAGTGAAAGTGTTCTTGAAGCAAATGCAATAGACCTCTCGGAACCATCTGGAAATTTGTGGGAGAGCACTGCCCCCAAACCGACTGGAGATGCATCAGCTGCAAGGAAAATAGGAAGTTTTGAATCATAGTGTGCTAATACTCTATCAGAACAGATTTCATCTTTTATGTTTTGAATTGCTTCTTGACACTTTTTATCCCAAATCCATGGAACTCCTTTTTTTGTCAAGTTGTGTAATGGATATGCTAAAGTAGCAAGTTTGTTTGAGAATCTAGAATAAAAGTTAACTAATCCCATAAAAGACTGAATTTCTTGAACGTTCATAGGAATTTCAGCATTCTTAATTGCAGCAATCTTTTCATCTGTTTTAGATAATCCTTGTGCATTTATCTTATATCCCAAAAATTCAATTTCATTCTGGAAAAATTTGCATTTATCTTTATTTATTCTCAATCCATGTTGACGACATCTATCGAAAAATTTCCGTAATCTTGACAAATGTGTCTGGAAATCTGGTGCTGCGATCCATGCATCATCATAAAATACTTCTACTCCTTCTAAATCATGCAATACACTTTCTATATATTTCTGCCATATAGCAGGTGCTGAGTTAATTCCAAACATTAGTCTTGTGCATTCATAAAGTCCTTTATGAGTATTAATCGTTAATAATTTTTGACTGTCAGGGTGAACCTTCACTTGTAAATAAGCTTGACTAAAGTCAATCTTTGAAAATATCTTACCATCATTCAGTGTAGCAAAAATTTCTTCTGTTTTTGGAAGAGGATGTCTTTGAATTTTTAGATTTTTGTTAAGAGTGACGGAATAATCAGCACATAATCGAATTTTCCCATTTGCTTTAACTACTTGTACAATTGGAGTCGCCCAATCTGAAATATTCGATTTTTTGATAACTCCGTCTTTCTCAAGTCGTTCTAATTCCTCTTCAACACGCGTTTTCATTGCAAACGGTAATGGTCTCGGTCTGCAAAAAACTGGAACGGCATCCGTTTTTAACTCAAGACTGAATTCATAAGTTTTGATTTCGCCCAATTTTTCATCAAATATGTCTGCGTATTCTTCTAACAGTTTTGTAAGATTTCCCTGATTTACAACTGTAAGAGCTTTTATCCTTACCCAATCTAAATTGATTTTATAGAGCCATTCTCGACCCAAGATAGTGTCTAAGTCTTCTTTAACAATATATAAATTTAAGTATTCTGTTTGATTCTTATATTTTACTTTAACTGTTGAGTAACCCAGGGGTTTAAGGGTTTCACCATTATAGGTCTTAAATTTCAAGTCTGTAGGACATATTTTTTTCTTCGAAATATCTTTAAATCTCTTTAAACTCATTACTGATACTGTACCGCCAGTATCGACTTCCATTTCAACCGATTTACCTTCAATTTCAACAGTTACTATTATGGGAGGTCTTTTAGGAATTTCTTCTTTCATGCAAACGTTCTCTACTTCTAAACTATGAAGTGGAATTGAATTTTGAACTTCTGAATCATTTACATGAAACTGTTTTTGCTTCACCATTTTGTTTGGTTTAGCCTCCGTAGAATAATAACAAGCTCGTTCAATGTGGCCAATACGCTGGCAAACTCCACATTTATTTGCTTTAAACTTACAGTTAAATTTATTATGATTCGACCCGTTACAACTAGAACAATATACCATGTTGTGTGTTCTTAGGTTGTGGTGTTATATTTGTTCCCTTATATACACCAACGGCTTTAATTCCTTGTGGCTTACCCATTATATCATTAACTCCTTTATTAGCTCGCTCCATTGCTAAAGCGATCTTAACTGTTTTATCGAGATCGATATCGTCTTCTTCAAATAGCCGATCTAGGATTGCCCTATCTCGCAAACCACTAACGAAAACATCTCTCATCATAGTATTCAACATAAGTTGAGTGTATTTGCAAGGAATTGCTAAAGAGCGAAGTTCAGCAAGATAAGAACTAACGCTTTCCCCTTCATGTTGTTTCCTGTTTAAAAACGTGTGTCTACTAGGTATTATTAATGGTTTCGGGTACAAATGTTCTTGCAAAATTTGTTTAAGCGCTTCATATTCCTGATCACTGGGATTTTGTGGAGCAAGAAGATTTTTTAACAAGTTGTATAGCTTTGCAGATAAACTTGATATTAGTGTTTTTGCGCGTTTTTCCTTAGGAACATTTTGTATATCTAAAAAGGCTTCAAACCTATCCATGAAAGTATCAAAACTTTCAAATGATTCATAATATTTCTCAAATTGTACTCCAGAAACCTTATTATTCTTTAGGGTGCTATCCCCCTTTAGCGCATCCATTAACGCTTTATTTTGTTTAATTAATTCTTCAACTATTTGTTCCATTTTATTAGAATAATAAGCTTTTCTTACCTTGTTCCAATCTTCCGAAATTGAAGTAGTAATCTAAAGTAGCAAGATTACAAAACTAGATGCATCAACGTTTTACTCGTCGCCAGTGTGACGATTCTTTGTTAGTTGGTGTATATCTTTATATGTTTTATAATTACTTATTAAAAATTCGTTTCTTTAACACACAATATTTATTAACTACATTACACAGAACAAACACTTAACAATAACCATAATTCTATCCGAACAACATTTTATCCCAGTTCTAAAGTTTCTCCCGTTGCCAAACACAGCAGATAAAAGTTGTCTATTCGCGCGTTGCAATTTTAGTACAATAGTTTCATTTTAATACACGACAGTACCTTTCTCTGAATTGCCGATGCAAATTTTTAAAAATTGCTAAAATCGCAAAACGGCATACAGAAAATATACTTTTTCGAAGGGTTAATTTTCATATTTTTAAAAACCAAAAGCGCCTTTGAAAAGAGCAAACTCAGCTCTTTAATTTGGTGACCTTTGTTTTTCCGTATCTTTTGTATTCTGGTGGATGCAACGTTCGGAAAACAGGAGAAAATAAAAAAACATGAATTCGACGCTTTTTGATTTTTTTTGAAAGAGTTAAATGTAAAAATTTTTCAAATCAACTAGATCGTTCGAAACGTAAAAGTATGTTCTTTCAGAATATGTAGACGGTTTGTCCGTAGTTCTATCCGTTCGCCAATGGCGAATTTAGAATAAACCTAAAAATAAATTGAATGGCCCACGCTTTGTTTCATCTTTTAACGGAAGAACGAATAAATGCCTTCTGGGCATGCGCAAGCTGTTTTCGGAAGAAATTTTTTTTATTTGTGATCTTTGATCAGTTTTTAATTAATGACTTCTCTAATTTTCAAAATAATAAAAATCTTAGGTTCAGGTGCACCAGGAGAGGGGTTGGACTACCTACATCTAAATTTGCAGGCTTCTAGGTGGGCTAGATTTTGCTAGCCATTGCCAACAGACACACTCACAGACACACACACGCAGAGCGAAACTTTCTTTTATTAGTATAGATAACGCGTAGAAAATGTTACTACTGCATCTAAAGCACAGTTGTCAATTTTACTCTTATTTTTTACCAGTAAAATGTAATAGTAAATGTTGCCTTATTTAATCACCAAAATTCTCGTATAAATAATATAAAACTTTCTATTCAATTTCAGTGGTAACAAACAAGCGTATAATTTGGCTGCTATGTCTAAAGAATTAAAATACTTAGCTATAATGTATAGCCATAAGATATATCGGTAATATACAAACGAAATAGGAAGTAAACCATAGCAACGGTTTGTTTAGAGTCAGTTTGACGTAACACTGAAAACGGCTCATAGAAAGTGACGTCGTATTCAGAAGTTTATTATTTTTTCCCTTCTGAATATTTTTCAGGAAATTGGAATATCTAGACCACAGTAGATGTTTTAACTCCGAATGCATTTAAGTTTAACAACTACGTCATTTTAACGATCGTATAGTAACATCGTATAGTACATTTTATACACAAAAAATGCGCATTAACTGCTGAGAATGACGTCAATTTCGAATGAGAAAATGAAGTGAGTGGGGCTGAAATTTTGTAGGTTTATGAAAACGAATTCCACGTGTCACATTTTTTTTTTTAATTCTTGCGATTGTGATTACGGTGTGGAAACAGAAAAGAAAATGTTACATTATAAAATCAATTAAAAAAATAGATTTATATTAAGATAAACTATGGAAGTTGGTTGAGAAATGGGGTAAATAATAGTCTGAGATTTTTTTTTTAAGTAGGCAGTATTTTTACTCTTATTTTAAACCGTATGTATATCAAGTACGAATCGGCGAACAATTGTAATTTTTTACAAGAAACATACACCCATACACTGTTTTTTTTATGTAGAAAGATAAATTACTTGATGCTAAAAACCAGTGACAGCATTGTTAAAAATTTTGTGCTGTGTCGAACCATCTTTTGGTGCTGCAGTAGCTGCAACCATAAAATGGTGAAATCTCATTCCAACATTTGGCTCTCTGGTTGAAACATAGCTCCAAATGTTGGTACCAGAATTCACCATCTTATGATTGCAGATACTGCGGTACCAAAAGATGGTTTAACCCAGCACAAAATTTTTAGCAGTGTAGTACTGCACATAGAATCTAACACTATGCTGAATTAAATGGTCATCAGTCGAACAGTTTTGGCGAGTCACCCAAATGTGCTATTGGAATGGACGCGGTAGAGATTAACTCGCTCAGCTCAATGAAATTTTCTCAGAAATCTTTAAAATTTGGAGATTAAAAATAAATCGAAAATTTCCTTATATTGTCGAAATTATTTTTACAATTAGGTACTATAATAAATATTATTCGTAAGTTTTTCACATCAACTATGAGTAGTAATTACTATAAAATATTTTTACATCATTATTCATATTAACATTTCGGTATTTTTGTTTTTCATGAACATGCTATGTTAATAATTCTGTACTGTATTAATACTGAGGACAATGTAATCTTTCTTCTACATTATTTTCGTAAAAATTATGAATTTTCTTTTACATGCAATTTTCTGAGAAATAAAATTTTTCATATTTCTCATGTGTTATTTTCAGTAACGTTTTACGATATTTAGCCCTAATAAAAGTTTTGTAAAATATCGTAAATTCAATGGAGAATTAATTTATCTTTTTTAAACTATCCACATTACTTTTTTAATGCTTCTAAATTTCCATTTTATAATTTGTACGAACAAAAGGAAATTTTTAATTTTATCTCCTTTAGGGGACAAGCACGTAAATTTTACAATTTGATTTTGCATATTTAGAAACTATTTGAAATGAATAAATACAAATGTAAAAATATGAAGTGAACTTTTATAAAAACAAAATTAATCGTTTAAAAGTATTTCCTTATATAAAATTTAAAAACAAATTAGATTGAATTTTAATAAATCTTTGAAAATGACCATTTAGAGAAAAAAAATACGAAAATTGTTTATTTTGATGAATTTATGTTATAAGCCAGTTCTATAGTAAGTATTTTTCGTAAACGTATAACATCATTAAGAGTAGTAAATATTATTCATAAACGTTTAACATAATCTGGGAATAATAATTATCATGAAATATTTCAGTTATTTTATTTTATAAGAACATTGCCCATACATCGATATTTATGCATCACTATTCGTAAAATGTTTCTTTTCCTAACTGAACACATTAGGTTTTAAATTCATAAATGTAACAACAGTGAGTACAATTTAAATAATTTTATACGTAATTCAAGTAAAAGTTAAGATTTATTTTAATTATTTTTAAATACACATTTTCCTGTTTTTTTTTTCTGTTTTCAACATTGTTGTATGATATTTAGCATTAAAAAATGTTTTATGACATTTGAGAATTAATATGTTTAGATTGTTCAGAATATTTTTTAAACACCTTGAATTTCCAGTTTATAATTTACACAAACGCAAAAAGATTTTAATATCATTTTTATTAAAAAAGCAAACACTGAAAACTTTTCATTGGATTTTTCTTATCTAACAAATATTTAAAAGGAAAAAAAATACGAATTCAAAAATGTGAAGTTAACATGCGGGAAAAACAAAACTAGTGTGAAAAAATAATGACAATTTAAAGATTGAAATTCCATTTTCCAAATTCTAAACAATGATAAAATAATATAAAAAATGTGCATTTTCCTTTCAAAATTTATGTTAAATTGTTTAAAAGTTAGCAGTAAACAAAATGGGGTTTATATCATATTTTGGTTTTCCGATCGTTTTCTTGTTGCAAAAGAGATAAGAATTGCCATTTATTTTAAATTCAGCAGAAAACCGTTATAAGAAATTTATTGAGCATACTATACATACAGTATGAGACTGATATTTTACTGTTATTTAAGTATACAAAACTGAAATTTTGTGAATGTTTGACGAGTTTTTCAAAAGTTTGTTGTTCAAAAGTATTTCGTGATCTAACTTTTTTTTTTTAGTGCAGCCAGAGACATTTCAAATCATGCAAAAAAAAAAAAAAAAAAAGAAAAAAAAAACTTTTATTTATCTTCTTGAAATTGTTTCTGCAACTAAATTTCGTAATATATATTATTTGTAAAAATGTAAAATAAATTATGGATAGTAATTATTGTGAATTATTTCAGCAATTTATTGTTTGAAATGCATTACACATATTTCGACATTTTGTACCATTCTTAAAATGTATTTCTACAGTTCCTTCATAAACACATTGTCATTTTTTTTTATTTATTATTATTACGATTTTAATAATACTGGTGACACTTTAAAATGTCGTATACAAAATTTAAGTAACAATTAAGAATTTGTTAATTTTTCATAGAAATAGAATTTTTCCTATTTCACCTGTGCATTTTCCATTAATCTTGTATGACATGTGGCATTAAAAAGAGATACGTAATATTTCAAAAAGTATATGTGAGATTACTTATTTTTTTAGACAGGTGCAGATTTTTATTTATTTATTTATTTACTTATTTTGTGTGTGTGTGTGTGCTTCTAAATTTCCCGTCTATGTACAAGCGGAAGAAATTTTTCCATTTCATTTTCATGAAAGTACAAACATTTAAAACTTTCTAATTTATTTATGAATATTTTAGAAAACATTTGACATGAAACGAAATATATACCACGGTAACAATACCGGCTCATAATGTGCTCTCCATTGGGGGATTTTTGGCTGACTTTCAAATTCCTGTCCCCCAACCCTTCTCAATATCTTGTCCCTGCCGACTTCTAGCAAATTGAAAATTTCCATGAAAATTAACTCAATTGAAGACATACAGGCAAATCCGGAGATTGTTCTTAACACTCTTAAGAAAGATACTCTCCAGGAATGTTTCCAGAAGAGGAAACACAGTTTGAATCTGTTAGTTCAGTCATAAGGAGATTGATTGCAATAGAGAGTATGTCCTACCCATTTCAAATTTCATGCTCAGTCTTAAAACTTTCCTATATAGAATAAAAACGCGAATAAAAATAATATAGAATGAAAAAAAAAATCTGTCTTTCCCTTTTAAAATGTATTCTAGAATTACTTTCAACTTAGCTTTAACTCAATGGGTTTTATGTCATATTCTGGTTTTTTAATTGTTTTCTCGTTGCAAATTAAATATTAATTACCATTTCTTTAAAAATTATTAAGAAAAAATTAACCGTTCAAAATTATTTCTTGATCTAGAACTTAAAGTAAAAGTATTAAAGAAATCTCAAAAACTTTTCAAACAGGTCATTTAAGAAGATATCAAGTAGTAATGTTTTATTTTGCTGATTTTTTTCCCAACTACTTTCTATGATAAATATTATTTCGCATTACTATTAACAAACGTGTAACACCAAATATCAATGGTAGTTATTATGAATTATTTCAATTATTTGTTTTTTCAAATACACTACAGATATTTCGATATTTGAAAATTTAAAAATGTGTTTTAATTTAAACTTTTGATAACAGGTATATTTTATTTGGAAGTTACTTTAAAGATTCTACAAATTACGATGCAGTGAATAAACTTTGAAAAAAATTTGTTTAAAACTATTAAGAATTTCCTTTTTCATTTAATTTTCTTAGAAAAATATTTTTCTTATTCTCTTCTCCCTTTTTGAGTAACGTTGAGATGTAGCATTTACAAGAGTTTTGTGACATTTCGTAAATTACAGGTAGAATTACTTTTTTTCATTTTTTTTCTTTTAAGATTGTTCAGATTATTTTTTAATGTTCTTATTTTTTTCAGTTTATGGAATGTAAAATCCCAACAAAATTTGTATTTAAATTTTCATTAAAAGGCAAGTATTTATAATATATTTAAATATATTTCTACATATATAAAAAGTATTTAAGTAGAAACAAAATACAAATATAGCAAGAACAAAAATCATGCATCCGGTATAGACTATGAAACACTCTCCAAAAATATCAGAATATTATTAAGAAGTTCATTTCCTCATACAAAAAAATGTTATACGCAAATAAGCAATTTAAATGAAATGTTCCACAAGTTGTTTTTCGCCAAAGACTATAATATAAGGGAATTTTTTGTCTGCCTGTGTAAACGAACTATAAATATTATACACTTCATTTCCAATAGCGAACATTCTATAGTTCATCTCATTTACACATACGAATTACATGTCAATCCAAGTATGTTTATGCGGGTAAGCACAACCACACAGGCAGACAAACCGAAACCATAATCACTTTTCAACTAAGTTGAAAAATGTTGACAATTTGAAATGAATGTTTGGAAAATATCAAAATTGTATGAATAAAAATTAATAATTGAAATTCCATTTTCCAAATTATAAACAACAAAAAAAATAAAATAAAAAAGAATTTTGTCCTTTCCTTTCAAAAAAGTATTTAAAATTGTTTGCAACGTGGCGATAACTAAATGCAGTTTACTCCAGCTTTAGTTTTTCCATCGTTCTCTCATTCAAAAAAGGTAATAATTATATACATTTTTTTTAATTCTCTAGAAAAAGTTTACTGACTATTTAATATACAACACTTGCATGTGCCTGATATTTTATTGCTATATAAAGATATTTAATTTCGGTATGGATGAATGTTTGAGCTTTTCACAAAATAATTTCGTGGAGTTATTCCTCAAAGGCAATACTTTAGAAATAAATAACTCTTGGATATATTTCAAATAGAAAGTTATAGAAAAAAATCTAAATTTTTTTAGTGCGTTCAATTTATTTTTACAACTATGTTTCATGTTAAATGTTAGGCGAAAACATACTGGGCAATTTCAATCTAGTCTACCAAACGAAAGATGGGTAATAGAAATACCCATGGGGATCATAAAACACCATAGCAAACTTAACAAAATATGGAATTGTTGGCGATCGCTTGATAGGTCAACATGTAATCTAGAGTTATCTGCAAAGGCAAACATATGTGGAGATTACAAAATATCGCCAGCCAAGTTTGTTTACGTCATTCCTGCAACTCAAAAACCAAAAATCATTTTCAAACACTTTGGAACTAGGGCTCCTATAATAGGAGCCTTAATTGGGACACATTCTTCAAATGACGTTCCAGATTACCTCACTGAGTACCTTAAAGTAACAAGAGGGATTTGATTTGATTTGATTTGATTGCCTAAGAGGGACTGCTCAGACAAGGAAACCAAGTCTGTAGAGCATAGTATCCCTCCCGGTCCCTTTATTAATGGTCGTCATTGGCCAATTCCTTAGCCACCGCGATTGCCAGATTTATTGGAACACATATACGAAATATACACATATCATGAAGTCGCCAAGCACCCAAAGCCAAACATTTAAGCTGAATCGCGGCTGGAACGATGAGTTTCGCGTTATAAAATAATTGTATTGAGCGCAAAGATGCCAATTATGTAAATGTAACATATTATTCCGAGTTTTTTCAGTGATGTATTGCAAACGACAGTCTAAATTTCTCCTGAAATAAAAGAGCAATATGGTTTATTATAGGATCATTCGAAGGCCGGTAAAATTGACAAGTGTTTAGTAAATTTTATCGATTGTAGTTAGAAGGGTGTTTGCGATATTGCCATTTAAAATAGTGGCAACAATTCTATTTTTGACATTACTAATGTTTTAACGCTTGTAGCTCACCGTCCAATTCAAATATCTGATGTAAATGGTGTATTCCTATAGGATAGTTTTTGTTCTTTACAAATATGGACCTTTTTCTGGACACACCTCACAATGCGGTGTTTTTTTAGACGAAGCTTACTTGTCTCATTTTCCATCTATCCACTATAATTTGGAAACGATTAGGTATATAACAGTATTACTATAGCGTTTTATGCTCATCATGGGCTCTATAGTTGACCCCTTTCGTTTGGCTGAATAGGTCAAATTCAAACTGTACGACACGAACTAGTGGTAGTAATTATTTTGAATTATTTCAATTTATTCTTTTTTTAAAGCATTACACATATTTGAATATTTATTAATCATTATTGGTAAAATTTCTAGATTTTCTTCATGAACACATTTGGTTACAAAATTCTGTATTACCGTTGAGGATATTTTAAACATTTTTATACATAATTTCAGTAGAAATTGAGAATTTTTATAATTAAATTTTCTTAGAACTGCAATTTCTCCTATTTTACATCCCTTTGTTTCAGTAACGTTGCGTGATTTTTAGCCTCAACAAGTGTTTTCTTATAGTTTGAAAATTAGGTATAGAACTAATTATATTTTAGAAATTGGAGATTTGTATTTTGAATGCTTATAAACTTACAAATTATTCTCTATGGAAAGCAAAATAATTATTTTTATTCATTTCTATTAAAAAACGTGCACCTAAAGATTCTTATTTGATTTTGCATATTTAGGAAATATTTAAAATGAAACAAAATAAGCATTTAAAAGTGTGAAGTGATTGACAAAAAAGTAAAACTATCATTGGAAAAAGAATGACAAAATTAAAATTCCTTTAGGAAAATTATGATCAAAGATATAATGGAAGAGAGTCTCGTTTTTCCATTTCAAAATGTATTACAACATAGCTTTCAACTATGCAATAACAAAATGGGGTTCCTGTCATATTTCAGTATTTTAATCGTTTTCTCGCTGCGAAAAGATAAGAATTGCCATTTATTTTAACTACAGCAGAACAATTTTTCATCCTTGTGTTTAGGATGCTATGCATGCATTTCTGACTGATATTTTGCAGCGATTCACGGATACATAATTTAGGTTTGGATGAAAGTTTGATGAGTTTCTGTTCCTAGTGTTTCGGGTGAGGTTGTTATTCAAAGATAATTCTTGATTTACAATTAAAAAAATTATAAAAGATTCTCCGAAAAAATTCCAAATGGAGTGTTTTAAAAAATGTAGAAAAATGTTTCATTTAGTTGAAGTTATTTTTTCAATTAGGTTCTATGACAAATATCATTCGTGGAAGTATAATACCAATATATATAGTAATTATTATGTATTATTTCAATTACTTTTCTTTTTTGAAATGCACTACACTTACGTCGATATTTTTGCTTCATTACACAGGATTACAATGAATTTTATCTTCCAAGTAATAAGGGTTTCTGGTGTGCTTTTCGATGATAATTTCAGACAAAATATTTTAAAATGTTTGTCGCGTTCAGATTTGTCCTAAATCAAGAATTTCTGTCTGGTTAATAAATTATAAATTTAGCCATAAAGATGTAAAAAATTGCCTGTGTTGTTATGTTATTTCAAATAATCCTTGTCTGTGAAGGTTAATTAACCTGATAATAAATTCTTACCCATAGTCTATCCTTCATCCAGTGGAATAAAATCTATTTTACTTCAGTGTCATTACCCAAGAACTAAAACTCAATCCTGTCACGATCAAGAAACGACAATCTATACAAATCTTTTAAAAATATAATTTTATGCAGTACTCCACTGTGTTGTTATGTTATTTTAAACTATCCTTGTCTTTAAAGGTTAATTAACCTGAGAATAAATATTTACTCATGTTCTATCTTTCTTCCAATGGAATAAGAATTAATTTACTTCAGTGTTATTACTCATGAACTCAAACTCAATCTTGTCACGATTGAGAATCTATAAAAGTATTTTAAAAATACAAATTGAAACACTGCTGTATGCATTCACCTGTAAAACCAGTGTCTTCAAGTTTTAAGCTTAGGACATAACACTTACATATATCTTAAAGGTATGAATTACAAACATTTTTTTTTCTCTGATTTCTTACTATTCCTTTTTCTTTTACATTTGATTAATTTAAATGTCTTTTATTTTTATTTTATTCATTTATTTATTTTTTTGTGTGTAGAAATTTTTAATATCCGCTACCATCGAATAAGAGTTTCCACAAAAGAAAAGAAAGATGTAAACATTATTATTATTATTATTATTATTATTTACCACACATTTATTATTTCAGACATACTGCATTAATACCGAAAGGTAGAAGACCGAAGTAAATGCAACAGTAGTT
The DNA here is from genome assembly GCA_963931845.1 of Maratus michaelseni. NCBI lineage: Eukaryota > Metazoa > Arthropoda > Arachnida > Araneae > Salticidae > Maratus > Maratus michaelseni. The sequence goes on along the minus strand of OZ007596.1, from coordinate 249,357,421 downwards.
TTATCATAGAGTTTTAGAACAAACAATAAGTTATTGATACCCTGAGGATTCTGTGGTATTCGGTTTTGGTGCAATAATATGATATGGGACATTATTTGAATTTCAGAAATTTCAATACTTTGTATTAAATTTTCCGGAAGACATGTAGAAAGAAATTCAGGGAGTTTCAAGCTTGGAATCGCAACTACTGCGATGCATTATACATATCCGTGTAATATCTCGCTCATATTTCATTCCACAGTGATATAAGAAAGTATAACTGCTTAAAATGTGCGTCTGCTTAGCTTTAATATCTGCACAAGCAGGTAATAAAAATACTGCCGTAAGTACATGTTTGGCTGGTTTTAATAACCATTTCTATAAATGTTTCAAGTATATTCGTTTTATGAAAGTTTATATCAAGGATATTATATGTAAAATAATTTAAAAAGCTAATTACTAACTTTAAAAATATAATTTTCCGTAGACTAAATTGCAAAAAAAACATTTATATATTTTTTAATTTGTAGTACTGATTTTTTTTTTTACAGAATTTGTTCTTGGGATAACAAAAAAATTATATAATTATTATTATAATTATGATGATTATTATTATTATTATTATGATTATCATCATCATTATTATTATTATTGTCATAATTATTATCATTAAGAATTATAAAATATATTCCATATTTGTTTGTTTTTTTATTAAAATTTTAATTTTGCGTAGACTAAATAACAATATATATATATATCGAATTCTTAATACAGATTTTTTCTTTGAATAATTTGTTATAATAACGTAAATTTACTATCATCTTTATTATTATTATTATTATTATTATAATTATTATCATTTAGTATTATAAAGTGTATTCTATATTCGTTTTATAAAAGTTTCTCGTTTGGAATTGCAACTACCCCAATGCATGATATATATTCGCGTAATATCCCTGTCATATTTCATGCCGCAGTTATACAAGAAGCTATAACTGCTTAATAGTGTCTGCTTAGCCTTAATGTTTGCACATGCTGGTAATCAATATACAGCTGTAAGTATGTATTCTGCTTTACTTTAATAACCACGCGTGTGTTCTAGGCAGTATTCCTGTAAAGGAAACTATTCACATTGGGGAAAATTTTAGACATTGTCCACGTTTCCTATATTGGATCCCACGCGAACTAATAATGATGAACGTGAAGCCCACTTGTGCTTTAAATGTTCAATTAAGAAGACGGCCAAATTAGAGAATAATATTTGATATTTATATTAGTCAAAGAACATATTCTCCACAGTAGGATTCTGTATCTGGAATTCAATAAATACGTTTTTTTCTTATTCTACAGAAAATTAAAGTTTTAAACTATTAGTTAGTTTTTAAAAATGTTTTGATATTACCCCATGTGTTCCACATGTCAAACATTATCCATTTTCCAAACATATCCAAACAAATCCATTTTCTTCATTTTATTAATAAAAAGACTTAATAAAAAAGTGCGCTTCTATTTTTTTTTATCTCACTGACAATTATTAATAATAATAATAATAAACTGCCAGGAAGCTGGACTTCTATTGAAAATTCGTATGTTAATATATATTTTATTTTTATAAAACTTAGTAAGCTAAACATCCACATAATTTGGTAATTCTTTTAAAGTATTGTACAAAATCATAAAATATTTTTATATTTGTCATAACATGATAAATGATATGAAATGGATAAAATACTATAATGAATGATGAAATACTATATTTTAATTCAATTTAAATTACATTTTGTATATCTGTTTCAGTTCGGCTCATATTATTACATTTGAGGGGACAGACATTTTCTCATATTGGCCTTTTAATTAAAATCCGCATTTTTATACAATTAAGTAAGCTAAAATATTTCGATTCTTTTAAGTATCATCTTTTATGTTAATTGTAAGCTAGGTCCACATAATTTTCTTCAATATATTCAAAACATATATTTATCAAACTATAGGGCAATTTGCTATCTAAAGAAACATAATGGACGATCTAAAGTTCATAAAAGGAAATTCCTCTTCGGTTTTTTCTGTTAAGACTAATTTTTTAATACCTATTTTAGTTGATCTTTGCTTTTCAAATTAGATTAAGCAAGCATTTCCTGAAAAATTTTAAAATCTGTTTTTTAGTTGAACTCTACTCTTCAGATTTGAGGAAACGAGCATTTTCAAACATTGGCTCTTTGAAATAATCCGTATTTTTAGAAAACAAAGTAACCTAAAATCTGCTTCAATTATTTTATGGCAGTATGCTATGATTTCATTATTTTGTTCATTATCTTAAAAAGTATTTATGAAACAATAGGATAATAATTTGCTATCTCACAAAATATGATAAACAATCTCCATTTGATAAAAGGAAATACCATACTTCATTTTATTTAGAATCATATTTTTCTATTGCCTATTTTAGATTAACTCTACTCTTCAAATTTGAAGGAAATAATATTTTATCAGATTGGACTTTTGAATTAAATTCCTTAAATTTATTAATCTTTGTAAGCTAAATGTCCTCATCATTTCGTTAAAAATGTAAAAAAGGATTACTTAAACCATAGGATATTTTTCTATCGCTCAGAATGCGATAAACAATCTTTGGATCTGAGGTTCATAAAAAGAATTACCATAATTTATTTTATTTACAATCTCATTTTTAACATAAATTTTATAATATCTACTCTTCAAATTAGAGGGAATGAGCATTTCCTCAGAATGGCCATTTGAATTAAATTCCGTATTTTTTAGAAATCTAATAAGTTAAACGTCCACATTGTTTTGTTAATAATTTTTAAAAACTATGATTCAAACTATAGGAAATTTTGCTATTTTATGAGAAACGTCTGAAGTTATCAATCTGAAGTTGATAAAAGGAAATACCTTATTTAATTTTATTCACAAACAAAATTTTTAACACCTATTTTAGATAAACTCTACTGTACAAATTATAGAGAATGTGCATTTCTTCAGATTGGCTTTTGAATAAAATTACATATTTTGATTAATTTTAGTAAGCTACATAAGTTTGTTAATCATTAAAAAAAGTATTTTTTAAACTATTGAACATTTTGCCATCTAAAAAAAATGAAATATGATGGTAAAAGGTTGGTAAAAGGTTGGTAAAAGGACAGTTGGTAAAAAAGGAAATACCTTTTTTTTAACAATATTTTTTTAGCATCTATTTTATTTGAACTGTTACTTATCAAATTTGAGAGAACGAACATTTTATCAGATTCATGGAACTGAAATTTATATTGTTATGAAAATAAATAAGTGAAACTATGTCTCAATTCATTTATGAAACATATTCAGGCCCACACCATTTTATTCATTTTCTTAAAAACGTATTTATCAAACTATAGGGTAATTTGATCTCTAACAGAACATAATCAACTATCTTAAGTAAATAAAAAGAAATACCATACTTAATTTTTGTTACAATTATTTTTTAACTCCTTTCCTCAGATTGACTACATGAAAAGAAATTTTCATGTTCGGCTCATAAATTTCATCTTAAAAAACATTTATGCAAACTATACGAAAGAATGAATGTGCATTTACAAATATTTTACATCATGCAGAAGTAAAAAGAAAAAAATCATTATTAAAAGAAGTACCTAAAAACACAAACGTGTCATGTCCAATTCATGAAAAATGAAATAAATGAACCTAGTAGCAAGCCAGTAAATGTCAGCACAATGTTATATATACAAAAACAGGAATTTCCTCAGAGTGACAACTTGAAAAAAAACTCCATATTTTCATGTTCGGCTCATCAATTTAATCTTAAAAAAACGTTTATGCAAACTATACGAAAGAATGAATGTGCATTTACAAATATATTACATCATGCAGAAGTAATAAGAAAAAAAAAATCATTATTAAAAGAAGTACCTAAAAACACAAACGTGTCATGTCCAATTCATGAAAAAAAGAATAAATGAACCCAGTAGCAAGCCAGTAAAGTTTAGCACAGTGTTATAGATACAAATATTTGCTTTACACTGGAAATATTTAAAATTAAAGCTAACATTTGGCCAGATTTGAATTACATTGAAAATATTTGCAACGTAACGCAATTATTGAACCAGTATTTCTGTTATTTTCTTTGCATTGATTTAATATTTCTTGTCATATTGGAAAAATTTCAACGAACCAATACTTGGGCAATTTTTAATAAGCCAATATTTTATTTCTAAGTCAATATTTTATTGCTGCAAGGTGAAGTTTTGTCTTTTGTATAACTGATAAACTTGGAAATTATTTGTTGTCTTTTACGATTCTTTTAAAAATTACAAATTTCTGAAGTGATTTTAACTAAATGAGACATTTAAATCCATAAAAACAAAGTCATTTCTTTAAAAAATAATCTGAGATTCACAAAAAATGGACAACGCACATCTTCATTTCTAGGTATCAAAATCATAAATAAAAAAACGTGACAACATTTATTTAATAAGTAGTTAAATCGAGAAAGTTAATACCAAAGCAATGTTGAAATTGCTTTAGAATTTATAAGACATAAAAAAGAAAGTTTCTTTTAACTAAACAAGAAAATTAAAAAATGTCTTTTCCGTTTCTATTAATAAACTAATTACTTTACTTTTGTTTCCTATTTTAAAATTATTCTCCAAAAGATATGCCAGGGAACTGGAATGGAACCTTTTGTAGGATTAATAACAGTCATATGTTTTTTTATACCTATAAATAACTTTGCAATTATCTTAAAACTATTCGTAATTTGTACATTTTCTTCACGTTTATAGTTAAAAGTTTTAAAATATTTCGAAGTCAATATCACTGTTATTTATTTTTAAAAGTTGCCTTTTATCGTTTGAAACTTTTATTTTTGCAATACATAATGAGATTCTAATTCTTTTCAGAAATGAACATTGAAAATATTGTTGATAAAATTTTCAAAGGTTACTAGAATTATACTTTTTTTCTTTTCACACAAAGCAGTTGTTAAAGTATATTTCTTTTCTCTATTGTTAAAGTATTTGTACTAGACTGAACGAATTCTAGTATAACCCGCATTCAGAGGACAGTGAAGCATTGTGTCATGATTTGATAATTTACCTGAACCAAGAAATGGTATATTATTGAACCACTATTTTTTAGGTTGAATTATTAACTGGTAAAATGTTAATACCATGAACTAGTAAAATGTTCAACAAATAATTAGTAAAATTTTCATCCAAAATCAGTAAAATGTTGAATAATAAACAGATAAAATAATGAACAATACCAGTGGTTTCGGTTATCATTTGAATACAATATATAATTAAACTGAGACACATGTATCAAAAGAATTCGACACATGACGAATTCCGAAGTATAAACCGGAATTTAAACTTCACACCTTTCGACTTGAAGCCAACATTCGATCAAATAGAAACATGCAACTATTCTCTCGCTCTAGAGTAAAGTCCTGCACGAGTTGGATTGTACCCGATCCGAATCCAAAACTTCTTCTTAAAGTCATCTCGAGACACGACTCGAAACCGACAAAAAAATTTCGTCAACATGAAACCTGACCCGAACCCGATACACATCAACAAGAACATTACCCTAACCCGAAATATTGGTACCAGAACACGATGTGAAAGAAAAATTAATCCATATTTTAAAAGAATTGCGGGAAAATACTCTACAATTATATCTCTAATAACAATTTTATCTTTTATGTATAAAAAGTGAATACATATACACTCTTTGATATTTTAATATGTATGTAGTTTTTTTTTTCTTTTTTTCTTTTTTTTTTTTTTTTTTTTTTGAGAAAAATTTAGACTACTTTCGAAAAATCGTGTTAATCGGAAACCGACCTGAACCTAAAAAAATTAAAGTCAACCCGACTCAAACCTGACAAGCAGCAAAAAATATTAGTGTCAAAATAGTTTTATGGTTCATAACGCCATTATTTAAGCAGAAAATGGCGCTATGAAACATCAAACCTCAAAAATACATATTTTCAAAAAGGTTTCCACTACTGTATATGTATCACTAGATGGTAGAACTTGCAAACAACGGGAATTATTTTTAGGTTTAATTTGGATATTTTAGTTATTTCGAATGTAATTTAATTTAGTTATATCATCATTATAAGTGTTATAGAGTATTTTAATTTATAGTTTTTATTTTCCCATTTATATTTTTTTTAAATGTAATAATCTATGTGTTTATATCTATTATAACTGCGACCGATGGGTATTATATATAGTTTAATATAAAATTTCTTAACGATTAAATTAATCGTATTCGATATCTGCAATATTTGAACATGTGCAACTAGGAATAGTGTTAAAACCGCAGTAAATGTAAAGGGTAAGAAGTATTTTTTTTTTTATTATTATATTCCATTTCAAAGCTTTTCTTGCTTTTCAATGTTCATTCTGTTTTCTTTTAGTAATCTTGTTCTACAGTCCATCGGGCAGAGAGAAACAGAATTTTTAACTTAAAGCTAGTGTCTCTATAGAAATCGACTGTTCTTTGCTTATATATCTAAATCCTTCCATTGAAGACATGATTTACAATGTAAGCTTTCATCTGTATACTCTTGTTTTAGGTAGCATTCAATACAAAAAAAGTATAAAGCTACCAATTGCAGCCGTTCGGAGAAAAGCAATTCCGGAAAATTTCGGTATATTTTCACCGATCATGACCCGCAGACCCCAAAACCACCCTCCGTTCAAATGTTGATTTATGTATATATATATATATATATATATATATATATATATATATATGGCAGCACTTATGTTCCTGTTTACTTTACAATCCATAATATTCTAACATTATTTCTGGCATCATTATAATGCAATTTATATTTCTAAAATTGGCAACATGTAATGATTTTTTTTTTTTTTTTTTTTTTTTGCAATTCATTCCCAAGTCATGGTTGAGTTTCATGCTGGTTCTTGGGGTGTAAATTTATATTTCTAAAATTGGCAACATGTAATGATTTTTTTTTTTTTTTTTTTTTTTTTTGCAATTCATTCCCAAGTCATGGTTGAGTTTCATGCTGGTTCTTGAGGTGAACGGTATCTATTTTAATCTTTTTTAATCTTTATGGATTTTATACTTACTGACTCTATAACTTGTTTTCTTTGTAAATTAGATGTAAGGCTTCTCCCCTTTTTAATATTGTATTTTATTTTTCATTTTATCACTGGTTTGCTTCAAAGTTTATGAGATGTAGTCCCAAAATCATATTTTTTAGCAATGTATGGCTAATATGATGATGAAACATCTCATTTCATTTTATTTGTGGTATTTAGGCATTTGGGACTTGATAATTCTGTCTAAATTCCACAAATTTAATTTAATTTCATTCATTTAATTCCATTTTTATTTAATTTCTTATTCTTTTAATATGTTTTTGTTTCCATATTAAGTGTGTTGGGGAATCTTTCATTGTCAACTAATTATTTCATACTTAATTATTATTTCATTGTTTAAGTTGGTGTTATGATAATGTTTCATTTATGGTTATATATATATATATCTGATTTATGTCATACGATAACGCTCGTATTTATAAAGAAATTTGGATGAAACTAATTGTGTGTATTAAGCTCACCAATGTCTCGACCGAGTTCGTTGGCCAGCTTGGGGCGCCATTTTGTTTCAAGATGGCGGCCACTTAAAGATTTAAAACTAAAATAAATATACAAGAAAGTTAAAAATTCAAATGTTTATGTGTTAGGCCTTGATATAAGGATTCCGGAGCATTTTTTGTTTTACCGCTACCTTAAAAAATGGCTGAGATAGAGCAGTTTGAAATTCTAGGGTGGCTGACATTTTGAAACAAGATTGCACATTACAAAAAAACCAACGATTAATTTATGAGTTTTAGTGAACGCGATTTCTCGCAAATTATTATATTTCGTTGTTGTAATCATTTTCCCAATCATACGCATAAAACTATATATTCATATCCGTTAGCGACAAATTCTCGCCAAACTTGGCAACATTTGGCGAAATATCGCCAAATTTGGAGACCAAAATAAGTCTTCATAAATGAAGCCAACTTGACTATAGCTCAATAATTTGGCGAATTTCTTATTCACATTCAGTATTAACGAATCTTTTGTAAACGGTTTCTTTGCATTTTAGCTTGCTGTTTTCGAGTAACATTAGCTAAAATTTTAAAACGAAGATATAGGAAAGCTACCTTTTCCTCCCGGTATAGGCCGGAAGGACTTTTTTCATTTGAATTTTACATATTTCATTTCGTAGGACTACATAATTTAATTTGTAATTTGACTATGCTATTTAATGTAGTGATTTCGATTTCATAATATTTGGTCAATATCTTATGTATCAGTGGTTTAATTGTAGAGAAAGCTTATATATATATATATATATATACAACTGGCCATTAAAAATGCTACACCATGAAGGAATGCAAATAACAGAATTATATTTATTGGACAAATACATTATAATGGGAAGGACAATTGATTACATTTTCAGAAAATTTGGAGGTATAGATCCTGAGAAAACACTACCCAAAGCAGCAACCTCTGGCCGCAATAACAGCATTTATCTGCATATCCATGGAGTCGAACAGAGATTGGATATCATGTACGGGTACATCACTTCATGCAGCATCAACACTATGCCGCAGTTCGTCAACCGTAGTAACGGGCGAGTGGTGGCGGGCCAGTCGCTCAGAAGCCATTGACAGAACATTTTCAATTGGTGAGAAATCAGGAGAACGTGCCGGCCAGGGAAACAGTCGAACATGTTCTGTATCAAGGAAGGTCAAGATAGTATGAGCAACATGAGGTCGGGCATTGTCCTGCTAAATCGTAGCGTTTAGGAAGCATCGAAGATAAGGCAGAACCACAGGCTGTAACACATCAGAAATGTAACGGCTGCTGTTGAAATTGCCGGCAATGCGAACAAAAGGTTACTGAGACATGTATCCAATGGCACTTCATACCGTCACTCCAAGTGATATTACAGTATGCCGATTCTAATGCAAGCTGACAATGCGCGTTTACCACGATGCCGCAAAATATGGATGCTGGCATCATGATGCTGTACATGGAGCAGGAATGGCGTCTCACGTCGTCTTTGATGAATCCAAGTTCTGTATGCAGCATCATGATGCTATCATCCATGTTTGGCAGCATCATGGAAAACGCACATTACCAGCTTGCATTCGAATCGTCATACTGTAATATCACTTGGAGTGACGGTATGAAGTGCCATTGGATACACGTCTCGGTAACCTCTTGTTCGCATTGCCGGCAATTTCAACAGCAGCCGTTACATTTCTGATGTGTTACGGCTCGTGGTTCTGCCTTATCTGCGATGCATCCGAAACTCTACGATTTAGCAGGACAATGCAAGACCGCATGTTGCTCGTACTATCCTGACCTTCGTTGATACAGAACATGTTCGACTGTAGCCCTGGCCGGCACGTTCTCATGATTTTTCACCTATTGAAAATGTTATGTCAATGGCTTCTGAGCGACTGGCTCGCCACCACACGCCCGTCACTACGGTTGATGAACTGCAGCATAGTGTTGAAGCTGCATGGAATGATGTACCCATACATGACATCCAAACTCTATTTGACTCCATGGCAGGGCAGATAAATGCTGTTATTGCGGCAAGAGGTGGCTGTTTTGGGTAGTGTTTTCGCGGGATCTGTACTTCCAAATTTTCTGAAAATGTAATCACTTGTCCTTCCCATTATAATGTATTTGTCCAATAAATATAATTCTGTTATTTGCATTCCTTCATGGTGTAGCATTTGTAATGGCCAGTAGTGTATATATATATATATATATATACAGGGATCCGAAAAACTACTTTTTGTTTGTAGCGAACTACAACTACAACTACTTTATGAAAAATGTAGTTAACTACAACTACAACTACTTGTTTTAAAAAGTAGCGACTACAAACTACTTTTCAAAAGTAGTCACTACTTCGCTACTTTTCGCTACGTTTAGTTATCATCGCTAATTAAATACACCGCAAACGATTTTTCCCCATACACCATAATGTAACAGAATTCTTTTGAATGTCCCTGTAAGCGAAATATAAGTGCTACACATTTCATTTTCAATACTGAACATTCTATGGTAAACTTCAATAACATATAAAACTTTCATGGCAATCCGAGTATATTTACGAGAGTTAGAGCACGGACAGACAGACAAAGCGAATTCATAGACACTTTTTAATTATGTTGGAAAGTGTTAAAAAGAGGAAATTTGAAAACAAAAATTGTAATAATCTTACAAATTTATGAGAATGATATAGCACAGTAGCGCTTAAGGTGGTTCTCAAATTCCTTCCTCAACAAATGCGAAACTTTCTGATACATTATCTGACTCATTTTTAAACACAAAGGCATAAAATTGGCGGGTCTGACTTTTGAAGCAAATTGGAATCGAAATGAGTTTTTCATTTTATGATAAATAAATTACTTATCGGGTTATAAGCGATTCGTGTCACGTTTTTTCCCTTTCCCCTGCTGAGGCGTCGGAAATTCGGTTGAAAACGCCGAAATCAGGTGTTTTCTGAAAAAGTTTCTGTCTTTACCAAAAAATAAAATAAAATAAAATAAAGAATAGTGGAAAACGTCTTTCGGTTACAAGTTTTTTCGAATAAGAACACCTGCATTTTCATGCGTTTCGGAACAAAAATGAATTAAAGAATATGTCATAAAGTAGCCAGTTTGGATTTGAGAACAAACTTAAGAGCAGATAGCCCTTGGTTAATTTGAATATACACTATTTTTTAAAAATAGAGCTAAATAGTCCTATTTCTTTACAATTTAAATGTATTTCCTGAAAGCAATTTAAAAATTGAACAAGATCATATAGACTTGCATAAGTTAAATCCTAGCTTTTCTTTTCCTTTCTATCTCTTTTTGTTTGTTTCCCTTTGAAAACCCGAATTTCAACATACTGGGCTTTAGATTCATTCTGGAGACAAAGATATTTCATTAAAACACCAAGCTAACCAATATCAAATCAAATATAAATCAATTATTTTAGCATTATAAATCAATTATTTTAACGATAAAAAACTTGTGCAGCTAAAGTAAAAATAAATAGCCATAAAAATAAAATTAAGCTTTCTTAGGCATTTTTTTAAATAATATATTTTTTTTTCCAACCGCTTTTGTTTTATCTATTGGAATCTTCAAAAGGAAATATGCAGTAAATTAATTTGTATGCATATATTGGACAAATATTTCACAACGATCAAAAGACGTATTAATAAAATAATTTTTTGCGATAATAAACAGTTCGATAAGAATATTTTCTGAACCAGGGATCTTAATTCAAAAATACTCTTTTTAATGATTTATGAATTTTAGTGAATAACGATTTAGATATTCAGTGTGAGATGCAATCCAGTAATTATTATTATTAAAGAAAATGCTATCTCACCTCTCTGTTCAACTTCAAGTTGTAAGCAGATGATTTTGATACTGATAACTTCTTATTAATTGGACAAAGTTTACATGTTACAGAACAATTACCACTTTCTTGTTCTATAACTTCAAAATATTCACTGTATGCCGGCCAGGGCAATTCTATACTACTTTTGTCTGTCATTCTATTACATTAATCTCGAAAGAAGCATCCCCCACATTAAAACACAAGATCTAATAATGAGTAAAAAGACAAAGGGTTGTCAGCAAGAAAATTAATTTTTTTAATGAGCGAGTACTTTGTGTTTTTATCAGCAAATAACAGATCACGGGCATTCTGACACTTTACGTTTCAGCTGCTAGTTTGTTTGAAGTTAGAAATCATTCCTTGCTAGTGCACTTTAAATAATAAAATGGTGTACTTGTGTTTTCCTGTGCTTTTTCGAATATATATATGTTTTTTAATTAGAGTTCTAACGTTTTTAAACTGGTAGCGAGCAGAAATTTTGTTCAAAGGTGGAATATTTTAGAGGATTGATTATTTATTTAATGTTACCAGACTGCAAAGAATACGGAACTTTTAAGAGAGAGAAGAGAAAAGAAGAGTTTTAAGAGAGAGTTTTTAAGAGAAAAGAAGAGTTTTAAATTTTGTATATAGAGAGGTGGGGGAGAGTTTAGTGGAAGGGGGATAATTTATAATACTGATTATTTATCGTCACTACAGAGCACTATTTAGGGCAGAAGATTTTTTTTATATAAAAATAAAAATAACTTAAAGATTTTAGATTTATTTGTATGCTGGGGGGAGGGGGAGAGTAAATTATGGGAGGTTAGGGGACAATTTAGATGGTTACTTATATATTATTATTAGGTAGAAACGAATGCGGTCATTTTTTTTAAATAAAGAGTTTTAAATATTTGAAACTGTATGCTGGAGGAGGGGCAAAAAGGGAAGCGTAAATTTTAGGGACAAGGAAACAATTTTTATTTATTGTCATCAGAGATCAAAAAATGGAGTGAACGATTTTATTTTTGTATAAAAATAAAGATTTAAATATATTTTAAACTTCTTTGTATGCTACTAGATACCACTAGGGGAAAGTGTGAATTTGATGGGTTAGATATAATTTAGATGATTTATGTTTAGATAAATCCGTTCTTTTTTTTTCTTTTTTTTTTAATAAACATTGTACATTTCTTTGCTTGTTGGGGGTGGGAGGCAAAAGGGAGAAAATTTTTCAGATAAAGACTTAAAGCCAGATGACTATATTTTGGTAAAAACAAACGTAGTCGTATAAAAATACATTATATTGAGAAGATTTCTATGGATTTAAAAAACAATACACTAAATTTCTGACACCCAAACTGTGAAAATGACAGTTAATTTGTGACCGTGCCCGTCGTCTATGGAGAAATGTATGACACTGCAACTGATATTTGTCGCTGACGTTCGCAAATTGTTGCAGAGAACATATTTCGCACAAAAGAAACGCGTTATGATCACGTGATTTGAAGATTGGCACTTTTTCCCTCCCTCCTAAAGTAGCGTCAAAAGTAGCGTCGATGCTCGCTACAAACTACTGATAATTTGGATCGCTCTACTCGCTACACTACACATTTTTAATGTAGCGCGCTACACTACAAACTACTGGGAAAAGTAGCGGCTACTGTAGTTTCGGAACTTGTAGCACGCTACTTCCGAGCACATAGCTGCGAACCTTCCATTTTATAATTTAGATTTTACATACTTGAAACAATTTTTTTAATAAAATTTTATCATTCTTTTATGTATTAGTTATATATTTTTATTGGTTAAATAAAATTTGTGGTTGAAATATGTGTATTTGAATTGAAAGAATCCGGATAGCCTGCTATCTGTGTGTATATACATATATACAGGGCTCCCGAGATTTAAAATTATATAATTCCATAAACTTATCAAGTATAAAAATAAAATAAGTGACATATTTGATCAAGTGTTCATAAAGGTTATGTACAAGAATTTAAAAAAATAATTTTAATTTTTATTAAAAGATGGCGCTTTTCTTTTCAATCTGTAAGACTGCTCAAATGAACACTAAGAAATCAATTACAAACATTTTTTTAAAGTTTCAATTGGTAAATAAAGTAAAAAACTAAAATATGAGATATGTTTGACGCGATTTTACACGTTATTTTTAACGTTCTTATAGTTTGAAACAGCGCAGCGCCATCTACTGACCAAATTTACACTATTTTTACTTACTATACACTAAATTTATGGGCTAGAAGATACGTGTAAGTTTCATATTTCTGCTGTTTATTTCTGACCTTTAATTACTGATTGAATTTTAAAGTTATCGATAACTCCTTTTTAAAACACCCTGAAACTAATATAAAAATAATCGTACCAAAAATATCAACAAAGATAATAGCATTATTTTCTAAATCTTTTCTATTTTCTATTATATTTCCAGTTTTCGTAAAATATCCTTATTGATTTAATGCTTATATTTGAAACTGTCAATTACCATCTAATCAAAATTACGAGACAAAATTTATTATTGTCTATTATTATTGTTTCTTACAAAATAAAGTTACTTTTAAGAGAATGAAGGAAAAGCTCTAAAAAAAATCTTTTAAAAGTAATTTTCTATCCTGAAAAAATTGTAATTTATGACGATGTTATTTATCCTGAAAGCTTTCAGAGAAAAAATTAGTAACAAAGAAATTTTTATGTGTGTAAACAATGCAATTGAAGTATCTATTACCATTTTTTTTTCCTTTTTTTATGGAAGATAATTAGGAATAAGAAAAAAATATCTCCATCACTTCATCACAAAAATACTTTTTTTTGAAATTCCATTCTTAATAACAACACAAGATTGACAAAAAAATTAATGATAAGGTATTTGTGAACTAAAAAAAATTGGTATGAAGTGATTTTTCTGATATGATATAGATTTTAGTATTATCAGTTTCTTATTCTTGTAAAATCATTAAATTTATGTACAGTCAACAAAAAAAAAAAAAAAAAAAAAAAAAAAAAAAAAAGAGGACATACAATACATTTTAATTTGCAATTTGTCCCAGGAAAAAATAAAAATATTCATTCTACTGGAAATTATGTCTTCTTTCAACTTATCTGAAAAATAAGCTTAGGGGTCGTTTTCATAGGGAAATTGTTCCAAACTCTGAAATTCTCTATACAGACACTTAACACTGACACCATATTTGGCTTTTTCAGTAAAATTTATCGTAGATTATTGAACGGGAAATCATACGGTGAAAAAATTTAGGAATTATGAAAGACTGAAAATTGGAACTCGAAATGTTAAACTCATTTGTTTTCGTTTCAAAACAGATTGCAATGCGGGTACATTTTTAGCATAACTCAAGAACTACTTCTGCAATGAGCTGTAATTTTAAATTTGCATACTTGAAGCTTCTAGAAATCCATTGATGTCAAAAAATTTATAAGTTACCGTCCACATTTGTCTCGAAAATTTATTTCTAAAATATATATTTTTAGAAATTAATTTTTGAAAAAACAGGAATTATAGTTTGAATTTTTTAGCGGAAATCTATTTTTAAAAACGTCAATGATAATCTCCATTACTGCACATTACGCATGCAGTTTTGAGTTAAGTTTAAAAAGTTTCTAATTTTCTCATTGAATCTGTTTTGCAACGGATATAAATGAATTTAACATTAGGAGTTCCAAACTTTAAACTTTAATAATTCTTAAACTACTTGATCGATGGACTTCCCGTTTGATTTTCTAAGGTAAAATTTACTGACAAGTGAAATATGAAGTAAACATTACGCATTTGTACTAAAAAGTTCCGAGTTTTGATAAATGTCACGATAAAGACAACCCTTAAGTGTAATTGTATATCATAAATTGAGAAAAAACACAATTTTCAGTCAAATGGCATTCCTATTTTTTTTTGTTACAATTTTCAGATTAAAATTTAATGGGTGTTCTCTGTTATTTTTCTTTTGGTAGACTGTATCATGTGTCCCATAAATCCGTTCACATTAAACAAATTTCTAAAAATTAATTAAATATATTTTCGTATTGGTGTGCTGTTTGCTACATAAGACTTAACAAAAAATTAGATTTGGTATAAAAAGAGAATGCCTGCAAATATTCGCCGACAAATGCCACTCTTAAGGTCGACGTCCTTAGGACATAAAACTATTGAGATTATACGACGGGTATTGATTTTTTCGTGTTCTTACTCATTATCCTCAAGTGCAAGTAAATTACCTGTTGCAAATTCTTGTCTTTTTTATGTTATTTAATACCGTTGATATCAATAGCGCCACATATCTGTGACAATTTGAACTTTTTTCTCAACAAAAAATACGACTCTTTGATAAGTCTTAATTTGCAAGCCGATTAGATACGATAAGATTACGACGATTGGATATATGAAGTAATATATCTATATGTACACTATGGAGATCTTCCTCCTGCGAACTTCTTGTGTCAACGCACGGACGTTTTTGTTCTGTATGTTTCTTCCTGGCTTTCTCTCTATCTCTCTCTTTGTTTGTCTGTTATATGTCTACTGTCTGTCTGTTTCCTGTCTGTTTGGTAACTGTCTGCTGTCTGTTGTTTGCCTCATTGTCTACACTCTCTCGCCAGCCTGTCCGTTGTCTGTATCTCTGCTATATGCTATCTGTCTGTCTGCTTTCTGTTTGACTGCTCTCTAAGCTGTCTGCAGTCTGTCTGCTATCTGTTGTCTGTCTACAATCTGTCGGCTGTTTGTATGCTGCCCGTCTGCTGTCTGTCTACACTCTGTCGGCCGTTTGTATGTTGTCTGTCTGCTGTCTGTATGCCTGCTCCCTCTGCTGCATGTTGTTCTTCTGTATTATGTATGTCAGCTGTATGTCTGTCTGCTGTATATCTGCATGCTGTATGTCTGCATGCTGTTCTTCTGTATTATGTATGTCAGCTGTATATCTGTCTGCTGTATGTATGTCTGCCTGCTTACTATCTGCAGTCTTCTTTATGTCTGTTTACTATGTGCTGTCTGTTTGCACTATGTTGGCTTTCTGTCTACTTCTTTTCTGCTGTCTGTCTATTTGCTCTCTGTTTGTCAGCTCTCCCTGCTGTATGCGTGTTTTCTGTCTGCGTAATAAATGTCAGCCTCCTGTCTGTTTGCTATATGCTGTCTGTCTACACTCTGTTGGCTGACTGTATACTCTCCGTTGTCTGTCTGCTGTCTGTTTGTCTCCGTTGTCTGTCTGTCTGCTATATGTTTGTCTCCGCTGTCTGTATGTCTGCTGTATGTCTGTCTCCGTTGTATGTTTGTCTACTGTCTTCTCTCAGCTGTCTGTGTGTCTGTCTGCTATCTGCTGTATGTAAGACTTATGCATATTTGTCTGCTCTATGTATTCTCTCTGTATTCTGTACTTTATCTGCTGTAAGTATGTTTGTTTGTCTTTTTTCTATGATGTCTGTCTATTTACAGTGTGATATTTGTTGTCAGTTTGTTTTCTTTCTATGATGTCTGTCTATTTACAGTGTGCTATTTGCTGTCTGTCTACACTTTTCCTAATGCTGTTATGCTGATTGCCTGTCTGATGTTTGTCTGCTGTCTGTTTTTGTGTGTCTGACTGTCAACTGTATGTCTGTCTGCTGTCTACCGGCTAACTATCTGCTGTATGTTGTGTGTCTGTTTGCTATCTGCTGTTTGACTAAACACTATCGACTATCTGTCTGATCTCTGTCTGCCAGCTCTCCCTGCTGTCTGTCTGTTTCCTGTCAGCCTGCTGATGCTCTGTCTGCTGTCCATCAGCTATCTGTCTGCTGCATGTCTACACTCTTTCGGCTGCCTGTATGCTGTTTATCTGCAAACAGTCTGTCGGCTGTCTGTATGTTTTTTTATCTACTGTATGTCGTCTGTTATCTGTCTGCTGTCCGTCTACACTCTTTCAGATGCCTGTAGGCTGTATGTCATGAAAACGTGTGTCGGCTATCTGTATGTTTTCTATCTACTGTTTGTCGTCTGCTAACTGTTCTATGTTGTCTGTATGTTTGTTATTTGTCTAACATTGCTATTTGTAAGCTTTCTGTCTACCACATGTTTTTCTACTGTCTGTCTGTTATCTGTTGTATATCTATCTGCCTATATGTCATCTGCGGTATATCTGTCTGCCTGTCTGCTATCTTGTCTCTGCCTGCGAGCTCTGCCTGCCACATCTTCCTGTTGTCTGTCTATTTCCTGTCTGACTGCTAACCTCCTGATATCTGTCTAACTGTAGCTACATACTAAAAATACACTACCATCAGTAATGTATTTTTACAAACCGCGCATTTAATTTAATTCATATTATTTTGTGCAGCCCTGTAAAATAAATATAAATACTATATACATCCTCTACCAGAAAAATCATTTTGTAGGTGACGGTAAATCACAAGTCTCCAAGACCTAAAGATCATTCTTTTATTTCGTTTTACTATTCGTCTGGTCTTTTGATACACACTGTATATTTCGAAATATATTTAGACACTTCAGATTTACATTTACGAACATTGTTAAGCAACAAGTTCAATCTATTAAAGTAACAGTTGGAGAAAATTGAATAACTATCACTATTTCAAAACAATTTCAAATGATATTCCAAGATTTCGCCTCTATTTAAATTATAAAATTGAGATCCTTAAATTAAATCTAAATGTACTTTCCATTATTCTAAGAAGACCGGCTCTCATTTTCAAGCTATTTACCAAACAGTTAGAATTTTTAAGGAAGGCGTTCTAAAAGTCAGAAAATGTTATTAGATTGAATTTAACGATCAGTAATAAAATAGTTTTAGCATCAATCTCATTAATTGTGAATAAATAAAGAACATAAAAAGGCGTTTGAGTGCTAGTGAAATAGGAGTCCGGCGTATGCAGCATTCTAATGCATTTTATAAATAGATTTTATATAATGAAATAGCCAGGTTTAGAGGATATCATCTGAATAATTACTTTAAATTGTGATACTGTGCTTACAATAATAATCTCAATCTCGTATATTCAACGGCTACAAATTGAATTTCCATATAGCTTTTATTGTAATTGATTTAATGGTACCGTGTTCATTGATAGTATCAATAGGAAGCTGTTAAATTTGAAACCTAGTTTCAAATGTATCTGAATTTATCAAGAGAAAATTAATACCGATGTCAGTTTGAACTGTATTATGGTATATTCTTAAGAAAAGTGGAGAGTAACTGTTTATCACATTATACATTTTCATTATAAAGTCCATTTCTGTGTAGAAAAAGAAATACCTTCGCTTACCAATAATGTAGAACTATCGATTAGGTGCCATTTAATTAAATGCATTAAAGGTTTTTGATTGGTTGGCACTAGGGCGCTCCACGCTTCTTATATACAAGATTTCTAAATAGAACAAAAATTGTTTTAAGAATGTAAAAAAGATGTCTTGGAAGCAAATAAACGAATCTCTATTTATAAACATTTGAAAGCAATTTTCTAAAATTCCACAAAAAATGTTGATTTTGTTTGCAATTACAATGTATTTAATGATACAAGACGGATAACCAAAAAATAAAATATTGTAATACTTAACTTTTATTACGTGTTTTCGCAAAATCTTTTTTTTTCTCTACTGTACTATATTTAAATAAAATAAAACCAACTATCTCGTATAAGTAAAATCAGTATGTTTGCAAAAATTCAACATATTTTCACTTTGTCATGTGGATGCTATGATACTCTAATGCAAGCGAGTCAAAACCTACTAGCGGCGTGCATATGCTTTAAACATTTTAATAATTTTGGTTTGTTTATTTTTTACTGAGTTATTTACTGTAGCTATTCTGCATTCATCTTGAATTACTGAAAGAATGACATCCACAATAATTCACTATTTATTGTTTTAATATCCTTACATTCATTAAAAAATAAACAATCTTGTAACAAAATAACTGTTTAAAAATTATACTGTAGTAGAAAATATAAAATATTTGCCTTGAATATTAAAATTGTTTTTCGTAAATAGTTTCAATATCTTATAATTATTGTAAATGCTTACAAATTAAACTAGTCGTTGGGGACAACGTAATACATACCCATCACGGATATGCATAACATAAAATGTGAAAATAAAACATATATAAACTATTTATAAAATGTATTGCAATTCGAATGAAATCGTGGCCTGATGACGTCATAAATTTTAAATTCTCTATTACTGAATTGCGTAAAAGAAACATACTTATAACTCCAAATTTGATAATCCTTTTAACTAACGGTTTATTGCGTCGGATTAAGCGTCTCATTTCCAATTAAAATATATCTTTGAATTGAAATTTAAATGAAATACTGGGTCATGAAAAATCTAAGAGTGTGGAAAATATGATTACAAATATCTCGGCAACTCATTATCCGATCAACTTCATTTTTTATGAAAAATTTATGTTTTTTTATTGTCTTTTATATTCACTCCTTAAAATAAACAATTTCGAAAATTTGTATATACCTTTTATCAGAACGAATATTTCGAGAGTCCGAAAAAAATAGTTCCGGATAATCGAGGTTACTGAAATACAATAAGCTTCCTCCCATTATTACATACTAAGTCCATACCGAGTTTCAAGTCTCTATGTCAATTTGTTCAGGAGCAGAGCGTTTACAGATACACACACAGACACACAGACGTACGGATGGCATTTTTTTTTCTAAAAATATGTTTTTCGGATTCTCCAGTGTCTGAAACGTCTAAATCCGTCAAAACAAATTTTCGATTTTCAAACCGATTACAAGACTTACCCTATACTACGTATGATGAGTAAGTAAAAGAGAAAATGACTGTAATATTTCTATCAAATCTCCCATTATATTATACTAGCGCATCCAACCCGGGCTTCCCGGGATTAAAAAATTAATGTGAAAACCATTTTTTTTTTATTGAAAACTCTAATAGATTTCTTTTACATTTAATAATTTTTTTTAGATTTTCCCCTTACAACATCAAAGAGACATTTTTATATGAATATTCAAATAAAATTTTGAAATTTATTAAAAGCGGTAATATCGTATCGGCACCGTGCCAGAAGTTAATAGCCGAAGAAATCGCTAAAAATGTCGTTATCTACAGCAGTTTATTATTATTATTCTGATAATTTCAGCGGTTTTAAGCGCTTATTTCAATTACATGTCTGTTAAATTTGTGTTTCATTTATACTATTTTATTGATTGCTTAATGAAGCTTTAATTTCGTTATTGAATATTAGCTGGAAACAAATTCTGAGCTTTATATATTGTTTAAAGTGCAAACGGATTAATATTTTGTAATCCTCTGCAAGCGATAGAGTTTTAAAAAATCATGCTTAAAATTTAATTTATATGCTACAATAAATGAGACAATTGCGGCTCAGTTTTCAAACTAATTGCACTTGAAAATAGATTTTTTTCCCTATGTAACGGTGTAAAAATTGAAAATATGTGATGTTTAGAAATTAAAAAAATACAGTAGCAAAAATCGCAAAACCGAAATTTCATTGTCCAGTGTTGCCATTTGCAAAATGACGTCAGCATTACGCACGGACACGTTTGTCCTTTATAATATAGATATAGGTCAAATTCGTACCAAGCTCATATACAGAACTGAGATGAATAAGATCATCTCAAAATTTCATTCAAACTGTTACATTCCTTTATTAATGAAATTCAAAAATCATGTTGTTTTAGCCTATAAATTAGTAAAAATCTATTAAACATCGAATTCAATTTTGCTGCATATTTTACCTTTAATATAAGACATGTAACATTCCACCTTATCAAGACATTTTGCTTTTAAAATTATCCTATTTTCTGCCTTTGCCTAATGAAGATAATTTTAAAGATTTTGTAACTTTTTGTTTTAAACACATTTTGAATTTCTGAAAAGTTAATCAGCAAATAAAAGTGCCAGGGAAAATGAAAGAAATTTATGTTGAGAAAAATAAACACGCAATTGTAAAATTAACAAGAATGAAAATTCATGCATCAAGCATAGATTAAGTAACACTTTCCAACACTTTTAATAAAATGTTACAAATCTTTACCGTTTAATAAGGTGAAAGATAGATGATATCTAAGTAAACAATTTTGAAAACGAATAACATATTTAACGGCATAATAAACCCAATTTCATGAATTACCAACAATATTCGGAAAAATATCCGAACTCTTTTGTGAGCCCTGTATATAATCGATAGATTTGTATGTCTACTACATAGAATTCTAAAGTTTAATTCAGTTAGGAAACGCACATCACAGTTTAAAATTTTCCTCCTGGAATTTCCGTCAATAAACGGAAATGTACTCGAAAACTATCTGTATATGATCTATAGAATATATACACACCAAATAATAGATTTTAAAAAAGTTAAATGAGTTAAATTTAAAAACGCGTTCAGAAACTGAAAAAGCACTTCCAGAAATTATTGTTAACAGACACTAGCAATTCTTTTGTGTGTTCCTGTAAATGAAAGATGAATGCTATACACTAATATTCTGATAGTAAGCCTTTTGTAATGCACCTTAGTGATATATATCAATTTCAATATGTTTCAAATAGTGAAATATTATTAAAATAAACCGCAAACGATTTTTCTCCATAGACAATAAAGTAACGGGACTATTTTGAGTGCCTCTGTAAAGAAACTATAAGTCCTATGCACATCATATTCCATAGTAAGCCTCTTTTAATGTACTTCAGTGATATAGATAAAATTCAATATGTTTGAAACTGTGTAACATCATTAAAATAAACTGCAAATAATTTATCTTCATAAACCGTAATGTAACGAAATTCTTTTGAGTGTCCCTGTAAAAAAAATTATAAGTGCTACATACTTCATTTTCAAAACTGAACATGCCATAGTAAACCTTAATAACATATGTTAATTGCATTATATTTACGCTAGTTAGAGCATGGAGACACAGACGGCAGACAGACAGACAGACAAACCGAATTCATAAACACTTTTCAACTATGTTGGAAAGTGTTAAAAAGGCATTTAAAATCAGACATTTAATAAAACTAAACAACAACACATAAATATCACATAATAAAATCGATTTCAGTAGACATTTCAAGCTTGATGCAAGTTCTTCATCAGTACAAATGTCAATCTTAAACCAAAGCTGTTGTTTACACACCTTCACGTTCAAAATTATGCATTTAAAATATTAAATCACGAGAGTATAAAGCAGGATAACATAATATGATGGAATTGTATATGCTTTATTTAGCGGATATTTCTGTAATCTTGTAAGCCAACATTCTAAAAAATTCTAGTATCAAAATTATTGCAGTTACATTTTTTAAATATAGGATGTGGTCAGTATCTATTGAATTATCAACAAGTTCCAATTGTAAATTGAAAGATTTATAAACGCCTTTATGCTCTTTTAACCCAAAATAAACTTGAGTCATGAAAAACACAACACTCAATTGAATCAAATTCACCTCTGTACTATAATAATTGTTTAAAAACAACACAAAATGTCACAAAAACATATATGCATCATTTATTAAAAACTTTTACTTTAGATGTTTTAAAAATATACAAAACTGCATTTCACATTAAAAACCTAGCGCTTTCGAGCCGTCCTGGCTCATCATCAGGGTTAAAACATCACCACGCAGATACACACAAAAAAACACAACTAGTCTGAAACACTGTAAAAACATCAATGTCTGCTGAAGACAAGGTCAAACCATTATAAACAGGGTGGGAAGCATAGGGAGGGATGTGCCAATCTTATTCATTCTTGAACTATCTGTAAAAGCTTATACCACACTTTAGGGATATTGTACGAAACTGAATCATTGCATGTTTTATTTTTCCTGGTTAAAATTTCTAGTGATTCACTTATTATTGCTTCATAAAAAGAGGATGTGGGTTTAATAATTTTAGCGTTATCAAAATCTATTATAATCGACTGCTGTTGTTTTAATCTGGAAAGTGCCGTTTTACTTCTATTATACTTGACATCTGCAATATGTTCTTTTAACTCAATTTTAAATTTCCTTAAAGTCATACCAATGTAGTCTTTAACTTTATAAGATTTTATCCTATTTTCAACTATTTCCATAATAACTGGGATTCTATAAATTCCTGCTAAATCTTCAATCGGTATGGGATCAATCTTCTTATGTAGTAACGAATTCAATTTAACTGGAGGGGATGCTACCAAATTTATTTCATATTTCTTTAAATTATATTTTAATTTTTCAAAAAGTTTCGGAATATATTGGAACTTGTAAAATTTAGTTGGTTTTTCTGTTAATTCTTTTTGTTTTTTAACCTGATATTGATATTGACAAATTAACTTATTAATTAACCTCTCTGAAAAACCATTTTCATTTGCTATAATTTTAACTCTTTCAAGCTCCTCATTGATATAACTATCAGTACACACTGAAAATGCTCTATGGATGTAAAACCTATATGCAGCCAGTTTATAACTTAAAGGTGATGAAGCATCTCTGGAAATAGTATTATTTGACCTCATATTTTTCCTATAAACTGTCCGATCTATTGTTAATTTCCCCATCTGTATCGGGGATATATGCCTCACTTGCGATTCTGGATAAGATATAAGGTAAAGCTAGGAGAGTCTGCGCCCAAGTCAAAAGAATAACAATAAAAAATCTAAATATTAATTTTTTGCCAAACTATCCATGAATAATTTTTACTTCTTTTGTTTTTTATGCATTTCCATTTCTATTTTGTTGTTATGTTGTAATTTAATAGAACAGTTGTAATAAAACCAAGAAAGGTATTTTGCGCAATCTGTCCTTATAGGGTTGGTGTGATTGCTCACATGGGTAGGAGAGATTATTACTAACAATCTCTCCTAGCATGGAAACTAATGGGAACAATGCGCCATTTCTCCTAAGTAGCATATGCGGAAACTCTTCAATTTCGGTAGGAGAGATTGCTCGGCCTTTTATTTAAACACAGCCGCTACTAAAACGAACCGTTGGTGTTCACACTGTTAGTCTAGATTAGTAGCTTATGAGAAAATCTTTTATTTTAAAATATTTTGTACTACGGACATTGTATAGAAATTTTGACAAATAGCTATGAAAATTCAAGCACTGACTTTGGCAAAACAAAACAAAATAGCAATGCTTTATCTTAGACGCTCAAAACAATCAATATGCACTTTCAAGTAGACATTCCACTACTGCTGTTGTACAACTACCTGCAGTCGCTGCGCGCTCAATCTAATCCTTTCCCCCGAAACTCAATATACGCAATCTCTCCGACCGCGCCATCTCTCCTGGCTTTACCTTAATTATCAAATAACTTTGTTGTGTACGAATTATTTTTAAATCTTCAGGATTGTGAGAAAGGAATCTGTTTCTTCTTTTGGTTGACGTCCATGGTTCTTCCTTGGGATCATTACCTAACAAGTCAGGGGACGGTGTTACTAGTGATACATTCTCAATTTAAGCAATGATTTTAAAAAATGTCATATGGTTCATTTCAGAAAGTTGGTTCAAAAGATTGCAATTTTCTCATATTTTTAAGTGAAAAATATTTAAGTGTTTGGTATTTATAGCTGTGCTCAGAACATTTTAATTCACACATTCCGAACTTTCCCTTATATCAGAATATATTCAGAAGCACTAAATATAAATCTAAAATCCCTTAAGTATATCATTCTCACAGGAAATTCAGAAAGAATATACCGGGACACAATTCTAGAGGTATTACCACCCCTTTACACTTAATTATTTATTTAAATAATATATTTTTTTTGGTAGCCAGTCTTCTGCCACCCCTTATTTAAATTACACAAGTTGAATCTTCCATAGAATATATAAAATATGTTGAACTTATCCATTAAGAACATAAAAATATAACGCATTTAATTTGATAATACAAAATTTTCTTCACGAATAAGTCTGTAGTACATCGAATATAACAAGAGGGGGGGGTAATCCCTTTTAGTTTAGATTAAACAAATTTAGCTTTCGTTAGAGTTATTCGATTGGCTTCAAATTTTGTATACCCATTTATTCGAAGACTTGGAAATAGCAAATATCCTTTGATGAGAGAGTATAATGCAGTATTGGTATAAAGAGGCTGTAAGCTCAATTGTTTAAAAAAAATTCGTAGATTTGATGTAAATAATATATTAATTTAAATGCAAATCCAGATTTTGAATTATAAATTTTAATTACCTAAGCTTCCTATTATGTTACGAATGGGACATCTATCCCAACCAAGTGGGGTGTCTAGTCTAATCCTGGAATCCAGGATAAATGGCCAAATGCATTAATTAAGTTATTCATGGGTGCAAGATGTCCATCTAAGCAAAGACTGAAATCTTTTCAGAGTATTAGGAGTACCCAAATGGAAATGGCTAGAATATTTCTATGTCTCGCGACTAAAATTTGATCTCTTACAATAAAAAAAAGTGACTTAAAGTTCCTGATAGCAAAATTGCTATTATTCAAGTACATAATGTAGAATTTATTACCAGTCAAAAATCTAGCCAAGACAGAAATCAGTCCTAAGACTGAAGATTTTGCACCCATGAAGTTATTTGATAAAAACACTAATTTATATGGTATTTATAGTAAAGTAATATTTTTTATGATGTTCTACGTAAATTTTGGTGCAGGTAGGTTACATGTGCACCACAAAAATCATTGCTACAAAAAAGGAAAATGAAGGGATCTTTATTTGGGAAACTACCCGGACTTACCATACTCTTCAATACAGAATGTAAATCAAATCATGGTCAATATTTTTAAAACGAACACGGTTACTATGCAAATAACATAAACTGCTATGTTTCAACTTAATGCTTACTCTAGAAATCCTATTAGAATTATTTGAATATTCTAGTAATAAATCAATATTACTTATATTAGTTATGATGGAACTCATTATTGTGCCAATATTACAATTAAATACCCATATCGTTGAAGTATTGGCTTACATTGAAAATATTTACAATGAAATACCCACTATTACAAAAATATTGGCTTTACATTGGATATATTTACAACGAAACGCAAATACACTGCTAAAAAAAATAGGGAAGCAAGCAAAGACATGAAGACAACCGTGCGAGACAGCCATGCATGGGCATAAAATGGAGAGTATACGTGTATCGATGCACAATATAGAAAAAAAGACGCAAAAATTTTTGTAAGGGAGCATTAATTCGTTAAAACGATAGAAAGAACAAGAAAAGAGGGTTTAGAGCAACAAATTGGGTACATGTAAATGACTCAAGAAATGATGCAAGATGTTTAATATGGCGTGTGGTCCTCTCGAACAGCTAAGACTGCTTCACACTTCTTTTCTATGGATGCGATGATGTTACCTATAAGATTTTTGGGAATATTGTTCCACTCCTCAAGAATTGCAATCTGCATGTCCCGGATAGTAAAAACGAGGTATTGGTCTCGCTGCAATGCACCGTCCGCATGTGCCCCAAACATGCTCGATCGGATTCAGGTTAGGAGAACATGAGGAACATTACATACGCTGTATTGTTTTAGCTTCAAGCATGTTCTCCACAAGATGAGCTGTGTGTGGTCTGGCATTATCATGCATGAAAACAAAGAAATCATCAATGGCAGCAGCGTAAGCTAGGGCTTGATGTCTCAGTATCACATCTCCACACCTTTTGGTCGTCAAAGTGCCATTCCGAATGATTTACTGATCCGTGCGTCCACCTATGCTGATTCCAGCTCATACTATCAACCCATATCATCTGAAATGGGATTTTTCACAAACGAAAGTGGGATTATTTCGAGTGCCTCATACCCTCCATACCAAAACACGTCAAGTGCTAAAAAATCCAGATTGAATCTGTACTCGTTTGTAAACAGCACTTGACTCCAATTACGTTGACTCCAATATCGATGCTCAGTAGCCCACCTTCTTCGGGCCTCATGGTGGCTTGAGGTGAGTGCAATACTGACCGGAGGCTTACGTGCATAAAGACCACTCTGATGAAGCCTATTTCGAATTGTTTGGGTGGACACCTTTCGTCTTGCTGTCAAGAGCAAATGTCTTGGCAGCTGAGTAGCACTGCCTGTTCTCTCCCTTCGAGTTATTACCAGGAAGTATCGGTCATCAGTTGCCATGGAAGCACGTGGTCGACCTTGCCATGGTAAACGTCTAACATTCCCTGTTTTTTTTAAACAATTCTGCAGCTTTGAAATGACACTTCTTTCGACACCAAAAACGTCCTGTAAACTTCGTTGTGTTTGCCTGGATTCAAGTCTCCTGCTATTCCCCCGAGATATGCATTCTGGTAAATCACGTTGTTTTGACATTTTCAAATCATCTTTTCACAAAACAAAAACTGAGGAATTGAATTTCACAACTGAGACAGTGAAACAGATGTTTCTGCAAAATTCCGATTTCTGCACTTATCTCTTTTGTCTGGTATTTGACGTCATGAACTTTGATTTGCACATGAAATTTCCTTCAGTTTTTCTGCTACGTTTCAAATCATGAATGATTTATTTTACTTTACTTACCGGTGTAATTATTTGCGTAATTTCGTTAAAACCAGGTGCTCCCCTAATTGTTTTGAGCAGTGTATTTCAAGAAGATCGTGTTTTTACTTGAAATATTGGAAATGAAATGGTAAAATGTTTCGTGTCAGTATTGGTCTAATATTGAAAATTATTGCACCCCAAAGTTGGGGCAATATTTCATATTTTGTCCAAGATATAGGCAAGGTATAGCCAATACAAACAATTTTGGCCAAATACTTGTTTGCTACTTGGCTACAGTCAAACAGATTTCGGCGATATCACGATGATCTAAAGCAGCGGTTTTCAAAATTTATTGTTACGCGACTCACCGTAAAGTTTGAAAATTTTCTCGGCCCACCTAGTACACATCCTGTGATAAAACCAAACTTTTGTACAAAACATACCCAGTAACATAGTAATCCTAATGTTAAAGTGGAATAAGCCTAAAATAAAAGCTTCTTTTACTACGAAATGAAAAATGCGTTTTTAACTAATATAATACAAAATTACAGATTAAAATTCAATGCTATTATTACATTATTTTTTACCAACAAGAGAGTCTATAGACTCTCTTGTTGGTATGATTGCATCATATCTTGTTGGCATGATTGCATCATGTTGATTTCTGTCTCTTTTAGTTTCAAGCCGCTATATTTAATAAAACGTTGTTCTTTTACTTATTACATTGCTTTTTTTTTCCTTAAAAATATTAAAATAGTTTCTTCGTTATATTTTTACAGCAGATAATATATTTTAAAGCCCTGAGAAGTCGTTCCCCGACCCATCAAAGCATCGCCTATGACCCAGCTATAGTATGCGACCCATGGTGTGAGAACATTTGGTATAACGGAAAGTGAAAGCATTTGAACTTGTGGAAAATAAAAGCAATTTCATTATTTCTTCTTCTACTTTTCATCCATATTAGCTTCCTAGATAATAACTCTATCACAGCAATCATATCTTAGATATTGTGTAGAAAACATGGTTCTCTCCACAATCAGAAAGCACCCTGTAGCGCTTTGCTGCTTAAGTTACGACCATGCACTGTGTGGTGTTTAAAGCTTGTCTAGACGTGGTCTATCACCCCTTAAAGTTTTGCTCAGGAGTTTCGAATCACCCTGTGTATTAATGTGCAACTATATATACTGGGTGAACCAAATGTTCATGAAAACTTTTAAAATTCATAAAAAAGGAAGAAATTATGATAAAGAAGGGCGGTTTGCAAGAAAGGGCTCACAAGGTAGTCAGAGTTTTTTTTAGCAGCTAAGGAAAAAAAAGTTTAAAAAGTCACCTGTAGATGGCGCTAAGATGCGAGAGATTCAGTAGAATTATGTAAATTAATCCTGCAATAAAAGACCGGGGTACACGAGGACTTCTCATTCGCTTTCAGAATGTTATCATTATCCGATCGAGCGTTGTTGGTGTTCTATTTGAACGGAGAGTTTCTGTAATTCATCCCGACCTGTTGCATTCAGTTGTAACGGGTGTTGTGAGTCGCCTTAGTTGTGTCGTACAATGTTCTGGGGGTCATGTGGAACAACTGCTATTGCAAGAATAAATCGATGGAGCGTACTGTTGTACTGTTCGTTGTGTTTCGGGTCGTCAGCGCCCTCTAGCAATGACTTTTTTTTTTTTTTTTTTTTTTTGCTGCTGCTAAAAAAATCCGACTACCTTATGAGCACTCTCTTGCAAACCGTACTTCTTTTATCATAATTTCTTCCTTTTTTATGAATTTTTAAAGTTTTAACGAACTTTTGGTTCTCCCAGTATATATATATATATATATATATATATATATATATATATATATATATATATATATATATGGGTTGTGCCGATTAATCGATCAACGCTTAGTCACGATAATTTTCTAATCGAGTTAATCAATTCGATTAAAAATTTTCAGAAATCGTTAAATTTTTAAAATTAACTATAACTACAGTCAAAAATACAATTCTGTCTACTAAAAAATTTTCACAATTTTTTCGCCAAAAATATTCTAAAAGCTTGCATCAAATTATTTAGTATGTGCTGGCTTTATTATAACTAAATTTAGATCAAGTTTAGATCACGAAGATTTGTAAACATACTTGTTTGCTTTCGAGACTTGTTAAAATAATATCGACTATAACTATAATAACTATGTAAAATAATCATATAGGTGAGTTTAATTCTGATTTTTAGTTATATACAATGTACAAAATTTTTATTTTTAAGCTAATATTCATACAACTTAAATTATACTTAAATTATATTTTTTTGAATGAATATATATGTATCAAGAGTAAACTGCACGAAATACAAATATAATTAAACAGACTCATGATTATAAATAAATTTAGCAGGAAATTTATTTAATAAAATATAATAAAATCGTTGGTTTATGGGTGCTCAGTAATGTAAGGTTTTTTGCAGTTGCCTATCCGACTGTTGTATTATCTACGTCTTAAAAATATATTTGCATTTACTAGCAAAATAAATATATAAATGTATAGTTTCCTTTATTTTTTTCTGAAGTTTTTTTAAATTAATTAAATCAAGATTTTAATTCAGTAAAACAAAACAGAAACCGATTAAAAATCTGATTATACGATTGCTTTATCGATTAAAAAAATTCGATAAACACCGTTAAGACAATTTTTTGAAGTCCGTGTGTGTTATATATATATATATATATATATATATATATATATATATATATATATATATATATATACATATATTGGGGGCATAGATTTTGTCCTTCCAAGTTATTATTTTTATTTTTTCCAGCTCTTCATATTACTGTTTCGTAATTATTATTTGTTTAACCTTTTTATAGGAAATTAAGTACACTGCTATTTCATTGCAATGTTTTAAAGAAAATCCATTATTTGTCAGCACAACTTCCGTATTTTTACAGAAACCTGTTTATATATATATATATATATATATATATATATATATATATATGAATTTCAAAAAAAATATCAAGTTCTTGTATCATTCTACTTAAATCTCCAAAGAGATAATTAATGATAATGTGTAGACAGAATACCACATAGCTAATAGATTAACAAGTGCAATCATAATATATATATATATATATATATATATATATATAATTATCAGAGTAAGAGTAATTTACTCTATGTTTAATATTTTAAGTTATAATACAACACGGGTGCTGCCATTTGTTGACGGAAACAATACTTAAACAAATAAACAAAAATTAAGCTGCATAATTTACATAAAGATAAAATAATAAGAAAATTGTAATAAGTAAGATGAAAATGAAAAAAAATAAGTAATAATAAAATAATAAATTTATTTCTTATTCTAACAACCCACGATAACAACAAAAAATGAAAGCTATTAATTAGCATCATATGAATCAGAAATACTGTTCATAATTTAAAATTTTTAAGCAATAATAATGCAGAACTGCTGTCACCTGTTGGCTGAAATAATATGCTTATTTGGGAAACAAAAATAAATCCACATAATTTTCCTCAAGATAAAATGATAAGAAATTTCTAATGAATAAGACGAAAAGGATAATTAATAAAAAGTTAAATAATTATATAATTAGTAATATTTGTCTATTTTAAAAAATCCGATACCGTGAGAGGAATAAAAATATTCTTAATGAATTACAATTTAAGTTAAAAGAAAAAGGCATAAGCGGTTCACGCTGAAGAATAAAATGATATAGTTACAAAATAACTGTAACTGATATATTTATAATTAGGATATGAAAAAATAAAATAAATGAACAATGAATGATATTGAAAAATTAATGATTTAAAATAAAATAATATAAATTATTTTTTTTAAATTTCAAAATAATTAAAACAGTTACCATTAACTGAAATAAAATAAAATAAAAGGAAAATTAAAAAATAGATTTTGTCTTTATATTAGGTTTTGAAACTATCAATTATTACTGAAAAGGTACAAAAAACAACAACAATAGACGTAATCAAAATTAATTTAATTTAATAAAACAAATTATAATAAAAT
The DNA here is from genome assembly GCA_963931845.1 of Maratus michaelseni. Taxonomy (NCBI): domain Eukaryota; kingdom Metazoa; phylum Arthropoda; class Arachnida; order Araneae; family Salticidae; genus Maratus; species Maratus michaelseni. The sequence goes on along the minus strand of OZ007596.1, from coordinate 249,325,489 downwards.
AAAAATATAGTATAAATAATTGAAATTATAAAAATGAAAGTTAAATTATTCACATTAAAATTAAATTCAAATGTTAATTAGCATCAATATATTAATTAAAAAATAGAGTGATTGAAAGAACTAACTTATATGCAACATGTTTACACTATTATATACCCATAATTACCATGTGTTGCAAAGACGTTAGAAAACAATATAATTCCAATAATATGTAATAAAATACACTAAATGCAACACTCATTAAAACAGTGACCAATAGTTATACAAGATCCTAAGTATTATCGTAATGTATTGTTTTCTGTATTATGAGATCGAAATTCTGTTACATAAGTATATATATGATACCGAACACTACCACCCAACCCCTTAACCTATCATCTATCCACCCTACCAGTCATTTACGAAACCATACAACACTACACAACCTCCATTATCGATAATCTTTTTACCCTACCAGCCATATAATAAAGCTAGACAACAACACCTAACCTTCATACTCAAGCATATTACCTGCCCTACCAACGATTTTTTTCCCGTTTTTTAATAATAAAACTGTAAGTATAACATTGATTTAACAAGATGTGTAGCGTTCCCATAATATTGTTTATAAACATATTTTAAATTTTGAATAAAGATGTTTATTTCTATGAGCAAAGTTAGGCAAAATATTAACATAGACAAATTTATGGAAACGTAACTATTAATGAGTGAATACATCTTTTTACGCTTGTCATAATTATCGAATGTAAGATAATTTTGTTTGATGATAATTATACTTAAATCAAGAAAGTTGATTTTATTACATACAATTTCATTTTCACTAAATTTAAATTTTTGTGATAATGTACAAGTAATATATAAGACGATTGACGTTGCATATAAAAGACAATAATGATGTTGATATACTTGTAAAAAAAACAAGCATTTACTAACTTATTTATTTCGTAATAATATAAGAATAAATCTGCAAAAATACTGGACACTTTTCCAACTTGTGGCTATTCTTTATATTGTTTATAAATAATATAATTAAATATGATATAATTATGGTGTAGTACGAATCTAGTTAATGTTTTGAGAAAAAAAACTGATAGGGCATAATTTAATTTTAGAAAATATTTTTTTTTTCTTGGAATAGCGGATTGATTATTCTACGCAATTCTTTTACATCAATATTTTTAAACAAATAATTAAAATAAAAAATTTTACTGCAATGTATGTTATTTAATTTTTCTATATTATTTACTAGTTGAAAAATGTTATTAATACCATTCATGTTATCATCATTTTGTACAGTAATATCATACAATTTAGTGAGTACAGCCAATAATAAATTACTTGCTTTGTTATTATAAGTATTACAACCAATGATAATAGTACGAAATTTTTTTGGATACTTGTGAAATTTTGGTATAATAACAATATAAGGAAAATTATAGTTGTAGATTTTATATTTAATAGTTTATAAAACTGATTGATATGCTGTTATTTAATTTTAGAAAATTCTTATTTCCTTTGAATAGCAGATTGATAATTCTAAACAAGTCTTTTACATCAATATTATTAAACGAATTATTAAAACTAAACGTTTTACTATAATGTATGTTATTTAAAATTTCTGTATTATTTACTAGTTACAAACTGTTTTTAATTCAATTTAGAATTATCTTTTCATACATTAATATCATGCAATTTAGTGAGTACAGTCAATAATTAATAGTACGCAATTTTATTGCATGCGTGTGAATTTTTGGTATAACAACAATATAAGGATAATTATAGTTATAAGATTTCATATTTAATAGTTTTTAAAACAGATGGATATGTCTATATTTTATTACCTTAAGTGAGATAAGTTAAAAAAAATAGTACTACTATTAATTGTATTAGAAATTAAATATGTAGTACGAATCTAGTCAATGTTTTGAAATGAGAAATTGATATGGTGTAATTTAATTTAAGGAGATTCATATATTCTTTCAATACCAGATTGATAAATCTAAGCAAATGTTTTACATCATTATTATTAAAGAAATTATTAAAATGAAAAGATTTACTATAATGTAGGATATTTAAAATTTTATAACATTTAATAGTTGAAAACTGCTTTTAATGTAATTTACATTATCACTTTATACAGTAATATCATACAATTTAGTAAGTATAGTCAATAATAAACAATTTGCTTTGTTATTATAAGTATTGCAACCAATGGTAAGAGTATGAAATTTTATTGGATTCATGTGAAATTTAGGAATAACAACAATATAAGAATATTTATAGTTATAATATTTCATGTTTAAAAAATTATAAAACTGATGAATATATTTATATTTTATTATCGTATCGAGAAGAGTAAAAATAGTGCTGCTATTAATTGCATTACAAATTAGTTTTTATAAAAATATTAGCATATAATAGCACAATTATTAGGTGATTTATCATCTTAAGTAATGATGAATTTCTTTTGAAAATTATGAATATAACTTTTTAAACTTTTTACATATATACCATGTTTGTAAAGTTCTGAATTTAGTTTCATAAATCATTACACATCTATTCACTAAAATATTCACTGCGTTTGTTATAATCATTTGAAATTTTGTAAATAAATAGATCTAAGTCTAAATTGAATGGATTTTATAATGATTTAACAGTATATTTAGATGGAATGCGGAACTTTGTTCCATAATTAATAAACAAACGCAAGTTGTTATTTTCTATAATAGTTAAATCCCCATTAATAATGTGACCATGAGTAGAGTTAACATATTTGATATACAGGGGATCATTAAAAAAACAAAGTGGATTATCATTTAATGACACATGGTTTTCAAAATTATTGAAATTAACTATATATGTCGTCCTAATGTAACATTGTATATGTAAATTTTATGTATATTTAAATCTTTAATAGGAAAGAAAATAGCATCATTGTTTATAATATTATGATATTAGTTTTTTTAAGTATAGGATTGGAAATATAGATGATTAATTGAGTACTGTATGTTTGAAGCATGCTTTTTTTAGTAAATCCAAGAAAACATCACTGAAATGTGATGAAAAATTTACTACAGTTGAAAACTTTAAAATAAATATATATATTTTTTTAATAGAAACAATGCTTTCTTAAATCAATTCAGTTATAAGATGTATTAAAAATACCTTCAAAATTAACTAATTCATTTTTAACATGTTTTCTAGAAATATAATGAACATGCTATTTGTTTTTACCATATTTAGACCTAGTAGTGTTTTTGTTAACTACATAATTTAACTCAGAATAAATATTTCTATTTTGGTCAAATTTTGTAATAGTAGAATATACGTTCTGTTGTCGATAGAATACATTTGAATGAAGTTCATATGGGTAGAAAGAATTATGAGTTTTTATACCAGATTAATTCATATAGCAATCGTTTATTTAGATCTTTATGAATACTTATATGTTTATAGTAATATTAATAAAATAATGAAGTTGAAATTGTGAATATTCACACCATTATTAGAAGTATTTTTATTAATATTCGATTTGTGCTAATTAATTCTAATCTGTAATGGACTACAAGTTTGTCCAATGTATTCCATATAACATAAATTGCATTTAATATAATATAATATAATATATATATATATATATATATATTAAAACGAATGCTTCTAAATTAATAGATCCATAAATACTGTATGTATGATAAAACGCACAATTTATACAATTCACATATCTATCACAAGCAAAGAAAAAGTTATTATGAAAACTGTTGCAGAAAGATAAATCTTTCCTGAAAAGTCAAAGTACATCCATCCAGAAAGTGCAAAAGTAGGATCGTTGGAGAATTATATCAAGAGATTTTGTGTCTTTTTCTATGGAATACTTCAACGTTTCAAATCAATCTAAAGATAGAAAAGTTATATAGGTTGGCCTTTTTGCTTTCTACATTAACTGGAGTAGCAGAGAACGTAATTGTGATATAATGACAAAATGGGCTATAAACAAATTAGCAGAATTAGGTGAAAAATGATATTTTATATTAATATAAAACTATAAAACATTCCAGATTTATTTTAAATGTAATAGAAATTATTGTCTTATATTAAAACGAGTGCTTTAAATTAATACGGCCACTAAATGATAGCTGACGAAAAAAAAGCACATTTGTACAATTCACATATTTATCACAAACAACAAATAAGGTATTATGAAGCCTGCTGCAGACAGATAAATCTTTCCTGTAAAATCAAAGAATATCCATCCAGAAAGAGCAAAAGGTGGATCATGGGACAATTATGGGAAGAGGTTTGGTATCTTCCAGTATATTATTATTTCAACGTTTCGAGGCAATCTGATGATGTAAAAATTATATCGTTTAGCCTTTTTGTTTTCTTCATTAATGGGAGTAGTCGTGAAACGTAATTGCGGTATAATGATGAAATTGACTGTCAAAAACTCAATGAGAGAAGGTTAAATATCATATTTCGCAATCGACGTTAACACGTGAAACATTCCAGATTTTTTTAAATATCATGCAAAATGTTAAAATTGCATTTAAACACTCATTATAAAATTTACATATTTATCGCAATCAAAGAATAAGATATTATGGATCTTATTGCAGAAAGATAAAACTGCTCTGTAAAATAAAACAAAATCCATCCAGAAAGTGGAAAAGGAGGGTCGTGGAACATTTGTGTTAAAAGGTTTGGATGTCTTTTTTTTTGTATGATTTCCGTCAAGCTTTTGAAGAAATCTCTTTATAGCTATATTAGATCGTTTGGCCTTTTTCTCTTCTTCTTTAATGACAGAAGCAGAGAACGTGAACATGGTGAAAGTGATAGTTCAAAAATGCAATGAGATCAGATGAAAAATCATATTTTGTAATCGACGTTAATACATGGAATATTCCAGATTCTTTTTTATATAATGCAAATTGTTGAATTAAATTTAAACACGAATTTATACAATTCAAATATTTATCACAAGCAAAGAATAAGTCATTATGAATCCTATTGCAGAAAGATAAAACTGTCCTGTAAAGTCACAGAAAATCCACCCAGAAAGTGAAAAAGAAGAGTAATGGAACATTTGTGTCAAAAGGTTTGCATTTCTTTTTGTAGGACTTCCACCACGGTTTTGAAGGATTGGATCGTTTGGCCTTTATGTCTGTTTCATTAATGGCAGAAGCAGAGAATGTGATTGTGGTAAACGTTATAGAGTTGGCTATCAAAAATGCAATCAGATCAGGTGAAAAATCATATTTTATAATTGATATTAACACATGGAACATTCCAGATTTCTTTTTCATTTAATGCAACATGTTGAATTGCATTTTAACACACATTTATACAATTCACATATTTATCACAAGCAAAGAATAAGTCAATATGGATCCTATTGCAGAAAGATAAAACTGTGTTGTAAAATCAAAGAAAATCCAACCAGAAAGTGCAAAAGGAGGGCCGTGGAACATTTGTGTGACGAGGTTCGGATGTATTTTTGTATGACTTCCGCCAAGGTTTTGCAGCAATCTCATGATAACAATATTGGATCGCTTAGCCATTTTGTCTGCTTCATTAACGGCAGATGCAGAGAATGTGATGATGGTAAAAGTAATAAAATTGAGTATAAAAAATACAATAGAATCTTGTGAAAATTCCCTTTTTGTAATCGACATTAATCCATAGAACATTCCAAATGCATTGTAAAGATTAATAAGAAATATTGGAAAGGATAAGTATGAATCAATCTTGAAAAACACCTTCATTATATACTCATATCGGTTAAAACATTCATCACACTGTTGTAAGATAATGAATTGAAATTTATGCATTTTTTTATTAATTTGAATATGTCTTGATAATATCAAAACCATGTAGTGACAAACAAGAATGTAGAATTCAGTAAAAACGATGGTGAAGTAATAGAAATAACAGGTTTCAAATTCGAATAAATAAACCGCAAAATATTTTAAAGCTCTCATATGCCAAACGGTACTGTTTGCATCCACCATATTAAAAGTAATGGCTCGAAATGCTTCATAAAATCTCTCTTCATCACATGCGTAAATCTCTGATACAATTCCTAAAATGCATACAAAAACAAATATAAAAGTACAAACAATAATATGCTTTCGAGGTTGAGATAAACCTAGAGTTTTTGCAAAATTATCTAATTTTGCAAAAGCTTTTTTTAATTTAATTTCATGTTTTATCAAGTAGTGCCACGTCATATATGAAGACAGGTACACTACGAATTCAAATAAAAGTTCTTTATAATCTCCTCCACCACAAAATATGATTATAAATGTCCTTGAAATGGTCTTAACAATTAGAAATATCCAAGTAAATATCATGAGATACCTTGTTATGTTAGCAATAAAATTATCCTTTGTAACAATATTTGTGTTACGAATATCTATCCCAAATATTTCAAATAATCTCAAAAAGTTATAAAAATTAGCATAGCGACTAATTTTTTGATTTCCGCAGTGAAAGAAATTATGTTTCTTCGTAAAAAATGATTTCAATAATTTCATGATTCGTCGACGAAGTTATTTTAAAGAGGTTTTATGAAGAATGAGAAAGTCTATGTGACTTTTAAAGTCAGGTACTTTTTGCTGATCAAGTTTTTATATGTTACGAAAGTCGATCATACATATTTGTTGGCAAAAAATACAGTTTATGTTTCCATAACAATAGGAAGAGATATATAAAGAAAAACTCTCAACTTGCGTAATCAAAAACTCAAAATACTATTACGTAAAAGTTCTACTTGACTAACCTACGTAAATGTACTTCAGAATAACATTTATTATGCATGTTAAGTTCGTGTATTGAGGCAAATAGATATTTTTATTTTTTTAATTATTTTTGCAATTTTGAATACTATTGCAGATAAGAGCAATGTATGATATGAAAGAACGATTTCGTTTTCACTTTCGCAATCTGCAAATATTACTCATTACGCTAAAAGAAAAACACGTTTCGATTTTTTTTCCATAAGTAACGATAATAAATATTTGTACCATTACTGCCACTATTGCAGTATTATATTTTATTCTGGATACAAGGAAATCGCATCGTGACCTAAAGTTTTACTTTCCTTCCTAATCGGTATAACCTAGTGTAACAAAAAATCTGAACAAATATATTGGGCAATATTGTACTGTTAGATACTGAACATTTATGTCTACTCATTACGTTAAGACTAAACAAACTGCGTTATATTTTAAATAAAATGTATCTATTTTTCTCTGATTACTGAATATTTCAAAAACTAACATTATTTATGAATAAGGGTGACAACTTTACTATTCTAATGTAATTTTTTCCTTCATATATTACTGCACTATCTTCTCGTGTTTTAGCAAAAGCTATATGGAATTGATGTTACTTTGTATTTATCTACTTTTAGATGATAAATTAACATAATGCTTACATTACCTAAATGTTAGACTTGAAGACATTTACAGCGGTAATATTGTATTGCATTAAAAATCTGACTAGCCTAGATGATCTTTGAATAAAGTATGGAGAATTAACTATTGGAAAAGTACACAGAAAAACAAGTATTTAAAAAATATATTGATTATAAATGTTTAATCATTCAAAATTGTTCAACTCAAGTAATAAAAAGGTATTGGTCAAGTAGGTAATCTCTTAATGAATGCATATACCTTAATAGCATCGTGACCATAAATTGACCAAAATGTAAAAGCACAGTGACACAAATGCAACTTTTATTGTCGCATTGTCATCATGTGACATTGAAAATGAGATGTATTCACGTGCCTGGTGGGTTGATACGTTCCATTTTGTGACGCATTACAAATGACGGAAAAATAGGACACCAGGTTTTCCCGGTCACATCTGACAAGGAGAGTGCCAAGTTTGGTAATCACAGATTTTTATTATTTTTATATATGTTGTAGGGTAGAAGCCCCTTAGTCTCAGGTTCAATGGATTTCATACAACGGTCCTTAGTTCTCCAGAAATAGGGGGTCTAATATTATACTATAACTTAAATACTTACTTTGTAACGAGGTAACTGTGTCGGTCGTACCTCAGTTGGTATGGCGTCTGCTCGTTGTTCCGAGGGCCCGGGTTCGATGCCGGAAAGTGCTACGTTTGTTTTTCTCTTTTTTTTATAAATATACTTGTAATTATAATTTAGTATTCTCAATACAATTTTTGTTAACATAATTAAATTTTAATTGAGCATTTTTGATCTTTTTTAAAACTCTCTTTTAAAATGTATTCCATATATGCTTTATCAATGCAACGATATTGAACAATTGTGTCAATTCGTGATTGTAAAGAAACATCATTTATAAATTGCCTTAACAAGGGAAGTTAATGCGATGATAATACTACTCTGTTTTTAAAGTAAGAAGCATAATTATATTAAACATTAGCATAAGAATTAAATTACAAGATATTTATGTTTTATTTTATTGTAACTAGAGGGAGCAAAAACAGACTTTTGTTATTTATTTTTTATAGTTTGATGCAGCTAAGTGGTTTTTGTTTTTAAATCTTTATCGCACAAGTGCGTATCATTCTATAACAGCTCATAATCGTATAAAAATGGAAGAAGCAAGCTGTAATTCACAAGAAGATCAATCTGAAGTGTCTGGATTCAATGAAAATCAGAAAAGTGATGTCACAAATGCGTTGAAGTACTGTAAAAGTTTATTGTAGAACAATGAATTTTTAACGAATAATCCAGCGTCTTAAATATCCTCGTTTTCTATTGCGATGGGAGAAGAATTCTATAATTCGATAGTTAATATGCTGATTTTGTAACTATTTTTGAATTTTTACTAGTCAATAATACATCCAATTTTTTTAAAGCTCTTTAAATAATGAAAATTTTTTAATAATAGTTTAAAAATAAAAAATGCTAAATTGAAATTTAATAATGTTAACAATTTTTTTTGAGATTATTAAATTATAATGACAAGTATATTTCTAAACAAATTGAGAAAAACAAACGTAGCGCGTTCCGGCATCGAACCCGGGCCATCTGAACAACGAGCAGAGGCCATATCAACTGAGCTACAACCAACGCAGTTACTGTGTTAAAAATAAGTATTTAAGTTGTATTATAATATTAGAACCCCCATTTCTCGAGAACTAAGGAACGTTGTATAAAATCCATTGAACCTGACACTAAGGGGCTTCTACCCTACAACATATATAAAAATAATCAAAATCTGTGATTACCAAGCTTGGCACTCTACTTGTGAGTCATAATGTGATAAAAAAATAATAACTCTTGGTTACCATTGTGACTTTGATGATGTTTGACCAATGTGATATCACAGTCAATTTATATTGACAGGTTGTGCTTTTAGTTTGGATATTCTGATACGAAAGGTGGAATACAAAAAAAATGAAAATGACACAATTTAAGTAGTTGATCGTCAAAATTTTTAATAATTTCCAAACAAATATTTTAGTAAAGAATGTCAGGGATAATCAAAAATGAGCAATTAAAAATTAATAAATTATAACAAAGTTCAAAATTTTAGAAAGAAACAATGTATGTTTTTTCCATTATCACATTTTTTGTATTAAAAATTTACTATAAATGTATTTTCTCGTAATTCAAAAATCTAACTTATAATGATGACGAATTGTTTTTATCACAGATGATTCCTTTTTTAGAATACATTTTCATTTTACTAAGCTATATTAATTCCCGATATTTTACTTGTTTTAATTTGAATGAATATCATTGACCCTCCTAAAAAATCTGGAAAATTGTACCATTAAAAAACGAATATCTTACGTAAATATTTTTTTTATTTATAAGAATTGTCAAACTTTTTGGTACAATGTCAGATGATAGTTTTTTTAGTGGCACATGTGTAATTTTTCCTGGAAATATCAGAGATATTTCTTGCTTTTCTTTTTCACGGTAAATCACACTAGAAATACTTATTAGAATTATTCAATTTTGAGATATATTTGCATTGCATTCTCTTCCCTTTCGTGCACCTTAAATTTGTAGAATCACTGTATTTTATTTAGAAAATAGTATACTTTCGTATTAAAGAAGACAATTTTGACTTTTTGGATAACCAATTTTACATTATATATTTTTGTGACAACATATTGAAATATTCTACAAAATTTTAGACGTAGGTTCTTGCACAAAAGCAAAAATTCCTATCAGTATTTTGTACGTTTCTTTCTTCTTTTTTTTGGAAGGGGGAAAGAGGGGTATAGGGGTAAAATACACGGGAAAATCTATGCTGAAAATATACAGTTACAAACAAATATATTTGAATGTCTTGAAATTCAAAAACTAACATTAAGATTTAAACAATTGCATAAAACATTTTAAAACTAGAATGAAACATCAAAATTAACATCGTCTTTATAATTTGACATAATGTTTATTGCAGGGTAATTGGATGCATCCGCTATGGTCATATTTATCACACAAACACTAATCAGACTCCCGTTTTAAGGAAAATTCGTCACATTTCCAACATCTGGGCTTGAAGCCGAACTCGAATTGTTGTTCAATATAGTACCACTTCATGTTTCACATGAAGCACTAAATCATGATAAAATCTTATGGTTGCAACTAATGCAGCATCAAAAGTTTGTTCAGTGTAACAGTGTACTTTAAAACTATTTTTTTCTGCTTCTTAAAAAATAAAATCTTTAAGCACCTTCTGAATTATAGCCAACATCCGAACGACTAAACGAAACAGACATGCACTTTTGTGCCGTAAATCAGGCTATTCAGAGTGAATAATATAACTTGTTCTGATTGGCTGCTCAATAATTCCGATTTTGTAAGAAAATTAAATATCCATTCTTGTTAGAATCCATTTTTGTAAGATTTTTGTAATTATCCATTTTTCTGAGAATATCTATCCATAAAGTGCAAAAGTAGGATCATGGGACAATTGTGCCAAGAGATTCGGAGTCTTTTTCTGTGAATTACTTCAATGTTTTGAATCAATCTCATGACAGAAAAATTGTATCGTTTGGCCTTTTTGTTTTCTTTGTTAACTGGAGAAGTTGGGAACGTAATTGTGCTGTATTGACTATTGACAACAACATATCAGTGGAATCAGGTGAAAAATATATTTTATAATCATATTAATCCCTAAAATATTCCAGATTTATTTTTAATATACAGTAGTGGCCAAAAGTTTGGACATTTTTTGAAAGTTTCATGTTTTTCAACTTTGTGTTCTTGTAGAATATATTAATTTTCACTTAAATACAAACGTTTATATGTCAAATTGAAGATAATTTAATGTAAAATTAAATAATTAAAACAGTATTACAATATCTGTATCACAAAAAAAGTTATGCTCCTTTTAGTAGAACAAACAAACACAAATCGTTTTGAAAAAAGACGTGTTTTGTAATAAAAGCGTACTAGCCAATCACAAACACTGTTCTGATGACCAATCAAATGTCTGTAACTATAATTTAGGTAATTTGGATGGTAAAAGAGTTATTGTTGTTGAAATATTTTGCGGAATGATTCATACTAGTACAATTAAATAGAGTATTGCTGTTTTTGAATATTTAATGTCCTTTTTTTTAATTAAACTAATTTTAAACAATGTCATCAACAAGAAGAACTAATTAGACAACTACAAAAAGAAGCAGAATTGTCATATTAAGAGAAAATGGTCTCTCATACGCTGAAATTGCAAGACAAGTTGGTGGTTGAGTGACTTGTTCTGGTGTACGAAAGTTCTGTTTACGTTATGAAAAAACGAAATCAGTGGAATATAAGGCCAAATCAGGCCGAAAAAAATGCACAAGTGCTACTGCCGATAGAAAAATTAAACGGCTATGCCTTCAAGATAGAAAAATTTCATCAGATGCCATTAGATGTGAAATGAATGCAGCGGGTATTGCAGTAAGTTTAATAACAAAAAGGAGAAGGTTATCAGGATTTGGACTACAAGCTAGAATTCCAAGGAAAAAACCATATTTAAATCAAAAGAAACGCGAAAAACGAGTTAAGTGGGCAAAAGAACACATTAAATTGTCAGAAAATCAATGGAAGCAAGTAATCTGGAGCGATGAGAGTAAAATATCACTCTTTGGTAGTGATGGTAGAAAATACGTGAGACGTAGAGTAGCAGAAGCACTTCATCCTGATTGCATTGAAGCAACTACAAAAAAACCCAACAAATGTCATGATTTGGGCATGTATGTCTGCAGATGGTGTGGGCCGAATTCAAGTGATTGATGGCATCCTGAATGCCAAAAAATACATCGAAACTGTCCTGGAACCAAAATTTATACCTTCCATCAGGGATCTCTTCTCCAACAACGCACCCTTTATTTTTCAGCAGGATTCAGCTCCATGCCACACAGCAAAAGTATGCAAAGCATGGTTTCAAAATAAAGGCATAGATATATTACCATGGCCAGGAAACAGCCCTGATATCAATTCAATTGAAAGTTTGTGGCGACGTTTGAGAATTCCTGTAAGAAAAAAATGTCCATCCACTAAAAGCCAACTTATTGAAACTATATTTGATTCTTGGCACCATGTGATTACGAAAGATGAACTCCAAACACAAGTTCACTCGATGAAAAGACGCTGTGAAGCTGTCTTAAAAAATAATGGTTATCCTACTAAGTATTGATTGTGTAAGTATCACTTTAAAAAAATGCAAATCTAAGGTAGATCCTACTATTAGTTGCATAACTTTTTTTGTAATACAGATATTGTAATACTGTTTTTATTATTAAATTCTGCATTAAATTACCTGCAATTTGATATATACACGTTTGTATTGAAGTGAAAATTAATATATTCTACAAAAACACAAAGTTGAAAAACATGAAACTTTCAAAAAATGTCCACACTTTTGGCCACCACTGTAATAGAACTTATTGCCGAATGCTAAAACGGGCGCTTTAAATTTATACGGCCACTAAATTATAGTTTATGATAAAACACACATTTATACAATTCACATATCTATCACAAACAACAAATAAGGCATTGTGAAACCTGCTGCAGAAAGATAAATCTTTCATGTAAAATCAAAGAATATCCATCCAGAAAGTGCAAAAGGAGGATCATGGGGCAATTGTGTCAAGAGGTCTGGTGTCTATTTATATAAATTCTTTCAACGTTTCGAAGCAATCTCATGATATAAAAATTATATCGTTTGGCCTTTTTGTTTTTTTGATTAACGGGAGTTAATCGGAAAAGAGAAACATAATTGTGGTATAATGATTAAATTGACTATCAAAACTGAAAAATATCACGTTAGAAATCATATTTTGCAATAGACGTTAACACATAGAAAATTCCAGATTTTTTTTTTAAACATCATGCAAAATGTTTAATAACTTTTAAACACGTATTATACAATTCACATATTTATCGCAATCAGAGAATAAGCCATTATGGATACTATTGCAGAAAGATAAATAGGATCTACTGTCCTGTAAATACTGTTCTGTAAAATAAAACAAAATCCATCCAGAAAGTGCAAAAGGAGGAACGTCGAACATTTGTGCCAAAATATTTGGATGTCGTTTTTTTTGTATGACTTCAGTCAAGGTTTTGAAGCAATCCCATGATAGCTATATTAGATCCTTTGGTCTTTTTGTCTACCTTTTTATGACAGAACTAGAGAACGTATACGTGGTAAAAGTGAAAATTCAAAAATGCAATGAGATCAGGTGAAAAATTACATTTTTAATACATGGAATATTCCAGATTTTTTTAATGTAATGGAAATTGTTGAATTACTTTTAAACATGCATTTATAAAATTCAAATAGTTATCACAAGCAAAGAAAAAGTCATTATGAATTTTATTGCAGAAAGATGAAACTGTCCTGAAAAATCAAAGAAAATCCACCCAGAAAGTGCAAAAGGAAGGTCATGGAATATTTGTGTCAATAGGTCATGTCTTTTTGTATGACTTCCGGCAAGGGTTTGAAGCAATGTTGGATCGTTTGGCCTTTATTTCTGTTTCATTAATGGCAGAAGCAGAGAATGTGATTGTATTAAAAGTGATAAAATTGGCTGTCAAAAAAGAAATAATCACGGGTGAAAAATCTCATTTTATAATTGATATTAACACATGGAACATTCCAGATTTCTTTTCAATATAATGTAAAATGTTGAATTACATTTAAACACACATTGATACAATTTACATATTTATCAAAAGCAAAGAATAAGTCATTATAGATCCTACTGCAGAAAGATACAACTGTCCTATAAAATCAAAGAAAATCCAACCAGAAAGTGCAAAAGGAGGGTCGTGGAACATTTGTGTGAAGAGGTTCGGATGTATTTTTGTATTACTTCAGTCAAGGCTTTGAAGCAATCCCATGATAGACAAATTGGATCGCTTGGCTTTTTTGTCTGCTTCATTAACGGCCGACGCAGAGAATGTGATGATGGCAAAATTAATAAAATTGACTATCAAAAATACAATAAAATCTTGTGAAAATTCATTTTTTTGTAATCGACATTAATCCGTAGAATATTCCAGATGCATTGTGAACGCTAACAAGAAATATTGGAAAAGATAAACATGAATTAATCTTGAAAAACACATTCATTATATACTCATATCGGTAAAAACTTTTGCGACACTGTTGTGAGATAATGAATTGAAATTTGTGAACTTTTTCATTCATTTGAATATGTCTTAATAATATCAGGACCATGTAGCAACAAACAATAATGTATAATTCAGTAAAATAGACGGTGAAGTAATAAAAATAACTGGTTTCCAATCCGTATAAATATACCGCAGAATTTTTTAAAGCTCTTACGTGCCAATCGGTACTGTGTGCATCCACCATATCAAAAGTTTGATACACCTTTATAAATAACGTTCTTTCCTTCGTGTTTCTCGTCGTTCACTTCTTTTTTTAAATTTTAAAGCTCGATATTTTGCCACATATCATTTTTTGTTCTTATATTGCTATTGCTACTGTGACACAAAACTGCAGCTAATTGACAATAAACAAGTTTATTGAGACGGCACATCACAGGAAAACATAGAGCACACATATATATAAAGAATATATATCAGTAGCAGCAGTTAAACTATATTAATATTCCTTCTATCAACACCTATAATTTACTTATTTCATGACGTGCGCACAGCACCACACAACCTGTCACTCTGGCCTCCCGCCAAACATCTACCGTCTCTCTTACTCCGCAGTAGTAGAGAGAAAAAAAAAGGGTTGCCATAAACCTGACGTCACCGGCATGACAAAAAGTAATGGCTTGAAATATTATATAAGATCTCACTTCATCACATGCGTAAATCTCAGAAATAATTCCTAACATGCATACAAAAACGAATATAAAAATACAAACAATAATATGTTTTCGAGGCTGAGATAAAGCTAGAGTTTTTCCAAAATTATCTAATTTTGCAAAAGTTTTTTGTAATTTAATTTCATGTTTTATTAAGTGGTGCCACGGCATATATGAAGACAGGTACACTACGAATTCAAATAAAAGTTCTTTATAATCTTCTCCACCACAAAATATGATTATAAATGTCCTTGAAATAGTTTTAACAATTAGAATTATCCAAGTAAATATCATGAGATTCCTTGTTATGTTAGCAATAAAATTATCCTTTGTAACAATATTTGTGTTACAAATATCTATCCCAAATATTTCAAATAATCTCAAGAAGTTATAAAAATTAGCATAGCGACTAAATTTTTGATTTCCGCAGTGGAAGAAATTATGAATCTTCGTAAAAAATGATTTCAATATTTTCATGATTTGTCGACGAAGTTATTTTAAAGTGGTTTTATGAAAAATGAGAAAGCCTTTGTGCCTTTTAAAATCATCTACTTTTTGCTGATTACGCTTGTATAGGTTACAAAAGTGGATTACACATTTTTATTGGCAAAACATTCCGTTTATGTTTCCATAACAATAAGAAGAGATATACAAACAAAATCTCTCAAATTGTGTAACAAAATCTCAAAATAATATTAAGCACTTTTTTCAAGTGACTAACCTACGTTAATGCACTTAAGAATAACATTTATTAACATTTGTTGTGCATGTTAAGTTCTTGTATTGAGGCAGATATATAATTTTATTTTTTAAATTATTTTAGCTGTTTTCAATACTATTGCAGAAAAGAGCAATGTAGCATACGAAAGAACAATTTATTTTTCAAATTCGCAACTTGTAAATATTATTCATTACGCTAAAAGAAAAACACTTTTCAAATTTTATTTTACGTATGTAACGAAAATTAATATTTTTTTCAATACTGCTACTTTTGAAGTATTATGTTTTATTCAGGATACAAAGATATCTCATCGGGGACTAAAACACTACTTTCCTACACTTTCCTTCATAATGTGTTAACCTAGTGTAACAAAAGAATCTTAACAAAGAAATAGGAGGCAATATTGTACTGTTAGATACTGAACATTTTTATCTACTCATGACGTTAAGACTAAACAAACTGTATTATATTTTAAATATAATGTATCTCTTTTTTTTTCTGATTACTGAATATTTGTAAAAAGAACATTATTTTTCAATAAGGGTTACAACTTTACTATTCTAAAGTAACACTTTTCCTGCATTTATTACTGCACTATCTACTCGTGTTTTAGCAAAAGCTATGTGTAATTGATGTTATTTTGGATTTCTTTACTTTCAGAGGATAAATTAGCATGAAGCTTATATCACTTAAATGTTATACTTGAAGACATTTAAAGTTGTAATATTGTGTTGCATTAAAAATTTGACTAGCATGGATGATCACTGAATAAAGTATGGTACGTGATGCATATCTCCCCGATGTAGGTGGGGCATGTAACCTTTTAATCCGGGATAGATACCCCAGCCATTAGCTCTGAAAGTACGAACAAATATAGCTGCAATATACAGGGTCATTCATAATTCCCTCGTTCGAATGTTCGAAACGTTATAGTAAAAAAACGAAGACGAATAGGAAAAAAAGAAACATATGAAATTATTCCGAAACTATTCAAGTTTTAGTTACATACATTACAGGTGTTCTATGTGTGAACCCTTGGTCACACGGCATACATCCATGCGATAGTCCAGTTCCTGCCATACTCCGTTTCTTTAAATCTGAATCAGTGGTGTCAGTTCAACGGGGCTTTCGTAATAAATATCGAAAACAGGGACCAACTGACAAAACAATTCATGTGTGATACCGGAAATTTAAAGAAACGGAGTATGGCAGGAACTGGATTATCGCATGGATGTATGCCGTGTGACCAAGGGTTCACACATAGAACACCTGTAATGTATGTAAGTAAAACTTGAATAGTTTCGGAATAATTTCATATGTTTCTTTTTTTCATATTCGTCTTCGTTTTTTTACTATAACGTTTCGAAACCCCGGAGGGAATTATGAATGACCCTGTATAATTAACACATTGCTCTATACCTGTTCCAACAACATTCACTACATATTTCTTGAAAAATCTCTAGTAAGTAAATTGTATTTCATCTTCTACTTATCTCTGTCTTACAAAAACATAAAATAAAAGTCAAACTTACCTTCTTTGATGAATATAACTTTTATTTGAAAAACTAAATCACTGTAACTTCGTCTACTACGTTTTTTATAAAAATTGAGAGTAAAGAACATCACTAGCTCTGCCTCACATCCAACAGCTTAAACACAGTAAATAGGGCAACTAACACGATGGGGCATCTAACCATTTCCTTATTTTCTCTTATGTACTCTACGTTATTGATACTCCTTTATATACCCGTTTAATTTTAAGAAATTTAAAATGCTTTAATTTTTTTTTTTTTTTTTGCAAAAATACTCTCACAAAGATGTGCACACGTGCATATGTTAAAAGTGATTTTAGACATACTTAACACTTTCAGGCGTGGAGTAAATACAGGGTGATCAGAAAATGAGTATACATTTGAAAAATTAATAATTCACGGAATAATGTAGGTAGAGAGGTAAAAATTCACACACATGCTTGGAATGACATGGGGATTTATTGTATCCACAAACAAGTTCATAAAATGACCGACAAATGGCGCTTCGTGTGATAAGAAAAGCAATAATTAGCATAACAAATTATGACAAAGGAAAGACGATGTTCTTCAGAACGAATGCTTAACATGTCCACCGTCATCCCGCAACAATAGCTGTAGCCCAGGGACAATCTTGTGCACAGCACTGTGCAGCATATCTGTAGTTATGGTGAGATATTGGCGTTGGATGTTATCTTTTAGCAGGCCTATTGATGTCGGTCGATCACGGCAGATTCCCCAGTTTGATAGTAGAGCTTCACTAAAATTGCCTTTTCTGGTAACGTCAACATGCTGCGATTGCTGGTGCATCTGATTCTCTATCTCATTACAGCTCCTTTTATACACGATTCTCAGGCAGAGTCACTGCCGTTAACATCTGACGTTTTGCTGTTCAGTGCCATCTGTAGGCCTTTTTTTTTTTTACAATAAAACCCCATGTTATTCCAAGCATGTGTGTCAATTTTTACCTCTGTACCTACGTTATTCCGTGAATTATTAATTTTTCAAATGTATACTCATTTTCTAATCACCCTGTATATTCGAAAAAAAAAAGATTTTGAAGACGCAGACCGTGGGGTACCTGCTTATTGGGAATTGCAGAAGAAAGACCTATTTGCCATGATGAGGCAGTTAGGACCACCCACTTTGAAATATATCTCTGACTGTAGGCGGAGCCAGCAGGAATTTTTTTGTTTTTAATTTTTTTTTACCATAAGAGTCGGTCTTATAAAAAACTTGTCAGTGTAAAAGTTGTAGATTATATTAAGAAAATTTATAATAAATTTAAGCGGATGTGATATCTTGGGAATTGACGAAGTTAAGATTTTTTTTCTTCTGAAACCCCTATTTTCTCCCCCTTGGGGGCATTTTTAATGAAATTAAAAGTCTGTCATACATAAATTTTTGGCCCTTTTCCTAGAAGTAATAATAATGCATACGAATTCGATGTGTATAAAAATTAAGAAGTTATGGGTTTTTTTCTGTTTTCACAAAAAGCCCCCCCCCCCCCCCTTGGTTCACAAAAAAGGTGAGATGTAAGGGGTTTTTTGGGTTAAGTTGCTGTGTCATAGTGAATCACTTCCGGCTTAGTCTGATTGGTGGCTCATGAGTGATGATTTTTTCGGTGTGTTGCTGTTTTTCATTTGGGTTTTAGATTCAATTTCATGTCTTTGGGGGGGATACAATAGGGTTTAATTTTATTTACACTGAGGAAGTGAGTCCAAGTTACTCACGAAACGTGCGTCTGTCCATTGTACGATGATATTGTGTGTTAAACGTTGGTATTTTTAGTATATTTATCCACACAAGTTTTTATTCATACTAAGTACAGGACTATTACAATTAAAATTCAACTTTTCAGAAGTCTCTAGCGATAGTACTAGAGCAAAATGTCAAAAGTACAAAGTGTCACTAAACAAAATGTCACTAGTACCTGTAGTTAAACTAGAAATTGCAAGTTAAACTGTGAAAATTGAAAAAAAGAAGCAGCGATCAGTGAGACTGATAACATCCGTTAATGGTTAACAGTATACTATAACTGTTACTCATAAAATTAACATATTTAAAGCTATTTTAATGAAATGTTCATCACATTAACCCACTGTTCCAACTGTTCAGGAAAGACTTGTTAATATTTCGAATTTTATAAGCTGATTTTTAAAGAATAGAAAACCTTTTTACCGTTCAGTCCCGTTGCCAAATAATAATTTCGGCTCAGTTTCGGAACTAGACAAACTATTTATATTCAGGTCTGGTTTGAAACCCTGGAACAAAATTTAGAGAACATATATTATTTTTAAATTATATATAAATAAGCATACATTTATTCATGAGACGATTTCAAATTAACTATAATACGTTTTCCGAATCTGCCATTATTACTAGAATAAGGGAAACAAATCAATTTCGGAAACTCGAGTTAACATCTGACATTATTACCTTTTACCCTCTTCTCAGTAGCTACTGAACCGGTTCAATACTCTTTTTATAATTTTGGAAGTATAGCTAAACTATTAACGTGCAGAAAAAGAAAAAAATAATTTAATTGAAAATGTAATAGTTAATGAACTGATAATGAACTGATGAAAGCATATTCAACTAGGTAAATTATATCCAATGGTTGTAGTATCATAGTTGAGATTTTTCCAACAGAGCGAAAATATGCCGGGACCAGAACTCGAACCTGGGTACTTTGGTTTACCAAAATGAGGAACCATACCCAGAAACCAAAGTACCCAGGTTCGAGTCCTGGTCCCGGCATATTTTCGCTCTGTTGGAAAAATCTCAACTATGATACTTCAACCATTGGATATAACAAGATGCAATGTTGATAATTGCTCAAATAGTACAATGTTTTCGTCAGTAAGACTGTAGGCAATATCAATTCGATTCGGAAATATGAGGAGACTAGTTCAGCAGTATTTGGATGTGTATGATTCCCATTTCTTACACTTCGTCTTTGTATGAAACGTAAAGTGGTATCGGTGCATTTCTTACCAAAGAAATGCAAGTCTGTTGCACATTCGGTTAAAATATCATCATTGTTGTTAAAATTAGAAAAAAAGTCAAAGTTCTGTTTGGGGACACAAACCTGTATGTTTTGTACTACTCCCTGTATTTTTGACTTTATAAATATATTTAGACCCTAGTTTCCCATGCAAAATTATTTCTTGTAGTGTCCTCTATCGCCTGTTAAAATCTTTCTAAAGCCTTATGACACACAAAAATTAAAAATTAAACCTGATCAAATATCTGCATAAGCACGTTCTACTAACTTCAATCCGAAGTACGCTAAATAAAATACGTAAAATAATAATTAAAAAACCCTCTGAAAAAACAATAAGAAAAAATACTTATAAAATATATAGAATAAGCTCGAAATTCGCTGTTCCCAAAAGGAAGCAAAAAGATGAGGGGTTGTATCAAATATAGAATGAGAGACACTTCATTCTTATTATGTCAGCTTTCATAAGCTACTATATTTGGATACAACCCCTCATCTTTTTGCTTCCTTTTGGGAACAGCAAAATTCGAGCTTATTCTATCGACGATTACTATCAGAATTTTCAAGCTATGTTTTTGAGACTTTCATAAAAGTTGGTCTATATATTTAGCTAATATATTATGTACAGTATATTTTGATTGAATTCGCGCGTGCGCAGTGAAACAATATTTAGTAAACCTCCTCATTTTTCATACAATTTTTTATTATTTTTTAATTCTGATTGCAGGGTATTGTGTACAATTTTGTTTGTCATATTTTCTGAAAATAACTTGTTTTTATATTAAAAACTCTGCAAATCATAAGCAAAAAACTTGGTAAAATTTGGGACTGTTTTTATAAAAACCTGCATTTCTCTTCGAGTATACATGCTATCTTCATAAAAATGAACCCAAATTATTACAATAATCCATTTAATCATAATCTACAGTTTGAATGCTTTTGCAATATTAGTTTTTACAGGGTTATCCAAAATAGATTCGTTTTTCTTCAATTTGTTGACGGCCCTTTATGGGGTTTCGGGAAAAAATCTTCGCGGAAATATATGACGTTTATCATGTTGTCTACACTCCTGAAGTTTCAGGATAATTCCTTATGTATCTTACCAGATATTTAACAAAACGTCTAAAATCGCAAGTGACCGGTCATCATTGGAAATATAGTGTATGTCAAAACCGCATTATGTTACTGTCTATGCTTACCGAATTATTGAAATTTTATTTATTTTGCAATTTTTGGGAAACCCTGTACAATTCCCACTTCCATTTTTGATGGAAAGAACGTCCCATTCGCATACAAGCACCAATATCTCTGCCAATGTTTATTAATTTTGTAAGCGATTATCTGCTTTTTATTGTTTTTTTTTTTTTTCAGTAAAGAAAATGGATAAAGAGATGAATATTCGTTCCGAAGAACCCTCACTTAATTCAATAATATAAAAAATTAAAAGCTTTAATAAAGAATATCGTATTTACTTTCCAGTTTAAAAAAATCATAATATAGAGCATAAGATTATTGAATGAGGTAATTAATTGTTTAATTTATTTCGTTAATATACTGACGCACAAATAATTAAATTAATTTTGTAAGCGATTATCTGCTTTTTACTGTTTTTTTCTTTTTCAGTAAAGAAAATGGATAAAGAGATGAATATTCGTTCCGAAGAACCCTCACTTAATTCAATAATATAAAAAATTAAAAGCTTTAATAAAGAATATCGCATTTACTTTCCAGTTTAAAAAATCATAATATAGAGCTTAAGATTATTGAATGAGGTAATTAATCGTTTAATTTATATCGTTAATATACTGACGCACAAATAATTAAATTAATTTTGTATGCGATTATCTGCTTTTTATTGTTTATTTCTTTTTCAGTAAAGAAAATGGATAAAGAGATGAATATTCGTTCCGAAGAACCCTCACTTAATTCAATAATATAAAAAATTAAAAGCTTTATCAATGAATATCGTATTAACTTTCCAATAAAAAAAATCATAATATATAGCATAAGATTATTGAATGAGGTAATTAATTGTTTAATTTATTTCGTTAATATACTGACGCACAAATAATTAAATTTAAAATCTTTTTAAAGATTTCAATATTTTATTTTTAAAGAATCCGTCTCAAATTTTCGTATTATTTGTAATTAAAATACATTTATTTTTTATTCTCACTAAATAAATAAAAAGGTTTCGTTATCCAAATAAAAGGAGACAAATATTGAATGCATTTTATGTAAAAAATAAGGAACTTTTAAAATTTTTATGTCCAAGCTTAAAAAAAGAAAAATTTATCCCTTTTAATACAAATATTAACCAATTAATTTTTTTATTATTTTTTACCCCAACAGTTGGAACCTAACTACTTTTCCCGCTCATGTAAAATTTGAATTTTTTCCCCTAATCTCTTAATTAAAAACGCGTATGCTACAGAAAATTAAATTAAGCCTTTTTTCGTAATTTCCGCTCACACGGACTTTAAATGATGTATTTGAACATTTCGATTGGAAAGTAATTCAAAATATAATTAAATGGAAAAAAGGCCTTCTCATTATTGATTATGTTAAAATAATGATTTAAAAAATACTCTTTTCTAGATACTTTATTGTTTTTCAAGTTGCATTAAGAGCGGTTTCCATTGGTTTAAGATTATAATTAATGAAATTGGAAGAAGTCAATAAGAAACTATAGATATAGCTATATTACTTTAATTTTGCTTATTTTAGATATAAGAAACCTGTGTTATTCTGTACAGAAAATAATTACATTAAATAATGCAATTGTTAAAGAAAGATATACAATTATTTTACGATATTTAAAATTCATTGTAGATATTTTTATATTGTTATTACTAAATTTGTTTATTTATGTCACAACAAAGCATTTTATGAGTTGAGATGTCACTACAACCGTACACCTGTCAAAACCCTACATAAAGCGAGTTTTTAAAGTTGCATTAAAAGCTGTTTCCATTGGTTTAAAATAATAATTTCTTCAAATGAAAGACGTGAATAAGACACTATAAAGAGATGGTCATTACATTTCAATGTTACATATTTTAAGTATAAGGAATCCGTTACATTATGCTTATAAAGTGATTGCTTAAACGCTGCAATTGTTAACTAAATATATACATCTTTTTTATTTTAATTAAATTTATGTGAAGCTAATTTTATAATGTTACCTAAGCTAAATTTGTTTGTTTATGTTACAACAAAGTTCTATATGACTTTAGCTGTCACTACAATCGAACACCTGTCAAAACCCTCAGTAGATAAAGCGAGATTTTAAAGGTGCACTGACAGCTGTTTCCATCGGTTTAAAATAATAATTTCTTGAAATGAAAGAAGTCAATAAGGATATATATAGAGATGGCCATTACATTTCAATGTTACATATTTAAAGTAAAAGGAATCTGTTTCATTTTGCTTAGCAAGTAATTGCTTAAACACTGCAATTTTTAAATAAAGATATACATTTTTTACACCAATTAAACTTATTTGAAGATAATTTTCTATTGTTACCTAAGATAAATACACAAATCATTTTATGACTTGAGATATCACTACAAGCGTACACCTGTCAAAACCCTCAATACATAAAGCGAGTTTATAAAGGTGCATTGACAGCTGTTTCCTTTGGTTTGAAATAATATTTTTTTTAAATGAAAGAAGTCAATAAGAATCTATATAGAGATGGCCATTACATTTCAATGTTACATATTTTAAGTATAAGAAATCTGTTTCATTTTGCTTAGCAAGTAATTGCTTAAACTCTGCAATTTTAAAATAAAGATATACTTTTTTTACAGTAATTAAACTTATTTGAAGATAATTTTATATTGTTACCTAAGCTAAATTTCTTTGTTTATGTCACAACAAACCTTTTTATGACTTTAGCTATCGCTACAGGCGTACACCTGTGAAAACCCTCAGTAGATAAAGCGAGTTTTTAAAGGTGCATTGACAGCTGTTTCCATTAGTTTAAAATAATAATTTCTTAAAATGAAAGAAGTCAATAAGAATCCATTTAGAGATGGCCATTACATTTCAATGTTACATATTTTAAGTATAAGAAATCTGTTTCATTTTGCTTAGCAAGTAATTGCTTAAACTCTGCAATTTTTAAATAAAGATATACAATCCCGAGTTTGAACTTTTCACGTCTCAGTATACGAGAAAAAGTTCTCTGACAGATGAAGATAGTCACAGGAGGGATCTTATAATGGTTTCGTTTTCACATTTTAAGTACAAAACCCAAAAAATTATTATTATTATTATTATTTTGTGTGACAACGCTTTTTGCAGCGATATGTCACAATTAACCAAAAAAATTGCCATGAAATAGAATTTTTGCCATCGAAAACAGACTTATAACATATTCCTGCGGCAATGTAATAAGACTAATTCTTCGCGGGTCTTATGACATGTTTAGTAAGATTATAAAGTTCGGAGACTGTATCGGGTGTTGCCAATTTAGCATGTTTTTTATTCAAAATATTTACCAGAATTTTGATATAGTAATATTTCATTTATTTACTGACAGACATTCCGTGGTTAAATAAAACAAAAATTAATATTTGGATATTCTGGTAGATGTTTTGACTATAAAATCTGCTGAACTGAGGAACACTGATCAGCACAGTCTCTGAACTTCTAATCCTAATAATATAAATGTAAGAAACATAAACGTTTTTATATGGCATAATACAAATTCGGACGCCATACTGCACTTATATTATAATTGAACGGTGTAGATACAAAATTCACACTCTCCACTTAACCTAGTTTTTAGAAAAATGCAAAAAACTGTTTATTATTAAAGAACATGATATATTGGCACAATTCTTTTTGTGATATATTTGTTACACATAGTCACAAACCTGTAATAATTGTGGTAAACTTAGAATTTAAATTTAAATATGAAAAATGAGAGTTTTGCAGCAAACTTTTATGGGTAATGTTAGTTATAAACCAAAATAGTTATGAATTTAAAACAACAAGAACCAAAAAACAAACACTCTGAACATTAGTCTTCATTATATTATTTTGAAGGGTAATAAACAATCAAAACGCAACAAACAAATAATTTGTGCAAAAATGCTACTATTAGACAGGGCTCAACTTCTTCAGTGTCATTAAACTGTTAAAATATTTTACACTACTTCTTACTACTTGACTTCCCTGATTGGTTGAATTGGAGTGTTTTGCTGCAAGACAGTTGTTGAATATTGTGAGTCATGCATCAAAACGACATTTTTATGGCCCAAATCACTAATACAGTCCGATTCGCTTACGATTCGAACACGGTGATATGAATAACACAATACCTTAAAAAAGTGGATAATGTAACTTTTGCATCTGCACCATTCATTTTAAATGAGTGCTTAAAATTTACCAATCAATATTATGCTTCCATAAACTAAGTTCTAATTATATAATCTTAGAAATTAAACGTCAAAGTATAATTGACGTTTACTTTATAAGATTCGCCTAAGATTCCTAAAAATAGTTAAGCAAAATCCTTCAGACACAATCACTGTTAATCTCCAAGAATTGCGAATAAAAAACCGTATAATGAGAAAGAAAACTTTGTGCAATTTTTCTAAAATGAGAAAAAGCTGAAATGTTTTGTTCCTCTGGCTGCATAAAATACTGAGATTATAATCGGACAACATAATCTTCCATTGTATATATTGAAATTGAAATTTGTATAAATTTGATTTGCTCTAAAATTTTAAAGCATGACTGCTTTAAATAATAATAATAATAATAAAAAACAAGAATTACAATGCACAACAAATTTTAAACATCATTTTGTTCTTTAAATGAATCCAAATGCTTTTAATTAAATCTGGTGTCCTGAATTCAAATATGTAAATCTGTCTTTTTTTCTAACACATAACACTGTTTTAGAAAGGTATACTTAAATTTCAAATGATATTGCATTATTCAAACGCGAAAATGTGCATTTTGTTTAGAAATTAGAAGATAAAATAAACATGAATTACTATAAGAAATAGTTTAAAATATGTTCTAGTTTTATCTTGTGCAGTAAAATATACTTAAACAGAATCTCAAAAAAAAATTTTTAGACTTGTTTTCGTAATTATACCGCCGGGAACAAGAAATTTGCCGCTTAAGACAGAATTCCAAAAAATTAATATACTGTAAAATATACTATAATATAGTCTATATTAAACTGTAGCAGTGATAAATAAAAAATAAACTATAAAATATAATAATAAACTATACAGTTAAAAGTGGACAAATTTATTTATTTATTTAATTACATACATAGAAAATTTCATAATAAAATTCTAAAAATTGCATTTTATAAAAAAAATTCTGACATTGGCGGGAAAAAACTAGTCAGAATTGTGATTTCAGTCAAAGATATATTGAAAGAATCTAGTTTCATTTAGAAAATACAATGTAGTTTTGCTGTGTTATCATTGTAACTCAAAAAATACTGCAAAATTATTTTTTGTTCACAAATAGCTTATGCGGAAAAGCTTAAATATATCCCATCTTTTTCAAAGTGATTTTTCTTCTTCTTTTTTTTTTCCTTTCTTTCCTTTGTTATTGTTTGGTGTGTGTGTTGGAGGGGGAGGGTTAAATACATAAAAATGCCATTTTCAAATATTATATACGATGCATAGACTCATTATTGTATATTTGTATGTGTTTAAATGGGTACAAGTCCTTGCTTTTGTAAACCATTTCGTTAGCTCTAAAGATATATTCAGTCTGAATATTTCACAGCTTATAAATACATAAATTGTATATAAACATGTTAAACTTTGCCATTACTCTAGTTAATGGTTCGCGTTAAGCTTGTAGACGGCTAGACAACAGAAAATGTATTATAAGTATTTTATATGTAAAAAAATTTGAAAGCAATCAGGCAACCTTGCGTGATCACTAAATATTACTAGCAAGCGAATGGGTTTATATATTTTGCTAATAATATGTGTCGAACAATTTATCGATTTTTAGAAGGTGATACATTAGTGGAAAAAAAAACCTCCTGCTTGATCAAAATTTGTAGAAACATGCAAGACTGGAGAAGTCAAGTTATCTGTGAATTTGACAAAAACAGAAATATTTTTATTCACATATTTTAATATAGTTTAACTGCAATTATTAAAAAAAAACACATTAAAACAGAAGTTATACGATAAAAGAACTTCATATTTTACCATATACAATACAAGTTATGTTCATTTTTAAGGATCCGTACTTAAAAAGTAAAAACGGAACGCTTATAAGATCACTCCTGTGTCTGTCATAGCATTTTTTCTCGTAAAATATGATACGTGGAAAATTCAAACTTGGGAAGGTTTTAAAACCTTTTCACCCACATATGTTTAGATTATTAGCCATTCAGAAATATGTTTAGGAAAAATGTAGGAGGCTAATTAACTTACTTGAAAAAAAAAAAGTTTTCTTTTTGTATATCGTGTGACAGATCTCGTAATATCGACTTTATGATCTTACTAAGCATGTCATAAGACCCGCGTAGAATCAGTCTTATTTACGTTTCCACAGGAACATCTTATAAGTCTGACATTGGCAAAAATTTTATTTAATAGCAAGTTTCTTGGTTAATTGTGACTTGTCGCTGCAGAAAGAGGTGTCAACAAAAAAATTTAATAATTTTTAGGGTTCCGTACTTAAAAAGAAAAAATGGAACCCTTATAAGATCACTCCTGTGTCTGCCTGTCTGTCTGTCAGATACCTTTTTATCGTATATCGTATGTATCCCGTATCGTAGGGG
The DNA here is from genome assembly GCA_963931845.1 of Maratus michaelseni. Classification (NCBI taxonomy): domain Eukaryota; kingdom Metazoa; phylum Arthropoda; class Arachnida; order Araneae; family Salticidae; genus Maratus; species Maratus michaelseni. Next base: position 249,297,164 of record OZ007596.1, on the reverse strand, counting down.
ACGCAAAAAGTTTAAACTTGTGCATTTTTACCCACATATTTTCAGATTATTAGCCATTCACAAACATGTTTAGGTAAAATTTAGGGGTCTAATTAAATTATTTGGAAAAACAAAGTTGTACCTATCATCATATGGGATGATATGGGTATATCATATGGGATATCTTGTGAAATATCTCGTAATATCGAACTCAAAAATATATTTGTTTTAATTTTAGGTATATTTTAAGAGATATAATCGAAAATGCACTGCAAAAATATGTCCGCCACTCTATTTACGACTTTACTGAAACTCAAATTATGAAAAAATTAGGGGTAGTAAAATTGATTTAATCCTTACAGGAAAATTATAGTGATTTTCCTAGGTAACATAATTTTTGAAAAAAAAAAACGCATTTTTCTGTTACACATAAAATTTTCTTTTCAGGCGGTCAGCGAAGAAGTTGCCGGGCGCATGAGGTATCTATCGACGCAGAATCATCCAAGGGTATTTGATAATGATTTTAGAGAAAAATTGTCAGTAATTAGCCGAGATATTAATTAAGTTACTTGAAAAAAAAAACTTTATTTTTATATATCGTGTAGGGTATCGTTCGAAAGATCTCGTAACATCGAAATAAAAAATATATTTGTTTTAATTTTATTCATTATATTTTCAGATATATCGTCGAAAGTATACCGGAAAAATATGTCCCCCCCCCCACTCCTCCTATTTCTGAAAAATGATAAAAAATTTAGGGGTAAAAGGACTTTATCAATTAATAAATAGTAATTAATAAATGTAATGTATACGGAACCCTTTGAGCGCGAGTAATACTCGTACTTGTCCGATTTATTTCATTTTACCCCAAAAATGGTTATTTTGCATCTTGGGTGCAGGATTTTGCAAAAACGGCTACCCAAATTATCATGAAAATTTAATATCTTGTTTAACAGATTGTTCAAAAAACGACCTAATAGTTTAATCTTTCAGTTATAATATCTTAAATTATGCTAACTTTAAAGGGCTTCCTGATTTCCAGATTTTATGAAATATTTACAGTCTGTTAATAAAGGAATACAAGTTCTGTGTTATTAGTAATATAAAAGTAATAGTTAGTAAGTTAAAGAGCCTAAAGTTAGTAAAGTTAGCACTAGTGGCCTAACTATTAAAAAATTTTACCCCATACGACTGAGTTATCTACGACTGAGAGCTATTCTACACGCAGTGAATATAAATTATAAATATAGCAGCTTGGCATAGGTATTACCTATTAAAAAATGTATCATATATATATATATAAATGAAAACACATGTGAAAAACAAAGGATGAGATATTTTAAAAAGCAATGGAAAGAATACTGCAAGATTTAAGCTTTAAAAAACGAAAAATCAAAAATGGAAAACTATGACTATCTTATGGAATCGTCAGAGGAGTTTTATAAGAATATTCTTAGTAAATATGTGTTATTACATTAAATGTTATCAGCATTAAGTCTAATATCAACAATATTAAGCTCCTAATAACATATATAAGAAACAAAATAAAAATAAAAGCCTACAAGAGTTCAACTAACGAAATAAATAAATAAATAAAATTTTATTCTACATAAATAGAATTTAGATTTATTATAGTTTTTTTCTGTTTTATTAGTAATATGAAAGTAATACTTAGTAAGTAAAAAAGCCTAAAGTCAGTAAAGTTAGCACTAGTGGCCTAAGTATATATGACCTAAGTAATATCACAAAAAAAAACGAAGATTGAAAAAGATTTAAATGAATGAAAAGTTATTACAAATACTGCAACTCTCTCTCTCTCTCTCTATATATATATAGATAGATACAGGGTGATTATAATTAAAGTTTAAGTTTCAAAACGCTCTAAAAACGAACCACTGATTAGAATGACTTCAAAATTGAACGGCGTATTATTGAAGAAGGGGGAAAGAACATGAACAAAAAAATTGTTCCAAATTTTAGCGGCAGATGTCGCTGTAAGCGTCAGAATTTCGACTACAAATGACAAATCGTAAAACAACGGCTAAGGCGTAAGTTACATGATGAACTAACTATACTGTTCAGTGTGTATGACTGTACAGGTGTGATACTGTTAGGTACGTAAGCCCATCCACCACGGCAAGGTCGTATCACATTGGATGTGAAAAATGGGGTTTTTAATTGTGCTGAGGCCAAAAAGCATCCATCCAATCGGTTTTTAACTGTCCTGAGGGCAAAAACGGTTTAAAAAGCATTCATCCAATCGGTTTTTAAGTTTCGCGAGACTGGCGCAAAACATGTTCAATATGCTGTCCACCGTTGTGTGCAACAAGGGAAACAGCATGTTCCACAACCGATCGAAGTGTCACCGGGGTCAAGTTCAGAATGTGTTGCGCAATGCGTGTCTTCAATTCAGCTACGTTGGCATTCGCAGTACTGAACAGAACATCTTTCAGATAACCCAACAGCCATAAATCACACGGATTAAGATCAGGTGATCGGGCCGGCCATGCTGTAGGGAAATGACGACTGATAATTCTAGCATTTCCGAAATGCTGCCTCAACAACTGCTTTACTCGATTTGCAATGTGCGGAGGAGCGCCATCTTGCATAAAAATTATATTATCCAGACAGCCATGCTGTTTCAGAGCTGGAATGACGTCATTACGCAAAAGAGACTCATAGCGCTGACCATTGACGGTAACGGTAACAGGACAGAAAGCACCCGTCTCCTCGAAAAAATATGGCCCTACGAAAAATGATGCCGTAAATCCACACCACGCAGTGACCTCTGCAGGATGAAGTGGTAGTGGGTTCGTTGTGAGTGGATTTACTGTTGCCCATATTCGGCAATTCTGTGTATTGACATATCCGGTCAGATGGAAATGGGCTTCGTCTGTCCACAGAATTTTCCACGGCCAATCATTGTCCACTTCTATGCGAGCGAGAAATTCCAAAGCAAAACCTTCTCTTGCTGGCAGGTCAGAAGGAAACAACTCCTGCACATGACAAATTTTGTACGGATAGCATTGCAGGATGTTTCGTAGAATGCTATGCATCGTGCTCACAGGCCTGTCCAATGTTCGGCCAATTCTCCGTGCACTGCATGGTTGCACACCACCGCTCGACTCCTTCTGAACTGCTGTGACCACTTCTTCAACTAGCGCCGAATCACATCTTTTCCTTCCTCTACTAGACTGCACATCAAACGAACCTGTATTTTCGAATTTTTTCATCATTTTCACCAGACCCATGACAGTCATCGGTCCAACGCCTTTTTAGGTGCGTTCGTAATTACATAAATACGTAGCACCTATTGTCGTCGTTTGGTCCGTCCGTCTGTCCGTCCGTCTGTCTGTCCGTCCGTCCGCATATAACAACGCAAAAACTACCCAACCGAATATTTTGAAATTTAAGATACATTATCTTTGCAGAATTTTGTCGAGACATTTCAATTTTTTTAAAAATCGAATCAAAACTTTAGAAAATATTAATAAAAACATTTATTAAGAAATTTGATTTTTTTTTAAATCGGTGCTTTCTTTTTATAGGACTTTCGAAGTTTAATCGTCAAGCGACCGAGATACTTATTTTATTACAGAAATTAATCTGCAGACGATATAATACATTTCACAGAATTAAAAATCATCAAGATCTGAATATTTATATAACTATCTATAGTACGAACGCACCTCGTTTGTAACGTTTGACGTACAATTTCCAACTTGTTTCATACCGTTGAGCGTCCTGACCTTCTGCAGATTTACTAGTGCAGAATCACCGTTATTTTAATAAAGCTTTACAAGCAGAGCGCGGTCCTTCATTGAGACACTTATGGCGAACGTCTGAGACGCGAAATGAGGAAACGCCGTTTACCCAACGCTTTTATAACACCTGAATTGGCCATGCGCATGCCAGGTATTTTAATTTACATCTTCTGACGCTTACAGTGCCATCTGTCACTAAAATTTGGAACTATTTTCCCCCCCTTCTTCAATAATACGCCGTTCAATTTTGATGTCATTCTAATCAATGGCTCGTTTTTAGAGCGTTTTGAAACTTAAAATTTAATTACAATCACCCTCTATATAAGTGTATATAAATCTGTAAATTAAATAAAGGGCTCTTTTTTGGCATATAAAAAAAAGATGAATTAATGTTTCTTATTTTTCTTACATTTCTTTGAATTATTATTGTCAAAATACCAGGTACTCCATAAATTCTTCAAAACTTCAACAATGCATTTAAAAGGTACAAGTTATGCTTAAAATACTGTGCTTTATACGAATAGGATTAGAGGGAGATCGGATTATTTTTAATAACAAAAAAGTTGTGGTTCTAAAAATTATCGATAGATGGCGTCGGCATGCATAATACGAAGCAGATTTATGCAAATCAGTCTGTCAATGAGACATCCTGGTGCACATAGGTTCTTCATTCTATGCCAGCAATATACTATCTTTACTAGATCAAGCGTTGTTGGTTAAGTACTTTTATGAGAACGGGGAGTCAGCAACCGGCACATTGCAAAAATTCCGCAAGGCAAAAGGACTCGTTTCATGTGCTGGGATACTGAAGTTTGTCAGACGCTTCGAAGAAACGGGTCCTTTACTGTAAACCTAATTTGCATACACCTGCTTCATATTATGCATGCCAGAGCCCTCTATCGGTAATTTTTTAAACCACAACATTTGTTATTAAAAATAAATTGATACCCTCTAATCCCATTCGTGCAAACTGAAATTTTTTAGCATTATTTGTTCCTTTTTAATGATTTTTTTAACGAATTTAGGGCCCACCCGGTATATTTCGATTAGTATCGATATTCACATTAAGACTATCGGCGTTTATTTCTTTCTTCAGCATTTATTTCTAAACCTATGCTTACAGTGAAATGGTTGGTGAACAGAAAAAAATTACGTCGATTTTCAAATAACAGTGTTTATTAAGGAATGGTGATCATTACGGGAATGCATTAAAGGGAGGAAGTGATTGGTGGACATATATCCCTGATTATCTCAAGGGCAAATGGGACCGCTGCTCAGGGTCCCACCTCTAAAAGGGGCCCCCAAAGCTACTAAGGTATTTTCTTTTAAAATGAGTGCAAATTGCGGCTACAAAAATGTTAAGGGACCTAAAACTGTATCTTTGATACCTCTCTCCGCCCTCCCAGTTCCCATGCTAGTCGAGCCTGTGGACATAGGTAAAGAATGCTGGCTTTTGACGACATTGGTCTTTCTTCTACCAAGGTAAACACTCCTCCCCCATATATATATATATATATATTCATCAGGTAAGTCTAAATTGTTTTTACAAAATAAGAGGGGGATAGTACTCAATAGAGCAATAAATACCATGGAACACAGGGTCGCATTCAACTCTGCGAGGCAGATAAAAGTAAAGTCAAAACTCGTCGAGCATGAATAAGTCATCACTTCTGACGTCATTTTGTACCTGCCTACGTAGCGTATCTCCTAAGCAAAATGACCTCACATTTTCCATGACCATCTGAGCAGGTATCCTTGGTGATTACCCTTACAATCTGTCAGACTGTTTGACCGGCGCTACATACCGTATCTTCTTGGAACAAGTGCTTCCCAGTTTTTTGCAGGCTGTTCCGCACCCCATCCAGAGAGACATGGGCTTTATGCACGATAGTCCCAGCACACTTTTCCAGCACTGTCCAGTACTTCTTGAATGCCACATACCCGCACGATGGATCGAACGTGGCGGACCTGTGGCTTCGCCTCCTCGCTCACTGGAACTCAACCCACTGTACTTTTTCTTCTGAGGGCACATGAAATCTTTAGTGTACGAGACGCCTGTGGACTCGGCTTGAGATCTCGTAGCAAGAATCGTGTTTGCCGTAGACAAAATTAACCCAACACCAGGAATCTTCGAGAGGGTACGCAAGTCCTTCCTCTGCCGGTGTGAACTGTGCAACAACACGCCTGGCTGCCGCTTTGAGCACCTTCTGTGAGTTTTTCTCTGATCAATAAATCAGATTGTGTAACTTTTGGTATCATTCATTCGCCTTCCCAACACTGTTGTAAGGTCATGTAGAAATTCTAAATTTGCTATTTTCTGCCTCTCAGAGTCGAATGTGACTCTATATTCCGTGGTAATTATTGCCCATCTGGATGGGCACTATCACCCCTTTTAATCTGTAAAAACAATTTAGACTCACCATGTATATATAATAAACAACTTCAAATGAATAAAATGCCCAAAAGATATAGAGGCCTTCATGAGTGGAGCTCTTCAATGCAAGAAAAATTAAGAAGTTCCTATTCGAAGTTACTTATAAAACTAAAAAGAATATAAAGCCGCCGACTTCTTACAAAGGGAGATCGACTAAGAAACATTATTTAATTAATGGTTTAACAAATTTTGCATTCGGTGTTCTTGACATCTTTAAGCAATGACACTGATAGTTTTTTCCACATTTCTCATAATTTTAAATTTCTAATATAGGCGTTTCTGCCAGATAACCCATGAAGTTTGTTTTATCGAAAAGTTCTAAATATAAATATTTCTGCTAGTTTAAAAATACATGAAAATAAATTATTTAATTAAATGTTTAATAAATGTTGCACTAGGTGTTCTGGACATTGCTAATAAATAACATTATAGTAGTTTCTTCTTCATTTCTCGAAATTTTAAATTTGTAATATAGGCCCTTCTGCCAGATACGCATTAAATTTGCTTTATCGAAAAGTTCTAAATATAAATATTTCTGCTAGTTTAAAAAGACATGAAAATAAATTGTTTAATTAAATGTTTAATAAATGTTGCACTAAGTGTTCTGAACATTGCTAATCAATAACATTATAGTAGTTTCTTCCTCATTTCTCGAAATTTTAAATTTGTAATATGGGCCCATCTGCCAGATACCCATTCAATTTGTTTTATCAAAAAGTTCTAAATATAAATATTTCTGCTAGTTTAAAAAGACATGAAAATAAATTGTTTAATTAAATGTTTAATAAATGTTGCACTAAGTGTTCTGAACATTGCTAATCAATAACATTATAGTAGTTTCTTCCTCATTTCTCGAAATTTTAAATTTGTAATATGGGCCCATCTGCCAGATACCCATTCAATTTGTTTTATCAAAAAGCTCTAAATATAAATATTTCTGCTAGTTTAAAAAGTCATGAAAATAAATTGTTTAATTAAATGTTTAATAAATGTTGCACTAAGTGTTCTGAACATTGCTAATCAATAACATTATAGTAGTTTCTTCCTCATTTCTCGAAATTTTAAATTTGTAATATGGGCCCATCTGCCAGATACCCATTCAATTTGTTTTATCAAAAAGTTCTAAATATAAATATTTCTGCTAGTTTAAAAAGATATGAAAATAAATTGTTTAATTCGACATATTTCATTTTTAAATTGTATAATACATGAAACAAAACTAGTTTTTAACAGTCTAATGTACTTAGAAATGCATAAAACTTTGCATACACAAAAGATATTTAGAAAAGAAGAAACGTATTAAAAATAATGACTCTCACTAAGTTCTTTTTACATAATTTTGACATATTTCATTTTTACAATATACTTATTAACTAGTGTAAAAAATTGCAATTACATAATATGCAAATTTGTTTACTTTAAATTAAAAAAATAAACAATAAACAAAAAATATTATTATTACTTTCTTTACCTACCTAACTAGTTTTTCATTATACGCCAATGCTTAGCATGAAGACAAAAATGGAGTGTAAGATCCGAAGAAAGACATATGTTGTACTAGGTGTTCTGGACATCACTAATTAGTGACATTAAAAGTTTCATCCTCATTTCTCGAAATTTACAATTTATAATATAGGCCCTTCTGGCAGATACCCATTCAGTTTGTTTTATCGAAAACTTCTAAATATAAATATTTCTGCTAGTTTAAAAAGACATGAAAAAAATTGTTTAATTCAGACACAGTATTTCATTTTTACATTGTATAATACATAAAACAGTACTAGTTTGTAACAGTCGTATTTAAAAATGCATAAAGCTTTAAGCTTTAAACGTACACAAAAGATATTTAGAAGAGAGATATTTAGAGAAGAATAAACAAATTAAATTAAAAAGAATGGTGGTTCTCAATAAGTTTTTTTAGCATAATTTTGACATATTTCATTTTTACAATATGAAGTAAATTAAACATAATTTGTTTTTGACAGAATAACGTATTTAAAAATGGATAATATTTTAAACTGTAAACTCACAGAAGAAACATTTAGAGAATAATAAAAATAATGAAAAGAGTGGTTTTCAATAAGTCCTACTTACGATCAGTTAATTTCGACATATTTCATTTTAGCAATATAATATTAAACGTAAATTGTTTGTAACATACTATACAAACTTAAAATGCATTCCATTTTAAGATTTAAACATTTACGAAAGATACTTAGAAGAGAGATATTTAGAGAAGGATAAATATATAAAATAGACTGGTTCTCAATAAGTGTTTCTTACGTGTAATTGCAATTTGAAAACAGTTCATTTTTACGACATACAGTAGCTTTAATGTAACTTATTTTTGACAGGTTAACATACTTAAAAATGCCTAAATTTTAAGCTTTAAACATAATTAAAACCCATTTAGTGGTTCCCCATACATATTAGTTATAACTCCTTATAAAATTTAATTGATATGTAATTTTCATTTGCACAAACTACAGACATAGTTATAAAAATTGATCTCATATGTACAAATTTCAAATTATGAAATATTCATTTATGCTTGTTAAAATGTAATGATGTTTTATATGGTCTAATAATTTGTTATAAAACATGTTAAATGTTTTTGTTAAATACCAGTATATACATATGAGTGTGTGTGTGTGTACAATCATATATATTATTTCTGATATCAACACCCTTTTTCTACGGATACATACAAAACGCACAATGATAAATTAGGTAACATACATAAAAGGTTTTGACCAGGGTTTTGACATGATATCGTTAAAGCACATTGTTTGAATAAAAATTGTACAGTTAGTTAAAAACATCATAAAGTCCTAAATATTGCAAAGCGAAAACCTCACACGGATCCAAAGGTTCACTATTGGATCATAATACAGAAAATGTTACTTTTTACTGGGGAGCTAAATTTTGAAAGGATATATAATATATTTTTAATGTTTTAGAGGTTTTACACATTAAAAATACATATTTGATGAATATTGATGATTTATGATTTTTTTATGAACAGTGGTATACGTGTATGCTTCCATTATATGTTACGCCCTGATTACCTCTATTATCATCTTCCCTTATTTTGTGAATGTAATAAATATATTATTTATTCAATAAAGTATTCTTTCCCTCTGAAAATTCATTTATACATTAATTAAATTTTGCTATGAAAAAGATAATAATTTCTTTCAAAAATTACGTTTGAATTACAGTTACAAATCTTTCTTACAAATCTTTTCTTACATAGATTCCGTCACAACAAAATTGTGTTCAACAATTTCCAAAATATAGCAGCATTCGTCACCTAATAAAATTATTCAGAAGCAGGAGTTGGATCAGGATACTTTTGGATTTTAGTCATTGACTGTAAATGTGCACATTGTCTTTTGTCATTAACTTTGAAATATTCTCTCTGAACTAGAAAACGTCACGAAATTTATTTATCTCCTGTATTGGATTTAAAAAGTAAGCATCATTTATTAAATGAAAATAAGTTTTTAATTCATACATGTAAAGTTTTTTTTATGCTTTTTTTAAACCTGAAATTTTATTCCTACACTAAATAAGTCTGACATTATGAAACAAAGTATTGCACACACGGATAACCGTATAAACACGGACGTACCAAAAATCAAGTCAATGAAATGCAATCGCTTTCAATATTTGTAATTATTGAAATTTTATTTTTAAAAAATCCTTCCTTTTCTGAATAAAAGGGACAAATTGAAAAGGATATCTGAGTTCAGAGCACAAATCCAATATCCAATAGATCACCAGTTGACCTATTGAGGGCTCGGGGCTATGATATCAGACAGACGAACCCCCCCCCTCTCCCCCCACACACTTCATCGAATGATCGTTATTATATCAAACTGTACAATCAAAAAGTCATAACAGTTATGTAATGTTATGATGGTATACAAACAGGGCTATATTCTCAATATGTGCAAACTGTATTTCAGGTGCGCGTAATACATCGGAGTGCATTAGGCGTCGGATTATACGACATGTTCCCTTATTCATTCTTTAAGTGATCTGCAGTTGAAAGATTTAACTTTCATGTGATTACAAAATAGAATCTATTGATGTTCATTCTATTATTTATGACCTAGAGGAAAATTATCACATAATACATGTTTTAATCATTTGCTTAATTTGCGCTGGAGCTCATCGTTAGCTCAGCTCTAGTACTTCTTTATTTTTAGAGAATATTTAAATGCTAGCTAGAGCCCATCGGAGCTTATAAATATTGCGCACCGAAGCCCACTTCGGAACATCGCTGCATGTTGTATTTTCCAAATATTATATCTATACATATAATATTCTACAGTAAGTCTCTTGTAATGCACCTTAGTAATATGTATCAATTTCAATATGGTTGTAATAGTTAAACATTATTAAAATTAACCGCAAACGAGTTTTCTCCATAGAACATAATGCATCGGAATTATTTTGAGTGTCTCTGTAAAGGAACTATAAGTCCTATGCACATCCTATTCCATAGTAAGCCACTTTTAGTGTACCTTATTGATATATATTAAATTAAATGTGTTTGAAAGTGTGTAACATCGTTAAAATAAACTGAATAAAAAACAAAAATTCCCCATAGACCATAATATAATGGAATTATTTTGCGTGTCCTTGTAAAAAAATACTATAAGTGCTATACACTTAATTTTCAATACCGAACATGCCATAACAAACCTCAATAACATATATTAATTGCATGACAGTCCGATTATATTTACGCGAGTAAGAGCACGGACAGACAGACAGACAAATGGAATTCATAAACACTTTTCAACTGTGCTGGAAAGTGCTAAAAATTCATTTAAAATCAGAGATTTAATAAAACTAAACACAAAAATAATATCATATAACAAATCGATTTCAGTAGACGTTTCAAGCTTTATGCAAGTTCTTCATCAGTACAAATGTCAATCTTAAACCAAAGCTGTTGTTTACACACCTTCACGTTCAAAATTATTCATTTAAAATATTAAATAACGAGAGTATAAAGCAGGATAACATAATATGATGGAATTGTATATGCTTTATTTAAGGGATATTTTTGTAATCTTGTAAGCCAACATTCTAAAAAAATTCTTCTATTAAAATTATTGCAGTTACATTTTTAAAACATTTTCTAATTATGGGAAGTAGTCAATATCTATTGAATTATTAACAAGTTCCGATCGTAAATTGAAAGACTTGTAAACGAGTTTATGCTCTTTTAAGCAGATATTTCATGATACTACAGTTTCACCGATATAAACAGAGCAAAGAAATGATGCATCTACAAATCTACTAGAATCCAGAATATATGGTCTTACTACAACATAAACTTCCTGGTGATTTGATATTATAAATGCATAATTCTGAATGTGCACATGTGTAAACAACAGCTTTGGTTTACAATTAGTAAGGAGCTGGTGATGGTCTTAAATAAAGCTTGAAATATCTACTGTAATAGATTTTATTTTGTAGTATTAATGTATTGGTTTTAATTTTATTAAATGTCTTTTTAATTTTAAAATTCTGGTTCAGACGTAATATATTTTGTTATTTTAATCATGAAGATAGTTTACGATTTATGTCTTAAGAGTCCAATCTAATAACAGAACAGAATAAGAAATTGAAGATATTTTGTACTTGATTAATCCTCTATAAGTCTAATTTTATTTTGACTTGTTATTGACATAAAATTATCCCGTCTTAAAAAATAAAAAAAAAAAAAATTTACAATTGACATAAAATCTACCCGTCTTAAAAAAAATAATTAACTAATTAATTAATTTTTAAATAAATTTTTAAAAAATCAGAAGCTGCTGCGATATACAAGGCAACTAACAATGTTTTCAAAAATGTTAGGGCAGAATTTTTCACAGAATCTTAGAGAAAACTATTACATATCGTAAAGCAAATACTTGGTAAGTATTACACATACATTTGACAAAATAAACTTACTGAGATTTTACACTGTGTGCTGGAGAGTATTTTAACTTATTGATTATTTACTTTTATTTCACTGTGCCAAATAGGACAGAAAATTTAAGGATTTTAAAGATTTCTATCTTTGTCTGTTAGGGCAAAGTAGTTGAAAAGGAGGCGGGGGTAACATAATACAAATTATTTCAAATTAGATTTTACAGCAAATCATTTATTGTTAAGGCAAAACAAAAATATATTATGACTGTTTTTACAGAATAATTTTATGTATTTTTAATTTTGTATGCTAGAGGAACAAAGAAGGGAAAAACATTTCGGGGGAAATCAGCATAATTAATTCGTTAGTTTTACTGCAAAGCAACAAATTAGTCACAATTAAAAAAAATAATAAAGATTTTAAGTAAACATTGTATGTTTGGGAGAAAAGGGGGTGAGGGAATAATGGACATTTCAGGGAAAGCGTGTTTAGATGATTATTTTTTTTATTGCTACCGCAAAATAGAAAACAGGGCAAAATTTAAAAAAAAAAATTAATTATTTTAATAATTTTAAAATCTGTGTTCGGAAGAGAGGATTTAGTTTTTGGAATTTTTAATTTTACTTATAGTATATAGTAAAATTAATTTTAAAAATTCTAAACTTTGTGTGCTGGGTCATCAAAATGGATAGTAAATGTTTTGAAGAGATGAGAAGGGAGATTTACATGTAAACCTTACGCAGGGAATTTTCCAAATTACGGAAGATTGTCTATCTTCTAATAAATGCAAAACTTTTACACGTTTTTTGAACTCGCTTTTTAGAAGAACATGACACATTTTGGTATAATTTTAGGAATTTTAGTGAGAATTCAAAACCTATGATACATGTTTTCATCCGAAAATAAATAATCGCCTTAGAAATGTATTGAGGAGAACGCGCGCAATGTAATTAAAGCAACGCCGTGCAAAAGCAAGGCTGACCGGTGAAGATCAATCAACCTTTGTGAGAAAATAAAGAATATTAAAACCCTAGTGGGTTGATTTGATTCTCGTATCGAATCTTCCTTTCCATCTCCGAATGACACTGGAGAGAATTTGCAGAATTTGATGCCAGTAAAAGGCGGCATAAAAATTCGGCTCAAATGTGTATGATATTTTTTAATCTACATACACTTTGGTGTGATCGGATATTTTGACCTCACCCACATAATCATTGCTTCAACTAAATTTGAGTTCTTAACACAGTTGCAATCACATAATGCAATAAAAAAATTATCAAACAGTATTTTCCCAATATATTTAAACACTGTAATATGTTGAACACTTAACGAAAGATGTAAAACATCTACGGGAATTAAAGTTTTTCAAATTACACATTAAAAAAAATATTTATGCTATAGTTGTTTTAATGTTTTTGGAACTTTTAATTTTTATATATTTATTTTTATTTTTTACAATTGCCTCAAAAAATGAAATTTCTAGCCAGACATTTTACTACCTATCATGCTACAGCAAAATAATAGTTCTTAATTCTACATGACATATATTCGAATCTTGAGTTTGTTCATATTAGAGGATTAGATTGTTCATATTAGATATTCATCCCTTAGAGGACGGATGTCTTGTAACCACATACAATATAATGCCAAAAGTCACTGGTCTCTTTTGATTTGATACTTTTTGTTGAATATCTAGCCCTCTGAGCGTTTTGAAAAAGTGTAAAATTGTAATGTTGTTTTCTCTGCATTTTGTTTTAAATGCTAAAAAAATATGTTTCTTTCAGCATTATAAATAAAACTTAATTACAAATATGAATGTAAACCTTGAGACAATTAATCATTCTTCAATGTTTTGAAAATTCATTAAATCTATAGAATTATATTATCTTAAACATTGCATATATTGCAGTGAAACCTGGAGCTTAGTGAACGGAATATTACGTTCCACACGCTTAGAGGGTTAAAAAAGGGCGTGATGAATTCTTCGGGAAATTCAAGAATATCAAGAATTTGCTTAACCTCATATCTTTCAGCGAAGGTTTGGTCACGATAACAAGCAGAGGAACAAGTTAAATTAAAATAGTAGTATTTGCGATCCCCCTGTAAAATAAAATGCTCGAAATGATTTGTAGCTGAAACACGTGACTATCGTTATTATTTGGGGATATGTAATGTATCTGTGTTCCTTTGTGTAAAAGTAGCGCGTGTATTTATGGAAATATAAATGTTTCTTTAATAAAATCAAGAAATTTCCGCATGTTTTTTGTTTATATCATGCAAGTTTTTCAACCAAATTTAAGTACACTTTTAGAAAATTTCACAAAGCACAGTAGAAATAACATAATACAATTAGAATATACATAAATTCAATATTCGATGAAACATCACTATTTATATAAAATATTTCTGATTAAGAAAGTTTCTGTTCCTCATTAAGTAAGTGGTGACTTTTATATTCTAGGGGGTGTTGAAAAAGAATATGACATTAAAAATATTCCATCACCCACCGATTTTTAAAAAATTCAAAATCTTGAAAATGTCAATTTTGTAGTATTTATTAAATACATGTGCTTTATACATTTTATCATTTGGTATTTTTGTAATAGTAAACGGATAAATAAACACTTATAAAGATTAAAACTAATATTTAAAACTCTGAAAAAATATTTTTTTTATAAAGTTTCAGAAAAACGTAAGAGAATTTTTGTGAAAAAAAATTATATTCGTAAGAAATTTCTTAAATTTCATACATTATGTAGAGGTAAATGTCTTAAATATGATTGCTCTCTTATAGACCCAATCACTAGCTTCTCTAACAAGGTTCCAACAGTAATCTCCGAGCATATTATGTCCACTTGCCTTGAAATCGAGTTAACAATGCAGAAATATCCTGGTGGAAGCGCTCTCCATGCTCAACGCTCACAGGTCCCATATTTTCAGGGATAAAATTTAACTGGGATTCTAAAAAGTGAATTTTCAATGTCATTAAGCATCATAAATTTTTATAAATTTTTAACATGTCTTTAATTAATTTTTCATAGAACTTCGACTATTTCCTAAGAAATGTGCTACAGCATTTTTAAAATCAACCCCTGCTGCTTTTTCTAAATCTCTTAATGTATCTTCAATTTTTTCGCCTTTCATAAGGTGCCTAATTCGTGAGGCAACAGAAATACCCTCCTTAATTTTTGCGTAGCTTAGTGATGGAAATTGTTGTTACAGTTATTGAAATCCTCGCCGTTCTTTATTCATCGCTTTAATCAAATTCTTCATCAATCCCAACTTTATGTGTAAAGGTGGGAGAATAACTTTCTTTTTATCAATTAGACGAACGTGTTTGATAACTTTTTTCACTTGAAATATATTGTATGCACTAAGACCACTTCTTTTTTATATAATGCTCATGTTTTGATCTACTGTCCTACTCCCATAGGAAACAGAAGTGTTTTGAGTAACCTAGTTGCATGCCAATAAGAATGACAATTACTTTAAAATCTGCACATATGTTCCAATTATGATGTCACTATTGAATTGCATTAAGCAGTATCTTCATATTTTCATAAGATTCTTTCATTATGCAAGAATATGCTATTGGAAAAGACGGAAGGGCATTTCCAGTATGGAGTAGCACAGCCTTCAAGCTGGCTTTTGAGCCATCATTGAACAATCGCCATTGATCCGAGTTATAGTGACAATTTAAAGCCGACATTAAACCACTTATATCATTAAAATAGCATATATCACCTTTTGTAAAAATAAAAAATAACGAATATTTCTTATGTCAATCTCAGAAAATAAATATATTAGTGTTCTTTTGGAGGATATTCCAATCTTACAATCTTGATCCAAGTAATTATGAGTATTCTTTTTTTTTTTTTTTTTGATAAATTTAAGCCTCTCACAAGATCATTTAAATATCTTGAGTAATTAGGTTGGGTTCTTCATTTATTTCAGGAGAATAGTTTATATCAGATGAAGTAGAGGAAGTTTCAATTTCATCAATTTCAACTTCTACTACTGCAGCGTCATATGTAAAATTTTTCGGAGGTTTCGGTATTGGTAATCAATCATTATGAAATACTGGTCGCATTGCTGAATGTCAGTTCGGGTACTTAATTTTATGTTTACCTTTTTGCAGGGAATCCTTTAATTTTTGTAATACAAAAGTAACAGTCATTTATATGATCCTTCGATTCGCGCCATATCATGAGTATAGAAAATGGCATACTCTTTCTTGTATCTTTCACCCACGCCAGGATGTTTTTAGCACATAATATGCAACAAGAATAAGGTGTCCATTTATTATTTAGTTCACCTACTTTACATCCAAAGTACATGTGATTGGCAGCCTTTATTAGCGGCGTAAAAACGCATTCATTCTTTTCAAATTTAGCTCTCCGCACACATAACAAAAATAATCAGGTTCATTAACACAACCTCTAGATATTTTTCACATATTTTAGAGAAACATAGTATAATTATAAACTAAAAATATACGTAAAAAGTCTTAAACAGGAAAGAAATAGCAGTACACTCGCGCCGAAAGTCAAGTTTTACTGCTATACGATAGCCTATATAATCCAAAATGTATAAATGAAATTCCTTAAAATTGGAGGGTGATAGAAAATTTGTACAAACATATTCTTTTTCAGCACCTTGAAATCAATAAAAAACACCCAATGTGTATAGGAAAACAGAAATTTCGTTAAGATTTGTTAATCAGTGTAATTTTTAACTGTGATTGCACAGTTATTAACATTTGAAAATTTATTTTGTATAATTTTGTACCAATTACGGGAGCAACTCTTAGGCCAGTGCAATATCTTGAAAATTGAGAAAGATATCGGCGATATAGTGAGATGAATTTTAGTTGCTCTGTAAAAGTAGTTGTATGGTAAGTGATTATCCACAAATTGTCATTTTTATTTTTTATTGTCAGTTTTATTGATGTTTTAATTCTCCTCAGTAGAATCTTTCGAAGAAACCTATTCTAACAACAACAGCAGCAACAACAAAAAAAAGAATTATCGAAATCGAAGTATCCGTCCCAAAAGCTATACCTGGACACAGGTTAAATACTTAATCCTTTGTTGGAAGTTAGTTAATTAAAAATGACAATTTGTGGAAAATCTATCATCTTCCAGCTACTTTAAAAATGAATTTAAAACTCAGTTCACAGTATCATCGATATATTTCTGAATTTTCACGAAGTTCGACTGACTCCTTTTATATGAGTTGCTCTATATATTTTACTACTAAATAATGCAACAAAGTATCTGTTCATCGATAGCGAATATCAGTTAAAAAATTGTTCATACTTATACTAATATTTTTTTTAATATCTAATATATTTATATTCTAAATGTAATATTTTTTTAAAACCATTTTCTGTCAAGTTAAATTCTGTGGCGTTAAATTAGGTTGAAAACCCAGCATGCTATAAACAAAAATATATGCAAAAATATATGGAATTTTTTAAAGAAACCTTTATATCTTCATGAATATTCGTGTTATTTTACACAAATGATCACAAATATTGAACAAGACCGACATAGTCATCTGCTATAACTACAGATCATTGGGAGAGTTTCATTTTACAGGGAATTTTTTTTATATTAAATTTGTTACTGGCCCTCTATTTGTACTCGTGACCAAACTTTCGCTGAAAAAATATGAGTTCAGACCTATTGTGTACGACCCTGAAGTTCCAGAAGAATCCGTTTTCTCAAGATATTCAACAAAATGTTTCAATTCAAAATTGTCCGATGACTTTTGTCCTTGTAGTATATTATTTTTTTCTACTAGTATTCCTAAATAGTTATTTTTACATTATTAAATTCAGAAATTATACGATTAGAAAAGGTGAAGATTACAATTCAAAATTAGCGACGTTACTATAAAGTTAAATCAGTGCGCAATCCTGTACGAAATATACACGTGACTATCCTCATGAAGGAATTAAAGTAAAAATTCAAACGAGCCTAAAGAAAAATTGCAGTTTATAGAAATTTTAAAAATAAAAATGAAATGAATTAAACATATTTTCATTAATTAAAATAATGTATTCAAATCAAATACAACATAAAATCTGGCATAATATGTTATAATCCATTAATACAATCTGTTCATTTTGTCTTCCACATACCCCCGCTTTTTTTTCACTGTGGTGGTTTGATCCTTTTGGTTACCATGGGAACTTGGTGACGTTTGTGCACTCTCCAATCAAGTATTCTCGAGTCTCAGATGTTTATGTCCATTTTGACATTTTAGATTTGTTTGTAACATCTTATCCTGATGACGGTCGCAGAAGCCTAACGAAACATAGATTATTTTTAAATGTGTTTGTAAATTAACTATTTTAATGTGTGTACCATTTAGCAAATGTTGTATTTGATTTGAATACATTGTTTTAATTATAAATTATGGTGCAATTGTCCAATTTTTAATTTTTTATTATATTTTCAGTAGCTTTAATTACTAAGCTTAGAGAAATGTTTACATTTTTCATATCACACGGAAAGTATTTCTATTTTGTCGAAACATATAAGTATTATATTTCTATTTTAAAGAAATTTATCTAAATCAATGAAGTAGAAAAGCCCCTTAAAATTTTCAGCTGAGTCAGAAGCAATGTTTAAAGGAACTCATCTTGAAAGTCAATGCGAAGATAAATGATCTTTGATCATGGGATATTTTATGAGATTATAAAGAAACACAAAAATAGTGATCACAAGTACAGTTTAAAAGTTAAGAGATGAAGTCATCGATCACGGGAATCAAAAAGAATTTGAGTAGAAACAAACATTTGAGTGCAACATTTTAAATATTAATGTTTCACTGAAACTGAGAAAAAATTTAAAACAAATCAGATAGAAATAATTTTTTGTTTTACTTTTAAATTATTAATATTCAAGTAATGGTTTTGTACATTAAGGTGGAGAAATAACTAATATCAACTAAAATATTTCTGGCGCTTATGGAATGCTACAAACACTTCTTTCACTTTAACCTCAGACTGCATTTAAACCACATATAATGATATATTACAAATTAATTATGAGATGTGAAAGTTTGAGAAGATGATTTGATATCAATTAATGTGAAATTTAAAGGGGTATATTTTATATGACTTGTAATTTGCCAACTGGCCGAACAATGTCCTGGTCAGGATTCGAACAAGGGATCTATTGGCTGAAACTGCCAATGCTCTATCAACTCGGCCATCCTGGACTTAATTCTCCCAGTTAATCTTATTGATAATAGCATCTGGTCTGATATTACAACTCATATGATTTATTTAACAATTTGAATAATTGTGTTCAAATTAATATAGTGTGTATATTTTAGTCTAATATTATTTTGTATGATTCGTTGTTGGTTTTAAAATTATTGTTACATTATTACTACATTACATTTCAACAAAATGACAAGTCCTGGTATTACTTTCAGAATAGTTCCAAATTTTAGAATCATTGGAATTGTGTTTCTATCTTACAGATTTCATTTTAATCAACAACCTAACTTATCACTTTCAGCTAAATCAGGACCAATGTTTCATGTAACTTATATTGAAAGTGAATGCGATGTTAAGTAATAACTATATAAAGGATATTTTAACAAATTATAAAGAAACAAAATAATAGAGCTAAAGAGTAAATTTTAGAAGTTAAGTGATGAAGTCATTGGACATTGGAATTAGACGTATTCGAGTAGAAAATGGAATTCGAATTCAGCCTTTTAAAGGGCATTTATTTTCTCTGAAAGTGAGTAAAAGTATACTTTAGAACCATTTTATAGTAAGACAGAAATAAGTATTTTTTTCTGTAAAATAATAATGGTCAAATAAACGCCAGGCAGATTAAATTGAAATGAGGCAAGTGCAATAGCTGGGTACAAATAACAGCAGTCAAGCAAAGGTGACTTATGCAAGCAAACTTATGAAAGTATTTATGAGATTTGTTTAATGCTTAAAATTTAGTATAATATTGAACACCGGTATTTAGCGGACCAATCTATTTCCTAATATATTTAAATTCTGACACATGTTGCACACTTAACAATATATTTAAATAATCCAATGTCATTAAACTATTTACATGATACGTTAAATCAAAATAAATATCTGAACTATGATTATTTTCATGTTTTCCTTTAATGTTCATTTCTTTAAACATTTTCTCCAAACAGTATTATTTTTTGTTACACTCTAAAAACAACATTTTCAAGTCTGAGCGAAGATTACTCAAATCTGAGTATGTCACATAGTCAAAATGGCTATGAATCAAAATTACTCAAGTTTGAAACATGTATATACTCATTTCTGAAAACATGCACACATCATATGCGCATAATAAAACATCATGTGCTCATATTTGATTATTTCCATGTTTCAAAAATGAGTATGAACTGACTTCTATGTACTCATTTTTGAGTATTTCCAGGTTTCAAAAATGAGTTTGAACCGATTCTAATCATTTTTGTGCATGTCCATGTTTTAAAATCAGGATTGTTTATATGGATGTAGGAAAGTCACCTCGAAATCTTAAAAAACGAAAAATATCGCATTAAAAATTGCTAAAATTCAAAATTCCTGGATGACAAAATTTATTAAAATTAGACTAAAAATTTGAAAAACAATTCCATTTCCGAATGTCAAACATTCGCTGCGTTACTCGAAAAGACGCTGAAAGTTACTAAATATATTGTTGAAAATCGCATTAAATATGGCGGACATAGTGGAGAACAAAATTTACATTATTCGGCTAGAATTTTGCAGCCAAATTCTTTTTCGAATGTCAAAAAATCGCAGCAAATCGGAAAAAATGCTAAAAATTGCCTTAAAAATTGCTAAAATATGAAAAACGCACAGATCGCTAAAAATCGCATTGAAAACCGCATTAAAAATCGCATTAAATTAACTAAAAAATTCCAAATCGCGAAAGACAAAATTCCATATTATTGTCTACATGTTTGAAACCAAATTCCTGATATGAATGTCGAACAATTGCCTCGGAACCCGAAAAATTGTATTAAAGATCTCTAAAAATGAAAAATTCGAAAAATACAAAATTTAATATATTAGGCCAAAAATTAAAAAGAAATCCTGTTAAATGTCAAAAAATTACTGCGTTACTTGAAAAAACACTGAAAATTACTGAAAATCGTGTTCAAATTCGCATTAAAAATTACTAAAATTCAAAAATCGTGGCAGACAAAGTTTGCTATATCAGTCTAAAAGTTTGAAATGAAATCAATTTTTCTAATTTCAAAAATTCGTCACAAAATGCGAAATAACTCAAAAAATTGCTTGAAAAAATTCACCGCAAATTTCGAAAAATGTTAAAAAATCGCATAAAAAATTCGCGAAAATTTAACAATCGCTGTACGAATTCCGAATAAAATTTATTGAAAAGAGGACAAAGTTTACTGTATTGAACTAAAAGATTGAAACCATTTTTTTTAAATATAGAATAACTGCTTTGAAATTTGAAAAAAGCTAAGAATTTCATCAAATATTAAATACAAAAAATCACGTTATTAAGACCAAAATCAGACGAACTAAATTTAAATAATAACATAAAAGTAGGTATCTGTGAGTATTATAGATAACTTGGATTACACTCTAAAAAACACATTTTCAAAACTGAACAAAATATACTCAAATTTGTATATGTCGCATAGGCAAAATGGCTCTGCATCAAAATTACTCAAGTTTGAAACACGTATATACACATTTCTGAAAGCATGCACACATTTAAGAATAAAACATCATGTGCTCCTATTTGAGTATGTCTATTTTCAAAAATGTGTATGAAGTGATTTCTGTGTGCTCATTTTTGAGTACATCCATGTTTCAAAAATGAGTATGAACAGACCTCTATGTGCTCAGTTTTGAGTATGTCCATGTTTCAATATTCTGAGTATTTCTGGTATTTCAGAATTGAAAGCATTGGGTATCGTCCTATTTAAAACAAAAAGTTTCATAACAAAATGAAAACATCGATTTACTCAGATTTGAATGTTTAATCTTTCTCAATGTAGTTATTTTACTATATGTCATGTTACTGCAAAGTAAAAATTTCAATCCTACATGACATGCATTCAAATTTTTGGTATCATGATATTCTTAAAACAAAACTTTAACCGACATTAAAGATAAATTGCAGTATATAGCAATAATTTTAAAACAACAAATGAAAAATACTATTTGCAGTAGATTTAGTTGCTAATCGGCAAGAAATGCTTGTATTCTTTATATCACTTATAAAGTAATTACATTTTATAGAAACACGGAAATTATTTTTCGATCTTAAAGAAACATTTTTTTTAATCAGCGATGCAGAAACCTTGCGTGAAGCTTTTAGCTGAATCAGAAGCAATGTTTCAATCGACTCATCTTCAAAGTGAAAGCAAAGATAAATGATGTTTATCAAAGGATATTTTAACAGATTATAAAGAAGCACAATAATGAAGCCAACAAGTAAAGTTTAAAAGTTAAGAGATGAAGTCTTCGAACCTTAGAATCGGAAGCATTCGAGCAGAAAGTACTATTTGAGTGCAGGCTTTTAAAGAGCAACTTTTCAATAGAAGTGAATAAAATTCTAAAACTGTTTTCTTACAATTATAAAAGAAGTAAAAGACTGTGTTCTGTAAATTAATAATGGTCAAATATTGGTCTTGTACAGTAAGGGAGTCGTAAGGTAAATGCAATAGTAAGTTAAAATTAATAATTATCAGTAAGATGTTAAATAGTTATCTGAATATTTCTGACACTCAAGGAATGCGCAAACGTCTTATTTAGCTTTGACCACAATAGTATGTAAAGCAGATTGTATATAATATTTAATTACGAAATAATTATGAGATTGTGAAAGTTAGAAAGGATTATTAATGTCAATTAATTTAAAATATCGAAACGCGTTCTTAATCGTGGTTAGTGTGCTTAGTACTTTTATGTTCGCTGTGCGCAGGTAATAAATCCACAAATATTGTTCCTATTCCTATCATTCGTATTGCATTTATTTAACTTAAAATATAAACCTTTCACTCATTTCATTTTCATTTTAAATACATAAATTTAAAGGGAATACATTTAAAATACGCATAAACCATTTAATTACCATACACAACATTAACATAATCATTTCATTAAAACAAATAGGAAGAAATAATGCCATAAACCAATAAATTTTATCTCAACATCAAGACTTTATTTGTTTCTAATTTAAACACCATCGCTTTAACATATAAATGCTCCCATTTTTCATTCATTAAAGTAAATCAAAGTACTCCATTCAATGACTTTACTATACTGAACAAAATGACTAAATCTGCTATTATTTTTGCCCCAAGAATTATTATCCGTGAAGCAGTTGTAATAAATGTAAACGAGTTTAATGGAATGAGATATTTTCGAAGAAAATTTGCATAAAATAAAATGAAAAATTCTGAACATAAAAAAATTAAAATTGGATAAATTTATAATCAGACAGTAAGATTTAATAAATTAACAACAACAAAAATAATGCATGTTAAATTGAATAATACTGCATTTTTTTTTTTTAAGGGTAAATTTCAAACATGGGAAAATGTAAAATAAAAGTAATAATAATCTTTAATAAATAGATAAGAGCTAAATGTTCATGAAAAGAATAAATAATATATTGGGTGGGAGATAACATAATAGGTGATTGCTAAAAATAAAAATTTCCACAAGACATGTGACTAGTATTCTTTTTTTTTACCTCAAATTGTAAACATTTACCTAACACTTACGAGACTACACCAGTCATGCAAAGACGCTCGCACGCTAATGCTAAACTTGTGACAGCGATCTTTTCAAATTTCTCGTTTGCATTTTAAAACTTTTAAATGATTTGTTTTTGCATAGAATAACTCAGATTGGCTTTTAATGTTGTACGTTTGTATTTTTTCAATTGTGTTTTTTTTCTTATAACATTTTCACTTTTTGGAATCGGTTAGAACACGTTCCGAAAGTGAAAGTATCTTCATAAAATTGCAACCAAAATTGAAAAAGTAAAAAGTTAGAGATCAACACCAGCTAGCCTGTACAATATATATATACATATAGGGTTTAATTAAATTGATGGTCAGAAATGTAAGGGGTGACAATTCATGTCAAGACATGAATATGTCATGAACTTTGAACATGAACTTTGTATAGGAAACCATGGTCATAATTCATTTACTACTTATTATAATATAGGGTTTCTCACACCAAGCCCAATATACATTTTTGTTTATAACTGTAACAATAATGAAAATACTTTAGCGAAATTTTCAACACAATAAATTTGTCTTCTGTGAAATGACGTAACATCAAGGGAATTCTTGGAATTTCGCTGTAATTCGATCAGTGACATCCTATGCATTGTTACTTACCTTCCGAGTTTTGAAGCGTCTATCCAATAGTTACTTCACTATTAAAAATTTGTAGCAAACTGACCAGTCATTTTACTTTTTTTTTAATAGAAAATGGTTAAGTAACCATAATTTAACTCTATTCTGACCATAATATGAGCAATAATATGGTCACAATACAGATAAATACGGTTATGTAACTGTTTTTCTATAAAAACGGTCAAATGACTGGACAGTTTGCTGCAAATTTTTAACAGTGTTGGACGTGGAGGATTGCTGTGTCTATTACTTAAAATATTTTCATTATTGTTACAGTCATGAACTAAAATATGGATTGGGCTTAGCGTGAGAAACCCTGTATTATTGATTTAATAAGTGGATTGCGACCCTGGTTTCCTATATAAAATTTGCTTGTTTTGACGCGTATTACCACTCCTAACATTTCTAACCATCAATTCAGTTACACCCTGTATTTTATTAAATATTGAAATTCAAATAAGGAATTTGAAAAGAACGCCTTCATGTGTTTAATATTAGCTTGATAGAGTTTCCGCAGGACAAAATTCGCAAACTATCGCATTTTTATATGATTTATATAAGCTATTTTATTAGTAATTCAACATATATTCTTTTAATGTTTGAAATTCTATTGTATGCATGGTTTTTGGCAGTAACTATCAAATTCATGAAGTTACTAAGTAATTCGAAGTGAACTGTGTGCAACATTAAAATAAATATTATTGTATTTTAAGTCTTTTTGTTGTAATTTAATGTTACATTTCCAAGTTTGACGTGATACCCGTACTTTACAACTTACTCAAGTGGGAAAAATCCCATTTGAGTAAATTTTAAAGTACGGATATCACGTCAAAATTGGAAATGTAACATTAAATTAGAAAAAGATTTAAAATAATTTTACGTTACATTGAATCATTTCAATAATACATAAGGACCCTGAAAATTAAGATACGAAAACAATAACTTCTTAAGAGAACTTTTAAATAATCAAAATAATTTTTGTTTCGTAAATTATTTATGAAAAATTAAATAATACATATAAATTATGTTTAAATTGCGTTATACTGAAAACAACGCACAATGTTTGTACGTGACCTATTAAACCATAGCCTGAAAAACATTAATTGTGCTTGTAACGGAATGTTTACTAAATTTCTTGCTAAATTACTAAATTTTTGATGCATATATCAAGCAAAAATTAAAATTTTTGCCTTCTTCTAATGTACATAAGAAAAACGTATCGGAATTGTGAAAATTATATATTTCTGATTTACCATGAAATGTTCGTACCGGCATCTCTGAAAAAAAGATTTATTTATGTATAATTCCATGTAATGTTTTTCATTTTCCAACTGTGTGAAAAAGTATCCAGGCCAAGATTCGAACCAGGAACCTCTTAGATTAAGCTGCGAATGATCTGCCAACTGATCTATCCTGGACGAATCTGGCTAACACATTTCACCAAGATAACCTTATTGATGTCTTGTCTATTATCTGAAATAGCTGAACAGAATAAATCGTAGGTATTGGAACTCCAATAAACGAGGGACACGTAATTATATTTGATTAATTTTGACAAAATTGTTCTAATTGGTAAATAATTCATACGCGTTATAATTTTTCCAACTGAGTGAAAAAGTGTCCAGGGCAGGATTTGAACCAGGAACCTCTTAGATTAAGCTGCGAATGATCTGCCAACTGATCTATCCTGGACGAATCTGGCGAACACATTTCACCCAGATAACCTTATTGATCATGGCATCTTGTCTGTTATCTGAAACAGCTGAACAGAATAAATTTTAGGTAATGGAACTCCAGTAATTGAGGGACACGTAATTATATTTGATTCATTTTAACATAGTTGTTCTAATTGGTAAATAATTCATACGAGTTATAATTTTCAAACTGTGTTAAAATGTGTCCAGTTCAGGATTTGAACTAGTGTCCTCTTGGCCTAAGCTTGGCCTAAGCTAGAAATTTCTGATTTGGAGGCAGGAGGGAAGAAGGGAGTTTCGATCAGAGTATTAACGCAATATTTAAATGATGACCGGAAACCCTCCACCCCACTCTCAGAATTAAACCAACGACCTTAAAAAATAAGGAATTATCATTAACTTTTAAAACAGAAACAAAATAACGTATTTTTTTTTTCTGTTGACATAGAATTACAGTAAGTTATCTTTGCCATTTTATGAGATCAAATACATAAATGACGTGATATGAAATAACTCAAAAAATCACATAGAACAAATCACTATTCGAATTGCAATGAGCTGATAACCTTTTCATCTGCCAATCACAATTGCCCGGTTGACTTCCAGCTATGCCTACAATCCTCTCAGCTACCACTCACAAGTGCCCTCCAACGATGTTTGATTTCCAATTGGTGATTTGTGACGTCATTTGAAACAAAAAATTCTGCAAAACAGGAAAAAAAATTTAAAAACGCATAAAACATTAAATAAAAAATATCTAATCAAATAATCTAAATCGGCATAATTACTAGCCCGTCCTTCCCTTTAAAATCATGATTTTATTATCTCTAAAAAATTATCAACTGTCTCCAACCTAAAAAGAGACGAAAAAATGGACGCAACCAACGAACCAATCAAGCATTCTGGGAAAAAAAATTGTGTACACGAAACAATACAACGAAAAAATTCGCCTAAAATTCTAAAATAGGTGTACGAATTCCGCATAAACTGTATTGAAAAGAGAACAAAATTTACTGTATTGGGCTACAAGATTAGAACCGGATTCCTGTTATTAATGGAGAAAATTTGCATCAAATCGTACGTAAAATAAAAACTAAAAATCGCATAAAAAATTAAATAAAAAAATATTCTAAAATTCCAAAATCGGGCTTCGAGGTGCAAACCTACATACATAGAGGTAGGTACCTTACCACCAAATTGTGTAGCTCTGCGTGGAACGGTCTTTTCAGAACACAGCCAACAAACACACCTACACACAGAGACATAAACTTCCTTCTTTATTATAGTTAAAGATTTTGTAACAAAATTAAATTCTACATACTTGCCTGTATGTTTCCATTTGGTTTAGAGACATATATGTTTAGAGTGCTTTATTCTGAAACTAAGTAAAACGTTAAAAAATTCTCAAAAACTTATATATTGATTTAATTTATTTTACACATAAGAAAAAACAGTGCCTTGTTCAAAAACGGATAAACTAAAAGGCGGAAATTCCTTTCTTTTTCCGATTTCAAGTGAATTTTGAAAAAGCTTTCAGTCACTGATAAGAAAATAGGGTTTATGTTTTGCTTTGATTTATTTTGTTCTTTCGTTGCAGAAAGATAGATAAAGTAAACGAAATTCTTAATAAATTTTAAAGTACTCTCTAAAAGGTTTAGGTTCATAAGAACACATTAATCTATTAAACGAAACGTGAAATGACTTTGATTTCTAGCAATTATAATTTAGAGATGTCGCTTTCCAGTGAAATTATATTTTAATAGTCTACAAATTTAAAAATCAAAATTGATTTATATATATATATATATATATATATATATATGTGTATATGTTACGGTCAATATGATACCGGTTATTATTAATAATGACCGGATTAATCATATTGACCGTAACATATATATATATATATATATATATATATATCGGGGAAGGCCGGTCAAAGTGGTCACCCTAAGATATTGTGATTTTTTGTTACCCCTTAAAATACATATACATAACTGACAATTTGCATAGAACTAGAGTGACTACTTAGAAGTGTAAGGGTATTTATAATTTTTACGAAAGAACAAAGTGGAAGTGAGAATTTGGTTTTTTCCACAAAAGGTCAAAATGACCACTTTGCCTGACATAGACGGTCAAAGTGGTCACTCCATGGCCCCAATGCCCAATAGGTGTAAAAGGATTGAAAACACTATTTAAATTATTAGAACATTTTTATTGACTTAATAAAAGACTGATAAAGTCGGCCGATATTTGTCGGCCGTATGAAACATAATTAAATACTGAAAAGGATATTAAAATCCAATAAGAGTTCGACAAAACCCAATTAAAAAATTATAAATCAGAATCAAACACTGTATTTTTCGCAAATGAACTCCACGTCATCTTCTTTGCGAAGTGAAGAGGCCTCATGAGCCCAGGGGTGACAAATATTGCACTTGATCCAATCAAACGGCCACTACACTGACCACTTTGTCCGTTTGGGAGCTACGTCCGAAAATACGTTCTACAGTGAAACTAATGAACAATCAGCGACCACTCACCCACCAATGTGAAGCTAAAAACATGCTATTTCCTTACACATTCAATAAATAAATACAAGTACGACAGGTTATTATTAATTGTATGTAATATAAGTCACTTACCTTAGATCATAAATTTCAAAAACTTGAAAACCCGCTCTAAAATGATAAAACATAAGACCACATTGTTTAACGATTATCTATTACTCACTGCTATCAAACGAAATAGTTTGATCACAAATCACACTATGCCAGCGCTCTGGTGATGTCATTATATTGGGTGACCATTTTGCCCGCCCTGGCCACTATGCCCTTCCTTCCCCTACAGTGTGTCCCTAAAAGATTGACTTCGGCTTTTATTCCTTAAATATTGATCATAGACATATATTATAAATTACAAAGTTACGTAAAAAAATGGTACAGAATTTTAGGAAATCGATTAAAATTTTTAGGGGAATAAATTTGAAGAAATGCAAAATTTAAATTTTCATACGGTCCCTCGTACAAAAAATATTTGAAATGAGTAAAATATGCCCCATACACTAATAAGGTCATACACAAAATTTCAGCATTTTATCATAAAAAGTCGCGGAGATATGAAAATACATAAATGGTGACTTAAACCACTTTTCGATGCCTGGATATGAGTTTGCAAAGTGGAAAAATCATGTCGGATGATCATGTTTCAGGTACACAAATTACGTACACAAATTACGAAAAGAAGAATCAATGACTGCTGAAATAAATAATAATTGTGTTACTTTTTCTATTTATTGTTACAAAGTATCCTTCAACAACTTTCTCATGTAATGACGCGTCTCTTGCAATTTTGTGACGCACTGATCAGAGGCAGATATTTGCATATGCAAACCTTTCTAAGCTGTTTTAATGTTCATTGACTGTGCCATTTCCCAGTTTTATTCTGTAATAGATCATGTAAAATTTTAAGGTATTTTCTAGGAAGCAAATTTTTGTAAATTTGTAAATAGAAATAAATATAAGAGACATACATTATTTGCTTATGATACATTTCTGCGTTATAATCTGCACTCTAGCTGTAAACATTTACATTTTGATTTATGTTTAACCCCTCACCAACTTTGTTTAAAAATATATCTGCGACTTTTTATAATAAAATTCTGAAATTTTGTACATTATATTATTTGTGAATGGGGCGAATTTTATCATAGGAGAAAATTTTTGTACGGGGACCGTCTAAAAATTTAATTTTTTTATTTCTTCATTTAATCCGCGCTGAAAATTTTAATCGATTTCCTAAAATTCTGTATCTTTTATTACGTAACTTTGTACTTTATAATATGTCTATGATAAATATTTAAAGAATGAAAGCCGAGGTCAATGTTTTTGGGGCACCCTGTATATATTTCATAATGTTTTCAGAATATTTCTTGTAGTATGGCACGCCCGCATCGAACAATTGCATACTGACATTTAGTACATCATTCTGGAGACAACAATATACAATGCTAAATTTGAGAAAAATATTTCAAACCTATTTTAATCGATTGAAAATTACAATTAACATTTTACAAATTTACAAGGAATTGCTTCATGGTTTCTTATATTTTAACCCTTTATGTACTGAATTATGAATTCATGAAAATTTTATCTTCTAAAGCATTTTTCGTGAATTGTTGAAACTACATTAGAAGATTTACATAATCATTTAATAAATTTTAGAAGGATTTTAGAATGATTGAAGGATTTAGGAGGATTAATTAAATTTGCATTTATAGTGATTTTGTGCAATATTTATAACCCCATTCAAATATTTTATTTTAAATATTTTTTTTAGTATTTTGTAGAATTAGGAAATGTACAAATATAATGTTCTTACAATAGAAATATAGAAATATTTCCGAATTGAAAATCCCCCCCTCTCCCCCAACGCCAAGAAAACTGAAAAGATGCAAAGGCAAAAGAAATCATCCTTTTAAAAATATTTTTGTTTTGTGTATCCAATAACGCTTTTGGAACAAGATAAATTAATGCATCTAAAACTCATTCTAAACTGTATTACTACTAATCGATGCATTAAATGAATTTTATAACAAGTTATTTTACTGGTACTTATAAGTATTGTCAGTAGATAAAAGGTTAAGTAAAAAATGGTGGCCCATCCATCTAGTATATTGAAAAGGTAATGATAAACTGAGGACGTGGAAAGCTCATTGAAAGACTGTCATAGGTGCCAACCTCTCATTATTATTCCGTAATATGCGGGTTAATTTGACCCAGGTTTAACACGTTTCGCACCAGAAATTTTTTTAAAGAAATGAAATTAAATAAATTCCACGTAGAAACCTGAAATTGAATAAAAAAAGATTCATTGAATAATTTTTCTGGTTTGAAGCGTTGTTAAACTGGGTCAAATTAACCCGCATATTACGGAATATTAATGAGAGGTTGTCACCTACGGACTGGTGATAATTTGAGGGTACCGAACACTTTACAAATAAACATAAAGTTCAATGTTGCTTAATATTAAAACAAGAACGAAAAATCATGCGTCAAGCATAGATTATGTAACACTTTCCAACGCTTCCAAAATAATTTTACAAATCATACTCTTTAATAAGCTAAAAGATAACATCTAAGTAATCCGAATACTTTTATTCAGCCCTGTATAGGATCTATAGATTTGTATATATTCTACATAGGATGCTAAATTTTAGTTCAGTTAGGAAACACGTAGCACAGTTTAAAATTCTCCGTCTGGAGTTAAATAATACGGAAATGTGTTCCCGAACTTTTGTGCTTCCCTGTATCGGATCTACAGAATTTATACACACCACGTAATATACAAAAAGCGATTTAAAATTAAAATCGCGTTCAGTAACTTAAAACGCACTTCCAGGAATTATTGTTAACATACAGTAGAGAATTCTTTTGTGTGTCCCTGTAAATGAACGATGACTGCTATACACACAATATTCTGTAGTAAGTCTCTTGTAATGAACCTTATATAAATTTCAATGCGTTTAAAATAGGGAAACATTATTTAAATAAACCGCAGACGATTTTTCTCCATAGACGTAATGTAACGGAATTCTTTTGACTGTCCCTGTAAAGTAAGTATAAGTGCTATGCACACCCTATTCCATATTAAGCTTCTTCTAATGCACCTTAGTGATATATATAAATTTCAATGCGTTTAAAATAGTGAAACATTATTTAAATAAACCGCAAATGATTTTTCCCCATAGACCGCAATGTAACGGAATTCTTTTGAGTGTCCCTGTAAAAAAACTATTAGTGCTACACACTTCCGTTGAAATAGGGAACATGCTATAGATAATGATTATAACATATAAAAATTGCAGGGCAATCCGAGCATATTTACGGGAGTTAGAGCACGGACAGACGGCAGACGGCAGACGGCCAGACAAACCGAAGTCATAAACACTTTTCAACTAGGTTGGAAAGTGTTAAAAATACTAAGAAACATACAAATAATGTTATAGTCTAACTGATAATAATATTAGTAGTAATTAATTATATTAATAAAATTAGTATTAAAAACATCAGTTTATACACATTATTAAGCACCGAATTTAGAAGTGGAATTTAATTCGCAAATACTCGTTTTCCACACGCATGCTCGATTTTTCTAGTTAAGTTTTAAGATAAAATCCACTACAAAATACAGTATGTTTTTAGCGTAATTCGAAAAATTTTGAACAAAACTTTTTCGCAAAATTTAATAGTAAATTTTGCCAGCAAAATAAATTTTTTTCTTGGAAATGCTTCTGTAAATCTAGAAAATATATATTACATAAAAAAAATATTTATATTACATTCTTTGTTTTTTATTGATAGTTTATTTTCTAATTTTATTGTTTAAATTCTTTCATTACTATGTGTCATTATTATATGGCGTATGTTAGCGAGTGTGGTTTGGTGCTTTATCAACTCCTTTGCTGTTGTAACATGTATAGTATACATTTTTTAACATAAAGTATGGTTGGCGATTTATCACTTGCGTTCGGCTATCGGAAAAATGCCTTAAATTTAATTTATTAGTTTATAATTAAAATCTGATAAGCATTCCGATGTTATATTATTATCGGAAAAAATTTTTTGTACATAACATTTATAATTCTAGAATATAAGGAATTGAGTGAAAAATCAATTAAAAATTCCAGCTTTATTAAAATTTCCTCAAAAAGCCCTTTTACAAAAAACCCTTTTTTACAAATAAAAAAGAATTGAAAACGGTTAAAGATAGAAATGTCCCGTTTGTTACATCTTTATAAGAAAAGTGATAAATTTAATCATTATATTTAAAAATCCATTTACCTATAGTTCGCCTATAGATGGCACTGTAGGCTGAAAAAAACTAAATAACACTATTTTCGAAATATCTGCCACTTGTAGCAATCGAGGGTAACGTAAAAGAAAGGCTACCGCGGTGCTTTACGCGTATATTTTTTACAGACCGCCGGAGTCACGTGATGTCCGAATGCACCATTGCAGGTGTACGAAAAGAGCATCACGTCACTCTAGCGGTCTGTAAAAAAAGATAAGTGGAATGCACCACGGTAGCCTGTCTTTTTCGTTAGCGTCGTGTAGTAATAACATGACGTAGTCTCATAATAAAACTATGTTTTGTAAGTTTTGTCAGTAAACTTTCTTTTTTTCGTACATCCACAGAAATAAATCGCAAGGATTCAAATCTGGCGAATATTATATTCTGTTTTTTCAGATTACAGCGTCATATATTTTAAACGAATTTTGAAATCGCCTGATTAAAATGTATTGTTCTTCTAACAAAGATACAACAAACGAGGTATTTATATCATTAATCATTTTCAAATTATTGAACTTTAATAAAAGGGCACCTCCTTTTCGGGAAACTCGATACATGAACCAAGGTATGTTAAAATAAAAAGCGTAATATTGAATTTATAAACACACGTTTATTTATTTTATTCGCGAAAAGAACGAAAACGTTCTGAAAAAAATCGCATATTCAGTTCGCGCATATTCATAAGCGAATGCAATATTTCAAGAAAATAGAGTTGAAAGAAAAGTACAAATATCCTATTTTCTATTTAATGAATTTTGAAAATGTTTTACGTCAGTGATATTAAATTGAAAATTTTGTCTTTATTTTCTTTATTTAATTTTCGTTCTATTGCAGGAGAGGTAAGCTATTTTGGTTATTTTAAATCTATTAGAAAAAAATATAGCGAGAAAATTAAGTATATCAATAAATAAATGTAGATTATCTTTTTTTTTTTTTTTCAAAAGATGGCGATTAATTTCTCACGACAATAGTTTCGAGAGCGGTTAATTATCAGCTCTCATTCTCAGGTGAGCATTAACAGACATCAGTTAACGCAACAAGGTTAAAACAATTTACTTCTTGTTGTGTTAACGCCTCTCTGTTATTTCTGATCTGATGATGAAAGCAGCTAATTAATTGTTTTGGAAACTATAGTCGTGTTTTATTAATCCCCAGTTGGAGGAAAAATGTTTACATCTATATACTAGTCTTCCAGTTATTTCATTCACTATTCACTAGTCTATCAACTTCGTCACAATCTCTGATAGATTTTAGTCTTTCTTTGATCTATTATTGTTCTTTATAAGGCTGTTGTTTTGGCAATTCTAATAATTCTAAATCCAAAATAACACGCATTTGTATGCAAAAAATACGCAAATTTCGCTTTCCAAAAACCATGTTTTTTATTAACTTCATTACTTTTATGTAGAGGATATAAAGTATGTAAATTCTATCCGCTCAGATCTGTAATATACCAATCAACTATCCTATCATGTATAGCAATATTCAAGAACAATTTATGTTTGATATTTGTATTGATATTATGTATTTAAATTTTTCTTTGTTCTAAGAGATGCATATTTTCTAGTTCTTTAAAAATTCAGTTTTTCAAAAAATGCTGATAATCGTATAAAAATATTTAACTTCAAAAATTAATTTCAGAACACTTGGAATTAAATTTTTAACAAAATGTTTAGTTTTATCTATCTATTAAATAAAAATTCATATGCATTATGTTTAAGTTTATGCCACGCGGTTTCTTCCCCTCAAAACGTATCTTAAAAATTGAGGTGGGCGTTTCACATGAGCATTTGGGATGTGATTGGCTTCTTTGACCGTTGATCATCTGATAAAATTACTGGGCAGAACATGTCTTTTTAAATTTATGAAAATGTGAGGCATTTTATATTTTAATAGAATTAAATCTAGGTACTTTACTGCCCGAGAGAGACTTCTCAGACCAAGACCCAATTCTGTAGAGCATAGATGACCCTTCCGAGCCCCTTTATTGAGATTTTTAAAAAATACAAAATTCAGCCAAAGCTGAGCCCACCGGTAGGCACGACAGAGGGCGGGGTGTCTGTAACCCGTTCACCACTTACTACAGAAAATAACTGTCGCAAAAAATGAGATTTAACTTAAAAAATGCATGACACTGACGTCTCATTTATTACATGTTCACGATTTTCAACAATAAGCGTGACCGCATGCCTCGCCCATGTATATCGAAGACTGGAGGTTTACCGGAAGGTACACCGCCGAAAAATGAAGATAATATTAACCCTAAAAATCTTTGTATAAAACTCTCCGCATCAAAATTCCTTGTTTGTGATTTTGTACATATATACTACTCTTACAGTTAAGTTTTCTGGAGGAACGTAGTAAACGCTATTGAAAAAGAAAATTTGGAAAAGGACAAATTGCCCTTTATTTAGCAAGAGAATGTAAACAGATAAAACATATACAACAATCTAAACAACAGATGTAACATAAACTGTACATAAAAATATTAAAGTTACATACTTATTATCCGTTTTCTGAAGATAAATCGCCAAAAAGGATTGTCAATTGCCATTCGAGTTTTTAGTTGCCAATCACGTTCAAAACAGTAATTTACCATTTAATATATATATATATATATATATATGGCGTTTTGAGGAAGATGAGACATCACGAGATGTAGTTTTCCATGAGAAAAGGGTAGTCCGTTAAAGAACTAACATATTGCAGTCGATATTCACGATCATGGCGAAGTGGTGAGGTAATAATGAAATTCCGCCAGAGTCTCTCCAATAAATACCAGCCAATCTGCAGACAAATAGTTTAATTTAGAACAAGAGCGATGCAGCGACAATTCCCATAGGTATGAACTTATAGCCCTCAGGCTCCACGATGGATCACTACATGATTTAATAGATGTTAAATAACTATATGAATATTCTACGACACTAAAACACCAGATACAGATTTGTTTGCACTTCCAAATACGTCAAAAATCTATTCTCCGAAGGATGCGAGCCAGTTTTGTTCACTCAGCGGAGTGATCCAGAATACGACGTCACGAGCGCACAAACCAATGAGTGAGAAGTGACCTCCAGACCAGCGAATGAGGCTAAAGGGAGGAGCTGAAACAGGAAAGAGCCCCTTACCTGGTCGCGTATCAATTTTGAAGTGAAAAACCCAACGCGCGAAACCGAGAGAATAAATAATAATAATAAAAAGAAAATGGCTTTTTAAAAAACATTCGAAATAAGAACGCGTCTCGGAATTTTATAGATTGGGAAGCTGATAAAAGCTACGAATGAACTTAAAATTTTAGATTAAGATTTGGAATAAGATAATTATTAATATACGGATATTTACTTTTAAAAGGACTTTAAATAGGAATAAATATTATTAAGAATTAAGGAAATGCTGACTATGTCAGAAGTTAGATTAATTTAAAGGACTAATGCGAAATAAAATGGAAGGATATGAAGGAAATAAAATTTTTATATAACATATATATATATATATATATATATAATAAAATAAAATAATAATCTATAATAACTAAACTAAGCTAAATAAATAACAAAATCTATAAACAATAAATTATAATAAATAAATGAACTATAATAATAAACTATATGGTTGCCCAAAACATGGGTTATTGTAATCACTGTTATTGACATCATTGTTTGCGTAGTTACATTTTCAGGGTACTGATCATACATAAGCACAAAATTAGATAGAAGCTTGAAATTATGAACCAAAATGGATCGAGCAATCAAACGACGCTCATTTTTAACATATATTCGCTCATCACAGCCGTTAACATTATATCGCCATTTTTATCCGCTTGCAAATAAAGTCTCATATCATATCCATTAATGCACACTTTTTGTAATGGCAGAATCACATGATTATGAAATTAGTCTATAACATAAAGTTCTGTAGATGGAATTGTCCAGATAATTATCAATTTTTTTCAAAATATGAGGAAAACGCGAATTAGCTGTTAACTTAAGGGAGGTGAACCAAAGGTGGCCTTAGTTTGAATTTTTTTTTATAATTTTCTGGTTGGGTGTATGTGGCTGAATTTTTGTTTGTAAAATTATACACTTATCTCTAACACATATCAAGTATACTTTTCTGTGTAAAATAAAATGTAATTACTTTTATAATACGAGGGGCAGTCGGAAAATAAGTTTCCCCTGGCGACTGTGGACAGAGGTGTGTATGAAAGACAAAAAATGTAATGAGACATTAAAGATAAAACATAACTTTATTTTTCCACATAAGTACCAAGTACATTGAGACATTTGTCATACCGCTTTATAAGCTTCAAAAATCCCTCCAGGAAAAAAATCAGGGTTTTGAATACGGATGAAGCGTTGAATGGCTATGGGCGAAAGAAGACACAGAAGGTGAACGCGAACATGCAAGACACCGACACACCATTGCCCTTTATTTAGCCAGAGAATGTAAACAGATAAACATATACAACAATCTAAACAACAGATGTAACATAAACTGTACATAAAAATATTAAAGTTACATACTTATTATCCGTTTCCTGAAGATAGGTCTACTGCGATCAAGCAGATGGCACTGTTGCAGTCAACAAAGCTATCTGTGCAGGCACATTGTTGTTCAACGCTTCATCCGTATGCAAAGCTCTGATTTTTTCCTGGAGTGCTTTTTGAAGCTTATAAAGCGGTATGACAAACTTCTCAATGTACTTGGTACTTATGTGGAAAAATACAGTTATGTTTTATTTTTAATGTCACATTACATTTTTTGTCTTTCATACACACCTCTGTCCACAGTCGCCAGGGGAAACTTATTTTCCGACTGCACTCGTACATTTTAAAAATTGTAGCTTGTAGGCCACCTTTGGCGCATAGTGTTCCAAAGATGGCCCATGTATTGAAATCACTTTTAACCCTTCAGCACACGCGCCCCTTTCCATTACGTTACTACACGCTCGGGATAAATTTTGCCCCAATGGGTTTTCTTGTGTCAATTTCCCCCGGTTTGATTATAAAGAAAAATTTATATTTTGAAATAAACTGTAAATCAATAAAGAACATAATTTAACTTAAAATAAGAAGTTCTTTTATATTTAAAGCAAAAAAAAAAACCCTTAAAATCTAGCACTAAGATTTCTTTTCTGCATATCATTACATACAATGCTTTTACATTCCAAATTCAGCCATGAAAATACAAAAAAGTATAAAACTGATATATAGAAACTGCATGTGCAAGAATTGTTAATGTTTAAAAGAAAAATTATATTATTATATTAAATTATATTATATGCAAACTAT
Organism: Maratus michaelseni; assembly: GCA_963931845.1. Classification (NCBI taxonomy): domain Eukaryota; kingdom Metazoa; phylum Arthropoda; class Arachnida; order Araneae; family Salticidae; genus Maratus; species Maratus michaelseni. The sequence goes on along the minus strand of OZ007596.1, from coordinate 249,258,795 downwards.
ATTTTTTGCATAAACATTTGCATTAACATTTTCCTATCATTATGGGTTACGTTATAACACGCGTGGGGTAAATTTCCTCCCACGTGACATTTTTATAACAAAGGAATGGAGAATCCACAAACGGAGGTAAATTCTTTTTTAACTGCATCTTGATATCTTTCATCTTCAAAGGTACTACAAAGCTCAGAATGATCACGAACGATCTTCGCACATTTTTAAGTAATAGTTGTGAGCTGGGGTAGATTTTATCCCAGCGCGTGTGCTGACGGGTTAAAATGTGAAACAATGTTTGCTTACTATTATGCTCTGATGATTCTTTCTTCCTTTTGATATCTTTCGAGTTTTTCTTCTTATCTTATGACACGAAAATACCTTGAAGCACTTTTTGTGCACGGTAGTTCAGGGATTTTCTTCTGGTAGTTATTGACTTATTTTGAGTAATCTCTGGTGTTAGTAATAAATGGTAATACGTTTTTTTTTTCAAATATTTATATACAAATTTTGAAGATCACCCTTACTACACTGAATTCTGCATTTGATTTATAAGGTGGCCATCTTGGGAACATGCGTATGTTCGCCATTTGTACGACGTAAAATTATCAATACTATAAATTTCTTAGAATTTAAGCAATTGTAGTTAAAGAGAAAGAGATAAGCTTTCATAAAATATATCATAACTCAAAGTTCTAAGAATTTAAACACATGTAAATTAAAGTATCTTCTTACCTAGAAATTAGAACGACTACTTGTCAAAAGTGAAATCACTGCATAAAATGTCGGAGGATTAAGGTGATCTCTTTAAATTCCGCCACGTGCACTGCAGATAAATGATTGATAATGCAGTAGCCCTATTAAATTAATACTACTTATGAGGGGTAGGCTACCTTAGGAACACAGGACACCTTTGGTTCACCCACCTTTTATCCTTCACTCGAAAAACTAAAATGGCTTATTCACAAAATAAATAAAAACTGAATACGTACATCGCGTGTTAGCGTTTTTAAATCAAACGTAAACTCATGCTTTTTTATTAACTAAAAAATAAAACTCTGTGGTGCTGAAATCCCTAGGGATCATGTCCTACAGTGCCCAACTATGTTTTCTTGACTATGGTTCCTGCTATGCAGTATAAATTAGGTTTTCAACTTAACACGGGACCCCCAATGTTTAGTTAATAAGCAAGCTTGGTACTCATTTTATGGAATCTAAAAGAATGAACGATTGAGTGAAACTTTTTTAGCCCGGAATCGAACTCCCAACCTTTACCGTGATAGCGCGACGCACTGACTACTAAGCGATAGCTTGCAACTATCGACAATCTTCGCATATAATATATTCCGTTAGTGAATATTGCGAACTCTACGTTCGGTCAGTGCAATGCTACTAAACTTTACGTCAGTACAATGGTAATGCATTACAAATTGCTTCGGAGTAAGTAACGCTAAACTATTTGTTTTGCGTTTTTCATGAAACTATGCTTCGTCGAGGTATGGGTCCTTGAAGAACTTTTATATTCTCATAGCGAGGATTCTCTTTGGTGGTATACGAAGATACTATACATGGTTGGGCTACTGAAAATATTAAATTGCCACTGATATTGTATTAAATGAAATACAGATTAGTCTAGCTGTACTACCATTTGAAAATTTACAATTATCTGCAAATGTATTTCAAAATTGTTGTCACCTAATTTGTATTCGAAGCATTTTATAGTATTTTTTTTATCACTTTCAGGAAAATCATGTATGTAACTAAATTTTTTCAATTACAAACATCTTAGAATATTAAAAGATTAAGATATTAAAATATGTTTTAAAAAATACACGTTCAGTCAAATGTCCTAGGAACACTTTTTGTTAAAATTAATGCATTCGAAGAGGAATAGTGCTTACAATAATATGCTTCTCATGAGGAAAAAATTTGTTTAAGGAAAACTAATTCAGAATTTTGCTCCTCGATGGTGATGTCCTTTAAAATAAAACAAAAATGCCTAAACAAGTCAAGACAAGCAGTTAAAGAGCATTTTATATATTACCTCACTATTATATTTTAATGTTTGCCCTGTTCGAAATGCTTAAAATGTCAAACACATGTCCATTAACCTTTAAAGACACGGGCGGATTGTAGTACATAAATACACGTGCGGATTGTAGTACACAAATACACGTGCGAATTATAGTACCTAAATGCAAGTGCGGATTGTAGTACATAAAGATACGGGCTGCACACTCCATGCGCCCTCGGTTTTTAAAAGATAAATTGCAACTTTCAATGATATCCGTGTTTAATGCAATGTCTAATAGTAGTGTCAGAGTAATAAACCTGAAATTGTTAAAAAAATAAAAATTTGAATTAATACAATATGGACGACTTGTAGTAACATAAAGACACGGAGGCGTTCTCATGCGCCAACGCCTTTTAAAACCTAAATATCACTTTTTGTTGCTAAAGTCGAATAGTATCTAAGATCTAGTAATACAGGTTGGCCAAAATAAAACTTGCTCGGAAAATATTTATTAGACAGACGCGGGGTTAACCCTTGTTAATGAACACGAGAATTGCCTATAATAGAAATTGCTGGAAATGGTGACGTCGATACAACAACCAGTTGCTGTTAAGGGGAGCTGACGCATATCCATCTTGCTTGTCAAAGTAACCGCCATTTTGCAACCCAGCTCAGCATTAGTTTACATGTAGAGCAGGTGTTTGTCGTCCCTGTCACTGCAACTCGCCGTCCACCACTGCGGCAAACTAACCGGTTTTTGCTTGGTTTTTGGTCGCTGGCTATTAAATGGCGGGGATGATTCAGCCTGTAGCATAGGAACTCTAGTTGCTGTCACGTGTCTGCGCATGCTCTGTCCCGAGTTATTTGCTGTGTCATTGCGTTTGAGTAAGTGAGTTGTGCAGACGTGTTTAAGGAACAGTTGAAACACAAAATGGTGCTCACGATAAAACAGCGCGTGTTCATTGTCGATTGTTATGCAAAGCACAATTCGTGGAAAACGCGTGGGGAACTCTTTGCGCAGGAGTTTAAGAATGGAAGTGTTTTGGTAAAACCTCCAGGAAAGTCTGTAATGCAAAACGTACTGGCAAAGTAGCACGAAATGATCTCTGTAGCAAATAAAAACCGTATTTATCTGAAAAGACTTCAAGCACCAGAAAACACTGCTTGAGTGCAGGAAAGCCTGGAACAAAGTCCTACGAAATCTCAACGCCGTTTATCTGTGCAAGTGAGATTTAAGAGATCGTCGTGTCGAAACATTATCAAAAAGGACCTGCATCTGTATCCTTACAAATTTACTGTTGTGCATTAGTTAAAGCTCCAGACAAACTTGCGCGTGTTGAGTTCTGCCCATGGTTTCTGAGTGAAGCGGAATCAGGACTTTTGTATCTTCAGTTTTTCCTTTCTTCAGATGAGGTCTGGTTCAGCCTGTCAGGGTATGTGAACACACAGCTCATGCACCATTATGCATCATAAAATGCACATCAGTACATTTAAGAGTCGTTGCATAATCTGAAGAATGGTGTTTGGAACGCATTATCTGGTTTTCGCATCATAACTCAATTCTTTTACCAAACTGTTAATGCTTAACGGTATATCCATAATCTGCTTAATCCATTTGTGGATCGATTAACGAAAGATGAACGACTGTATGGAAATTTTCAGCAAGACGGGGAAACAGCACTCACTGCCTTGATAACCTTGTAACGAGTGCATGAGGTATTCGGTGAGGAGGACAATCTTCAGAGGCAGTGCAATATCTTGGCAATCTCGATTACCTGATCGCTCTCTCAGTGATTTTTACCTGTGGGGTAAATTGAAGGGTCAGGTCTACTCAAATAATCCTGACACAGTGAAAGAGCTACAGCAGAACATTGAAAGCGCTATTGTTGCTATTCCTCAGGCAAATCTGCTACGCGTGTCTCACAGTTTGAAAAATAGAGCACAGTGCTACATCGACGTCAACGGTGATCATTTCGAGCATATTCTGTGATAGGCAGTTCTCCAGTTCATGAACAACGGTCAATTCCGTGTCAGTCTTATAAATATTTTCCTGGCCAGTTTCAATTTGTTTACCCTGTAACATAAATGTAATATATATCACATTTATAAAAAAAGCTTAATTATAAAACAAAATTGAATATATTACACAAAAACACGGGCTGCTTATTCCGTACACCAGTAGTGACTTACCAATAGAAATACGGAAACAGAGCAGAAAAAAGTGCGAACCTGGAAGTTGAAGGTTAGTTGAACGTTACAGGGACTCTGGGAAGAGGATAAACGAAGCGCAAATAATAATCACGCAATTACTTTAGAATTCACATCTGTTTTTTTCACTGAGTGGTACACTCATTACGCCACCCGTGTCTTTAAATGTTAACATTTATTGTACAAGAGAGTGGGTAACATACTCACCCACTAAATTATGATAACCGATGGCACAAAATGCATAATCTGACCTCCACTTTTTTACACTTTTTTTATATAACTTAATTCTGTTTTTGTATGTAAAGATCAAATTTTGTAATCGATTTTTCACTCACTTCCTTATAGGCTAGCATTATACAAATTATGTACGCAGATGTGTTTCAAATGTCAATACAAGATTTTAATGTATCTCAGTTCTTTTTTAACTTAGTTATAAATGCATTTCTAATGCATTTATAACTAAATGCATTCTAATGTATTTTTCTCCTTAGTTGGCCGACAAATATTCCTTAGGGTTAAACCTGATTACGAGTTCCAAAACATTCAAGTTATTTATGCGTCAATCAGCTCTCACCGAAATACATCAACCAGCCAGTGTTACCAGTGGGCTATTTTTTAAAAGTCAGTATTCTTCATTGCCACCAGTTTTTTGAGAAAGTAAAATTCGCCTTATCTAAATGACATATTAAATAAGGGGAAAACAAGGCGAAGTATACCATTTCAAATAAGTTGTGTCAATGAAGCTATCTGAATTTTAAAAAATAGCCCACTAGGAACACTGCAACCAGCAATGAAACTTGAAGAAAGAAATATTTTAAACACTAAAAAATAGAATATACAAATAAAAATTACAGGGTGCAATAATTCTTTAAAAATAAACTCGTTTATGATTAAATATTTCAATATTAATTATATTGCGATTATACGTTGAGAAAACAATTTAGAAATTTACACTAGATAGTTTAAATAATGTTCTTTTTTCTTTACTGCTGTCATATCTTAAAAAAGAATCTGGGCAAAAATTATGAAGCGTTAAACAAATTCACTCTTTCGCGCTTCCTATCAAGTGTAAACCAATACTGTGAATTTTCATTCAATATTCGGGGCATAAGCCAAATTAATGTACTGTAACAGAAATGTTTAGGAACTAAATGAATCATATAGTCATACATTTAGGCGTGATTTTTATGATGAACATTGAATACCTATAAAATAGTGGGGCTTTTTTTATTTATTTACTCTTATTATTTTCGTATTTATTAGTAACGCGTTTTGTTGGGTCGAAATTTGGAACTCAATTTTTCATTTTCTTAAACATAACTTTTCTATTGTCAGAACCATTTTAGTCAAATACGCACTCTGACATGTTATTTTTTTTCGCATTAAAAATTCAAGCGTTACTGAGACTTTGGCGAGCACTATATAGTTTTATTTTAAATGTTAAAGATTTAAATAATCCGGTATCCGTAGTTTTTTGTCTTCAACTTCAAAATAATGCACGTTGTTTTATTATTTATCCGAAAGCAGAAAACATAAAATTTAGACTAATTTCAAATTTTGTGAAAAATGTTTGCGTGTCTTTTCAACTACGGGTTTATAAATGTTGTTAATATGTGTTTAAAATTAGTTTAAGTGTATAATTCTTACACGAACTAAAAAAATAAGCACACGTGAATATGTTTTTTAATTTAACCATAAAACGGATTTAGAAATTTTTTTGCCTTCATACTACCGTTTTTCAGACATAATAACATACAAATAAGAAAGTACAAGATTTAAACGCAAGAAGCGTTATAAAATTTTGAAAATATATGTACTTGAAAAAAGGTAGTACATTGTAAAAGAAAATAAACATAAGACAATTATGTATGTTGAAAACATGATGACATCACGAAATACCTTTTAAAAATATAGCACAGATTTCAATCCCCCATTAAAGGTGTTATTGATACTGTTATTTTCTACAGAATATTTGTTGAACGAATATCAGCATTTTTCCTTTAAAAAGGTAAATTGCAAATAGTTAAAAATTCAATACTTCTGGAAAATGAGCATTTTTACTCTTTAGTTACATAACATGTTATTAATTAAAAAAATTTTAGTAGAAACTGTTCATTCTATATAAACTTTCTTTAAAATTCATACAGATAGAAATAAATGTAAATATATTGCTTGAAGGTGTGTAAAAACATACATAAAACCATTTAAAAGCACTAAACGGACTTTAATGTGCTTTTAAATGATTTTATGTATGTTTTTACGCACCTTCAAGTAATATATTTACATTTAGTTGTATCTTTATGAATTTTAATTATTAAACAAAGTGAATTTGCACTGAAATTTAAATTCTTTTTATTAAAATTTTATTATTTTTATTTTACACAGCTGCATAATCACAAATAACATTGTTAATAATAAAGAGTGTAATTTATGTCTAAAAATTTAACAGTTGACTTTCAAATTCGAAAAAAAAATATTTTTAGTTTAATAATAATTTTAAATAACTTCTTATTGCAAAAGAAATTTTTAGAGTACGACCATTTTTTAAATGAGTTGTTCGCATTTTATTACAGCAGCAGGCAACAACTTTTTCAGCAACGCCTATTTAAAGCATCATTTAACTGAACTGCACGAATTTATTCTACTTGCGAAATGCTAATTTTGCAGACTCAATGGGTTTTATCACTCACGGAGTATATTATATTAACAAAATATACAAAATATGTCAAAATTTTATTTTAGAAATTCAATTGGATACTACATTTCAAAAGGTGAGTTACTTTTCTTCTTTTTCAGCGGCAAAGCATTTATGCAAAAAATATTCTGTAATATTTGTATATTTTGCCTTTTAAAAAAATCATCAGCTATTAGGAAAGGTTTATTACATCGTTAGAAATAACTTCCATATACCGATTACTAATATAAATTTAGTCGCTGGGGGCCACCGTTATACTTACCAATCATGGATATTATTAATATAAAATAAGAAAATAAAACATGTGTAAACTATTTATAAAATGCATTTTAATACGAAACAAATCCTGGCTTGATGACGTCATAAACTTTAAATGCTCTATTTCTGAATTGTTTAAAAGAAACATCCGTATAACTCCAAAAATGATAATCATACAAACTAAGAGCTTACGGCGTCGGATGAAGCGTTTCATTTCCAATTAAAAGACATATTTGAATTGAAATTTGAATTAAATACAGGGTCATGAAAAATCGAAAAGGGTTGAAAATAGGATTACAAATATCTCGGCAACTCATTATCCGATCGACTTCATGCTTTATGCAAAATTTATGTTTTTTTAATGTATTTTGTATTCACTCCTTAAAATAAACAATGAAAATTTTTATATACCTTTTATCAGAACGAATGTTTCGAGAGTCCGAAAAAAATTGTTCCGAATAATCGAGGTTACTGAAATTCAATAAGCTTCTTTCCATTACTACATGCTAAGTACATACCAAATTTCAAGTCTGTATCTCAATTTGTTCGGGAGATAGAGCGTTTACAGACGCACAGACACACAGACACAGAGATACACACATAAACAAACGGACGGCAATTTTTTTTTTCTAAAAATATGTTTTTCGGAATCTCCAGTGTCTGAAACGTGTAAATCCGTCAATTTTTTTTTTCGATTTTTAAAACGATTGCAAGACTTACCCTATACTACGGATGATGGGTAAGTAATAAGATTATAGAATTTTTAAAATTTCATAATTTCTTCTATCTAAAACATATCTTCTAACTTTGGGTTATTTAATTAAATTCCTTTCTGTTATAACTTATAATATACAGTGTGAATCTAAACTCTTGGGCAAAATTTTAAGGGGTGATAGTACACATCAAGACAAACATATTAAATAGGAAACTAAGGGTCCCAAACGTCTTCCGAGGGAGATAGGCGCCATTAAAGTTTAGGGTCCAAAATTTGAAATGATTATAAAAAACGGAAAAATTGGTCGATTCGTTTGCGGTTTTCGCTAAAACTATTCTTTATATCAGTATTTTCTTAAAAATAAATTTTAAAGATAAAGTTCAAAAAATGCCGATAGAAGGCGCTTTAGACTTTGGAGTAACGAAAAACTATTTTTTAACGTTAGGTTTTGTATCTCATTAAATGCTCTCAAAAACTTAGACTTTAACTTAATTTTTGAGCTCAAAATCTGATTCGTTGGGAGTGATTGCGTAGCGCAAACTGAACTGCGTTCAGGAGTTGAAAATTGAAACACCTCCCTCCCCTCCCCGCCACTTCTGAACGCAGTTCAGTTATTCCCGATCTTGGTGTCGTAGACCAGGCAGAAACAATATGAGTTGTAATTTTCCAACTGGACGAAAAATGTCCGGGCCAGGATTCGAACCTGGGATCTCTTGAACCTGCCATGCTCTACCAACTGAGTTATCCCGGTTGAATCTGGAGGGCATAATTCATCCAGTTCATGCCGGAATAGCTCAGTTTGTAGAGCATGGCAGATTCAGCCAAGAGATCGCAAGTGCGAATCCTGGCCTTGACATTTTTCGTGCCGTTGGAAAATTACAACTCATATGATTTCTTTACCAATTTGAATAATTGTGTTAAAATTAATCCAGACAGAAACTACTACCCCCTACACGTAAAATAAATGATAGAATAAGGACAAAATTAAATAGAAAATTTATTCATAACAGACATGAGCAATTTTTCCGAGCAAAATAAAAGGAACAATTTGATGTATGCATGTAGTGCGCAATATAAATGAAGGTTGACACGTAGAAAATGGCACACCCATGATGTTCGTGAGGAATCACAAAAACTGCTCTAAAGAGTGCCCACCAGCAACACTGCAGGCCTCACGCCGCCGGCGGAGGGAGTTGCGAACATTAGTGTATACACCGGGAATCTCCCGGATATCGCCTGCTACGATGGCAATCCTCGCAACCAGGTCCTCGTCGGAGTCGAAGGTAAAAAATTGTTGTTCATTACTCCAAAATCTAAAGCGACCTCTATCGGCATTTTTGAACTTTATCTTTAAAATGTATTTTTTAAATAATTTTTTTTATTTAATTTTGTCATCTCTCTATCGTTAATTTTATGTGTAGAGTAGTTTCTGTCTGGTCTACGACACCAAGATCAAGAATAACTGAACTGTGTTCAGGGGGGTTCAAATTTCAACTCCTGAACACAGTTCAGTTTGTGCTACTTAACCACTCCCAACGATTCAGATTTTGAGCTCAAAATTTAAGTTTCTGTCTAAGCTTTTGAAAGCATTTAATCAGATACAAAACATAACGGTAAAAAATAGTTAATCGTTACTCCAAAATCTAAAGCGACATCGACCGACATTTTTCTAACTTTTTCTTTAAATTTTATTTTTAAGATAATACTGACATAAAGAATAGTTTTAGCGAAAATCGCAAACTCATCGACCTATTTTTCCGTTTTTTATAATTATTTGAAATTTTGGACCGTAAATTTTAATGGCGGCTATCTCCTACAGAAGACGTTTGGGACCCTTAGTTTCCTATTTAATATTGTTTGTCTTGATGTGTACTATCACCCCTTAAAATTTTGCCGAAGAGTTTAGATTCACCCTGAATAACATTAGATTACTATAAACAATATTAGTTCGTTTGCATACATTAAAATATATAATCGAGGAATATTTCTGAGCATATGTTACGTGTCCAAATCTTGATATTTTAAGTATTACAGAAATATTGTGTTAGACCCCGAAACTGTGAAATCCAGTCAAATCTGGAAAATAAATTAGAATTAATGTTAAAATTTTGATTTAGAATTTGTTTCATGCGCATTTCATTTTTTCCAATTTTATCGAAATTGGAACATGCTTCTGAAGTATTTGTAAGCGTAAGTTACAAAAAAAAAAAAAAAAATACGAACACTTAAAAGTAATTAATTTTTAAAAAATTCAACGAAATAAAAATTTCGATAATTTTTTAATTAAAATCTATGGAATTCAGATTAAATATGTTTTTAAAAGCTGTATTTATGAAATAAACTAAAACTTTTTAGTAACTTTCATTTTTATGTATAAAATGATTATTGTGTAAAAAGTGTTAGAACGCCCTGGAGGTAAAGGTGAAAATAAACACTCACCAGTCGCCACATGGCGATTAAACTTGAAAAACGGGGGATTAAAAATATAGAAAGAACCGGTCACATTCATAATTTTTTGTACCTGATCGACAAAATTCGTGATTGTCCCGATCCCGATCGACGAAATTCGTGATTTTTACGCGCCCGATCAACGAAATTCGTGATTTTTATGCTCCCGAATGACGAAATTTGAAATTTTTTCCTAGACTGTATTTAGCGAAATATACAATTCCTGAATTTCTGGAGATGTTGAACACTTTTGGTCTGCGGGCAACCGGTTGTGCATGTGTAATGTATGTCATGTTGGTTAGAAGCATAACTATTTTATTATTGTCAGATCTTAATTCTAGAGAAATAATTAAAAAAAGGCACTTATGTTGTTAGCTACACAAGTACCTAAGCTTTCACGTTTATTCAAAATAATATAAATTAAAATATTTTTATTTACCGCATACATTACTTGTTTACAGTAAAGTCATATTTATTTTTTAATTAAATATTCATTGATATAAATGTACTTACTGGACTGTCTACTAAAAAAAATCAACCTACCGACCAGTGGCTACTAAACAAAATTCCTTATTTACACCTTTACCTGAATGCCCTGTCTCATATTTATCTACAGTGTCTACAGTGTCTATAAGGAAGTCCAAGCTCTCCGCGCTGTCGGCATAGCTGATTACATCTGACGTGGCATCTTCAGATTTCTTACTTTCAATATAGTTTTACTTTGAACGATTATTAGTCTTATTCTTGTATAATTTATACTCCTAAAGGTTATCTCATATAATACAACTTACACCACCGAATTTGACAGGTCAAGATAGAGGACTCATTTTTAAACAAAGATTTTAAAAATAATTTTAGTACATAACGTTATATTGACTCACATATCTAGTACAAACATTAAATTCATCTCATCATAAATTAAGAACTGACAAAATAAAAATAATTTTAGTGAAAAAAACATCTTACAGAAAGAAAACACAAAATCAGTCTGCCTTCCTTCCAGTGACCTTTCCATCACCCTTAACCCATTAATGACGGAATTATTTTTATCTTTAAAATGCAAAAATTGCATTTCGTACCAGTTTTTTAGAATAGCAACTTTGGTCCAGTTTTATTGCGGAATTTCTGTCATCCAATAAAGCGAATATTTCTCTTAAAAATACTGGTACTTAAACAGCAAATTGATTGGCAGCTATTCCGTTACCATATGGTACCGCTAGTCCTTAATGGGTTAAGCTACAGTAGTTGATGAACCTATAGTAGTGCTTTGCTGGGTAACTACAGTGATAGTCGAAAATAAAAATTGTATGCCAATTTATTCCTCATGCTATCTGCCCAAGGTCTCCCCTTACTAAATAAATGTAGTTTAAAAAAAAAACTCCTCAAATCGTTAGATGTGAGCATTCGTCTGAATAAGTTTTATTGCTGTGTTTACTTCACAAAAAAATCTCAAGCTGCACTTGCCTACCTGGGATTAAAAATATAAAGAAAATAAAGAAACTTTTAATGAGAAATATTTTTACATTCACCGGGATTAATTATGTTTAAACACTTACTACGTTCTAACACAGAATAGAAAATGAAATATAATATCTTGAACAATATCAGTTGCGAATCAATTTAAGATAACTTCCAAATTTTTTCTTGAATATAAAACACCAAGATTTATTATTAATCTTGCAAAAAGCTTCACAATTACTCCGTTAAATAATCTTAAAATACACATTGAAAGAAAATTTACACTTTCAAATACAAAATAGAAAAATATTCTTATTTATAACTAAATATGAGAATGTTACTTACTTCGACATTCTTTGCATATGTTTTATCAGTATATTAGTTTTTTGTAATCAAATTAATGAGCATTGTGCAATTTGTTTGAAACAATAGCATTAATTTTTTTTTCAGTTTTATTGTAGAAATATAAGAAAGCACACATATTCTAAGAATAAAAAAATATTATTGTTTTATTTATTTACATTTTATATATCAATGTGGTGGTATTTTCTATCTTTAAAAAATAATACTTAATTTCAACTTAAAGCATATAAAACATAAATAATAATGTGCAAAGACAATAATTCATGTTATACTGAAAACAGACCTTCTTCAGACATTTTTAAATGCAGACATTTTTAAAATGTATAGAAATGGATATAGACATTTTTTAATGTTGGACACTGTAAGAATATTTGTAAAAAATTACGATACATGCATTGGCAGTAATGTTACTAGTATATGTACTATAATTCATATGAAAAGTACATGTATCGTAAATTATTTTAAAGCATCCTTATTTTAAAGTAGTTATGTACCATATATACCGGTATGGTATATACACTGTAATACCATTTGATTTCGGTTTGTACACTGTCTATGTACTGTAAAGTAATTTGTTATTGTAATATATACTGTTTATTAAATACCACTGGGTAGTAAGTTTTGAAATACAGGGACAACACTCGCGCATCCAAGGCAACCCCACCCCCTTAAAAAAATCACAATCGACTTACTCTTTGACCTTCTATAAATTTTGCTAAATTTCAATATCGCTTAATTTAAAACAAAAACGTAAACTGAAACTTGAAATATATATTTCAGGTTGTTTTATAAGTAGCACTTTGCAACTCGCATTTGTATATTGTACACAAGTAGCTCACACTATTTGGATCAACGTTGGCTATTTGTTGGCTATTTTAGAAATGTTCACCTTGCCGTAGCATTTGCCAACAAAGTTTCAACAGTGGTCTAACATTTAGCTGCTCGGATATACTCCAAATTAGAGGGATCACTGCACCTTACCATTTTCTAACAATTTCCCAACGGTTTCCACAATCTGAGTTACATCGGAAAAATTTATAAGCGAAGTATAATGCGTATTTTGTTCATAAACTAGTCGTTGGGGGACACCATAATACTTACCCATCATGGATATGCATAATATAAAATAGGAAAATAAAACATGTGTAAACTATTTATAAAATGCATTGCAACTCGAATAAAATCGTGATAAACTTTAAATGCTCTATTACTGAATTGCGTAAAAGAAACATCCCTATAACTCCAAAATTGATAATGATATCAATTAACGGTTTACTGCGTCTAATTAAGAGTGTCACTTCCAATTAAAATATATCTTTGAATTAAAATTTGAATGAAATACAGGTTCATAATGTTGGAAACAGTTTATAAATTGATTCCATCTGTTCCCTGGTTTGTGATATATGCAACAATTTGTTTTGTAAACTACCAACAGGCGTCGCCACCACCTGGAATGGAACTTCTTTTAAACCCCATAAGATGGCAGCACTACAGTTCTACAGAGACATAATCCTTACAAATGTACATTCTAAAGAAAGAATAAACTGTTTACCTCAGCAATAAACCTTTGTGAAGTGTGCTCAGCAGACTAATATCGTGTAAGAACTTTCAAGAGCCCCTTTTATTCATCAGTTGAAGCTGAAACTACGTAACAATCAGACATAAACAATTTCGCTCGTCCATTTTTAACGAACTGTGTTCTGGAAGCAATATGCTCTGGAATTTAGACGAAGCGCAACTCTTTTTATGGATTTAATAACCTTTCCTTTTGTATTGTATGTGTGTAAAATATTTAACCAAGATAACTGTATAGTTTTTCAGATACATAAAGATTGTTCTCAACAAGTCACGATACTTTGTGTTTCTACAAGGATTCCAGTTTCCATTTAATAAAAATTGAATTTACATGTTCGGATAGCAAGCACCATTCGCTGCGTCATGAATAAGGACTACGCTTTATAAAAGGTAAGCAAAGCTTACATTTTTTTATTCAAATAATTGAGAAGAAACTTTTATTAATTATCTGGTCCTTCAATCAAGTAAATTTAACTCACGTCCTTTTAGATTATGAGACTGACCCTGAGGGAAAAAAAACTAAAAATAATAATAATAATAATAATATAAGTATTGTATTATAAGTATTGAATAGTATTATATAACAAATATCTGTGCAATTTTTATTACATATACTACTGGTATTATTTTTCTGAGATATATCATTGATATTATTTTTCTTGGTACATATAATTATTGCTATTGATCATTGATAATGCAAAAGAAAATAATAAACATTGAATAGAACATATGAATAAAACGGTAGATAATTAACCTAAATGAATATTGAAGTATTATATAGGTCATTATGTTGTGATATAGATGTATAGACTAATGATAAACATAAATAACTGAAAAAATATATATATTTATATAACGTAGCATTCAACATTTAATTATGGCTACTTCGTCCGCGAAAGAAATATCGCTTGTTGAAAAGCTGAATGACAGTAATTACGAATTATGGGCTTTTCGAATCGAAATGCTGTTAATTAGGGAAGATTTATTTAAATTTGTTACCCAAAACCCACCTGCAACTCCCGACGATGCATGGAAGAAAAATGACGGGAAAACTAGGGCAACAATAAATCTTTCGATAGATGACAGCCAAATCTGTCATATAAAGCACTTAAAAACCGCCAAAGAAATATGGGACACGTTAAAGAAGGTGCATCAAAGATCCACCTTATCGTATAAATTGTTTCTCCTCCGAAAATTATACTCACAAAAATTAAGCGACGGAGGAGACATGAACCGCCACATCAACGAAATCCTAACAATAAAGGATAAATTGTACGCCATTGGCGAAGAAATTCCGGAGACTCATATCGTAGCACTCTTATTGTGCAGTCTCCCTAGATCATATGATCCTCTCATTATAGGCCTTGAAGCTAGGGATGAAAGCGATCTCAGTTTAGAGTTTGTTAAGACAAAACTACTAGATGACTTCAAGCACAGGGCTGAAAACAAACAATCGAACACAAATGCGCGTGAAACCGCGTATAGAGTATCCAACAGACAGAACAAAAACAGAAAATATTGCGGGTTCTGCAAACGAGAGAACCACACAACATCAGAATGCTTCCATTTGAAAAATAAAAACCAACACTGCAATAACGCAAGACCTGACTGGAACAAAAACAAAACATTCAATAATTCCAGTAACTATAGGAACAATACTGTCGGTCATAAAAATGCCCAGAACAACCCCAAGGAAACTTCGAACTATTGTTTCAATAACAAAATCGAAAGTGATGAAGATTTAGATAGCTCGATTCCCCCTGGCGACGACAAAACATCAGAAGATAAAATAGAACCCATCTCCGTAAACAAGGCGCAAACACCAAATGAAGAAAAATATATTGACTCTGGATATACTAGGCATGTCGTAATGTCAAAGCATAATTTTGAAAATTTTACGCCAGGAAACTTCGGGGATATTACGATAGCGAATGGAAAGCGGCTATGCTCACAAGGTCTGGGAGACGTGAACATTAAAATAGATTCACAAAATTCCATTACACTTAAAAGCGCATTATACTGTCCCGAATTGCAGAACAATCTGCTATCGTTAAAAAGGGCCACCGAAAACAATATCAAAGTAATATTTGAAAAACAGAAATGCTCGTTCGTGAAGGATAACCACACAATTTTAACAGCTAGGTTAAACGACAATTTATATGAATTACAACCCAAAGACGATTACGGATATAACGTGCAATTCAAACATCTTGCAGCGATAAAAACTGCATATCCATTTGGCACAGGAGGCTGGGACATAAAAATTTTGAAGCGTTAAAACATCTCGCGAAACACAAACTAGCTGAGGGCGTAGAAATACATAATTGTAGGCATGAAACTGTTTGTACAAAATGCGTCGAGGGAAAGCTATCGATTGCACCCTACCCTAAAACCGCCTCCAATAGATCAAAGGAAACATTAGATCTGGTACACACAGACATCTGCGGAAAAATGCATACACAAACACTCAGTGGAAAGAAATACTTTATAACTTTTACTGATGACTACAGTCGGTTTACAATGATTTATTTGATTTCGCATAAATCAGAGGCAATAACAAAACTCAAAGAATTCATAGCCCTAACAAAGAATAAATTCGGAAAAATTATAAAAGCAATCAGATCCGATAACACAAAGGAGTATCTAGGAGATAGTTTTGAGAGTTACCTATCAGAAAACGGTATAGAACACCAGTTGAGCGTCCCGTACTGCAGCCAGCAGAATGGTGTTGCCGAACGCAAAAATAGGACTATAGTTGAGATGGCGCGCACAATGTTATCTGACGCGAACTTACCAAACCAATTTTGAGGCGAAGCCGTACTTACAGCAACATACCTGATAAATCGCTTGCCTACCAAAGCAAACGAAAACAATAAGTTACCTTATGAGCTGTGGAATAACAGAAAACCCGATTTATCGAACATACAGACCTTCGGATGTAAGGCATACGCCTATGTCGAAGAATCGAAGAGATCCAAATTTGACAAAAAGGCCGTTGAAGGCATTCTATTGGGTTACGATAATCGTAGTAAAGGATATAGAATATACACAGGGGAAACAAAGTGATAATATCGCGAACCGTAAAATTCCTTGAAAACGGAACGAGAGAAATTGACAGAAGCATAAATGATTCAAAGACACCTACTGAAACCGTGGAGATTGAACTAAGTAATGATGAACAAAATCAAAACGACACCCCACAGCAAAGTACCGCTGACCCGCGAAGGTCACTAAGAAGCAACAGAGGTGTCCCCCCTGACCGCTACGGGATAAGCGCGAATATCTGTAAAATACAAGATCCGAAAAATTGGGAAGACATAAATAATATCAGGGATACTGAAATAAAAAACAAATGGATAGAGGCCGCAAATGAAGAAATTACGTCGTTAAAAAAGAATAACACTTGGGAATTGATGAAACCAACACCAGGAAAACGTACAATAGGGTGTAAGTGGACATTTAAAACAAAATATAACGCACGCGGAGAGGTAGAGAGATATAAGGCGCGACTTGTCGCGAAGGGCTACTCGCAAAAATACGGAAGTGACTACGATGAAACGTATGCACCGGTGGTAGCGCACACCACAATAAGAAGCTTCCTAAACGCCGCCGTGTATAAAAATTTAAATATTACACACCTAGATGTAAAGACGGCATTCTTACATGGGGATTTAGACGAAGAAGTCCTAATGAAGCAACCCGAGGGATACGTTGTAAAAGGGGAGGAAGATAAGGTGTGCAAGCTAAAGAAGGCAATATACGGGCTAAAACAGGCCGCGAGGGCCTGGTACATAAGAATTAACAAGTCATTAAGAAATTTAAATTTTAAGGAGTGCGATTCAGATAAGTGCTTATATAAGAGAAATGAAAGCGGGGATATTTCCTATATAATCGTGTACGTGGACGATATTTTAGTCGCCGCGAGCGAAGAAAACACGCGCAATATATACGCGGAATTATCTAAGGAGTACGAAATTAAGAATCTCGGCCGGGTATCGCAATTTCTCGGAATAAATATTAAACGGCTAGACAACGGAAACCTTGAGCTAGACCAAGAGAACAAAATTGACGAAATAGCGAAAAAATTTAAATTGTTCAAATCAAAGCCCACATATACGCACATGCGCAAAGATTATTTCAACGCAGACCCAAACAGTGAAACACTAAGTGACAACAAACAATACAGACAGGCTGTAGGAGCGTTACTATACATAGCGACGTTAACCAGACCGGACATAGCCGCCACGGTAAACATCCTTGGAAGAAGGAACGAGCGTCCCAGAAAAGAAGATTGGGAGGCGGTAGAAAAGGTAATAAGATATCTGCATACCACTAAGCACTTGAGGCTAACCGTGAACAAAGATAAGCCGCCCATACTAACTGCATATAGTGACTCAGATTGGGCAGGAGATAGAGAAGACAGGAAGTCCACAACTGGGAATGTGTTGAAATTAGGGAACAATCTCGTGTCCTGGACATCAAGAAAACAAAACTGTGTAGCGCTATCAACTGCAGAGGCAGAGTATATCTCTGTATCCAACGCGACGCAAGAAATTCAATGGGTTCTTAATCTACTGAAAGACCTAGATTTGCATCAAACTTTACCAATCGTAGTATACGAAGATAATATCGCATGGATAAAGTTGAGTGAAAATGAAAAACAGCAATCCCGTTTAAAACACGTGAACATCAAGTACCACAACGTGAGACATTTAAAAGAAAGCGGTGTAATCACACTGGAATATTGCCCTTCGAAAAGGATGGTAGCTGACATCCTTACCAAACCCATCCCCAAACCTCAATTTGAGCACTTGAGAAGGGAACTTCAACTTACACCACCACAGGGCTCAAATGGAAAGGGGGGGTGTTGGAAACAGTTTATAAATTGATTCCATCTGTTCCCTGGTTTGTGATATATGCAACAATTTGTTTTGTAAACTACCAACAGGCGTCGCCACCACCTGGAATGGAACTTCTTTTAAACCCCATAAGATGGCTGCACTACAGTTCTACAGAGACATAATCCTTACAAATGTACATTCTAAAGAAAGAATAAACTGTTTACCTCAGCAATAAACCTTTGTGAAGTGTGCTCAGCAGACTAATATCGTGTAAGAACTTTCAAGAGCCCCTTTTATTCATCAATTGAAGCTGAAGCTACGTAACAATCAGACATAAACAATTTCGCTCGTCCATTTTTAACGAACTGTGTTCTGGAAGCAATATGCTCTGGAATTTAGACGAAGCACAACTCTTTTTATGGATTTAATAACCTTTCCTTTTGTATTGTATGTGTGTAAAATATTTAACCAAGATAATTGTATAGTTTTCAGATACATAAAGATTGTTCTCAACAAGTCACGATACTTTGTGTTTCTACAAGGATTCCAGTTTCCATTTAATAAAAATTGAATTTACATGTTCGGATAGCAAGCACCATTCGCTGCGTCATGAATAAGGACTACGCTTTATAAAAGGTAAGTAAAGCTTACATTTTTTTATTCAAATAATTGAGAAGAAACTTTTATTAATTATCTGGTCCTTCAATCAAGTAAATTTAACTCACGTCCTTTTACATAAAAAATCGAAGAGTGTGAAAAATAGGATTAAAAATATCTCAGCAACTCATTATCCGATCGACTTCATTCTTTATGCAAAATTTGTTTTTTTATTGTCTTTTATATTCACTCCTTAAAACAAACAATTTCGAAAAAAATTATATACCTTTTATCAGAACGAATATTTCGAGAGTCACAAAAAAATAGTTTCGGCCAATAGAGGTTACTGAAATTGAATATGCTTCTTCCCATTATTACATACTAAGTACATACCAAATTTTAAGTCTCTATCTCAATTTGTTCGGGAGATAGAGCGTTTACAGACACACACGCACACACAGACAGACAGACGGACGGCAAAAAAAAAATTCTAAAACTGTCTTTTTCGGAATTTTCAGTGTCTGAAACGTATAAATCCGTCAATTTTTATTTTTTTTCAAAACGATTACAAGACTTACCCTATACTACGTATGATGGGTAAGTAAAATTACACAGACCTGCAAAAAAATACTTTTTGAAAATTGGTTTAATTTTTATCACTGATTTTCATGTCATTTTTAGTGCTGATTCCAAAAATGAAATCCTTTTTGTTCTATCACGTAAGGATTTTTCACAATGGGATTGCATATTTTGAAGGGCACAGTTGAAATCACAACATTTTGACATTTAATTTAAATTTCATTTATTCCTAAATGCATATAAATTACATTTATAGTCTAGTTTAAGTAATTGTTAAGTACATGTAGAAAGTTACAAGACATTAAAGTAACGTTGTTTCTTTATATCAAAACTCTTTTTGCCACTTTTGCTCTTGTAAACATGGCAAGGATTGTCTCTTTGTAGCATCCAGCAGTAGTCGGTTATAATGCTGACATTCCATCTTCCTTGATATCGCCTCTACATTTTCTTTATATGCTGATGAAATGTTTCATCTTGTTAGGTGCATTCGTAATTATATAAATACGTAGCACCTAAAGTCGTCGTCTGGTCCGTCCGTCCGTTTGTCCGTCCGTCCGCCTGTCCGCATATAACAACGCAAAAACTACCCAAACGTATGGTTTGAAATATAAGATATATTATCTTTGCAGAATTTTGTCGAGACATTACAAATTTTATGAAAATCGAATCAAAACTTTAGAAGACATTAATAAAAATATTTATTAAGAAATTTGAATTTTTTAAAAAAAAGTCGGTGCTTTCTTGTTATAGGAGCTTTCGAGGTTTAATCGTCAATCGACCGAGATACTCATTTTATCACAGAAATTAATCTGCAGACGATATAATTCATTTCACAGAATTAAAAATCATCAAGATCTGAATATTTATATAACTAGCTATAGTACTAACGCACCCCATTTGTCACGTTTGACGTACAATTTCCAACTTGTTTATCACTAACTGCATCAACATTTTCAGGAAAATAGTCCAGGTGCGAATCGAGAAACTCTACTTTGTCACTGGTCAACAAAATACTAAGCTGAGTCCATTCGTGAAACATCGTTTAATTTTATTATGTTTTTATTTTTTTTTATTTATTTATTTGCAATAAAAATTTAAAATTATCTAACGTATTACACCTGTATTTTTGATATACGATAGAAAATTTATATGCCTTTATTTAGTGTAAGAAAGTAATGTAATTAAATTTATAAGACAATGGTCAGAAAAAATAGAATGCAAATTTTACAGGTTTTTGAATATTTTTATGTATATATCGGTTGTCCATTTTTGAACAGATGACCAATAACCAATATAAAAACTATTTTAACGTTTCATAAATTATAGAGTTGTGATATTATATAGAAATAATAAGTTCCAACAGATATTCAACGGGCTAATTTTTATTTTGCAATCAACAATATATTATTTCACTCAATAACATACAATAAAGGTATATATTTATAAAATACAGAGAAATAAATACTACCATAATCGAAATGTATAAAATTTTGGTTTAAAAAGTATTTGAAGAGTAAAAATAACTTTCTTTTAAAAGATTCTGCATATATTTTTTAGAGTTGACAAAAGTTATGAAAAGTTTATGACCTAGCAATTCTAAAACGAGGTTGTAAATATCCGGTTCAGAAACAGAGTACGTAAGAAAAAAAGTGTAAAAATACTAAAGAGTTCAAATTTTCTCAATAAAACTAAGCACTTATTTCTTAAATCAACAGCAAAACATATATTATATTAAGAATTCAAATTCAACATTATTAATTTTTTTGTAAAAAAATGTAGCTTTAAGTGCCCTGCAGTATAAGTTAGAGAAATGAGCGGGATGATTGCTAGCTATTCGAAATGAAAATATCTTTGATCTATATTAATAAAAACATACAGATAATTACAAATTTCGTCGTTCTTTCAAGTATATAAATTACTTCTTGCGCTCAAAGACGAGAAGTTAATTCGCCGCATACACTGGAAGGACTTCGAGCGAAATATCATAATAAATCTTGATCAGTAAATATAAACGTATAATTTCTCAATTACATACCGTAAGGTTTCATTTAGAATTTAATTAAACTATATTAATGACTCTTCTTTACTGATCTGGAAAGCTGTAAAAGGGATATCTGAGAAGATGTAATTTTAAGCATATTGTATGAATGTTTAACATTTTCAGTAGTACGTCGATATACATACTTTTTATTTCTCTGACCCAGCATGCATGTTTCTATATATATTAAGTCCCCCGAAAATTTCTGCGGTTTTTCAAAGCGAAGCGAGATTTCATCTAGTTATTTTGCTACTGCTGATAAGGCATGACATTGAATGACCCAGGTATGTACATTCGGTCTTTTCTGCTTGCGCTGTATAATTCTCGCTTGTGTTTAGGCCTAAGTTTTGTTTCAGTTCAGTACTAAGAATGGAAAACGAAAAAGCTCATTTTCGTTACTATGCTCTTTCATTTCTACAAATATAAACAAGCGAATCAAACTGCTAGTAAAATTTGTGCTGTATATGGACAAAGTGGTGTTTCAGATGACACAGTTCGAAGGTGGTTTGAGATGTTTGAACGCAGATATATCATCCTCGAAGATGATGCCCGTCTGGACGACCATCATCTGTAAAAGAAGACCTATTAAGTGTGTATTCAAATCCAAGCTACTTATTTTGAGACACATTTTTAAATTAATTTTTGCTCTAAAATGCATCCGATTGGCAGGTTCTCTTATTCAGAAACTTTATAATGTTCGTGTTGTCTCGATGTTTTGATAAAGGCAAAATATATTTCAAATAATGCTGTCAAAGTGGACATTTTGAACCAAATTCCCGAAACGATAGCGCTGGAAACAAAAAAAAAATATCGCGCTGTGAAAATAATTGTTTGTAAATCAATTTCTAATTAATTGAAACGAAAAATAAAAACACAGGTCCCTTATAAATCTCTTCATAAATCACGCCGCCAAGTTTCACGTTTTTACTTTAAAAAATGAGTCTGGAAATGTGTCTCAAAATTTTGAGTTGTTGAGCGTGGAAAAATATACATTTTTTTAATACTGCCTTAAAAGAAACTAATGGAAGAAAATCCACGCTGAAAGTCCACGTTATACAGTTCAGGAGCTATCACACAGACTAAATATTCCAAAAAGTACTTCAATTTGTGATCATTTGATAGCTTCTTTACTGCATGAGAAGTTATATGTGCATTGTAAAAAAATAAATAACAAAATATTTTTTTAATACCGCCTTAAAAGAAACTAATAGAAGAAAATCCACGCTGAAAGTCCACGTAACACAGTTCAGGAGCTATCACACACACTAAATATTCCAAAAAGTACAGTGCGTGATCATTTGATAGCTTCTTTACTGCATGAGAAGTTATATGTACATTGTAAAGAAATAAATAATAAAATAAAAATAATTACTGAAAATTTAGCTTATATGTGACATGCAGTGTAAGTTAAAGAAATGAACGGATGGCTTCTCTAGCAGTTCTAAATGAAAGTATATTTTATGTATATTAACATATATACGACGTATAACCACAAAGTAAGTTCCGTTTCTACTTCTATCCGCAGCAGCGCTACGACCGCAGTTCCGAGCATGCACGGCAGTTACTCTGACTGAAGGAGAAGAAATGTACGCCATTTTCAGATCGCTGCTGCCGACGTGTTATTTGTAGTGCTTCTTTAGAATGTCAGTCTAAATTAAAAATGCCGCCGCTTGTGAAATAAGATCTGTGATTCGTTTTCTCAATGCAAAGAAAGTTAAACCAAGTGAAATTTATCGGCAAATCTGCGAGGTTTACGGACAAAATGCTATGAGTGATTAAATGGTTAGAAGATGGGTCAGACAGTTTAATGACGGACGTGATCAAGTGCACGATGAAGAACGAAGTGGACGCCCGTCTTTGGTTACTGATGAACTGGTTCACGCAATTGAAGAGAAGGTTAAGCAAAACTGTAAGTTTACAATTAGTGCTCTTGCTATGGAATTTCCGCAAATCTCACGATCACTAATTCATGAAATTGTTACAGAAAAACTGAAATTTCGAAAACTTTGCTCACGTTGGGTACCCAAAATTCTTACTGAACAACACCTAAAACAACGGATGTGCAGTGCACTTCAGTTTTTGACACGCTACAATGAAGACGGCGATGATTTTCTTTCTCGGCTAGTCACGGGGGATGCAACTTGGGTTTCTTACGACACCCCTGAGAGTAAACGCCAATCAATGGAATGGAGGCACACTTCGTCCCCAATGAAAGTTAAGCTTAAGCAAATCCTGACACCTCGAAAAGTCATGTGTACCGTTTTTTTGGGACAGAAAAGGCATTTTGCTGATTGATTTCTTACAACGATCCCAAACAATCAATGCACATGTTTACTACGAGACCATTAAGAAATTGCGCCGCGCAATACAGAACAAGCGCCGAGGATTACTGTCAAAATGTCTTGTTTTTTTACACGATAATGTACGACCTCACACTGCGAACGTCACAAAAAAACTCCTACAGGAATTTGACTGGGACGTGTTTGATCATCCTCCGTACAGCCCAGACCTCGCTCCTAGCGATTTCCATCTCTTCTTACACCTCAAATCTTTCCTTGGTGATCAACACTTCACCGATGATGACGAGCTGAAAGAACATGTAACCGCATGGTTGAAAACACAGGCGGCAACCTTCTATGAAGAAGGCATACAAAACCTTGTGGCACGCTACGACAAGTGTCTACAAAATTTCGGAAGCTATGTAGAAAAGTAGTTTTTCAGTTGTATATTTTTGTACAATAAATATTTATTTTATATCTGTACACGTTTTTCTATATAACCAAACGGAACTTACTTTGTGGATATGCCTCGTATATAGATAATTAACAATATTTTCATTAACTAGCAAATATAATGTACTTCTGTAGAAGTTGTTACTATAGTGAGTAATTACGTTTCATAATTACATCATAAAAAGCTATTCAAACATGTTCTAAATCATGAACTTTTATAAAAATATTTTTTTATTTACTTAATACATAGTACAAAAGGCATGTTCAGCATAAAAATGCAATTAAAATGTACTTTCAAGCATATGGTCGTATTACATGAATGTTTAATTTGCAGCTGACAAACCTTAAATCAGAAATTGCTAACTTTTAAATGTTATTACCTGATTTGTTTGTGTGTTTTTAAATTTACATCCGATGAAATTGGAATAAAATATTCATAACTTCCAAATAATTTTACCTAGAATGTTTTTAAGAAACAGATAACAATATCTAAAACCTAAACGTATAAAACATTATTATTAATAGAAAAATACATATTACATTTTGTACAATCAAAATCAAGAATATTGAAAAAAAAAAAGATTATAAATAGTTTAAAGTAATATGAATGTTGTTTTTCAGAGTTAAAAAAAAATTGCGAAAAATTATAATTTAGCAAATTTAAAACAGATCTCAAATATTGTTCAGGAACAATGTTGGAAGAAAAATGAACATACGAGGAAAACTGAAGAAAAGATATATTTTTCTTAAAAACAAGCTCATAAATTTTAAATGAATTGCAATGATTATACCATTTTTAAAATTAAATATTAAAATCCAAGAATATTTTATCTAATAGACAACAAAATATATATTTTTAAAGCACAACTTACAATATCACTTTAAACGCGTTGCTATATAAAAATAATACCTATATAAAAAATCTAAATTACATATGTAAGTAAAAACAAACATATGTAATTTCATTACTGAGAAAATTAACCTTTAAGTGTTATGTAGTATAAGTTAAAGAAACGAATGAGTGTATCGCTAGCGTTTCTAATTTAAGATATATTAAAATTTTTATTAACATAAATATATATATATAAATAACAATTTTGTCGCTCCCTCACGCGTATAATGTACTTCGTAAGCTCAAAGACGAGAGAATAATTCAATACGTACTCAGGAATGGCTTCGGGAGAAATTTCATAATAAATCTTTATCGGTAACTAAACATTTAAATTCACTATTACATACTTTAAGGGTTTCATTTGGTATTTAATTAAAACGCAGTAATAGCACACCTTTCATAATCTTTGAAGCTGTAAAAATTATTTCTAAAGTGAATAATTACTTTTAATAACAGCATCTTAGGAAAGTTATTTAATAGTGTTCTAAATCATGGACTTTTATGGGAATGAGTATTTTTAATTACTTTATGAATATTACACAGTGCATTTGTAGCGTAAATCTCTTTAAATTCAACTGAAATGTATCTTTAAGGATGGTCGACGAATTTTTTGAATGATTAATTCGCAACTGAAAGTTTAATTTTGCAAAAACGAATCAGGTAATCTTAATTTTTAGCTCATAGGCTTCTGAATGTACGTATGTATCTATGTGTGTACGTAACGCGATAACTCTTGGTAGAAATAAGCGTTTTGCTTCACATTTTGTTTATAGGTTCATTGTAATAAGGCGCTTCCCTGATTACTTTTTGGGGGGGTTATAGGTTAAGTATAAAGGGGGGAAAGGGGTGTAACCCCTTTAATTTAGATAAATGGGTTTTTCATGCAGAATTATTCGATTTTCTTCAAATTTTGTATATAGGCTCATTGCGGTAAGGTGATCCCTTATTAGTTTTGGGGGTTCATTGGTTAAGTATAAAGAGGGTTACGGGGATCTAATCCCCCTTAATTTAGATAAATGGGCTTTTCATGCAGAGTTATCCGATTCGCTTAAAATTTTGTATATATGTTCATTGTAATAAGGGGCTTCCCTGATTAGTTTTGGAAGTTTATTGGTTAACTATAAGGGCGGAGAACGAGGAGATGCTCCCCCTTAATATAATGTCGATTTCTTTATTTTTCGAGCGGTTTATTTCAAATTCTTTGAAATAAGAGTATAATATACAATTAGTGTGAATAGTTTGTGAGCTCAGTGCCCTCAGTTTAACTGGGTAGTTTTATTTTTTTATTAAATTTTATTACCTCTATCTATCTTTTAAACTAAAAAAGGAAATAATGAGCATAATAACTTTGTAGACTATTATAATTCCTTCGAATGTAAATTTTTATCTCATTAAATTATGTAAAAATTTAAATTATGTGATGTTAAGAAGTTATATAAAAACCATAAAATTGAGACTCATAGCACTGGTCGTTGCTACTGTCGTTAAACATTTCTAAAAATAAGTACTGGTTTTTGAGAGTCGTCTATAACTGAAGTACGTTTTTTAGAGACGGCTGAAAAGTCCGCAGTGACAGAAGTAGGACTTTGTCGCTAAAAAACTACTCTTCCGTTATTAACTTTATTGTTAGAATGCAACTCAAAAGTTTTACTGGGTTTTCTGAATTTCTCTCCAAGGATTTCTGCCAAGGTAAGATGGTATTATTTTGGAAAATACTTTAAATACTCCGGGACCCAGCGACATTTTTCACGTAACCGTCTTATACAAGCTGTTCTTAAAATTTGTAGTTTATATTTCTTAATTAATCCCGGTTAAAGCCGTCATCTGTCGCGTTAACGACGGATGCGGACTCGGACGCCGCAACATATCCCAGTCAAAGGAAAGTTTCCCTCCCCTCCCCCCGATTTAGAAGATTGAAGGATATGTCTACGGAAGGACATTATCTTCCATAATCATGTTACCATTAATTTCTTTTGGCAGGGGATATTTTTGTTCCTGGGATCGCGATGGATGACGTCTGTTTTTGTGATTTATTAAGTAAGATCAGTTACATATTTGAAGATTAGGTTGTATAAAGTGACATATTTGAAGATTAGCTTCTTAAGTAAAAAATATCGATGGCTAGAAGATTATAATGATCAAAGCATATAGCAGTATTTTGTCATATGTGTTTTCGATATGTGTAATGATTCATAAATTAATACCTATGTAAAACTTCGCTTCTAAGATTTATATTACCTTATATATATATATATTTGTCTTATGTACTGACATAAATGAATATTAATTTTGTTGTACAATGTATAAGTTAGATTAGGAAAAATATATTTAAAATCCGAATACGTATTCATAATCATACATTCATGGTCATAATTTATTTATTTTACAAATATTTATTCTGTTCTAAAGTTAAATTTAATAGCGAATGTATAGATATTTTACATTATAATATGTATTATAGAATTTGAAATTTTAATATCTGGAGATGTGTAAAAAAATTCTCTTAGATGAAAATAACTGTTAATTTAATAAATTCCTGAAATAAAAAAATAATTGCACGCATATTTAATAACGTTTCCTTTTCGTTTTTAAAACATTTCTGTGTTTCTTCTTTCATTCACTTTGTCCATTTTCATGAAACAACAAAATATTGATTGCCATAACTATTCTCATAAGCTTTATTATCTCTTATAATAGCTGATTACTTTAAAACAATAAATATAAATCGTTAAATTTTGAAATAAATGTAAGATCACTGATGTTTCCTAGCCTCCGTGGGTGAAAACAAATGAGGTAAATCATTTATAAAATATATTTCTTTTTTAATAGAATTTTTTAATACATCTTTGATATAAATATGAGTTACATTGATTAATTGGAAAGTTATGCTACCGGAATAATTTTGTTATCCTTAGAGGAGACCCAATTTCTGATTCGGAATGTACTATTAAAATGACAGAAGTGATTTGTTGCCAATAACACTTGTGTAATAAACTGAAATTTGCTAATAACGCTGATGAAATTAGAATCCATTTCTGAAATTTTGACGGATCGCAATATCGCCACATCTATCTCAATTCATGAATGTGTCAATGATTCAGTGAATGCATTTTTATCTTGTAGTTGAAAATAAAAATTGAAAAATTAAAACATATTCTTTTTTAATTAGCATTAGATAAGTTCAAACAAGGTTTAATAAACAATGTTATGGTTATTCCACAACTTGCAGATCGCAAGCTGACTAGGTCTGTAATGAATGTGGCTCTGCAGTGAATCAAGAATTTCTATAAAAGATATAGATTTTAATGTAGTTTTTTAATTTGTATAGTTTTTTTTAATCGGTTAGCATTTTTGTCTTGCAGATATAAATTAATTGTTTACAAAACGCATTTAATATTTTTCCTGTATTACACCGACCAAATAAAAACATTATGAAATCACCTACTTCTTCCCCTGCCTAAAACAAAATTCTGCCTGAAAGGTTAGAAAAATAGGATATACTGTGGATATAAAGCTAATATTTTGTAACACCGACCAAATAAAAACATTATGAAAACACCTACTTCTTCCCCTGCCTAAAACAAAATTCTGCCTGAAAGGTTAGAAAAATAGGATATACTGTGGATATGAAGCTAATATTTTGTAACACCGACCAAATAAAAACATTATGAAAACACCTACTTCTCCCCCTGCCTAAAACAAAATTCTGCCTGAAAGTTAGAAAAATAGGATATACTGTGGATATAAAGCTAATATTTTGTTACACCGACCAAATAAAAACATTATGAAAACACCTACTTCTTCCCCTGCCTAAAACAAAATTCTGCCTGAAAGTTAGAATAATAGGATATACTGTGGATATAAAGCTAATATTTTGTTACACCGACCAAATAAAAACATTATGAAAACACCTACTTCTTCCCCTGCCTAAAACAAAATTCTGCCTGAAAGTTAGAAAAATAGGATATACTGTGGATATAAAGCTAATATTTTGTAACACCGACCAAATAAAAACATTATGAAAACACCTACTTCTTCCCCTGCCTAAAGCAAAATTCTGCCTGAAAGTTAGAAAAATAGGATACACTGTGGATATAAAGCTAATATTTTGTTACACCAACCAAATAAAAACATTATGAAAACACCTACTTCTTCCCCTGCCTAAAACAAAATTCTGCCTGAAAGGTTAGAAAAATAGGATATACTGTGGATATAAAGCTAATATTTTGTAACACCGACCAAATAAAAACATTATGAAAACACCTACTTCTTCCCCTGCCTAAAACAAAATTCTGCCTGAAAGTTAGAAAAATAGGATATACTGTGGATATAAAGCTAATATTTTGTTACACCGACCAAATAAAAACATTATGAAAACACCTACTTCTTCCCCTGCCTAAAACAAAATTCTGCCTGAAAGTTAGAAAAATAGGATATACTGTGGATATAAAGCTAATATTTTGTTACACCGACCAAATAAAAACATTATGAAAACACCTACTTCTTCCCCTGCCTAAAACAAAATTCTGCCTGAAAGTTAGAAAAATAGGATATACTGTGGATATAAAGCTAATATTTTGTAACACCGACCAAATAAAAACATTATGAAAACACCTACTTCTTATCCTGCCTAAAACAAAATTCTGCCTGAAAGTTAGAAAAATATGATATACTGTGGATATAAAGCTAATATTTTGTTACACCGACAAAAAAATAAGGACATTATGAAAACACCTACTTCTTCCCCTGCCTAAAACAAAATTCTGCCTGAAAGGTTAGAAAAATAGGATATACTGTGGATATAAAGCTAATATTTTGTAACACCGACCAAATAAAAACATTATGAAAACACCTACTTCTTCACCTGCCTAAAACAAAATTCTGCCTGAAAGTTAGAAAAATAGGATATACTCTGGATATAAAGCTAATATTTTGTTACACCGACCAAATAAAAACATTATGAAAACACCTACTTCTTCCCCTGCCTAAAACAAAATTCTGCCTGAAAGGTTAGAAAAATAGGATATACTGTGGATATAAAGCTAATATTTTGTAAAATCAGTGTACGTCTATTAAAGAAGGATGTCCCTGTGATTACATAAAAATTAAAAGGTACTTTTCCAGTATAGGGGGAATTTACAAAATAGAGAAAATGGCCTTAGCGAGAAAAGAAAATTTGGCACATACTTTCTGGATACCTATTCATTGTTTCATATACATAAGCAATTTTTCCAATATTTATACATTTTATTTAATATAAAGCAAGCCATTTATGCGTATTTTTACACAGACAGATGTAAATTGTATATAAAAAACAACAATAATAATATATAATAAACAATCATAAAAGTTCATTAGTTTTTTTTTTTTCATAGCTGTTTATATCATTTGCAACAAATCTCACTTTTTGAAGCCCGAATTATGCCAATCTTTTAAAAAAATGCCAAGGTCCCTGTAGTGGAAAAGTACCAATAAAACAACGTAACTGTTAGTGTATAATGCGCATTTGTACCCAAAGTTTAGTGTTTAAAAGATATTATACACGGAATATTTCAAACAGCTAAATGAAGCCATACATTATTTCGCTAAGTTATTGAATTCAACATGTTGATATTGAAATAAGCTGGAAAACATGGTTTGATTCTACACTAGCTAACCCACCCAAGATTGCGTAGTCCATCAAAAAATCGCATGTAACGCGAAAAAAAAAATTCTAAAAATTCTAAATAATAAAAATTACAAAAACATTTAAACTTACTGCACGAATTCCGAATAAAGTTTATTAAACAGAGACGAAAATTTATTATTTTGGGCTAGAAGAATGAAACCGCAATCATTTTACTAATGTTTAAAAATACCGAAAATATAATGGTTACGAAAATTTTCATTGAACAATTAATTAAATAGACCTGGTAAAAAATGTACCACATGAATGGGTAATACAAAATTTCGCTAATGTATAAATATTTTCTTAATTTACGGTATTATATATTTAAGGATATTTAAAACAATTAAGCCGCGCTTGAAAAAAATACTATTTTAATATAGCTTTTTATAGTGTTTTAAAGAATGTTTGAAAATAAATTTTAAATAATTTCATATTACACGAAATCTAAATTAAATAAAGTCCTAGTAGTTGAAAACCTGCTACCTAAACTACAAGTAAGTTTCTGGTTCAATTACGCGCATCACGTATTTCACGAATTAATATTGCAAGCCACCCTTTAATGTAGAATGTTACTACTAAGAATTCCCGTGAAGTACCTAATTTACACTTAGTAGTAACTGTAAACATTTAATTATGTATTTTAAACACTCGTGAAACTCATATTGACTTCATTTAATTTGGGTTTACGAAACATCAAACTCCAGAAAGCTTCAAAAGTATTTCAATATGAATAATTACACAAAGGCAGTACTAACATGTTAATTGAAGAATGTGCGAAACATATTTGATAATGAATGAAAATCTTCAGTACTTTTTAGATTTGAGGGAACGATGTATTTTTAAAATGATTTTTCATTATTTATGTTATTCCAGCAAGACTTTCTTCGAAGAAGTGTTCTTTATGATCTATTCAATAAATATTTGAAAATTAATCCAATTTACTAAAGTTATTAAATATTTTTTTTTTTTAAATGAAGCCTTCGTGCGTTTTAATTTTTGAAATATTTTAACCGTTTTTTTTTCTTTTATTACTTAAAAAGACTTTATTATAAACATTGTACATCCAAATTTTGACAGAGAGTTATTTAAATAGAAAAAAAAAGGATTTTCATTAGCCTCACATTCTAATAGATTATATAACTATTTTAAGAATTTTAATTAAACAACATTCCGAAAACAATGGACACATTTATTACAATATGTCTCAAGACTCTCTTATACACAGTATAAGTTTTGAAGAAAATTTCAAATTCATGGACATATTTTTAAAGATGCAAGTATACTGCAAAAAAATTGTTTTCAGTATCATGCTTAGGATAAATACAGTATAATATTTTCATTCATTACTTTTCGGAAGTATTGAATCACACTTTATGTCAATGGCAAAATATTGATATGTTTTCTAGTTTAAACAAGAAAGACAAATCATGCGGCAAACATAGATTGTGAAACTCTTTCCAAAATATTCAGAACACTGTCAGATGATATCTAAGTAAACAAGTCCAAGGTCAAACCAGGTGGGGAGGTGTACCTTTGGGCTTAAGCTCAACTAACACCACCCAGCAGGTTTGTTTACTATGCGGCAAGGCCCCAGCCCATGGTGCGATGAGCGGAAGGACCACCAGGGAAGGGCACTTCTCACTATTGAAAATTAACTGTCAAAGATTACAATTTCAATCTCAAAGCTATCCAATTATACCAGACGAGCCAAGTTAGATATAATGATGGACTGAATGAACGACTGTGATTGTAAGTAAATATAAGTAAAAGTAGAGTTTTTACAAGATAATGATTAAATATGAGAGAAAACAATACTAATAGCAATACTAATAAATACAAAACAATACTAATAGCTCACGATAATTGAACGATAAACAATTTATAAATACGATACTGACAAAGAAAGTAATCATAGTTTGAATAGTAGCATCGAGTGTATAAAAGGTCTTATATGGGGGAAAAACTTGAATAATTATATAGGGGTATTTGCAGTGAACAGTTAACACAATTTAAGCACAGCAATAATGCCAGAAAACAAATCTGAAAATACAAGTACTGTGTTCTAGTACTAAGAAAAATAGGGAATAACATATTATTGAACAATAATCAATTAATAAATATGATATTGACAAAGAAAGAAATTATAGTTTGAATAGTAGCATCGAGTGTATCAAGACATATATGGGGAAAAACTTGAATAATTGTATAAGGGCATTTACAGTGAACAGTTAACACAATTTAAGCACATCAATAATGCCAGAAAACAAATCTGAGAATACAAGTACTGTGTACTAGTACTAAGAAAAATAGGGAATAACATAAGTGATTATATAGGAATATGTACATGCAGTGAAAACAGTTAACACAAATCAGATACCACTATGAGATTAGATAAGTAGTACTGAAACACAAATTCCAAAAATTAAAATTTATATGATGCAAACACAAACTAAGAAAACAATTTACTAATTACAGTTAGCAATAATAAATAATACTTTGTGATATTGAGCAATAATTATACTATGTAACGCTGAAATACAAATTCTGAAAATACAAAAATCCGAAAATACAAATTCTGAAAATAAAATTATCTAAGTAAACTAGGTCAAGGTCAAACCAAAGCGGGGAGGCCTACCTTTCGGCTTAAGCTCAACTAGCCCCACCCAGCAGGATTCTTTACCTAATTATACTGAGCATTACGAAATTATACTTTATAATATTGAGCAACAATTATACTATGTAATTCTGAAATACAAATTCTGAAAATACAAGATTCCAAAAATTCAAATTCTGAAATAAAATTACCAATCCTACTTAGCAGTACTAAATACTACTTTGTGATACTGAGCAATAATACTACCACGTAATAATACTGTAAGATGCTGAAGTAAATAACAATAATGGATATAAGTAAGTACTAAATGAACAATAATGAATGAATAATAATACTAGAATAAACAATGATAAATTATTCTAAAAATACTAAATAACACTGTATGATACCATTAAGAATAACTAGTTTGTTAAGGTCAGAGTTTATGTGGTGTGTAAAGGTCCTTACATATTAGAAGTCCACTTCATCCTCAACCTCCACTAAGTCCAATGGTGGCAGCATGAATAAGTATTGATTGCGTTCTAGCAGAAACATGCACTTATTTTTTTAAGCAGTTTTGGCTCTTTCAGCACATAGGCAAACCAGGCCGACAGATTCATTTGTGGTGGTTTCTTAATGTGGTGGTGGACAGTCAGGGTACAATCTAGGATATAATGTAAGGAAGTACCTGTTTTCCCACAGATGCATGTAGGTGACGATGCCTTGCCGAATTGATTGAGTTATTGAGGAAACGGGCCATGGTTTGAAGCAAAGATGTAGTGGTGCCTATTTTGAAGTTGAGGATTTGTTGATACTGTTGGGATTAAGGCGTGAGTAAAGCGACCTGTTGTTTCCCAGATTCCAATCCATTTGTCATGATCTTATTAATTTTGATGTAGTTATCTTCTTTAAATATTATGGTGGAAATTGGTAAAAACATTGTAAGATGTCCTGTGACGGTTTCGCTGCATCGCGAGCCACTTTATCAACATGTTCATTTCCAGCTATGCCATAATGACTACGCACCCATTTAAAGTAAATGGATTTCGATGTTTGTTGCAAGGCTGTGATTATGTCACATACGAGTAAGTTGGAGGTGAATGTATCTGCTAATGCCTGCAGGCTAGACAGACTATCAGAATTGATAGTGTAACTTTGAAAATTATTAGAATTAAACCAGTCTATTGCATCGTGTGTTGCTAGTAGCTCTGCTTGGTATAGACACTATTTTCTTGGTGTAAGCGAATATGTCTTGTTTCCTGTAAAACGGCACATTTATATACACAGAAAGTGTATGTAGTGCCATCTGATGTTTTTGATCCGTCGGTGAATATATCAGTATCGATTATCCTCTCATTTTCTCTTCGTCACTTAAAATTTTCAATGTATGGAGGTATTATGCTTTTAGTTGATTTCGGTTGGAGATAATTTTAAAAACGCATAATACACTTAAAAAATTCCAATTTTAGCAATTACCATCTATAGTCCGAAAAATATCCAAAGTCCTTTGTACAGACCATTATATGATCTAGAGATATGTATATATACTACATAGTATGAAAAAATTTAGTTCAGTTATTAAACGCACAACTCGGTTGAAAAGTTTCCTTTAGAAATTTCCATCATTAAGCGGAAATGTACACGAATTCTTTTGTGCAACTTTGTATATTATCTACAGATTTTTATACAATTAATATTACATTACTATTATTATTACATTATTACTACATATTTTTATACAATTTTATACAATTATTATTATTTAAACAGCTTTTTACACGTAACATGAGAAACATATTAATATAATGCTCAATTTGTATTGTAATAAGTAACGTCCAAAATTGGAGATGTTCGACTACTATAGATAAAACACAACAGGATCTTTGCGAAATTAATCTGCATAATAGTAGCACAAATGATTAAATAAAAATAAACATGAACAACAACAAAAAAAGAAACATTTACCGGAGAACAAATAAATGTAAAAAGTACAGTAAAACATGCTATATTTTTATGTATCTATTGTATTTGGTTACTTCAGGATAATTATATCAGACGAGAAATTATTGGAGATATATGAAGAGAGCAGATATTTTTGTACATTTTTGAAATGCATATATTGCATTTTCTATGTATAAATTTTTTTACAAAACTATCAACTTTACTAAATATTTAAAATATATATTTAAAAAGTAACTAATGTTTCATTTTAATTCAACGTTCCATTTTGTTTTCGTTAGTATATTATTAGCTGGTTCCGCCCGTTAGCGGGTCCCTAACTGCATCGGAGCATCCAATCAAACGACACATGAATTCATATGGCTTGGGTCCCAGCTACTTGCAGGACTGTATAGCAAGAGTGCTGCGCACTCGCCAAAAACTCTTTTAGATTCATCGTCCACCGCCAGGGGGCGCACTCTGTTATAAACAAACCTCTTTCCGAACGAAACTAAGACACCGTAAAGCAGGCGTGTTGCTGTAAAAAATCCTTCAGTTTCACCTTCCACCGCCAGGGTGCGCATTCAGTTCTAAGCATAACGTGTCTAGACACGTGCGGTAGATTTCGCTAGCCATCGCCGACAGGCAGACACAAAGAAGCAAACTTTATTTTATTAATACAGATAATATTTTGAAGTGTTATTTATAATTGTGATAGAAGTTTTTATCATAAAAAAATCCCTGACGGCTCGGCCTACAGGCACAGGTAAATTTCGAAGACGCAGACCGTGGGGCACCTGTTTGTCAGGGATTGCGGAAGAAATGACCTTTTTGCGATGATGCTGCAGTTGGAACCGCATACTTCGAAACCAAACTTGTTTGCAGGCGGAGCCAGCAAAATTTATTTTTTTTTTTTTTGCTGTAAGAGTTGATCCTATAAAAACATGTCAATATAAAAGTTTTAGATAATATTAAGAGGATTTATAATAAATTTAAGCGAATTTGAAATTTTGGGAATTGACGAAGTTATGAATTTTTTTCTTCTAAAACACCCCTCCCCCCCCCCCTTAAGACAATTTTTAATTATATCAAAAATCTGTCATACATAAATTTTCGGCCCTTCTCCAAGCAGTAATAATAACTTCAAACGGATTCAATACGTATCATAATTAAGAAATTATGGGTATTTTCTGTTTTCACAAAAAGACCCCCCATCCCCCCCTCATTGGTTCGATTTTGCCCATTAACGAACTTGACCGAGATTTTATGCCCCTTGATTTTATGTATCAGTTTCGAAAAGATGCGGGAGTTGGAACCGCCTACTTCGAAAAATAACTTGTTTGCAGGCGGAGCCGGCAGGGATTTTTTTGTTTTTAATTTTTTTTACTATAACGGTTGGTCCTATAAAAAACTTGTCAATATAAAAGTTTTAGATAATATTAAGAGGATTTATAATAAATTTAAGCGGGTTTGAAATCTTGGGAATTGACGAAATTATGAATTTTTTTCTTCTAAAACTCCCTTTCCTCCCCCCCCCCCATTAAGGCAATTTTTAATTATATCAAAAATCTGTCATACATAAGTTTTTGGCCCTGTTCCTAGAAGTAATAATAACTTTAAACGGATTCAATACGTATCATAATTAAGAAATTATGGGTATTTTCTGTTTTCACAAAAAGCCCCCCCCATCCCCCCCTCATTGGTTCGATTTTGCCCATTAACGAACTTGACCGAGATTTTATGCCCCTTGATTTTATGTATCAGTTTCGAAAAGATGCGGGAGTTGGAACCGCCTACTTCGAAAAATAACTTGTCTGCAGGCGGAGCCGGCAGGGATTTTTTTTGTTTTTAATTTTTCTTTGCTATAACGGTTGGTCCTATAAAAAACTTGTCAATATAAAAGTTTTAGATAATAATAAGAGGATTAATAATAAATTTAAGCGGATTTGATATCTTGTGAATTGACAAAGCTATGATTTTTTTTCTTCTAAAATCCCCCCTTCCCCCCCCCTTGGGGCCATTTTTAATTATATCCCTGCGGGCGGAGCCGGCAGGGATTTTTTTGTTTTTAATTTTTCTTTGCTATAACGGTTGGTCCTATAAAAAACTTGTCAATATAAAAGTTTTATATAATACTAAGAGGATTAATAATAAATTTAAGCGGATTTGATATCTTGTGAATTGACAAAGCTATGATTTTTTTTCTTCTAAAATCCCCCCTTTTTCCCACCCTTGGGGCCATTTTTAATTATATTAAAAATCTGTCATACATAAATTTTCGGCCCTTTTCCTAGAAGTAATAATAACTTTAAACGGATTCGATACGTATAATAATAAAGAAATTATGAGGGTTATTCTGTTTTCACAAAAAGCGCCCCCATTTCCCCCCCCTCTTGGTTCGATTTTGCCCATTAACGAACTTGACCGAGATTTTATGACCCCTGATTTTATGTATCAGTTTGGAAGAGATTTATGCAGAATTTTTCCAGTTTTCGTGGTCAGAAAAAAGTGACATAGATAGATAGATAAATAGATAGATAGATAGATAGATAAAGTTTTGAACTGGAGGTGGTTTTGGGTTCTGGGAGTCATGATCGGCGTAGATCTGCAAAAATTTTTCAAAATTTCCAACTTAGGTGAGAATGTAATAGGTAGTATTTCTTACGAAATCTACCTAAAAAATGTTTAGATTTTGTAGTATATTTCTCAAAGATGTTTTATCTGTGTTATTAACCCTTAATACACCAAGGGGGGCCGACTGAGGACCCCAGAATGTTATTTTTCGTGATCCTGTCGTATCTATAACAGCTATTTTAATCCTGATTTTTCTATGTGTCCAGAATCGGATTAACATAAATAATGTGTAATTTTGCTTATAAAATGTTCTATAAAATGAACGTAAAAATAAAAATAAATAAAATAAAATAAACAGTGGAGTCTCACCAGGACCCCAGTTGGTATACTATTTTACAAATTCTGAATACTGTTATCCTTGCTCTTTGCAAATTTTGAAAAATGCCCCGTAAAGGACTGTCACAAGATGAAATTCGTCAGCTGATGAATGACAGTGATTTGAGTTGAAAGATGTCTCGAGTGAATCTGATGAGTAATATTTCCCACCAGTGGATATGTCAGAATCCGAAGACAGTCTTGAACTGAATTCTGAATAAAAGTGACATTGCCAGAGCATCATCTGATAATAATTCGAATGAAGATGAAGAGTTCATTCCAAAATCAGAAAGAATGTGGAGAAGTTCCGTTCCCCCGGTTATTTGGCGTAAGCAGTGTAACATTATCAGAGGAACACCTGGGACAACGCACTCAACTGATGGGCAACTACAATATTCAAAGTTTTCAATTTGTTTCTTGATGATAAAATTGTTAATACTATATGCACTTTCACCAATGCTGAAGCGTCACCGGTGTTTTAAGATTTGAATGCAAATGCTGTTCCGAACAGAATTAGAATTTGGACAGATGTAGTTCTTATTGAAATAAGAGCTCTTTTTGATGTAGTACCGACCTTCAGAAACCGAAAAAACATAAATTTGAAGATTTACACATGAAAAAGTTAGAATTTAGAAGTAAATATGGAAGATGTTTAGTTTTAGCTGAGGTCTTCAAACGACCTCAGCTTGGTAAAGTACGTTGACAAGGTATATGCTTGAATAGGCAACTATTGAAATACGCAATTATTATTCTTTAATATAGGCTTAGTATATTAAAAGTTAAATACGTACGTATTTTAAAACGCATGTATTTAAAATACGTACGTAACCCTTAAAACGTATGTATACGCTACGTATGCCTATGGGCAAAGCTCAACAATCCCAGCGAGTATGAAAGTTGGGGTTTTGTTCCGGTTTGCTTTTTCAATCAAGCATCAGATTTTTACGGTTTGTTAACTTTGAAACAATTTTTTATGAATTTATATTTTTAAACAAAAAAATTTCCTCCTCTTTTTTTTTTTTTTTTTTTTTTTTTTTTTTCAACGAATTTGGAATTTGTATAATTTTATATTTTTACGCCGAGTTTCTATTTTTAAATGAAATTCCTTCTAAACAAAGTATGGGGCTCTCGACATAGTGATTGCCGATTTAATTTATGGCATTTAAATTTTAAATTTTGACAATAGTTCCTGAGGAAATATAAATAATCAAAAAGGGTCCCGCCTCTTACTCCCATTTCTCCCATTTTCCATCCGTAAATTTAAGAAATCAATTCTCTTAAAACGCGAAATGATATCTTGGAAGGCACTGTGAAAAAAAATAGTTTGAAAAATTCGTAAAATGACTTCCAGAATCTTTTTTTTTTTTTTTTTGAATATCGCATTTATTTTCCAAAGGCATCATATTATGTCTTAAAATGTTTCTTATGCTTCAGAGAAACGATTTCGATCATTTTTTTTTTTTAAACTAGAAGAATGTATTTTATTTTTTAACATTTTATGAAAAATCTAGTCAATTTTCACCAAAATGGATTTTTTGAAATAAAACACCTTAAACACGCCTAAAAATATAATCAGAAGAATGATTGAAATTGTCGAGTACTGACTTAATACACAATGTCAATTAATTTGAAACACTTTAAATGATATTGATGATTTCGTAATTTATTAGAAATCGCTCAAACATATATGTAAAATACTGAAATATGTTTCAGTTTTCTGTTAATTTTTATAACATTAAGCTCTAAATGCTAAAAACAAAATCTGACACGAGCATGTACATTTAATATATACAGAGTGTCCATAAATTATTGTCCGGGCTTTCTTATCGCATCATTTTTTATTTAAGAACATTACGAAAAATATTATTACATATTCGTAAAATACAATTAAAAAAGTTTTTTTTAATAACACAAATTTGCATCTGCGTAAAATTTCAACTCAGAAAGTTATTAATCAAATAACGATTACATTATAATCAAGAATTATTAATATTAAAACTTTAACAAATTTATGAGAAAGGTGTTAATTGAATAACAACTTCTTATAGTTGTCACGGATTTTGCTTGGATGAATCAAAATATTCATCTCTTGTGCCCTCGCCATTTTGAATTCTCACAACGAAATCTTCCACAATTTTACCCCTGGGAATTTCCCCTTTTTGGTAGAGAATATTTACATTTGTTAACACGTTCCACACTCTCAGAAATGAATACTCAAATTTCAAGAAATTTTAACGGTTTCCTGCGAAATGCTCCGAGTAAACATTTCGTCAAATCGAGTAAATTTACATCCTCAAAATTACGAAGAAATCAGTTTCCTCAAATTGTTTCTTTGACGAAAGTTCCAAAAAAAGGTTGGTGCTGCCATCTATCGGAGTTTTTAGAAGCATCATTATTGACTAGGGCAAAAATGAGACCACTTGTAATTCGATCACGCGATGTTTAGCTTGGCAGCTAAGTGCTCTAACCACTTCGCTACCGGGACCGGAATCAATTGATTTTAAATGTATTTATGGGATGTTGATGTGTGTTTATATTTTTAAAAAGCAGATTGTATTTTTATCGGTGCTGTTATACTTTCTGCATGTTTTAATTAATAAGGCTAGATTATTATTATGGTTTTTCTATGGTTAATAAATAATTAGAAAATGGCTTGATTAATATAACTTATTAGAGAAATTTCATTTGTTCAATGAATGATTAAAATGTCTAATTAATTTGTTTATCAGAAATAATTAATTTTGAAGTGCATATTTTGGAGGCGAGTTCATCAATTTTAGCGGATAAGATTACTGTTTATAGAGGGGGGTCAGTTATACATATTTTAAATTTGATTGTTATATGAATATATTTGTTAAATAAAAAGAGCTCCTAAAATTGTGATTTTTTTTAACCATTGGGAAAATGTTGATGTTTTCTGTCGAAAATGGACCAAATGATATTTTAACCGTTTTTAACGAAATTCTGTAACTTTAGAAGAATTTTTTAAGCGTTTTTAACGAAATTCTGCAATTTCAGAAAAAATTATCTTTGAATAGGCAATAGAAATGCATAAAATCGTTACAAAAAGGACAGACGCAAATTAGCAGATATAAAAAATAAAGTAGAAATTTGTTACATTCCCGTTATAGCGGCACCCAAGGATGAAATATTTTTGTTTCTGTTTTCATTAATATATTGTAAATTTAATACTTTCGTGTATTTTTTTTTTTGAACGATTTTGTAACAAAAATAATCTGGCCGGGAATGGGGAAACATTTTTGTCAAATATTTGAGATTTTCCATTTCATTAAAAATCACTTAATTTTGAGACGAAATAATTGTCAAAAATGACGAAATATAGTTCAAGAATTGCGGAATCGTCAAAAGTAAGAGTTTTATTTTTGACAGCGAGGAAACAGTTTCGTCAAGATATTTGAGGATTCGCGTTTCGTCAAAAACCACGTGACTCTGTGACGAAATGATTGTCAAAAATAACGAAATGAGGCCTGAGGATTGCGGAATCGTCAAAATTGAGTGTTTTATTTCTGAGAGTGCAACATAGCTGAAGAGTGTTTATGAATTAAGTTTGTGTGTCTGTGCTCTAACTCGCGTAAGTATATTCGGTTTGTCATGCAATTGATATATGTTATTAAGGTTTACTATGGCATGTTTGTTATTGCAAATGAAGTGTATAGCACTTGTAGTTTTTTTACAGTGACACTCAAAAGAATTCCGTTACATAACAGTCTATAGGGAAAAATCATTTGCGGTTTATTTTATTGATGGTACACAATTTCAAACATATTGAAATATATATATATCAATCTGAGGTGCACTACATCCATCAGTACATATCTGAGGTGCACTACAAAAAGCTTACTATAGAATATGTTGTGCATAGCACTTACAAGGACACGGAAGAATTTCGTTATAATACGGTCTATAGAGAAAAATCGGTTGCTGTTTATTTTAATAATGTTTCACTATTTCGAACATATTGAAATTTATATATATCACTGAGGTGCATTACAAGAGGTTTACTATAAAATATTGTGTGTACAGCAGTTATCGTTTATTTACAGGGACACTCAAAAGGACTCGGTACGTCTGTTAACAATAATTGCTGGAAGTGCTTTAGCAGTTGCTGAGCGCATTTTTAATTTTTACTCATTTTTTGTCTATTACTCGTTGGGTATAAATTCTATAAATCTTATACAGGGCAGCGCAAAATTTCTCAAGGACACTTCTGTTTATTGACGGAAATTCCAGAAGGGGAATTTTAAACTGTGCTTCGCGTCTTCTAACTGAATTAAAATTTAGCATTCTATGTAGTATATATACAATTCTATAGAGCATATACAAGGCTGCAGAAAAGAATTCGTGTATATTTTCCGAATAATGTTGGTAATTCCTGAAATTTTGTTTTTAAACATGTTATACTTTTTCTAAATTTCTTATTAGATGTTACCTTTTACCTTATTAAACGGTAAAGATTTGTAAAATTATTTTGGAAGTGTTGGAAAGTGTAACATAATCTATGCTTGACACATGATTTGTCATTATTTGTGTTATTAAAAAAAACCTTTTGAGTGATACTTTATGAATATGTAATGATATTTTTTGTAATGTTCTTAAATCAAAAGTTGTGAGGCAATTAATCACCGACAATAATTTCAGGACACCCTGTATAATAATTCATAGTGAAAAAAATGTTTCATTTTTCAGTTTTGTTTTATATTGCGCCTATGAGGGCAAATGAAA
This sequence comes from Maratus michaelseni, assembly GCA_963931845.1. Classification (NCBI taxonomy): domain Eukaryota; kingdom Metazoa; phylum Arthropoda; class Arachnida; order Araneae; family Salticidae; genus Maratus; species Maratus michaelseni. The sequence goes on along the minus strand of OZ007596.1, from coordinate 249,215,500 downwards.
CATTTGAAAAAAAATAATAACGTACAGTAAACCAGCGGAAGAAGAAAAACATCCGATACATTTAATTACCAAATTGCCGCAGTGTAAACGAAAATAGCCATTCGATTGAGAATTATATCGCGAAATTGAAAAAAATTACGCAATTCTATAGTAAAAAGTTATACGAACAAAAATGAGCTAGGTATGACTAGGTTTCACAAGCCTAAAATATATTTAATTAAATTATTTATTATTAAAAAGCTATAATGTTTTACCTTTTTCTCGGATATTGATCACTATTAGAGTATTTTATGGAAAGTTTTGTGCTCTTTCAGAAAAACGTGTTATGACAAACTTTGAAAAGTCTGCCATACCTATTTTAAGGAGGCGGCCGTTGATAAAATTTCAATTGGATTTTGCATTGAATTTTAACCGGTGCGTCTTTATTTCCCGTCTTACATATTATTATAAATATATTTTCCATAATATAAATATTTTATTTTCCATATTAATATCCAAATTTGATTTCATATTCATATGACGATAGAGTAATGTTATGTTAATGACGATAGTTAAGTAGGGAGCCGGTGACATCGAAAGCCCTGTGATCGCAGAATTGAATTTTTTTTTATATAAATCGATAGTAAAAAGTCATACGAACAAAATGAGCTAGGTAGGTATGACTAGGTTTCACAAGTCGAAAATATGTTTAATTATGTTACTTATTATTAAAAAGCTATAATGTTTTACCGTTATCGTGGATATTGATCACTCTTAGAGTATTTTATAGAAAGTTTTGTGCTCTTTCAGAAAAACTTGGTGTGACAAACTTCGAAAAGTCTGTCATACCTATTTGAAGGAGGCGGCCGTTGATAAAATTTCAATTGGATTTTGGATTGAATTTTAACCGGTGGCGTCTTTATTTCCCGTCTTCCATAATATAAATATTTTATTTTCCATATTAATATCCAAATTTGATTTCATATTCATATGGCAACTGTTAGGTAGGGAGCCGGTGACATCGAAAGTCCTGTGATCGCGGAATTGAAAAAAAACTTTATGTAAATCGATAGTAAAAAGTCATACGAACAAAATGAGCTAGGTAGGTATGACTAGGTTTCACAAGTCGAAAATATGCTTAATTATATTACTTATTATTAAAAAGCTATAATGTTTTACCGTTATCGTGGATATTGATCACTCTTAGAGTATTTTATAGAAAGTTTTGTGCTCTTTCAAAAAAACTTGGTTTGACAAACTTCGAAAAGTCTGTCATACCTATTTTAAGGAGGCGGCCGTTGATAAAATTTTAATTGGATTTTGCATTGAATTTTAACCGGTGGAGTCTTTATTTACCGTCTTCCATATTATAAATATTTTATTTTCCATATTAATATCCAAATTTGATTTCATATTCATATGGCAACTGTTAGGTAGGGAGCAGGTGACATCGAAAGTCCTGTGATCGCGGAATTGAAAAAAAACTTTATGTAAATCGATAGTAAAAAGTCATACGAACAAAATGAGCTAGGTAGGTATGACTAGGTTTCACAAGTCGAAAATATGCTTAATTATATTACTTATTATTAAAAAGCTATAATGTTTTACCGTTATCGTGGATATTGATCACTCTTAGAGTATTTTATAGAAAGTTTTGTGCTCTTTCAAAAAAACTTGGTGTGACAAACTTCGAAAAGTCTGTCATACCTATTCTAAGGAGGCGACCGTTGATAAAATTTCAATTGGATTTTGGATTGAATTTTAACCGGTGGCGTCTTTATTTCCCGTCTTCCATAATATAAATATTTTATTTTCCATATTAATATCCAAATTTGATTTCATATTCATATGGAAACTGTTAGGTAGGGAGCCGGTGGCATCGAAAGTCCTGTGATCGCGGAATTGAAAAAAAACTTTATGTAAATCGATAGTAAAAAGTTATACAAACGAAATGAGCTAGGTATGCGTAGGTTTCACGAGCCGAAAATATGTTTCATTAAATTAATTATTATTAAAAATCTATAAAATTTTACCGTTATCGCGGATATTGATCATTCTTAGGACATCTTATAGAAAGTTTTGTGCTATACTATAATCAAAAGTGATACGGTACCATGTGGTTGCAATGAAAGAAAAGAAGTATATAAGAGCAAAGTGTCCTTTGTTTAAAATATATCTTACATTATTTATTTATTTTTTATTTACTATCGATACTACTATAATTACTACTATATTTATAAATCAATATTTGTGTATGTGCTTATAATACGCCTGTAATTGCTTCTGCAATCGAAATATAATAATCATTAATAGTATAACAATAACCAAATACTAGCATATTAAATTCTCAAGTCACTGCTGGGAGTAAAGAGTGTGTCTGGCTAGCTGACTGAAGTAAAACCGAAACCCGAAATCAGCAGTGCTGGGAGTCTCTCCCCTCCGCGCTCGCAGTCAAGCAAAATGAAACAGCAATGAAGTCAACTGTAGTCAAAAGACAACAGTAGTCAAAAGTCAACTGTAAACGTGAAAATTAATTAATGAATACCTGACCGAGGTATTCAATTAAAAAAAGTAATAAGAAAATTTTAATTAACGTTTATAATTGACTATTTTCAAGCACCTGCTTTTATTAGATATATGATCTCGTGACTTATGTTTTTTCAAGTTTATTTTCGAAAACTTTTGCGAGAATAGTTTGTTTATCATGTAGATCTTGATAATGACGCCGTTTGTGCGTTCGAAATGTTAGAGGTAATTTAATCTAAATTTTTATATTTATATTTTCATTAATATCTTAAAACATTTCTTTTTTATAAACTCATTCTATTTTGATATTTAATCAAACCCCCCTCCTCCTTTTTCTTATTTTTCTTAAACATTATTAATTAAAACTCTTATTTTCAAAATCCAAACATTTGTATTTTTCTATAAGTCAAGACCACCCAGGGTCTTCTTTTTTCACTATGAGAGAGTTTCCACGCAAACAACTTTTACTTGAAATTCTCACGTAAATTTAAGGGATCGTAAATTCGAAACACACACAGGCAGATTGGATAAAGTACAAAAGGCCTTTATAAGAAGTCATGGGAATAACTGAAGCATTATTGTCAGTTGTATTGTGTGCAACTTTTATTACCCTCAGAAAAGAGAGTCATAAAACTACTTCGAAGGCTTGTTAGGAAGATACATCAGTATATTGCTTTCGAGTCGTTGTTTATGGCAGGTGTCAGCGGGCGGATAGTTGTTTTCGTGGGACCCGACATACAGCTGTTTTTCAACGAAGCCCACGAGCACCTTGTTTCCAGGAATTGAGACAGGGAAGTTTTGGACGTAGAAGAACCCCACCCAATCAACGCTGAGTTTTTTCCCCCTCGTCCGTTACCAGGGGAACGAGAGATGGCTAGCAGCGGCAGTGAAGTTGTGAAGCGTGGATAGTTCGGGTGTGTGTGGGTTAGGGGATTTTCCGCCCACCGCCGCCTGCTCGAGCGGTAGATTATTTTTTTAGTGAGTAGGAAGACGGACGATTACTAGGGAGTTGATAGGAAATGGTTGTATGCTACGCGGCCTGAAATGACGAGAATGACCCCCTCCCCCTCCACGGCTGAAAATCCAGTTACGGACACGCCAGGTATCGCGGTAGCTAACGAAGTTGTTGAAGCTCAATCCTCTGTTATTCCTTCAACCAGTCGTATTCCGACTTTAATCGAATCTCAGCGCAAACCGACTGATTCGATTCCTTCGTCCAGAAATACTTATGGATTCAGGAACAGGGACAAGCGTCCCAATTATAAACTTTAAGTTGTATTAATTATAGTATTTTTATTTTAATAACCTTATATTTTGTTTGTATAATGTATATAGATAGTCTAGAGTTAGTTTTTATTGTACTTTAACGTGAAAAATAAGCCTTTTAGAGTACTTGTACCGTTTGTTTTGGTTAGCGGTAGCGATCTGAGCGGTTGTGTTTTCATCACATTTAATGTTCTATATAGCTAATTTTAGTGTAAATAAGGTATATTTCGATAGTTATAGTGCAAAGAACCTCTCCGCAGGTATATTTTGGAATTATGTTACTTTTTTTCTCGATTTTTGGGTAATTTCGAGACTTTGAAAATGGGAATCCAAATTTTTTTCCCCTTTTTTTTTCATGTAGTACTCTCTGTTTGTGAAATACGATAGTATCCATCGATTTGCATATTATTTATATTTTAATTGATGTTCTAGTTAAGTTCTCAGTAGATGAGTATAAGTGGATTTACAGGATAATACTATATTTGAGGGAACTATTAATTTTACTCATTACTAGATATAATATGTAGGTATTTCGTAGTGTAAGGTAATATTAATGTACTGTTTTGTGTATATATATATATTTTTTTACCTGAAAATTTTTGAGGTTATTAATTTTGTTCTTGAGTACATTACTTCATTAAAGTATAGTGGTGTGGTTTTATTGAAAAATTTATAAAATTTTATCTGGTTCTGTGCTATTTTTTTTTCCTTTTCTTTAAAGGATTTCTTTTGTCAAAATTTTTATTTTTTACTGTATAAATTAAGTTTCTGTTGGTGATAATCTTCACCATAGCTTTTGGGTCTCTTCGCCCCATTATGCTTTTATTTTGGCAATTGTTTATAGAACAGGTAAATGGGTTGCTCTTCCAATATGCACAGTGTCGCTGTAAGTGCATATGTAAATAACTTACTTCATAGTTTCAACTTGCATATCAATCGACTGGAGAAAGTGTTTCTCAATTTTTACACATTGATACAATTTGTGTTAACTGAATTTTAATTAGTGAAATGTATTTTATTGTGAATTAACTGTATATTGTGCAAATTGCCTTTTACCCATTTTTATTCTTTTTGTTTGTGTTTTTATATGCATATACATTACTAGTTCGTATGTTTTTATATATCTGTGTACATCGAGCTAACAATTTATACCTATATTGATATGCATTATTATTGTCAGGGATTTGGCGATTCTTTCGGTCGGCAATGTTCTCTTCCAAATTTTTATTTGGCTTAAAAAAAAAAAAATTATTTTGGCAATTTTCAAAATTTTTTTTTGTGGTTTAGCAAACAGTGTTCAGGTAAATACTTTGAATGGAACCTTCCCGATTGATAAGGTTAGTGGTGACAAAAGCAATGTCCAGCCTTGTGTTCATCTTTTAATTTTTTTTGTTATTCTACAGGTGTGTCTAGGATTTTGTTAACAAGTGAGGTGAGTTTTGTGTATGCAAACTCAGGTTATGCATTCCGGACTGTATACCTTGAGGGGTAGGCTTGCTAAGTGTTTCTTGATAATTCTTCGGACCGAAGTCTGGTTTGTTTGAAATGTTAGGCCCCATTTTGTGATCTCTCCCGCATCCATTGAATTTTTACTCGCACTTTTTACTTAAAAAACAAAATTTTTTTTTTTCAAAAAAATTGTGTTTTTTAAATAGAGACGGGGGATTCTTGTTAGAGGTAATTTAATCTAAATTTTTATATTTATATTTTCATTAATATCTTAAAACATTTCTTTTTTATAAACTCATTCTATTTTGATATTTAATCAAACCCCCCTCCTCCTTTTTCTTATTTTTCTTAAACATTATTAATTAAAACTCTTGTTTTTAAAATCCAAACATTTGTATTTTTCTATAAGTCAAGACCACCCAGGGTCTTCTTTTTTCACTATGAGATAGTTTCCACGCAAACAACTTTTACTTGAAATTCTCACGTAAATTTAAGGGATCGTAAATTCGAAACACACACAGGCAGATTGGATAAAGTACAAAAGGCCTTTATAAGAAGTCATGGGAATAACTGAAGCATTATTGTCAGTTGTATTGTGTGCAACTTTTATTACCCTCAGAAAAGAGAGTCATAAAACTATTTCGAAGGCTTGTTAGGAAGATACATCAGTATATTGCTTTCGAGTCGTTGTTTATGGCAGGTGTCAGCGGGCGGATGGTTGTTTTCGTGGGACCCGACATACAGCTGTTTTTCAACGAAGCCCACGAGCACCTTGTTTCCAGGAATTGAGACAGGGAAGTTTTGGACGTAGAAGAACCCCACCCAATCAACGCTGAGTTTTTTCCCCCTCGTCCGTTACCAGGGGAACGAGAGATGGCTAGCAGCGGCAGTGATGTTGTGAAGCGTGGATAGTTCGGGTGTGTGTGGGTTAGGGGATTTTCCCCCCACCGCCGCCTGCTCGAGCGGTAGATTATTTTTTTAGTGAGTAGGAAGACGGACGATTACTAGGGAGTTGATAGGAAATGGTTGTATGCTACGCGGCCTGAAATGACGAGAATGATATGTTGTTGTTGGAGTAAAAAAAAAAAGGAGATGTTAAGAAGTCGAGAAGGTTTTTAGATGTCGAAGTGTTAGGACGTGCAGATTTAGTGGTCTATCGAGAGATGCGTTTGCCCTGGTAACAGACTCTGCTAGCGTTCTGCAAGATAAAACGAACAAAAAAAACATTTTTTGCAGTCTTTAAAGACTGATGTTTAGGAATAATCGTTGATAGAGATTAGCACCACTGCTCGTATTTGGAGCCGATGTGTAACTGGAGATTAACACGGAGTGGCTGAACATCGAAAATGGAAGTGAGTACACAGAGTAGTGACACTTATTTCCGGCTATGCACCATATCAGAAAAGTATTTCTGATTCATATTTTGGGGCAGAAACTACTCTACAGGAGCGTGTTATAAATAGTTACAGAATAGTTATTGGATTCGACTCCCGGTGTGGGAACAACAACTTCTTGTGAATAGTTTATTCTTGACTAACTTCATTTACATATATTTCCTTGTGCATATTGTCCTCTACCGTCTCGGATTCTGTTTAGACATTTTTGACTACTTAGTGTAGTAGCCAAGCATTGTGATCGTTACTAACAAGCCACTATGACTAGAACTTTTGTGCCTTAAATTCTCGAACTCGTGTTAGTGTGATAATGGAGTGAAACCAAACCTACCAAAGAATGACCAAAGCACCTCTAACATCACTATGTACTTTCTGTGGTAAATATGACATCAGTATTTTTAGTTAAATTTATCTGATTATAGTATATGATACTTCTGATTTTTGGATTAACCAATTTGTTAATGTTTTTGTCTATTATCATGACCTCAATACATTAGATTGCTATTATAATTCGTGAAAGCTATGAATAATGTGTTTCTGTCAATAAACAAAATAACTAAGTAAATTCCTTCTTTGTTTTCTTTATCTTATTAATTTATTTTAAATCATTTCAATAAGATTCATGTTCAGTAATTTTACTTTTTGTTAATCATTAAAATTTAATTGGGAATACTATGTATAGTTTGAGTTATCAGTTTAAAATGCATAGTAATCTTTAACTTAATTTATTCTATTGATTTAAATATTAATTCTGGTAAAATAAATAAATAAATTAATTAATTAATTAAAGTAAATTATTGTATTCTCTAGTCATGGAATTTCTAAATATTATTTTAAGCATTAAATCTAATAAAAAAATAAACTACTAATTTACTGGATGTTGAAATTTTTTTAATATTCAAATTATTTTATTTAATTAACTGAGACCTTTTACTATTCTTTAATTAATTACAGGACATACTTATCTGAATTTTTTATGTAAAGTAATTTTAACATTTTCATCTAAAGTCTTATGAGGAGCATTTTATAATAATGAATTACTTATTCAAAATTTAATTATTTACTCATGGTCTCTTAAACAAGGATTAATCTATACGATCACAGCTCCAGTGTTGCGAATTCTTGGAATTAATTTTGCATTTTTTTAATATTTGTCAAATATTATTTTGTTTAACCTATATCATCAATTTTATACCTCCCCTTTTTGTACTTTCTTTAAAAGAAAGATTTTGTCCCCTTTATTCCAAAATTCTCACTTAGTCTAAATTATAATGTCTATGAAAATTCCTTGTTGTTACCCTTCATATTAATTCTTGAATTCACAATGCTGATTGTTGGGGAATTGGATGTAGTGCAAATTGAGAATCTTGTCAGTGCTTTTAAATGATTAATTCTTATACTATTTTGAATTCAAAACTCAGAATTCAAGTAAATTTAAATTCTTTAAATTTTAATTGTTTCTGTTTAATTTAATCCATTTACTTTTTTTTTCTAAATTTATTTTAGTTTGAGAATAATTTTGTAAGTATGCATATTGACAGGATTCATTTCAATTTTTAGTCATAGGTAATTTGCACTCATTCATAATTTTTGCAAAAGGTAATAGTACCTAGGCAAGTAAACAAACCCCCAACAGAAACATGTCGATCATTAAATTAAAAGGTTTTTATAAAACATTTTGTATTCTACTTTTATCATTTAAGCATTTAAATATGTTTTTATTTCTGACTATATTAAATTTTCGCAGAAGAAATTTTAACTTCTCCAACAGTTTTCCTGTAGTTACAGTTTGATACAGTTTTCCATTCATTTTGCGCCATTTCAAATCAGTAAGATTGTATCCTGATCAACATATCTTTTTAAAAGATGTTGAACATATATATATATATAATATATATATATATATATATTAATTTACAAGAAAAGTTTATCGAAAAAACAAAATATCATTCACGACAAATCTCTTTTTCTTTGGGAAAGAATAATGTTTCCATTTACATTAAATGAGACAACTAAATATAAGAAATTAACATAACACTCTATTTTCCTTCTAGCAATAATTCTTCTTTTTCTTAACATCTATAAGTAAACATAGGCGTTTATTAAATAATTAAATGATTAAATTAATGATTAAAAAACAATCAAAAGTAGTTAAGCATTTTTCACAAAAGAAAAATCTTTTTCATTAAAAGGTACTGAAGCTAAATATGTGAGAGAAGTGTACGAAAAAGAATAATTCAAAAATTTCGAAAAATAACAATATTTTAATCTTACTATCACAGCCAGTATATGCAATGTTACTATGATGTCACAATGGTTACAAATTTACACAATCATAACAGTGACTAAAAAGTGTCATCCTTAAACCATCTCATTATTGAGGAAAGATGAATGAAGTTTCTTTTCACAAGCTGTACAATATACATGTAATATTAAATGATGTATAATAATAAAACAAAATAATAATATAATAACATAATAATACACATAATGTTTCAATAACAACATTTACAACCTGACAGTTAATTGTTAGATTTGCAAAAATTATTCCAAACTGTCATTTCAAACGACCATGAGACATGACGCATTTTGTTTCAGTCTTTCAGATAATTTGAAAATTAGCAAACAATTTATATGCTTTTGTATATCTCGTAGTTTTCTGTATCTATGAAAAAGGTGTGTTTTAGCTTTTTGTGCCAGAATACCCTGAAAATACAAAAAATTCAAAGTATCATATTGCGGTAAGTTTTTCTTGTAAAAGAATGGGATTATTTGACTATATTTCATAGTCGCAAAGAAACATTTATCTAAACATAATTTATAGGAAACGTGTGAAGTATAAAAATTAAATTTTCAATTTTAAAGCATTTATAGCATTCAAACTGCAATGAACTTATGATAAATGATTCCAAAACAAGTATGCAACATTTGGTAAATTTTTGTTGCTCAGAAACATTGTTTAGCTTACATATATTATGCAGCGCCAAGTTCTACCCCTAATCGCAAACATACAGTTCTTTCTAAAACTATTGCCATGGTTAAAAGTTATATTTGTTTTGAAAATATTTCGTAATTAGAAGAATTTGTCTATCATCCACAGACAAAGATATAATCGTTTTAACCTCTCTTTTGAATCACTTGATTTATATGAATGCTTTGGCGGGTTTCAACACTCTTTGGCGAGATTTCAGCATTATACTTTATTATTCTGAAAACAAGATAAAGCGTATGTACACTCATAATAACCATAGTGATGATTTCGCTAGTTAGCTGAGATTTTAATCGAAATAGAATCTAATAAAGTTACAAGCAACATTTGTATCGAATTTAACCCGCAAACTTAAAATTCAATTTCCTACAAGTAAAGTACAGTCGAATCCAGTTAATAAACTCCCAGTTAATGCAAATCCAGCTTAATACGCCACTTTTGTTCGATCCCTTTTAACGTGTTTTAACTGTGTTCGACTGTATTCACATTTCTTGAAAATCAGGTGTTATACGCGATCTCGCCTAATACGTAATATTTTCCCAATCCTTTCAAATGAGTATTAATCGTATTTGACCGTATTTTAACTTAACATCTGTTGTCATGGAATTATATGCTTTAACTACGTAGGGAATGCCGTATTTTGGACGTATGGCCAAATGTTGTGCATTCTTGACAGTAAATATATAAGTTTTCAAAACCTTAATATGAATCAGTGTGAATTGTTTAGTAACGTTTAAACAAGTAAGGATAAATATTCCAGCCAAAACAAAATATATGAAATTGGATATTTGAAAATAATATTTCATTGGTGGATATTATACATATTATCTTCCCCTGAAAACAAGATTGAATTACAAAAAAAATTAAAAATACAGAGGATTTAAGGGTGTATTAAAATCCAAATTGCTTATTTTGAGACACATTTTTAAATTAATTTTTGCTCTAAAAGCCATCCAATTGACAGGTTCTCTTATTCAGAAACTTTATAACGTCCGTATTGTCTCGATTTTTTGATAAAGGCAGAATATATCTCAAAAAATGCTGTCAAAGCGGAAATTTTGAACCGAATTTCTAGAAGCGATAACGCTGGAAACAAACCAAAATTATCGTACTGTGAAAATAATTGTTTGTAAATCAATTTCTAATTAATTGAACGAAAAATAAAAACATGGGTCCCTTATAAATCTCTTCATAAATCATGCTGCCAAGTTTCATGTTTTTATTTCTAAAAATCAGTCGGAAAATGTGTCTTAAAATTTTGAGTTGTTGAGCCTGGAAAAAATATGTTTTTGAATACCGCTTTAACAAATTATTTCATCAACTTTCAAACATTGAGCTTATATATGTAGTTTATTTTTATTTAAAGTTCTACATTGACTTCTTTAGAAATCCGCACGATAGCATGCGAAATACTAAACCAATATTAATCTAATTTGTACAGTGTATGGAATTTGCAAATACCTTAGGTGATCAACTCGCTATATGATCTACACACCTTTTAATACACTAAAAATTATTTTTGCTTTAAATTCATATCACAGCTGAAAAGGCACATACATCAGTTATCGCTCATACTCAGTCGTGTAACCGAATTATTTTGAGTATCTCTGTAAATTAACGATAAATTCTACGCATTCAATAATCTATAGAAATATGTTTTGTTGTTTACTTCAGTAATGTGTATCAATTTCATTATGTTTGAAATAGTGTAGCATCATTATTATACAATGCAAGCAATTTTCCCTTTATATCGTAATGTAAACGAAATATTTTTGGCGTCCTCGTAAACGAACAATGAAATGCTATATACTGTAAAGAAAGCATATTGACATCTACCTCAGATGCATATCAATATCATTGTGTTTGATTTATGATAACGTTGTTGTAGAAGAAATAAAGTTAAAGGAACTCTATTTTAAAAACAGCTAAAAATACTTATACTCAGGTCCAAAACATCTACCCGATGTTTGCGTCTGTTTTGAAGAATTAAAGATATCCCGTTTTACAAAGGTAGACATTTATTTCCACACAACAAATCAAATAAAAAACATATCTGCAATAACATTACAACGTCATTTCAACAACATCTGAGAAACTTCTAGACCATCTACCTTTTCTATAAAAATTAAAACGATAAAACATAAAGTTGCCACATCACAAAAATAAATTACAATAATAAAATAAAATCAACAATTCAATGAGTTTTTACATCAAGCAGATACAATAAAATAATGAAAAGCCATGTCACGCGAGCTAAAATTAAAAGGTTTATGCAACAAACGTGATCGAAATTGGCCGCAAACAATTTTTAACCCAAGTCCATAATGTAAACGAAATCGTTTGTGTGATCCTGTAATCGAACTGTACATGCGACACTCTTCCTTTTCAATAACGATCATGCTACAGTAAAACCCAATAACATAAATCAATTACATGGCAATACAGAATATGTACGAGAGTAAGCCACGGAAAGATGGCCAAACATACAAACACACATGCCAAGTCTTAAATACTTTTCAACTATTTTGGATAAGTGTTAAAAACAAGAAAATCAATCTATTTCTTCGATTGAGCTATATGGACTTCATTTTATTAATTTTCTTTTTAAATACATGCTAGAAAAGAAATTTAATGCAGCTATCAAAATGTTTTTTCTTAATAAACTATTTAAAGTATTTCGAATAAACTTTTAAGTTCCATTCAAATTCATTTATTGGAAACAAAACTTTTAAGGTTATTCCTGAAATCCAATATATTACGCACCTTCAAGCAATATATTTACATTTATTTGTATCTTTATGAATTTTAATTATTAAACAAGGTGAATTTGCTTGAAATTTTAACTTTTTATCGAAAACTATTCCCTCCCAAGAAAAATCAGGAATAAATGGGATTATACAGGGTGGCCATAAACTATTTGCCTGATTATAATAATTCATTGCAGAAAAACTAATATAATTAGGCATATGCTTGTTTCAATACATTGTAAAGGCATTTATGAAGTTTTTAATACAGCACTTACGTCAGTAAATTTCGAAGACTGTCAAGGCAATATTCCATTTCTCGAAACGTATTGCCCAACAGTTGGGCTGTCACACTAGACACAACATCTGTGATTCTGACCTTGAGTGTTTCAATAAAACACTCTGTGCTTTATGTACACCCAAAATAAAAAAATCTATAGGAGTAAAATCGGGTGAGCAAGGAGGCCATGGTGTTGGTCAATCCCTTCCTATCCATCTTCCAGGAAATTTATCAATTGAGAAAAAATAACTTATGCACATGACTTTTCCATAATACAACTTTTCCAGTATTACATTCAATGGTTATTCCTTAATAATTTTTTGTAATCAGAGAAAGAATTTTTGACCACACTGTATTATACGTTCATCAAATTTAATCGAGTATACTTTCGAAAATTTAATGTATTTGACGATTTATGCTACGTAATTACTTTCAATTTTAATTTCAATTACAACTTCAATTTAAAGCATAACAGGCTTTCTATTGTTATAAGATTTCTCAGTAATATAAATACACTTATTTCCTGTCTTGTTAATTAACGCCTACAAAATCGCAGTAAATATCATTAGTTTGAATATTTAAACGAGAAAGTAATTTTAGTACTTCACATTATCTAATTAAAGAAGTTGACTTAGGGAATGTTAAATAATATACTTTAGGTAAGGAATATCATATTCCAGGCATTTTTAAGATAAATTATACCTATAGATGTAACATAATAATAATTCTTGGTGTTTATCGTTAACTCTTGGTGATTATGTTAGCTATTTTAAATTAAATCTTAATTAATAAAATTATTTAACAGTACTGAATTTAACTTCCGTTTGGGAAAAGAAAAATGTAAATAAGGATTGATTTTTTCCATTGTCATTTTTGTTTCTTTTTTCTACGATTTTCATAGTTTTAATATAAAATTGGATCTATATATTTTGCTTTTCTGATGCACTTTTTGTTGACAATTGTTCAAACATCTTGTGCAAGATTAGAAACATGGGTTTATTTAGAAAAATGTAATGTATTTCAATTATATGATATTTTTATTTCTATAGAAAATCCTCATTATTCCATCATAGTTTTTAGATATGTTTTACTTTATATTTTACATACTAACGTACCTAAACACTAGGACGTTTTTATGAATGCATTCTATCAAAAAATAATGAAATTGATATAAATGAATTATGTTAAAATTTTCTAAATAAAACTATGTTTATGATCTTAAATAATAGTATTTAAACAGTCTATAAAAAAAGTCAATATAAGTAGTAGTATATACTTCTACATTTATAAGATAAAGTAAAAAACATGTCCGAGAGTGATGCTAATGTCATATTGAAGGCGGAATCACCTGACCACTAAATTTAGATTTTACTGCATTTTTTTTAACTTCTAGTATTTGCAAAAATTCATTTTTTACACCGTCCAATAGGAAAATAAATGTTCCTTTAAATACAATTTTTTTTAAAGCTATATTTGAATTTACTGATTTTTAAAGGTTGTTGGAAAAGAATTTGACGGAGAAGAACTTATTCGAAGTACAAATATGTGCTTAGCAAAGCAAATAAAAACATGATAGTATACCGTGGTCATGCTGAAACTGTAATTCATTTTATTTAACAACAATTCTTTATTAAAAAAAGTTTTGGAATTACAATTCATTTTATTTGGTATTTAATATATTTTTTAAATGTTATATTTATCTTAAAGATAGCAAATGCTCCATTTAATCAATGTTTACCTTAAAAAAACTAACATAATAAATGTAAAAAAAAATCACTCGCGTATTTAGCAACCCATTATTTTGTATTCTAAGAAATGGAGAAAAACGAGTAAAATATGCCAGTAAAAACGGCATATAAATTAATGTAAAAATAACAATATCTATACATATATATAATTATTTTATTATTATGTATAAATATGTTTCGTAGGTACATGTATACATATAGAATGTAATTTTTATTTACATTCCAGTTGTGTTATAACATCCTGGATAATAGTAAAATAATTTGACACAAAATATATACTTACAGCATACAATGGAAGACATTTAACGTGGGAAAGGGATTATGTTATCCCAATACCCAAATTACAAACAAAAATATACAAGTGATATTCACTCGATACCCCCAAACGCATCTGCATGTTTGTTCTCCGCCCCCCCCACCCCATTTTATCAATTGAAATGATTATAGCAGTGCATGTATGAGTAAATAATTTTGTATATGTTGAATTTTCGTGACTTTTATTTCTATTCTAATTTGATTACAGCAACTTCGCTTAAAGTGAAAACTTAGTTATTACATTACGAAATGTTTGCACTTTTTTTTACAATTTCTTTGTTTCTAAAAATACAGATTGCAAATAATCCACGAAATTCGACGCAATATACATATCACATGACGCAACATACATGTCATATATTACAAGAAGGCGGGATTTCGGAAACAAACAAATTTTCTATGCCACAACAGAATCTTCAAAAGAACTCCAAAAATGGCGTTCCCAAACACAGAAATACTTTGCGAATAATGCAAAGATGCTCCAGTATTGGTGTTTGATGCAAATAAAGAGAAATATACACAACATAAATTGTATATCCATATTTGATTCAGTTTTACCACGAAATGAAGTGTTTTTTAACCCAATTTTGGAAATGATTCAACGACGAATTACGAGAGAAATTACTCCACAATTTTTAGAGCGTACTACTTTGGGTGGTGCAATATATATGTATATATAGTACAGTGCTTAAAAAATCGTTTTCACAGTATATCGATATTACCCTTGCAAACCTCCCATTTAAGAAAACGGTATGGTATTGGCCAATCATAGGGAATTCATTTAGTATGTGGATATTTTATGGCGTGGGTTATGAACGAGATTCGAGCTTTCACATTTACTGTTACAGTGATAAAATTTCAAAAAACTTACAATAATGACACCCAGTGTTTTTCACTGAAAACGGATCTTTACGGTGAAAAACCATGAATTTCGTGACATAAAATAAACACAAAGGAATCACAACAAATAATTATATCGCTGCAAAATCACAACAAATATTTATATCAAATAGGGTATGAACACAGAAAATAGAGACAATGGCATAATTTCTGAAATAAATAATTTAGATATTTGAGATATTAGCAAATTAGTAGAACAGGAGTAAAGGAACTAAACGGATCACAAATGCCTGACTATTACTTTTGCCCGTTTAAAATTTATACGTACTTTTGCCCGTTATATTTACGTACGATGTTTGCATTTTAGTGTAACAGTGTGTCATATTTTGGATTTTTCTGACGTAATATCCTATTATTTCTGAGCCTGGAATATGATTGCTGGAAGATGTCTGTTGCAAGGTAACTGTAACAAATATGTATGAATAATCAGTATTATCTTCTGAAATTTTTTTTCTAGGAATAATTGTGATTTATTAATGAGTGTATGCAATCACCTAAGGTATTAATCTCGAGGGCTTTCTTTTCATTAACTGTAATTTTGTATTTTTGTAAATAATGTTTCTTTCAATAAAATGTGCTACTTTAATTTCAATATCCTTTTTTGCATCATGTTTGTTTTTATTGGTAGACTATTTTATTGATTAGAACTATTAAGAATTTATAAATGTCTATAATGACTTATTCAATCATTAGATGTTAAGATGAGTCTACGAAAAATATCATTCCAAAATAAATTAGTATTTAAATAATTTATGACCATGACTAGAAAATATGGACGATCATAATTGCAGTAATAAAATAATGAGTGTTGAGCTAGTTTAGTATATATCACCAATTGAACACAGGTGTCAGTTTTTATCTCCCAGCAACTGAGTACAAAAACACGTAAATATAAAAAATGGCTATTAGCACATCATTTGTGCAGTCTTTCTACTGCATACGTTTTTGCAAATTATAATCATATTTTGGTGCAACAGACAAATTATTTTGGTTGGAAGAAATGTTATAACGATAAATTCAAGCAGTGCTAGTTGAATAAAGGTAAAAAAAGTTAAAAGTTAAAATATAAATATAGATAAAAAAGTGAATCGTTTGAGTGATCTTTCGATTCTTGGAGTATTTGTAAATCTTTTTCATACTATTTAGAACACTGCAAAACCGTATTGTGCTGTGAAGATAACAGAAAAAAAGTATATAAGCAGAATGTGTATATATATATATATCATATTTTACTGCATGCGCGCAGATGTTGTTAAAAGACTACGCAGCATGGTTAAGAATTGATCACTCAATGTTAAAGCGGTGGTAATGTACACTACAACAGACATTTTAAATAGAGAACTAGGAACACAGTCCTTTTTTTCAGTGAAAAATGCAGGGTTTCTCATTCAAATCGGAACCCAGATTTTTGTGCATGTCTTTATGAATAATAGGGATATTTTAACGAATTTTTCAACACAATTAAACACAATTTCAACACAATCTTGTTTCTGAGAAATACAATAAGACTACAAAAAAGATTAAACGCATAAAATGTTCATCAGTTAGTTCGTATGTAACGTTAATTACAATACAAAATACAACGTCTAGTGCATGCTATTTTGCTGCGGAGAATGACCACTTCTACCGTTTCTCGTGCTGACATTACATTTCACAAAATGAACTTAAATTTGTCGAATTTCATTAAAATCTTTTCATTATTCTTAAAGTTACAAATACAAATCGGGGTTCCTATTGGAGTGAAGAATGCTCTATTTTTAAATGAATAAATAAATTACGATTCTGGTTTCCCAAATAAAAATTGTTTGTTGTAGCCACTAAACTCTACCACACCGTAGAATTTGAATGATCGATTTTGCATCATCATGTAAAATGTAAATTATTACACGGAACATTACTGGAAGTTACTGAAGTAAGATTTTTCCAAAATACAGGGTGATTCTGCACTTCTGAGAAGGGTATGTTACTCAAAGACGAATCGAATTACCCTACAGGTTTAGAAACGCAATCGTAATGCCATAGAATCTGATGTTGGGGTACACGTAAAAGTCTGTAATACTATTCTGTTTTATTCTCTTTAAATTTTTTTTAGTCACATGGAAGCTTTTGTGTACGAAACATCCGTTTATTGTGCGTCTTTCCCATGTATAAGGGTAGCTGCCAAGGCCGTCTGAGAGACGCCTGCTATACTTAAAAAAATACAGAGTCTGAGCAATTTGATAACAAGCTTTTGTTGCAGCTGATGGCCGAGATATCTTTTGTCACTTCCCTTACTAGCGCATGTGTTAAGTTTTAATGAATAAAATAATATTTTTCATTTCACTCATTCTTCCATTTCTCGTCTTCTTTTTTCAGCGCACGAGTACATACGGATGCTGTTTTCGACACCACATTGCTATCTGATTCCGATTGATATTTCTTTTACTTATCTATCTCAGAAGTTTATACATCACGCAGTATTGGATACCCATGTATTGACATTTCCCATAGACATTTGTTTGCAAAATTTTAAGATTCCTTAATATATTCTATTCAGATCGCATCAAAGACATATTTCGTAATAATTGCGATGAAATATCATGGAATATTGTAGTAAAATATATATAGGGAGAAACATTTCTTTCATCAAGGCTTTTATTGGAACATAATTCATGCATTGAATAGAAAATCAAGTAAATAGAAAAATAGATATTAGCGTATCATTTATGCAATCTTTCTGACGCATTTATTTCCACAAATTCTATTTAAGCTGTTTATCTTTTGGTAAAGCAAACACTTATTTTGATAGGAAGAGAAAGATAGAACGATAAAGTCAAACAGTAGAATAAATGTATTGATCACAGTGAATGGTTTCAAGAATCTTTTGATTCTAGAAGCATCTATAAATATTTTCCAGACAGTCTAGAACACCGCAATGTCTAATTTTGTTATGAAGATTACACAAACGATA
This sequence comes from Maratus michaelseni, assembly GCA_963931845.1. Taxonomy (NCBI): domain Eukaryota; kingdom Metazoa; phylum Arthropoda; class Arachnida; order Araneae; family Salticidae; genus Maratus; species Maratus michaelseni. Next base: position 249,196,960 of record OZ007596.1, on the reverse strand, counting down.
TATTTACGAAGAATGTTTACTTTTCAGATCTTATTGCACTCAAACAGAGGCTGTTATATGCATATAGGTTCAGAATGAGTACATTGAATATTGCTAACATTTACAGAACAATAATATTGCAAATATATTGGAAATTTCCATAAAGATTTTTTTTGTAAAACTTTATGAGTTATGAATATATTTAAATAATTTATTCTACTCATATCGTATAAAAGATATGTTTTAGGAGAATTATAAAATACCATGCAGTTCTATGGGAGATAAATTTATGACAGAAAAAATACGTAAGGTTGAAAGTTTGGAAAATACGAACTTGGCATAATAGCGTTAGTTTCCGAATAATAATGATATGTGTGAAAGCGAAACATTAAATTTATTTTTAGTTTTCGAAATGCATTTGGTATCAGTGAGAAAAATTTGAAATTTAAGACAGCAAGTATCCGTATGAAAATTTTGCATGGTTTTTGACATGTTGAAAAGCATTTAAAGATGGATAAGCGTCAGTGTGTTCGCTCAGTCTGAAAAAAGATAGGGTTGGTTCCTCCCTGTTGTTAAAGTGCCTAAGATATGTGCATTATAGTAAAAATGTAAAACTCTACATTTTTATTGTAGCAGCATAAATCACACACTGAGTATAAAAGCACGTAAATATGAAATGGCTCCTCAAATTATATTCATACTGTTTATCTTTTGGTACAACAACCAAACTTACATTGGAAGGAAGTACAGAATGAAGTACATAAGAAGTACATATGAAGTACAGAACAAGCAACAATAAGTTACGTGTCAACGAATAGTACACTTTCATAGATGATATAAGGAACATGAAAAGCATAAACTGGCTCTGCTAATAAGGTATTAAAATTTCCTGTAATTATTTTTTATTTTACTATTTATTAAGCTTTTTAGGCAATAATTTTGCTGTATGTCTTTCTAACATTGTTTGATTCCCTTATTATGCGTTATTATGACGCAATGAAACACCTGCATATCGTGTTCTTTAATTTACTAACAGTATGAATAACAAAAAAACAAATGTCGTGGCTGTTTAGTTCTTGTGAAATTAGAAGGTTATCAGTATTTTTTAAAATTAAATTTACTATGTCTTGGGTATTTTTCTGGATGCAAATATGCAGAGTCTACGATAAATTTTTAGGACAGTTTATCTGTCTTTTTACCACTCTCTGTAGCACTAAGTAATTAAGATTGGGGTAAATTAATGATAAATTATTCGTTCTCCACTATGGTGTATATTCATGCCTCTATGGAAGTTAAACTTATGCTTTTCATCTTTCCTCTTGAATTATACATAAAAATATCAATTTTCGATAGTTTCTACTCTTGAAATATTTTAGTTTTTTTTTGTCAGAAACCTTACTATTACAAAATAATTTATTTTATTTATGGCTTATCGCTCTAACAAACTATCTGTTGCCTCAATTTAGGAGGCATATACATATCTACAACATCTTAATCAATGATGACTTTTCTGAACATCTTTTGTCGCTGAATGTATCTTCAAATTGTAATTACTTGTCCATAATTGTATATTTTAAGTTCAGAGATAGAACTTCATCTTTACCTTTTCACTTAGAAAATCTAATTTCCAAATCCGAATTTTCAATTTTCAATATTTTTTTATAAAATTAAGGCCTCGATAAAATTATGAAGGTACTCATTTTTAGATGTTTAAAAACAAAGAGAGGAAAAATAGAACATTCCTATTGCTCTTTTAAGATAAACATACATTGTAAAAATACAAATATTTCTTAACCTACGAAAATATAATGCAAATAACCACGAACGAAAATGTACAATAACTTATTTCGAGTTAACCATGATTTAGAAAAACGTTTTTTTACCATTTTCTAATGGTATCTGGTCTGTTATTTGAAACAGCTCGACAAAATAAGCCGCAAGTAATGGAAATTCAAAAAACTTGCATACATAATTAGACTTTTATTATTTTAATACAATGAAACTGATAAGTAAATAAATAATACGAGTAGTAATTTGTTTTTTTCAACGGAGTGAATATATGTCCGTTTTGAGAGTCGAACCCACAATATTTTTTCTTTAATTACCAATGCTTCTTCAATTGAGGTATCTGGGCGATATCCTACTCAACACAATTCACCCAAAGAACCATTTTGTAATGACATCTGGTCCAGCTCGACAGATTAAACCATAGTTAGAGGAACTCCAAATAAACGTGGAAATGTAATTACACTTTTATTATTTCAACACAATCAAACTTATTGGTAAATAAATCATATGAGTAGGAATTTTTCCAACTGGATGAAAATGTGTCCAGGCCGGGATTGAACACAGAATCTTTTGGCTTTAATTGCAAAACTCTTACAATTTAGCTATCTGAACGACATCCCAGTAAACCCAATCATTTTGTAATGACATCTTGTCTGTTATTTGAAACAGCTCGGCATCATAAATTGCATTGAAAGGAACCCCAATAAACGATGTATATTTAATTACACTTGTATTACTTTAGCACAATCAAAGTTATTGGTAAATAAATCATACGAATACCAACTAGCTCAATTAGAATATCATTGACAATTAAATCCAAAAGGTTCTGGGTTAGAGTCCCGACCTGGATACATCTCCACTCAGTTGAAAAAAATATTATTCGTATGAGTTATTCACCATGAGTTTGACTGTGTTAAAACAATAAAACAAACTTTCTTTTTATAAATGCTTCTTTAAGACACAAAAACATTAATTTCTGAGGATTTTAAATATAAAGAACGCTTTTCGTAATCGTCGGTAATTCAGAAGAGGTTATTATATATTTTTGTTCGTGGTTATTTCATATTTTCCTAGATTAAGAAACATTTGTCATTTTTACAGTATATTTACTATACTGCTTACCATATAAGTTAGGCTGCTTTTAGTCTTATATTAATTAATAACTCATAAACAGAGGATAGATAAAATTTGCGAAATAATACATTATTTTTGTTTTATAAATTTCATATTAAAATCTATTTCAAAATGAAATTTAATATTTACTTTTGATGTGTAAAAATGAGATTTTTCAACTGTTAATGGTTTTAATTTTACAGCTATAATAATTTGTAGCACTTTTACATAAACGTATAGGAAATATTTCATCTGATGGCGGACTGAAAACAAATAGTAGGTATAGTTTAAGCAATATTATCATTATGCTTCTCCTCACATAAAATCAAGCCCCCTCATCCCCGCTATAGATATAGAATGCACTGTTTTATTGATTGCATTTATTTGTACTCTATGAGAAGTTAATAAACTATAAACGAGACAGGTGTATATGCGAAATTGCTTTGGAAAAACATTCTATTACAAAGGTGGTAAACATCGTACTTATAACATCATGCAAATGAAGTAACTTCTACAAGTATTTTCTTATCCAATATAATATACAATTACATTTTATATGACACGATAGCACAACTGCTATATGATACGGGATTGGATATTTTATATATACATAAGAAAGTTTATGATTCTACTGGATTTGTTTTTAAAATGTCAGTTTTTTACATGAAACGGCATACTTTTTCATTTTGATAAAAATGTTTTCTGTTATCAATATGATGATTTAAATTATAAAACCTTATGCTTTCATATATATATCATTACTAAATTATAACTGTATCAAAAAAGTTAAATTTGAATGAATATAAGAAACTTGTCGTATAATAATTATATATTTTCTATTTGGTAATAGTTGTTTTAAACCTAAATGTTTTTTCTACTTACCATAAGATAATGTGGTTATGTAAATATTACATACCTCACAGTTATTACGTCAATTACAATCAAGAATTGTTCTGTGGAATGCTTGATTGTAATTGACGTAATTTTACGAAGTTCCTGCGGAAAGCTACATAATCATTCTTTCCCAGAATTACTCAACTTTTACTTACTGACTGAGGGAAAAATTCCTTTCTGAATGCAACAGAACCTTTTAACTATGATTACCTTAGACAAATAAATGTACAAAACATATTCCTGGTTTTATTCGATTTTTTCAAAAATAGAAAACGAAATAGTTATCTTCTTGCTTATATAGTCCATTTGTCCATTTTTATATTTAGTTATTTTCCTTTTTGAAATTTTTTTCTGTTATATACAAGATGTTCCAAGATTTAGCCGACAAATTGATAAGAGTGACAGAAGGCATGAAGAGGATGAAATCTTATTATAGAACATGGGGTCGCAAACCAAGTTTAGTGGGAGAAAATCGCAAAAATATTTATGAAGGGTGTGATGTCGAGTGGAACAAAAAATACCAATAATAAATAGAAAAAATATTATTTTGACATAAAGCATGATTACAATGCATTACAGTTCAACGTCAGAAAGGAGACGACGAGATATTTTTTATAGAAATATGTTTTAACGCGTTCGGCAATCCTTCGTTCATCGATGTCATCTGTGCGCGACCTTCGTGGCCGCAACTTCGAACAATTTCTATAAAAATGTGTTGTCGTATTCTTTCTGAGGTTGAACTGCAATGTACTGTAATCATGCTTGACGTCATATAAGTGTTTTTTCTACTTATTAATGGTCCTTTTCGCTCCACTCAACGTTACACCCTTCATAACTATTTTTGAAGTTTTCGCCCACTAAACGTGGTTTGCGACACCATGTTCTATAGCAAGTTTTCATACTCTTGATACCTTCTTTCATCCCTCTTAATTTATCGGTCGAATTGTGGAACATCCTGTACATTTGTTTTTATTTAAGTGTTCATGTTAATTGAGATCGGAAATACTAATTGAGTTCATATGATAAATTAACATACTTAAAATTTTCCGAATAAGGTATCGTATATATATGTAGATAGGTAATCTACAAAAACAACTTTTCAAAAGTAAAAAAAGGCCAAGCGTAAAAAAAAAAAAAAAAAAAAAAAAAAAAAAAAGTTGTGGCTAAAAAATGGTGTGATATCAAATTTCCAAGCTATTATATTGCTTATTTAACTTTTTCCATTAAATAAGTTATCATATATATAAGTCGAGTGCCTACGTATATGTTAATAGAAATCGTTTTCTCCTGTACTAAATACATCCTAACGAGTTTCTGAAAATTCAATTTTTTTCAAGTTATGCATGATGGGCTTGGCGGCCATCTTTGCATATTATTCACAAAATTCTAACCACCCAAATCCGTAGTTAAAATCCGAAGTTCAAAATTGTTATTTAAGCAAATATTTAAGAGTTTCATTTATAGACTTGTATGCTCTGAAAATTGTGTCTTATGATAATGATGACTTATCTTAAAGATTCATCTTATGATTTATTTTTTAGAGTAATTATTAATTTCAAACTAGTAAAAATCAATTTATCAAAATATCAGTCTTATCTAATTTATCTGTCCGTAGTTAGAATCTGAAGTTCGAAATTTTTATAAACATATTACATTGCAAACATATTACGCTTTTACTTTAGAAATTTGGGTGCTTAGAAATATGGAAAGATGACCGCCAAGCCCATCATGCATAACTTGAAAAAAATTGAATTTTCAGAAACTCGTTAGGATGTATTTAGTACAGGAGAAAACGGTTTCTATTAACATATACGTAGGCACTCGACTTATATATATGATAACTTATTTAATGGAAAAAAGTTAAATAAGCAATATAATAGCTTGGAAATTTGATATCACACCATTTTTTAGCCAAAACTTTTTTTTTTTTTTTTTTTTTTTTTTTTTTTTTTTTTTTTTTTTACGCTTGGCCTTTTTTTACTTTTGAAAAGTTGTTTTTGTAGATATCATTTCTTTTTTTTAAATATATTGAACATAATTTAAATAATCTAAACATGAGAAATAATTTAAAATTACATTTTACTTTCAGTCTTTGTTTAAAAGGTTAACTAGAAATAGCAGTAGATTTTTCAATTAAATTAATTACACTCTTAAAAAAAACATACTAAATGTGGCTTGTTATAATACTTGTTATCCTCCGTTAAAAAATATTATTGACTAATCCATTAAATGAATAAAAATGGAATACGTACATAGCGTGTCAGCCCTGCATTTGAAATCAAATGTGATATCACGCTCTTTTATTATTAGCACTAGCTGGCTTCGCCCGCTAGCGGGCCCCTAACTTACACCGGGGCCTCAATCCTTTTAAAACCTCGAATAAGATAAACCACGAACCTCCGACCTGGTTCCACGCTGCTTTCGGCACCGGATAATCCCTTAATTTGCACATCGAATTGTATAAACATCTAAACAAACGAACTTCCGACACGGGTCCCGGCTGCCTTCGGCACCGTATAGCAGTCGTGCTGCGCACGCTCAAGTTCTATCTTCCACGACCAGGTAGCGCAATCTGTTCTATACAAACCTCGGGCACTGAAATCGTTAAGGCTATAGATGTCGAGTCGAATGAGCTATACCCCGTCGTGATCTAGCCCATAGAACCAGAGATAGGAAAGTGCCCCTTGGTGGTGAAAAAACGAACTAAAATCGGAAAGCTCTATAGATGTCGAGTCGAATGAGCCATACCCCATCGTGATCTGACCCATAGAAACAGAGATAGGAAAGCGCCCACTGGTGGTGAAAGCTAATCGCGTTTGGGGGGGCAAAGTGGGGGATGAACACCGGAGATGCGTAATAAGATTAGGCGGTCACAGACTTTTCCAACGATGTATCACATGAGGGATATGTGCAAAATTCAGAAAATACCTCCCCCCCTCACACCTGCATAATTTGATTAAGCGTTCACAGACCTTTCCAACGATATATCACATGAGAGGTGCCTACAAAATTTAGAAAAGTGTCCCCTTTGGGGGGAGGTGAAAGTGGGAGGATGGACCCCGAAGATACATAATATGAATAAGCGGTCACAGGCCTTTCGAACAATATATCACATGAGTAGTGTCGGGGGGGCGCAAAATGTGGGGGTTTCACCTGTGGTGCATAACATGAATAAGTGGTCACAGTCCTTTGTAACGATATGTGACATGACGGATATCGTTAAAATTTAGAAAAGTGTAACCCCCCCCCCTTGTGTAGGCAAAACGCGCTCCGCCCCTCCCTATAATTTTTGACGCAGCTTTATTTTTAAAATTTACGTTATGTGTTATAAAATATCGTAAAGTTTCAAACAGATAGCCTTATTATACTTCCTAATTTTGTTCACGCTCCTCCCAATCCTCTCCCCGAACTGTGACGCGCCATTCTTTTTTATAAATTTTTTATCATGTGTTATAAACTACCTTAAAGTTTAAAACAGATCGCATTGGAATTTAATATATTTGCTGAAATTACTATTATATGTAGAATAATATAGAAATAAACCCTCCTTTAGATTGTGATTGAGATATATGAACAATTTTTAGAATTTATGAAAGCTGATTTTTATTTATTTATTTATTTATTTATCTATTTATTTATTTTTTGTTTATTTATTTATTTATTTATTTATTGCATTGCCCTGTGCATGTTTGGAATTTCTTAGCAATTTCTTAGATTTACATTATTTTATTCAATTAAACATTGTACTGTTACAATAAATTTAAATGGAAACTTCACTTCTAAAACAAAAATAATTTAACAACTGGATTTCATTAATTTATAGAAAAATGACGTGAAAGGTATTCCTGCGAACGAAATTTTTTTTAGAAATAAATGAATCACATTTAATTCATTTCAAAAATTTTGTTTACGTTTGGAAAGAAATTTTAAATGCCGATAACTCATAATGTATACATTTTAGAAGGTACATCTTCCCTCAAAAACTAATTTATTTTTAAAGATCTTTCAAACACGTATATTATATATTTAAAATATTTTTTAAAGCATAAACACTACGTCTGATTACTTTATTTTACAATATTATAAGAACACGCATTTTATAATTAAATATTAAATACACTAAACAAACATTAAATACACTAAACAAACACGAGTGAAAAATTGACCTGGGCCAGGACTCGAACCTGGGACCTTACGCATACCGTGCCGACGCTCTGCGACTGAGCCACCCAGATCGATACGCTTGACGGGAATTTCTCATACTTATTCTTGTTGGAAACAGTCATCTGCCACAGTTTGCAATCATATTTAATTGTTTGATAAAATGTGTGTTCTTATAATTATGAAGTTTTATTTTTTTTTAATATCTTCAGAAGAAAATGGCTGACTTGCAGATGAAATTTGATGTTGTTATAACTTGTAACTGATTTGTGCTATTATAATACAGACTAGCCGCCACTGGCAACCAGTTTGGTCTCCCTTAAATGTATGTTAAGTACTGTAACACGTTACTTTTATTCATAATTTATTTTTTCCGTAATCCTTCGCCAAACCGGAAGATTCTAATAGACAAATCAGAAACTTTTGCGATCATGGTAGCATTTCGCATATTTTTTGTTGTTATGTATTTCGTCTTTCTTGACAAAAACCGCTTAACCAACTTAAGCGTTTATGCTTCATATCCGTTTGCTTATCAGTAGCAATATGTTTGCTAATGAGGAGATTCTTAAACATATTAAGTAGTTTTCCGTAATTGGATCCATTGCCAAATGGCGTATTTTAGTTAATACGATTTGGTGCATTGAAGTCTATTTTGTGAAAGTCTTTAATGATATCCACATTTACACTGAACCATATTGTTGCCAATATTCTTTTGTTTGTTTGTTTGTTTGTTTCTCGCTAACTTTGGCTGTAGACTTGATTACGGAAGATTAGAAAATCTATCATTATTCTCATTTAAAACGTCTTGAATAATGTTACATAATCGGGGTGCATATTATAACACTTAATTTTCGAGTATGGTTTGGTGAAACATTGAACTTTTGGAAGCCAGTTTTGATAATCACATTCCTTTTAAACCACATTTGCTGTCAGCACTTTTGACCCGTGGCGTAGAATCTTATTAAAATTCACGAACTTCCTTCTAGACGCCGGTCTCTGTTCGACTCTGTTTTTCTCTGCTCTCCTATTTTGATATAGTTTAGGAGTTTTCACAACTGCATAATTCCCTTACTTTGGCATTTCTGCTTAATGTCTACTGACTATTAAGATCCGTAACTTGTAAATACGCCACGCCAACATTACCGCCTATAATTCTAATTACAGCAACCCGTTTTTTCTCTCTATATTGCCACTCTATAGTTAATATAGTGCCTCGGTGCGTCTACGACAGCTGTTCCATCAGAACATTTGATTTCAAAATCAAAGTATCGTTTCTAATTTGCACACGCGAAAAATAAAAGCTGGTATTGGCGATTTTAAATATGCTATTGGCGAGATTTGCGCCCAAATAACACAAAAGTACTTAATGATGTTATGTATTTTGTAAATGTATATTAAATTACTGTTTTGAAAGCGATTGGTCATTAATAATGGTAAATATGATTGGTGATTAACAATCATTTTCAGTGGTCTCTCTTCCTTGCACGTATAATACATAAATACCAAATTAACTGACAATTTGTTTCAAAATTTGATTCATTAAATATCATTACAGGAGTTGTATTTGTTTACATTCAGCTTACATCAAGAAAAGATAAAGAATGAAGTTGAGTTGTATAGCACATAATTATGGTAAACTTTGATTGTGTCACTGGTACGAATTATTTTTTTGAAACCAGGCAGCGCTCCAAAAAAATTTTCACGGAAAACTTACTTTACGAACGATTATCTCCATGGTTTAAACCTTCACGACGACTGAATCTTTTTTTTTTTTTTTTTTTTTTTTGTTTACTTTCATGGATAGAGAATTTCAACTGCGAGGCTAATTTCAACTGAAGTTATTGAAGAATATATACATAATTGAACGTAAGTCATCTCTCAAATATTAATTTATGTTGAACGATGTTTCTAAAAATGTAACATTTATTAAGTTTTATTCGGAAAAATAATTTTGAATAAAAATGGCCGCCTGGCATATGAAAAAGTGAAGCGGGCATTCCGGAATTGTTGATGACAGTCACATGACTTACGGTTTTATTATAGAGACTAGCCGCCACTGGCGACCAGTTTGGTCGCCCTTAAATGTATGTTAAGCATTGTAACAAATTATTTTTATTCATAATTTATTTTTTTCCTTAATTCCTCGCATAACTGGAAAAATCTAATAGACAAATCAAGAACTTTTGCGATCGCGGTAGCATTTCGCATATTTTTTGTTGTTATGTATTTCATCTTTCTTGACAAAAACCGCTTAACCCACTTAAAAATTTATGCTTCATGTCCGTTTGCTTATCACTTGCAATATGTTCGCTAATGCGGAGATTCTTAAACATATTTGGCGCAAAACAAAAATCGCGCCAACCCCGGTGCGTCCGTGACAGCTGTTTCAATTTAAAATACATGACGTTCACATTTTTCGTTTAAAATAGAAAATAGAAAAATAATAATCATAAATCAAAACATTTGATTTCAAATTAAAGTATCGTTTCTAATTTGCACGCGCAAAAAATAAAAGCTGACAATTCTTTTCGAAATTTGATCCATTAAATATTATTACATGAGTTCAACTTACGTCAAAAAAGATCCGGAAATTGAGTTGTATGGAACAGAATTAAGGTAAACTTTGACTGTCTCACTGGTGCGGATTATTTTTTTTTACGCCAGGCAGCGATCCAAAAATTCATGGTTTAATATTTTAAACATTCACAACGAATGAATCTTTTTTCTTTGTTTACTTCCATAGATAGAGAATTTTAACTGCGAACCTAATTTAAACTGAAGTTATTGCAGAATGTATACATAATTGAACGTAAGTCATCTCTCAAATATTAATTTATTTTGAACGATCTTTCCAAAAATGTAATTTTTATGCAGTTTTATTTGCAAAAATAATTTTGAAAAAAAAATGGTCGCCTGGCATATGAAAAAGTGAAACGGACATCCCGGAACTGTTGATGACAGTCACATGACTTACGGTTTTATTATAGAGACTAGCCGCCACTGGCGACCAGTTTGGTCGCCCTTAAATGTATGTTAAGTATTGTAACAAATTATTTTTATTCATAATTTATTTTTTTCCTTAATCCTTCGCCAAACCGGAAAAATCTAATAGACAAATCAAGAACTTTTGCGATCGTGGTGGCATTTCGCATATTTTTTGTTGTTATGTATTTCATCTTTCTTGACAAAAACCGCTTAACCCACTTTATAATAAATTAATCATTGTGTGTGTGTTTTTAATATAAAATAAACTATTTCATAATAAAATAAAAGTATATGCTGTTTTAGTAATCTCTAATAGGTACCTGAAAATGGGATTTTCTCGCCAAAATGGCGCAAAACAAAAATTCCGCCAACCCTGGTGCGTCCGTGACAACTGTTCCAATTTAAAATACATGACGTTCACATTTTTCTTTAAAATAGAAAATAGATAAATAAGAAATATTATCATAAATCAAAACATTTGATTTCAAAATTAAAATATCGTTTCTAATTAATACACACGAAAAATAAAAGCTGACAATTTGTTTCGAAATTTGATCCATTAAATATTATTACATGAGTTCAACCACGGAGTTCAACTTACATCAAGAAAAGATCCGAAGGAAGTTGAGTTGTATGGAACAGAATTATGGTAAACTTTGACTGTCTCACTGGTGCTGATTATTTTTTTTTTTACACCAGGCAGCGGTCCAAAAATTCATGGTTTAATATTTTAAACGTTCACAACGAATGAATCTTTTTTTTTTTGTTGTTGTTTACTTTCATGGATAGAGAATTTGAACAGCGAACCTAATTGAAACTGAAGTTATTGCAGAATGTATACATAATTGAACGTAAGTCATCTCTCAAATATTAATTTATTTTGAACGATCTTTCTAAAAATGTAACTTTTATGCAGTTTTATTAGAAAAAATAATTTTGAATAAAAATGGCTGCCTGGCATTTGAAACAGTGAAGCGGCATCCCGGAACTGTTGAGGACAGTCACATGACATACGGTTTTATTATAGAGATGGTACATGGTCGTTGGCGGGTTTTATCTCTGTTTTGGCATAATTTTTTAATCGCCAAGTTAATTAACAGTTTTTTGCTAATTAAGGATAGAAAATAATATTTTTTTACACTGAATTTTATAAAAGCACATAGATTACGTAATTACTTGTCCAAAAATGCAATCCTTTTTTTATTCTGCCGAATATTAAGGTCTGTAGGTTGTTTGAAAAAAAAAGGTTGACGAAGAAAAAAGTGATCATTTTAAGTAACTCGACGTTTTAAAAAAAATCTATATCTCTGTTTATAAATCACTTATGAAGATGAGTTTGGTCTTAAATTGAAGAAATTCTTCATTAGATTCTTCTAGTTTTCGTTTTTTATTTCTGCGACGCTTGGTTTATTATATATCTGATATTTTAATCTGGCATGTTTTGTCGATTTAACATTGCGAAGTTGATTCCTGTAAATAAGCAGTAGCGGTCTAGTTCAGTTCTTGGCGTTGTTTGTGTGGCGTTTTTTTTTTTTTTTTTTAAGCTTGGCTTGGCAGAGCGACCGCCCTGCTTTCGTATATATATGTAGATAGGTAATACGTAAAAAGTTAATTTACTGAATTAATTGAACAACTAGACTTCAAAATAACAAAAACAAGAATTTTAATACCATTCTAGGAAATCAATTCCACAACGCTTCGTTGGTTATTTCTTCAAAATATCTTACACTTCTCACTTAAAACAACATTAAACATATAATATTCTTATCGTTACATAGTCCAATTAGGCCTAGCAGTTTCCTAATTGACTGTTCCACACTTCAACGCTTCTTCGATGATAAAAATTGTATGACTGCTCTTTGTCAAATCTCGCGATTCAAAATATTTATACCTCGTGCGTTTGAATCATAGATGATAGTAGTAGTACTGAAGCGTTAGTTAATATGACGATCATGACGTCATAAAGCAATTGAAGTATTAACACTGAAATCCTACAAATCGGTCATTCTGACGTGATGGCGTCTCAACATCAGCCTCTTGATTTGTGATGTTTTTTTTCATGCATAACAGTTATTTTTTTTTAGATTTTTATTTCTTTCTGGATATTGCTCTCTGTCTTTAGGATCGGTATATCTAATATCTCTGTAATTCCTCGCCGGATATTGCTCTCTATCTTTAGAAACTACATATTTATTGCTTCTAGAATGATAAGAATTTGAATAAGCATCTCGTTCACTATAAGCTCCTTTAAATCCATGATGATAATTATTCTTATGTGATGGTTGTGAATATTTTTGTTCATTATAACTAGCCTTGTATGATCGTTGGCCACCATAATTATAATTATTTTGACCATGATAGTAGCCTCTATTCATGTATCTAGGCGGAAAATTTGGATTATACCTTGCTTTTGAATTAGGTGAAGCATTTTCCGTTATGTCTTGAGGTTTCAAAGAATTTTTAGTCTCCACGTTTTCAGGAATGTCATATTCATTTTAGTAAGACTTCTCGGAACTCTGTTTCCCATATCTATATTTATTGTAATTTCCATGGTTAAATGACTGTTCAAAATATCTCTGGCCATATCTAGTATTGCTTCTGTTATCAAATGGTCTATTAAAATATCTGTTCTTTCCCTTATGATTAAAATTCCTATTGCGATATTTCACATAGTCTTTTCTAACATGTGCAGGACTACTACTTTCATAATTTTCTTCTGGAGATGGATAGTCAATATTCCATTCATTGGATAATCCTGTATCTTTAGTTTTATTCGGCTTATATGCTTTTATTAATTTTCTTATTTTCTGTCTGTTTGCTAAATTTGTAATATGAGTCAAATTCACCCCGTCATTTACGCAGTCGATTTTAAAAATGTTTTCCCAACCTCGATTATCGTTGTTTATACTTGCTTCATGAATTTTTGTCGGTACTTCATTAATTTTAATGTATCCTACTCGAACTTTGTTGCCGCTTATTATTCTAACACCATCTTCCGTTACTTTTAACGTTATGCCTTCTACTGCTTTTCTACCTATTATTAAATCGCAGTCCGTCTCTTGTACCACGTAAAATTTATCCTGGATCTCTGTATTGTCCACGTAGATTTTATGCCAGAAAAAGCCTATTGGCTTAATTTCTTTTCCACCTATGCCTGATATAGGTATATTGTCGCTGGTTAGTTTTGGCGCGTTTACTGCAGTATGATATCTTGAATTGGCGATTGAAATATCGCTTCCAGTATCGATTATTACGTTTGTTTCTATTCCGCGTATATCTAAGATTCTTCCTTTTTTACCATTTAACATGCCCATATTAACTATTTTTCTTTGCGTGTTTTGGGTCTCATCTTGGTATTTTGTTTCTCGCCAATTTTGATTATGTTGCGGGTAAAAATTTGAATATTCTTGTTCTGTATTTTTCGCCATGGCACATTTTGCACTGACGTGACCAAGGTTGCCACACGTAAAACAGATTATATGCGACTATTTGCTTTCGTGGCGTACATTGTGTCTATTATCAACTTGGCGTCTTTTCGAATTGGCGTAGTCAGCCACTCTCGATCTTCTGTCATTAAAATCGCTGCTTGTATCCTTAACTGATTGTTTATTGTAAACCCTTCGTGCTGTTTCGTAATTATCTAATTTATTAACTAATTCATCAATTTTCTTTATTACTAATAATTCCTCTATGAAATGTGTTTTTGTTTCCGTAGGTAAATTATTCCTGATTTGGTTAACAACAATTAATTCCGCTAGATCTTCAAAGTTATTTACTTGAAGACCTTCAATCCATTGTTTAAAATACACCTTTATCTCATAAGCAAAATCGCGCCAATTAGCCGTTGGCTCCTTTTTAGATGAGAAAAATTTTAGCCTAAACTCTTCTGGTGATAGTTTGTAGCGTTTTAGTAGAATATTTTTTATGTAATCATAATCGTGAATTTCAGGTTCGTTTTCCCTCGTAATTATATTGATCACATCTAACGGCATTAGATTAATTAAATAATTTACCCATTCTTTTTTATCAATGCCCGTTTGCCTTTCGTACATAGCTTAATATAAGCTAATATCATTTGAACTTTCATATATAGTTAATAATCTAAGCAATTCAAATTGTTTACCTGGATTTGTCCTCGGGTTTTCCTCAATGCGTTCTCTTGAATTTTCTTGTATCTGCATCTTCTTGATTTTAAAACTCTTTCGCTTTCGCGGTTTTTTTGCTCCAATTCTACTTTCCATTTTCTCTCTTCCATTTCCATTTCCATTTTCATTTTCAATTTATTTTCTTCAATCTCTGCTTGTAATTTCTTCTCTTCCAGTTCTGCTTGTAATTTTTTCTCTTTCTCTTCTCTTTCTTCTTCTGTTTATCATTTCTAGCTGCTATCACTACTTCCAATCGATCTCTTATAAATTCTTCTTCGTATCTCTCCCAACTCTTGATCAGCTTTATTAGGACGGGTATTGTCGGTTTTTCTGGTGCTTCAATTCCGCATTCTTCGCAGAGGTTTATTAGATCAATTCTTTTAGCTTTATTTAGAGTTCCCATGTTTATCTTTCAAAATTTCTACTTGAAGTAATACGATTACGGTTTCACCTTGCGATATCGTAACACAACTTTTGACACTGCGTTTTATTTTTAATTATTCCGGCATCCGAGCCCCCAAAAATGTAGATAGGTGATACGTAAAATGTTAATTTACTGAATTAATTGAACAACTAGACTTCAAAATAAAAAAAACAAGAATTTTAATACCATTCTAGGAAATCAATTCCACAACGCTTCGTTGGTTATTTCTTCAAAATATATCTTACACTTCTCACTTAAAACAACATAAAACATATAATGTTCTCATCGTTACATAGTCCAATTAGGCCTAGCAGTTTCCTAATTGACTGTTCCACACTTCAACGCTTCTTCGATGATAATAATTATATGAATGCTCTTTGCCAAATCTAGCGATTCAAAATATTTATACCTCGTGCGTTTGAATCGTGGATGATAGTAATAGTACTAAAGTGTTAGTTAATGTGAAGATCATGACGTCATAAAGCAATTGAAGTATTAACACTGAAATCCTACATATATACCATACATTCTGGCCTTAAACTGCTTTTTTGAAACAAGGAAATTTATATAAATTAACAGATGCACGTTATACGACAGGAATAAAAATAAAATACTAAAAATTGAGAAAGATAAGAATGAGAACCGTTATATTTTTAATGAGCAGAGTAATGTTTTAAACGTTTCTAAGGGTTCTAGGAAGCATTGTTAAAAATTTTGTGTTATGATGAAATAAATTTTGGTTCTGCAATAGCTGCAAACATAAGATGGTGAAAAGTCGGTCCAACATTTGGAGCTCCGGTTGACTCATAGTTCCAAATCTTGGAACGGTATTTCTAAATCTTATGGTTAACCAATATTTGGTTCAAGCAACCACAGAATTTTTAATCCTGTAAGCAGTATAGTAGGTTTCTTGATGTTGAATCACTTTGTTATGGCCTTACTAGTTATTACATTTTTAGTGTTTTTTTATTGTATTTGTTTTTTACATATCTCAAGAAATTTATTTTGCAGGAAAAGAGGTTTGCGTAAAACGCCATATTTATCTAAAAATTGAAAAAAATACTATAAAACGGCAGATGCACATCATGCGCCAAGCGCGCTATACGCCGTCTTGTATGGTGTATATATATATATATATATATATATATATATATATATATATATATATATATATTTGTTACATTTTGTAACAATTGAAGAAATATATAGCAAAATTATCCTATTAATGCAGTCGTAAATTGAATTTTGATATCAGCAGCCGAGTAGTGTAGATTGATTACAAGAAAAACACGATGACAGTCAAATTCTTTTTATTAAAACATAATGCGATTCAGGGAAAATGCTCCCTTTAGCTATCGATAAATTTAATAATTCTCTACAGAAGAATATCTCAGTTCGAAGACAAGCAACAGTTTATTATAACTTTTCGATGACAAAATCTCACTCTTCTATCTCTGCGGGTAGCGTTTTTTGCGTCTCGTTCTCTGTCGAATTTTCTGCGCTTGCGTATTTAAGCTAAATCACGCAAAGTCACAAATCAAGACACCGGATTTCTTTACTCCAATCAGGATAGCTGTTGGAAATCTGGACAAAATCTTGTCCCCCTTTCTCTGTCAAGTGGTTTGTTCGGGAGTAAAATCGTTCCGAACCGGTTTTTCTTTTTGCATTTCGGTCGTAAAGGCACTCTCTTTTAACTGTAACTGTATGCATATTTTATTCTAGTTTGAGGTACGGAGTAAGTATATATCTAGGGTGAAACAACTCCATGGAAGGTGTGGTGATGTGATGGAAGGACAGTTAACCCCCTTTCTGAATGTTTATTTGCTATAATGTGATACCAAAGTTCCCAGCAATGGCTGGAGGTCTATGTATATATCTTTATTTAAGTTTAACATTCAAGTTGAATGAATAAATATTATTCTGATTTCTACATAAACTGTTTCTTCAATGTGCTATATACTTAGTCACACCACAGACCTTAACCACTGTGCTTTACAACTCTGCTCAATCTTTATCATGGTTATGGGCCATGTTATGCTAAAGGTCAAATAGATGCAGTGTGGTGTGTTTTAGATGAAATATATATAGCTTAAAAAGTATAATGGCACAAGTTCCAGAGTTAACTTATTCTTTCCCGAAATTGTCGGATTATAACTACTCTTCTTGGAAGCTCGACGTCAAATGTGTACTGATAGATCGGAATTGCTGGGAGTTTATTACGAATCCCGATATTGCATGTAAAGAGGATGCATCTGATAGAGAGAAAAGTGATTTTGGATGGCGTAAACGCAGAGCTTATACCACGATTTATCAATCCATCGAAAGGAAATTCCAGATATTAATCGCTCAGACCGAAAGCGGAAAAGTTGCCTGGGATATCCTAAAGTTAAACTTCGAACCAACGTCACGGGCACGTTTAGCTGGATTAGTGGATGATTTTTTTGAAATGAAGTTAAACTCGCAAGAGGAAACCATCGGTTTATTTTGCAAGAGAATTGAAGAAAAAAGGTTTCAAATCAAAGATGCAGGTTTTGATATGCCAGAATTGTTAGTATGCTTCCAGTTAATCCGTCGTTTACCCGAAGAATATGATAATCTCGTTCAAATGTTATACAGGTTAGATGATACAGAATTTAAATTGGAAAATGTTTCTAAACAGTTAATTAGTGAATATGGAAGAATTTGTTTAAAGCGTAAGGACGAAAGTAAAGAGGTTATCAGCGTAGGTGATGCTTATACAACCAAGTTTAAGAATCCTACCGATAGACCAACCATTCCAAAGAAGAATTTCGTAACCAGTAAAAAGCCATGGTTTTCAAGTAGTGGAAGCGACCTGGAACCCTCTCGATGCTCTAGTACTTCACCAGCTACTCGTATGGGGCCGAGTTTAATATGCAGTTACTGCAAACGACCTGGTCCCACAGATACAAAGTGTTTCAAAAAGAGAAACTATAGAGGGAAGAAGCAAATTTTCTACAGTGAAACTACAAGGCAATCGGAATCCGCCCTAATGTCTTCAAATGAGAAAATTGTTGAATTTCTTCTGGACTCAGCAGCTACTTCTCACTTTACGAATGACAGGAGTTTATTTGTAACCTACAAGGACCTCCCCCCCCCCCAACAAGTGCTGATTGGAGACAAGGACTGTTCGTCGGAAGTATTGGGTATAGGTGATATTGACTTCACCATACAAGATGTAAAAGGTAATGTATAAATAACTTTAAAAAATGTTTTATATGTTCCAAATATGAGAAGAAATTTAATTGGTGGATCCAACATCGATATTGCAGGAAACCACATTCAATGGGGAAAAAATAAAATGATTGTGTATGATAAATTTAATCGATATTGTTTTACTGTACCTAGCGTAGATAAATTGTATATTGTTAAAGGTTATGCTTCAAAATGTGAAAATTTTGCCTTTTCGACTAGTTTAAATGCAGAAATTATACATCGTAGATTTTGTCATACAAATTTGCCTTTACTTGAAAAAATGAGTAAAAATAATTGTGTTAAAGGTATTGAAAATATTAACTGTAAAAACAAAAATAAGATGTGTGAATCTTGTGTAATTGCAAAATCTAATAGACATTCGTTTAAAAGGAATTATCAGTATAAACGCATTTCTAGTCAAATTCTTGATAGAGTGTATATGGATTTGTGGGGTCCTAGCCCAGTTAACTCGTTAGGAGGGGGGAAATACTTTTTGTCAATAATTGACGATTATTCTAGAAGGACTGAAGTGTATATACTTAAGGATAAAACGGAAGTTTTGGAATACTTTAAAAGGTTTTTAGCGAAAGCTGAGAGACAAACTGGTAAAAAATTAAAGAGTGTACGAACTGATAATGGGTTAGAATTTATTCATAAATTATTTGAGAAATTGTTAACTGATTTGGGTATACAAATAGAAAGATCCTCCATTTATACGCCAGAACAGGTGGGTGTTGCTGAAAATTTCAATAAAGTAGCAATGAATGCAGTTCGAGCAATGTTACATGATAGCGGATTAAAACCATCATTCTGGGGGGAAGCTCTTTTAGCGTTTGTTCATACAAAAAATAGAACCGAACACAGTTTAACCCAAGGTCTTACACCCCAAGAATTATGGACAGGATTCAAACCTTCGGTAAAACATTTAAGAATTTTTGGTTCTTTAGCATTTGTTAATGTTCCTAAAGTTAAACGAAATAAACTACAACCTAAAGCTTTACCCGGTATTTTAGTTGGTTATGCCATGAAAACAAAAGGATATAGGATGTATATGCCAAAAGAAAGGCGAATTGTAGAAACTATTCATGTGCGTATAGATGAATCCAAAAAGGGGGTAGAAACATTATTTGGAGTAAATAAGTATAAGGATATTGTATTGAATTTTAATGAATCTCAAGTTGAATCAAATGGCTTAAGTAACGCAACTCTAGATCTTAATCATAAACTACCAGGAGTAATTTTAAATGAAGACGAAGAGAAAAGGGAGAGTAAAATAACTTTAACTTCTATAAATATTTCAGAATGGAAAAGAATCGAAAAACCTAGAACTAAAAGTAACAGGATTGACGTGTATTATTATACCCCGATAACAAATAAGAGACTGAGATCATTAAATGATGTTAAAAAATATTGTCAAGAAAATAAAATCGCTTATGAACCGGATAAATTTGACTTTAAACCTAAAACTACTCATCCCAATCTAGAAACTTTAAATGAACCTTCAACTAGCGATTCGGATGATTCATATTTAAGTGAGATATTCCAACATGAAACTTACAATACTGAAATCCCTAAATCGTTTGAGGATGCACAAGTTAACCCAGAAAGAGGGAAATGGAACGCCGCGATGAGGGAAGAACTTGAAATCATGAGTAAAAGAAAGGTCTGGCGGTTGGTTGATCCACCCAAAAACGCCACAATAGTAGGAAGCAGATGGGTTTATAATATTAAAAACACAGAAAAAAATGGGAAAAAGTACAAAGCACGTCTCGTAACTCAAGGTTTTAAACAGAAACAAGGTATCGATTTTAATGATATATTTTCACCAGTTGTAAATTTTTCAATTATAAAACTAATGTTTATTTTATTAGTTTCTATGTTAAATTGGTATCATATTCAATTAGATGTAAAATCAGCTTACTTATACGGGTCTTTAAAAGAAACTGTATTTATGAAACAACCACCAGGATTTGTCATGAAAGGTGCCGAAAATAAAGTTTGTTTGTTAAATAACTCTATTTATGGTTTACGGCAAAGTGGCCGAGAATGGAATTTTGAATTGGACAATATACTACATAATTTAGGATTTTGTAAGTTAAAATGGTGTAACTGTGTATATAAACTAAAAAGTAATGCAATTTTAGTTGTCTATGTAGATGATTTAGTTTTGTTTGCTGAAAATGAAAATATACTGCAATCTGTAACTAATATGTTAAAAAATAGCTTAGAAATTACTGAAATAGGTTTAACGAAATATTTGTTAGGTGTTAACTTTGAACTTATTGCTGATTCATTATTTATTCATCAAAAAACTTACATTGAAAGATTAGAATTAAAATATAAAGGTTTACCTAAAAGTTATGTTAAATTACCCTTTAAAATTGGCTGTATCTTACCAGATAAAGTTAACGAAAATGAAATTGTGGAAAATGAATTGATGAAAAAATATCCATACCGATCATTAATCGGTTGTTTGTCATTTTTATTAAATAGATCGAGACCTGATATTAGTTTTTCTGTAAATATAATGTCACAATTTTGTAATGGTTATACATATAAACATTGGTTGATATTGGCAGATATAATGAATTACGTTTTTGCTACAAAAAGTTATAAAATAAACCTGTCTAATGTAAAATCCTCAAGTTTATATGCATATTCTGATGCTAACTGGGGATGTAACCATACTAAAAGACATTCAAGTAGTGGTTATATAATTTACTTTAGTAACGTTCCGTTTGCTTGGAAATCATCAAAGCAGAAATGCATTGCACTTAGTTCTATGGAGTCAGAGTTTATCTCATTAACTGAAAGTGTAAAAGAACTAACGTGGTATGCAAATGTCTTAAATGAACTTAATTTATGTGATAAAATAAAACCAGTTCAGTACTGTGATAATGAATCTGCTATTTATTTTTCTAAAAATAGTCAAGAAAACTTTAAAACTAAGCATATTGACATAAAGTGTCAATTTATTCGTCAATTAATAAATGAAAATGTTTTTGAGTTAAAACATGTAAGTTCTAAAGTTAATAAGTCTGATTTTCTAACAAAACCTCTACTGTATATAAAATTTCAGAGAGCCATTTGTAACATTTTTGATTTTGACTATGAAAAAAAAGATGAAGTTTTTACGACCGATGGGGCCGCATGTTGGAAATCTGGACAAAATCTTGTCGCCCTTTCTCTGTCAAGTGGTTTGTTCGGGAGTAAAATCGTTCCGAACCGGTTTTTCTTTTTGCATTTCGGTCGTAAAGGCACTCTCTTTTAACTGTAACTGTATGCATATTTTATTCTAGTTTGAGGTACGGAGTAAGTATTTATCTAGGGTGAAACAACTCCATGGAAGGTGTGGTGATGTGATGGAAGGACAGTTAACCCCCTTTCTGAATGTTTATTTGCTATAATGTGATACCAAAGTTCCCAGCAATGGCTGGAGGTCTATGTATATATCTTTATTTAAGTTTAACATTCAAGTTGAATGAATAAATATAATTCTGATTTCTACATAAACTGTTTCTTCAATGTGCTATATACTTAGTCACACCACAGACCTTAACCACTGTGCTTTACAACTCTGCTCAATCTTTATCAATAGCTTTTAGAGGGACTTATTAACGGTTCCGGTGAACTAATATTGAAGTAAATTTACTTCCGGTCGCGAAAAGACATTCTGAAACAATCTAAAGCCTCGAACTCAGGTACACGTCGTGTAAACAAACAATACGCTCTGATTCTTATAAAAATAGATATCAGACGATGCTTTTAGCTGGCGCTACAGAAAAACAAAAAAGGAGAAGAAATAAAAAAGAATTTATTGATGCGGAATAAAAAATAGAATAATAAAACTTCGAAATATTGTAAGGGCAGATTTGATAATTTAATAAAATAATGATTTTAAATAAATAGGTTTTTTAGAACAGGATTATTTAGGAGTTATGACATTTTAGCAAATTAAGTAAAGAGTTTAGAGATGTTTAATATACACGGGAAATAATAGTGAATCGTAATATGAATTTAAATAATTAAAGGGTTTTATTTAAGGAATATAAATAGTTAGTACCAGTTTTAGATATAAGCAATTTGGAATAAATATTATTAGGTGGATTAAGATCTTATACCTTTACATATGGAGATTGATATATTAGTTTAGGAATAGGATTTAATTTTATAAGCCGGAATAATATATGGAATATTATTAAAAGGAAAATTTACATAGAATAATGCTAACCTTGGCGAAACAAATTTTAAATTTTGTAATATCTATATATCTATCTATATATATACATATGTGTGTGTGTGTGTATGTGTGTGTGTGTGTGTATGTGTGTGTGTATATGTGTGTGTGTGTGTTCGTGCGTAGCGTCACAACAAATTTCAAACAATCAAAAATATATATATTGTTACTGCACAATTTTAAATCGAGCAATTAAAAAAAAATGTTAAGCTAAAAAAAGAATTGAATTCGTCCTCTCCATTCAACAAATAAATCTCTGCATCAGTCGTCATTAGAATTTAAATGTAATACATTTATAGGAAAACGAAAAACGGTATTCGATTCAAAAGAGCTGGAAAATAAAATTCCATGCATGCTTATTTGCAAATATCACACATTTATGTATAAAAATTTCCTCGTGAAATACATTTATTTATATATTTTTAAATTTATTTTTCAGATTATGGAGATGAGAAATATACATACATATACATTGCTTTTTTCATTTTTTTCTATGCATTTTGTGAATGTAGGAAATAAAATTTAAAAAAAAAACTATTGTTTGGGAAAAGAGAAATTCAATTTTATTATATATTTATATAATATTTATTTATTGAATGCTAAATTCAAAGTAAGCAATCGTATTTAGAATAAAGGTTACACGTTTCCTGTATAAAAATGCATGTTTCTACCCTTCCATAACCGCAAAGAAATATTAGAAAATTGTTAGCATAAACAAAATTATATTCGGCTATTGCAAAATTATGTTCGGCTATTGCAAAATTATATTCGGCTATTGCAAAATTTATTAAAAATTAATTTAATAGTAGATTTTTCAAAAATGGTAAAAATGAAAATAGTTGTAAAAATTGGTGTAGAATCTATTATGTATTTTAAAGTATTTTATTTTCAGTGAATTACTTACACACAATTACCTACAGTGAATTACTCTCACTTTGGTATGCTTAACCTTTTTTTTCAAATTCAAACTGGATACTTTCTGACACATTTTTAAATTCATTTTTGTTTGCAAACTTATTAAATTCGCAGGTTATCTTACTCAGAAACTATGTAATCGAACTGTTTTTTTTTTTTCGTTTTTCTGGTAAAGGCAGAATAATTTTAGGAAATTCTGTCAAAGTTGGCGCATTGAACTGAATTTCCTGACGCGACACCTCAGAAAAGAAAAATAAAATTCGTTTATAACACCAGATGTAATTCATTTATCGGTACATAAAAACTGTTCGATTACAAATCATTTCAATAATCATGCCTCCAAGTATAATGTTTTTATGTTTAAAAATTGGTCAGAGAATGTGTCAGGAAGTTTTCGCGTTTTTCAGGAGGGGAGAATTTTTTTCCCCAATTTTCTAAATACTTCATAAGTTTTTGTTTTTCTTTCCTCGAAGGAATTTTGAAGGTTGCCTTCAAATTCAAACTGATTACTTTCTAACATATTCTCGAAGGTAAATTCTTCCGAAAATGCACAGTAATTTCAGCAGTGCAATGCAATGGGATAAGCGATTTCATTTCATTCGTTATTCTTTTACAAAAAGATTAATTAGAAAACCAATAAATAAATATTTATTGTTATATTCTAAATAACCAATTTAATTTAAATATTAAATGTGTTATAAATAGGTAAATTTCACTTAGTAAAACTTTTGACATAATAGCGACAAAACAGAAAATTATCCACTGTTTACAACAGATTCGTCATAAAAAAGAAGAAAATTTGTTTTGTTTACCTTGTTTCTTGCGCAAGAATGCGCATTAAAATAATAAGAAGAAAAATAGCCAAAGCACGAGTACGCGCCAAGCGTGGAAAATCAAGTTTGTTACAGATTGGATGACATTTTCGTCCAGTCGCCATTTTCCATCCACAGACCATACGCAGTTGAACTCATGACGCTTCTCTTTCTCAGGTTCTCTAGATTTATTTACTCCAATTATGATTGCTTTTAGAGAGATTTATTAACGGTTCCGGTGAACTAATCTTGAAGTAAATTTACTTCCGGGCGCGAAACTCAGCCTCGAACTCAGGTACACGTCGTGTAAACAAACAATACGCTATGATTCCGGGTGTGCTGCTAAAAAAAGATCTCAGACGATACTTTTAGCTTGCGCTACAGAAAAACAAAGAAGAAGAAGAAGAAGAAAGAATTTATTGATGCGGAATAAAAATTAGAATATTAAAACATTGAAACATTGTAAGAGACATTTTGATAATTTAATAAAATAATGATTTTAAAGAAATAGGTTTTTTAGAACGGGATAATTTAGGAGTTATGGTATTTTAGCAAATTAAGTAAAGATTTTAGAGATGTTTAATATACACGGGAAATAATGGTGCATTTTCAAAGAAATTTAAATAATAAAAGGGCTTTATTTAAGGAATATAAATAGTTAGCGCCATTTTTATATTAAAGCGATTTGGAATAATTATTATTAGGTGGATTAAGATCTTATACCTTTACATATGGAGATTGATATATTAGTTTAACAATAGGATTTAATTTAATAAGCCGGAATAATATATGGCATATTATTAAAAGAAAAATTTAGATAGAATAATGCTAACCTGGCGAAACAAATTTTAAATTTTGTATATATATGTGTGTGCGCGTGCGTGTCTGTGTGTAGCGTCACAACAAATTTCAAACAATCAAAAATATTTATATATCACTTCTGAAAGAAAATTATCACTGTAATTTCTTGACGTTTTCTACTTTCTAAGTAGTTGCTTTCATTCTTCATTATACTATACAAAATATTTACCTACTCTTTCTATGCTATATTTAAGATGAATGATTTGCAAGCTACGTCGTATTCCAACTATTAATGCTTGTAATGTATCATAAAACATAAAACAGGATAGCACAATGACTGAAGTACAAACTTCCTGTAATAAAGCATGATCTGTCAGTTTAAAACACGCAATTGTTTCTGAAATGATAAATAGTATCTGTAAATCTTGCGAAGTAAGTTATTTTACTAAGATTTCTGTTTATAAGCGCAGAATAAATTAGTTATTTTGAGTTTTCACTGTGAAACCATTACATAAGTAAGACATTTTATTGCACAAATTATGTATTTGAATTTATTCGAAAAGCTTCGTAAAAATTACTTTAAGTGATAATATTTTCATTGAATTTTCTTTAATTGTGTTCAAAACAAACTTTTACACATACTTTGATGATTATTGAATATATTTTAATAAACAGACCTCAGACATATACATAATCAGATATTTTTATGTTCTTTACTGAAATATTTAAATGCTTTTTGCAAATATTTTAAAATATTTTAAAAATATTTTTTGCGATTGTGAGATTCTAGACTCGTAAAAAATATAATTGCGATTTCTATTTTGCTGTATAATAGGAATTTAGAATTTTTTTTCATAAATGTTGTACGTTATACGTGCGAAATTTAGAAGAATGGGAAGAAAAATGAAAATGAAACTTTTTAAATGATTTTTAGACGCAGGACAATTTTTTTTCTAAATATAAGTCATAGAAAAAAGGGGGTGTATGAAATTAAATTTCATGTTTTAATAAACATATAGCTCCTTGTAAAACTAATGTAAAATCTAAAAGCTGATTTGTATATTATCTGTACTTGGAAGCTGGAAAGAAAAAATATATACTGATTCATATAAGAACAGATTAATTAGATAACGATTAGGAATACTTAGGTTAAAAATTAAATTACATGGTATTTAGTTTGGATTGGTTGTGCGTGTTATAATAAAGGTATTGAATTAAAGTTTAGGGAAATAAATGTTTAAAATTTTACTGAAAGGAATTTGATAGATAGTAAAAAGGTTTTTTGTTTTTTTTTTCATGTTTCTTCTCACGTTTACGTTTTATTATTATGTACTTAAGTTAATAAAAAATATAAAAACAAATAGATATACTTAAGAGTTTAAATTTAAGTAAATAAATAAATAGTTACTGAAACCCATGGATTGTACAGATTAAGATTACAAAGAGAGTGTATCATTAAAATTTAAATTAATTTCATAGACCGAATTAATTAAAGTGGATTTAGAGCTCTTAAAATGTCGAAAAGTAGAAAAAATTGACATTTTTTTGTCAATTTATATGCTTAATGTATGCATTGCAAAAACACAAATTTTAAAGAAATTAATAGTTCATAATTGAGGCAGTAATTATGATTCTTCTTTCAATTATTTCTTTTTTTATCGTAAAGCCGAAAATTAGTTTTTGTAGGTTTTTTTTTAACTTTTCGAGCAAAAAAATTGCATCCACAACTCTCGCGCATGATTACAAAAGGATTGCTTCATGTAAAACAAAATGTTTGGTATCTAATTATATTGGAAGGTCTTGTGCTTACACTGAACCTAAAACATTGTTTATTTATAGCATTTGTATGTTTTAAAAACAAAACCCTTACATAAAAATTTCAAAATTTTAGCAATTTAACACCAAGAAAAAAATACATTTTCGACAAAAAAGATTAAAATTTCATGAAAAATATTGATTTTTTTTTAAAAACTGTATTGTGTGTAAAGTCGTAACATCACAGTTTGATGAAAATGGCGTTACAGTCCTCACTTTGAATATATTCAATATTTAACAACTAATAAGTGTGTCATTCATTTTGTTATGAATGTCAATATAAAAAGTTTAGCATTTGTTTCCAGCTAATATTCCGTAACGAAATTAAAACTTCGTGAAGCAATAAATAAAATAGTATAAATTAAATACAAATTTAAGAGACGTGTAATCGAAATAAACGCTTAAAACCGCTGAAGTTATCAGAATAATAATAATAATAATAATAATAAAACTGCTGTAGATAACGAAATTTTTAGCGATTTCTTCGGTTATTAACTTCTGGAACGAGGCTAATACGAAATTACAGTTTTTTAAAGTTTTATTTCAATATATAACTGACATATTTCATATAAAAATGCTGTTTGTTGTTTTAGAGGGGAAACTAAAAAAATATATATTAAATGTAAAAAATCTATTAGAGTTTTCAATAAAAAAGTAAATGGTTTCCACTTATATTTGCATGCCGGGAAGCCCAGGTTGCATGCCCTAGTGAGCGATAATTATAGGAATTACGTTTGTCTCTGTGGTGTTTGTTTTTAAATTTAACTAATGATTTGTCCATCACTTGGTGTATATAAAATCTGTATATCATTTACTGCTAAAAAGAAGGCTGGTAAAAAGTTTTCGAGTACATGACAGTTTATTGAAGATAATTGCTGTTTCAACTGTGCATTGCATTTCTAAATGTACTAAATTTTTGCATACTATTCAGTATATATACAAATACCGGGGTGTCCCAAAAATGACTGATGAATTTTAAAATTCAATAACTTGCAAACGGTGACAGATATTAAAATATACTCTTGCAGGAGAGTTATATATGATGTCAGGAGTTTCTTGATTTTAGTTAGAATTTCAAACAATAGATGACGCTGACAGCGATTGGCGTTCAGTCGAGGCCGAAATTGACGCCTCTCAGCATTGATGTACCGCCTCCAGAATACTAGATGGCGGCTGTCGCAGGCAGATTTTTTTTTTAGTGTTTGAACAGTTCCTCGAACTTCTTCAACACCCATAATTTCTAAAAGTTTTCTTCGCCTAGTTTTTCTGAGATCAAATAAAAGAACACTTTTAGATATTATTGGTGTTGAAGTTCGAGGGATCATTCAAACGCTGAAAAAATATCCGCCTGCGACAGCCGCCATCTAGTATTCAGGGGGCGGTGCATCAATGCTGAGGGGCTTCAGTTCCGGCCTCGACAGAACCCCAATCGCTGTCAGCGCCATCGATTGTTTGAAATTCGAACTAAAATCAAGAATCACAGTAAAAAACACTCCCGACATCGTACACAACCCTCCTGTAAGAATTTTTTTAATATCTTTCACCGTTTGCAAGTTATTGAATTTTAAAATCCATCAGTCTTTTTTGGGGACACCCGGTATATAAATCGTATACAGAACTGCAAAAAAAAGTCAGATACTTTTCCGACTCTAGAAAGAAATTGCTGAAATTAGGTTTTCAAAAGTGTTATGCGTGCTGAAAATTGTTTACTTAAATATTATATTTCACCTTATTAAACGATGACTTTTTCTTAATGTATTTTGAATGAGTTGGAAAGGCATTCATAATTTAATCTTGACGCATAATTTTACTTCATTAGTTATCATAAAATGTTGGTTCAACCAAATACGTTCTACATTTAAATTTAAAGTATGAAACATATGTTTAAATTATAACTTCCGGTAACTATGTAACGGAAATTTCTTTAAGCATACTTTTTTCCGGTAATTACTAAAATCTGAAACAAAAACAAAATGTTAATAGTAGATAACAAGTTGGAAAATATACGCCAAACGTGACATATGAGGTGCGTTCGTACTACAACTAGTTTCCGTGAATTGAATAATGTATCATCTGTTATTATGATATGATTAATTTCCATAATTAAATAAGTACGTTTTAAGTTGGCAACATTTTATATTTGTAGACATTTACTGAAAATTGCAATGGGAAAGTTAAGCCTAGCTTTAAAAATTAAAGAACTTGAAATCCATATTCAGACACTTTTTAGGTGCGTTCGTAATTATATTAATAACCTAAACCTACACCTAATAAAAACCTACCCCAACCTACCCTAAAACTAACCCTA
Organism: Maratus michaelseni; assembly: GCA_963931845.1. Taxonomy (NCBI): domain Eukaryota; kingdom Metazoa; phylum Arthropoda; class Arachnida; order Araneae; family Salticidae; genus Maratus; species Maratus michaelseni. Next base: position 249,167,370 of record OZ007596.1, on the reverse strand, counting down.
ACCTAATAAAAACCTACAGTCGTCGTCTGGTCCGTCCGTCTGTTGTCTGTCTGTCCGTCTGTCCGCAAATAACAGCGCAAAAACTACCCAATCGAATGGTTTAAAATTTAATATAAATAATCGTTGCAGAATTTTGTCGAATCATTTCAAATTTTATGTAAATCGAATCAAAACTTAAAAATATATATTAATAAAAGTTTTTTTTAATTCTATTAAATCCAATCATACGTAATCTATATAATTTTTATTAATGTAAGGAAAACAAATACGGGCTAACCACATCTTTTTCCATATGCCAAGCGGCCATTTTTATTCAAACTTATTTTTTCGAATAAAATTTTATAAAAGTTACATCTTTAGAAAGATCGTTCAAAAAAAGGGTTTGCTTGAGAGATGAGTTACATTAAAAAAAATGTATAGATTCTGAGATAACTTCAATGAAAATTAGGTTAATAGCCTAATAACTCAATGCATTAAAGTAAGTAAACAAAATATTCATTCATCGTGAGTCATAGAAATATTAACCATGGAGGTAATCATTCGCAAAGCAAGATCACTATGGTGAATTTACAGCGCTGTCTGGTGTCGAAAAAAATCACATCTGTAAACAGGGCATATACGTATAAGAAAAAAAAATGCATCCTGATTTCGTTCATAGCAGATGATACAATTTATTTCTCTGAAATAATAACAATGATTTTTTACATTGTAAAACTAGTTATAGCACGAAACGAACGCACCTCATTTATCATGTTTAACGTAAAATTTCCAACTTGTTTTTTTAAGTTTCGCGCAATTCGCGCTTAAGAAAATGAAATTCTTTTCCAAATGTTACAAAAAAATATGAAAGAAAACCTGAAGATACTTCTTTTCTATTTTTTTAACAGTGTATATGAATTTATGTATGATATTTTGTAATTCTATCATTTAATTTTCTCTTTTTCATTATATTGTAATTGTCAATCCTATGTTCTCATCAGTATCACTCAGACTAATCCCTTTGAGGGAAGTCCTAGTAGCATTTATTTTTTACACTGTAAAACTATTTTATAGCACTAAACGAACGCACCTCATTTGTCACGTTTTACGTACAATTTCTAACATGTTCCATTTAATATCTATTTTTCCGAAAACATCTATCCAAAAAAAACTGTCGGTAGATCATAGGATTGCTATAATTAAACAATTTTAGTATACGAATTCTATTTTTAAATTCAGTAATAGAAAAATAATATAACTCCAACTTAAATATGTTGTAATCACTATGACAACCTAGAATCATTATCTATCATGGGTTACCAATGAATTAGTTACAAATGATAGGATTTAATAGAATGAAGAAAACTTTTATTAATATATTTTTAAATTTTTATTCGATTTTCATAACATTTGAAATGACTCGACAAAATTCTACAACGATTATATATATTAAATGTCGAATCATTCGTTTGGCTAATTTTTGCGCTGTTATATGTGGAGATACGGGTAGACGGACGAACCTGACAACGACTATAAATGCTTCGTTTTTATATATTTACGAACGCATCTAATAAGGACTTACACTATTACTTTTACATGCAAATAATAGCAAAAGTAATTTTAAATACAAGATAATAATATATGTAAATATATTAGGATGCCATTATTAGGATGTCATACCCGAAAATGTCGAACTTCTAATTTAAACGTTACCACTGAAATAAATTATTAGACATTATATTAGTACATCACTAATTTATGTAATTTAATAATCATTTATAATTTTTATTAATTTATGTAAACAAAGCTCTCTTATCCATTCTACGATAACAGTCTTACGATTAACATTAATCAACTAATCACATTGCTTTACAATAATTTGCAGATTCAAAGTTTTTATTATTAACAAAAAATGTATATAAATTAGGTTTTCTTCATAAAAGGTCTTAGCTGCCGATTCCCTTTTTGTACCAAGGAGAATACCCAATAAGAGAAAACTATTACTGAAACATTTATGGAAGAGAGAAAAAAAACGCAAGTATTTCTAGGAATAAAATGGTAATTAGAAGAATTGCATTTGTCAGTCATATGACAACGCAAAGAAGGTATGGCAATAAAACAAGTTTTGGCAATAATTTACGAATAATAAATGAAGTAAATTAAATTTATTTTTATGATCAGAGTACCCTGCTCATGTTATATAAAAATCTAAAAATGAGGCTACATATTCCTTGTCATTTAAAGTTTTCTAAAATAACAAGAAAGAAAAATCATACATTAGGAATTGGTTATGAAAGATTTTCGAACACATTCATTATATTGTAATGATAATTCATATTTTCATACGACAAAACAAGAAAACGTTTATTATATCTGAAAACGATCTTCAATTTTTCCCATAACAGTTAAGTTAATGAAATTTATTTTGTACAGCCCCATATATAAAATATAGATTTTATATGTACCATGTGATATATTAAAATTTCCTTAATTATATGCACTGGAAAGACATGACATTCATCTCGATATGTGTTTAAAAATTAGTTATACAGTTGTCATTAGTTACGTAGCTCGTAATTTAGCAGTATTTCATAATTCGTATTTTAATAGTATTCTTCGTCTTATTTTACTGCAGAATTTCCATCGTTGAATAAAACGTGCGTAGTATGTCTTTCCAGTGGAGATGGTAAAGCTTCAAATTGTATACCACAGCTAAAAATTTCCAGCAATTACAACTTGAATTATTTTGTATGTCCCTGTATCTGACCGATAAATGCTACACACACTATATTCTATAGAGAACACGTTGTAGCGCAAATTAGTAATACATATAGGTTTCATTACGTTTGAAGTATGTTGCTTTCATTAAAATACATTGCAATGAGTTTTTTCCTCTACACCATAATGTAACGAAAATTTTGGTGCATCCCTGTAAACGAGCTGTAAACACTACATATTTTATTTTCCTTGCGGAATGTCCTGTAGTAAATTTGTTTCAGAATGATTGCCTACACAATTTATTATAAGGGTACTCTAGTGTGCGAATGGGTTTTCTTTAAATTTCGCAAAGTGCGAATGAATATCCGGAATGTGTTTCTCTAGGTTATTTTACAAAAATATGTTAAACAGAGATAATTGCGTCAGTGCAGTGACTATATAAAGTGAGATATTGGATGAAATCGTTGGATTTGGAACGGATTTCACCTAGTCTAACTATATTATAAAGAATAAACGTGTCCTTGCGTAACGCTGACGTCGTTTTGCGAATGGCAACACTTGACAATGAAATTTCCGTTTTGCGATTTTTGCTACTGCCGTTTTTTAAATTTCTAAACATCGCACATTTTTAATTTTTACACCATTATATAGTGAAACAAATCTACTTTCGAATGCAATTTGTTTGAAAACTACACTGAGAAAAAAAAATACCTCCTTCAAGTACAATCAATAGTTAGACTGTTTCTAAATCTCTAAACTAGAAATATAGAAGTCTGAGCTATGCGAATAGGGTAAGCAAATAAACTGAATAGACGAAATGATCAAGAATTTCTAGTCTCTTGTTTTCTAGGTGACGAAACTATAATGAATCGTGTAAATTGTGAGAAATTATCACTTTATTTCTGGAATGGATTTATGAACTAGCATTACAGTTACTAAAACTAGCGTCTTGTGTTCGCATATATTTGCAGGCATTTTTAAATAAGTTTAACCCCGAGAATATAGGAAAACACTCTTGAATTCTAATATGAGACTCTAGAACTCTCTTGCAAAAGGAACTGGAATTTATAGGGATCACATGGAACTACTATTCTTTCTATAGCCATAATTTAGATTCTAGTTGAGAAGGGCAGATTTTTTTCTTGGTGTATATCGCAATTTAGTCATTTCTTATAGCGTTTAAATTAAATTTCAAGCATGATTTTCTTAAAAATCTATCTCTATAGCTTACAGACGATTACAAAATATTAATCAGTTTATACTTTAAACAATATAAAATGACCAGCATTTGTTTCTGGCTACTATTCCATAACAAAATTAAAATTCCATTAAGCAATAAATAAAACAGTATAAATAAAACACAAATTTAACAGACATGTAATCAAAATAAGCGCTTAAAACTGCTGAAATTATGAGAATTAAAAAACAAATGTTGTAGATAACGAAATATTTAGTGATTTCTTTGGCTATTATCTTCTTGCACAAGGCAATAAAAAATTACCGCTTTTAATAAATTTTAAAATTTTATTTGATTCATATTTTATATAAAAATGCTCTTTGGTGTTGTAAGGGGGAAATCTAAACAAAATTATTAAATGTAAAAAATCTATTAGAATTTTCAATAAAAAAAATGGTTTTCTCCTATATTCTCTATCCCGGGAAGCCCGGATTGGATATCCTAGTTTTATTGTGGCGGCAATGAAGATCCCTCGTGATATCTACTACACGTGGAGTTATAGACTTTAGTTATGTTTTGAACAAAGAAAAAAACATAGTTGGCAGGATGTGAGCGTTTGGTAAGAAGTTGATTTTGAGACATCATAGGGTTGCAAAAACGAAAAATATTCTAAAGTTCCGATTTGTGCTAATCTGTTGAGACTAAAAGTATGAAATTTCATATGGTGGTGAATTGTAAGATATAAATGCTCTTAAAAAACGTTTGATAAAATATTCGATATTTAAAAGAATGAAAATGTTAGAAAGCACTCTATTATCACAATTTTACTCCCAAACTTTCGAGGCTAAAAATTTTAAATTGGGCAAGCAGGCTTCTAAGGGACGTGATTCTCCTAAAGATGGCTCTTTTATAACGATTTTCAAATACAGAAAATAGGAAGAAAACGTTCTACAGTTATATGTTTACTATGAACTCTCTAAAAATGTTAAGCCTAGAAACTTTTCATTTGGAATAGAGATAAATGCGCAAGAACAATATTTCTTTTTTTTTAAAGAAAAGTGAAACCAAATATTTTTGGTACCATGTTAGATACAAATTTTCTGAGCAGTGGAATAAAATACAGGTACGACCAACCATCATAATTAATCCAAATGATAGTAATAATGAAACATGATTTACAATAAGGTAAGGAAGTGTTTCATATTCAGCCTTTAGCCGTACACAAATGACAATTAAGTATCCTACTGTTTTTAAACTTATTATTTAGCGTATTTGGATTGTTATGGTGTATGAAGCTAAATTGCTATTGTAAAAATAAACGATTTATTTTTATAGGAAATAAATTTTGAGACTACTGAACCGATTTTGAAAATTCTTCCACTGTACAATAGCTTATAAAAAAGTTCCCAAATAGACTGGATTGCATCTGTTTTCTTGGAAGGATTTGGCTTCAAATGAGTTACAATGACGATTTTCGCTTTGTTTCAAATCTCACATTATTGATCTAATGCGGTGTAAAAATTTCGTTTCTTCAAAATATGACTTAATTAGTAATATTTAAATTATCTGAAGAAGTATAATTTACCGTAATGTTAATAGTCACACAAATACCATTTGCCATATTTCAACCATTCGTGCAAATCCGTTGATTTTGATATTATTTGAACAATATAAAGAAATACATGTTATCTAATTGTTTTATCCAATTGCTAGCTGTCTTATTAATAAGAAGCTAACTACTGTCTTTTAGACTTCTTTTGGTAGTGAATCTTTTTCGAATGTTTTTTGATTCGTATTCGCTTTCAATGAACTAAGAAATTTGATACTTTTTAGCTCACAGGCTATCAAAGCCTGTGAGCTAATCTGCCCGCAAGTTCTGAATGTACGCACGTATGTATGTACGTATGTATGTATGTACGTAAGGTGTAACCCATGATAGAAATATCCGATTTACTTCAAATTTTGCATACATCTTCATTCTGATAAGTGGCTTGTCTCATTAGTTTTGCGGGTTCATTGGTTAAGTATAAAGGGGAAAACAGGGGATTATCCCTCCTTAATTTAGATAAATGTGTTTTTCAAGCAGAATTATCCGATTTGCTTCAAATTTGGTATATATGTGTATTCTGATAAGGCGCTTCCCTGAATAGATTTCGAGGTTCATTGGTTAAGTATAAAAGGGGAACGGTGGACTAATCCTCCCCTTAATTTAGATAAATGTGTTTTTCATGCAGAATAATCCGATTTGCTTCAAATTTGATATACAGGTTTATTCTCCATTTCTCTATTTTTCGAGGGGCATTATTCTTGAAATAAGAATATAATATACAATTAGTGTGAATAACCTGTGATGTTAATGCCATCAGTTTAACTAGGCACTTTTATTTTTATTAATTTAGTTTTCATTAAAAAAAAAACATATTTTTTTAAAAATAATGTCTGAGACATTATAAGAAAAGTATGCATTAGTACATGTCACTGTTAAAATGTTGTGCTGTTTTTAAAATTTCTACTTTAAATTATAACAAAACTCTGAAGTTGCCGACAACTTGTTCAGTGATGACGGAAAACCAGATTTGAATGGCCGACTAGTTGAGAACTTGCTCCTTTTAAATTTAACTTTCTCTAAAATAAAACTATTAACATATTTTTTTTAAATAATTGCTGGAACATAATAAGAGAAGTATATTTCAACATATGTCATTGTTAAAAATGTTGTGCTGTTTTTTTAAATATATACAAAAAAGCGCTTAAATAGCCAATTGTTGGTACTTTTACCCTATATGCTGTTGTTATTTCAACTGTCTAAGGATTACAGAAGTAGCTTTCACAACATATTTTATTCATTGACTTTGAAAAGTGAACTCTGAAACGAAATTACCCGTAATCATATCTCTTTCCAATTTAATAAAATATATAGTAAAATATTTAAAGTAAACGGGTTTTTCTAATTAAATATATACGTTATATATTTAGAAAAGCTATTCAAGATTTTTTCCCACATATTTTACAAAATTACAATACTTTACTTTAATTTTCGCAATATTTTATACCCTACCCCGTAAAATATTGAAGCAGTAGTAAAATTTTCAATTATTAACATAATATTAAAACTGCAAAACTGAGTCAAAAATTAAAAGCAATTTTTCATCGGAAATTATCTGATATTCTGTATAGACTATATAAAACACCAGCCTTCAAAACAATGTTTGAAAATCCTATGTTTAAGAAAGCTATTTTGAAATCTGAAAAAAGTAAAAGTTTCGTAAAACGAAAAATTATCTTACATCTTTAAATTGCAAAGCAAATACAAACCACCTGAGAAAGAATGCAAAAGAAAAAGAATGCTACAATACATAAAAGAAAATTATTACCTCAAGATCGCGGCGGTCGTATTTCTAAAATATAGACTTTCTTGTAGAATAAGCAGATTTTTCAAACTATTGAACTATTTCAAAGAATATAGTTTGGCAACTAGAAAAGTGTTTTCAAATATTGTTTTTCTTTTTGAGTTTTCCGGTGTTTTTTTAAATTGAGATTAAGAAATCCCTAAACAGATTTTCAGTATGCACTAATAAAAAAAATTTTCATTGAATTTTGATGAAATATCATGTGTAAGATTTGACTTTATAAATAGATACAGATATCCCTAAAAATAGATTAATAGCTACATGGAAGGATGTACGAATAATGGTCACTCGCCAATGACTGATGGGGTAAAGCATCATCGAACAAATATATATATTTATTGAAATGACATGTCTAATGTGTATCAGTAACCTACAATCAAAACAAAAATAAAAATAAAAAATCCATCAAACCAATTTCTCAGTATTTCCGCATTAGATTTAACAGCTCTTTTTATGCTCCACAAATAACTATGAGAGCGTACAAAACTAATCTCTTGGGGTTCACGTTAAGTTGTCAGTCGAATGCTCAACAAGGTTTTGCTCACTCACAAGGCCAAACATATTGAGCAATTTAGAACATAAATGCGAACAGTTGCCCTTGTCCTGCTATCAAGGGACAGGTTAGTAATATGTCAAACAGAGTAAGTTTAGTGAAAGTTAACGATTGCCCCTTTACAATGCACTATATCTGATAATTAATACAAAATTCTGTCGAGTTTATTGCATCAAATATTGCATGAATGAAGTTTTATTTTACAGGTCTAGAGAAACTAGAAAAATATTCTGTAATAGTTTCATGATGTTTTTTAAAGGGTTTTTAAGGGATGAGTAGCACATATTACACATTTTAGGAAATAAAAGGAAATTTGTTAATTAATACTTTAGAAAATCCTTGACAGCTTTCATAGTGTAACAGGATTGATCTGCTTTTCTGTAAAAAATAATAAAAAATATTAATTTTATAATAAGCAATGTATTGTTGTATTAAACTAATGTTAACGTTATATATATATGGTAGTTTAAATCTAGAACTATTTTAAATAAATTTAGCAAGTTTTTATTACATTATTAATAGCATTGACATTATTTTATTATTTAACCTTCTAATGTCTATGGTAGCATATATCCTACCACCACTGTTTCCAATCAAGTAGATTTTTTAATTCAGATATCCCATATTCATTCCAGAAATTAAAATAGCAATATTTGCTTCAGTTAATAACAAACATCCCATCATTAAATAAAGCAAAATTTATTATTGAAACATTCTGGTATGAATTACGATTTTCTCATTTACGGGATTTCTAGAACGTATTCCACCATGGAAATTAGAGGGTTAAACGCATGTTTCTAAAAATTGCAACACCATGCAAGAATTGTCAGAATTGGATGAAATTTATTACACAAAATACCTGTATCGGGACAAATAATTAAATTTACAAAGCAAAATAATAATATTACATGTATGAAATCAGCATTTTGCGCAGCCACCACGCGGTGCAATAAGTGCTTCTATACCACGTGGTATCGAATATATACATGAGAAAGACAATTCCATATTTTTTCTATCTGAACCCAAAGTTCATCTGTATAATCAGCTATAAGAGGGCGTCACTAAGAAGATGCTAACCAACAAAATTTCAGTCATGTTTAAAAGGCGACATGTTCCGTGAATAGGCAAGCCAAGGAAGAACCTGTATTTTTTTTTTTTTTTTGCTGTAAAGAAGTTTGAACCATTCTTAGCAATATGTGGTGCAGCATTGTCCTTTTAAAATACAGCAACAGGGAGGCGTTGAACGCAGGATACGACTTCGGCTCCACAACGCTCTCTGATGTACCTGTTTGTGTTGAGACAACCTAAAATTCTTAAACCTCAACCTAAAAAAGGCGACAGCTATTGTCACAGACGCGGTGTCTAGGAGTAGTAAAGGGCCTATTTATTAAATTATAAACTGCTTACAGCGCCACGTAATGGCAAACTTCGGAGTTGTTGCTCCTATCTGGAAAACAAATTAAGATACGCGAAATGAAGTCAATTAAAAAGTTGTAGCACTTTCTCTAGTTAGTGTAAAATTATTTATTATATGCAAAAATAGTTTTTAAAAATCAATGAAATGATAATTTTTTTACATCCTATCTTCTGTTTTAATACGCTACAAATTTCGTTCAGAATTGTCAAACACATCTACATTTACCAATAAACCTCTAACTTTTAAGCAACGTATAGTTTATTTTAATAAGGACTATCGAATTAGGGTATGCTCATTGTGTTTATCATAGGCTGTTCTGATGGTAGACACATTGACATTACTTACTTTCATTTTTTTATTAAGATAAACTCTACTTTGTTTGTTATTTTATTAGTAAATGTACACCTCATTATAATACAACAATTTTGTATATAATTTTTGGCGTATTTGAAGCGCTCGTAATTGGATTTAAAAATTGATATTTCAGATATTCTACTGTATATCAGATATTCTACTGTATATCAGATATTCTACTGTATATCAGATATTCTACTGTATATCAGATATTCTACTGTATATCAGATATTCTACTGTCTCTAAGCTATTTTTGTGCAAATTCTGCTATTTACGCTAATTAGAACGTTAATTTACAGTTTATCACTAAGTGACGCCAGCAGTAGCGGTCTCATCGCGTTGTGCATATCATCTTTGTATACATAGACACCACATTTAAGATAATAGTTCTTACTGCTCGAGACTTTAGTGAGCAGCCTGAAAGCTTGTATATTTGATTCAATATAAGGTAGGTGACCCAACGGTGGCTAGTGTTTCTAAGGTAACCCACCCCTCGAAAGTAGAATTAATTAATTTTTTAATCACAAAATGGTGCTACTGCATTTTCAATCATGTATCTGCAATGCACTTGGCTGAATTTAAAGAGATCACCTTGATCCTCCTGCATTTCATGCAGTGATTTCGCTTTTGAGGAGTAGTCGTTCTAATTTCCAGATAAGAAGCTATTTTAATTTACACGCGTTTAAACTCTTAGAACTTTGAGTTATGATACGATTTCCGAAAGCTTATTTCTTTCTCTTTTACCACATTTACTTCAATTCTAAGAAATTTATCACATTAATAATCCCAACGGTGGCTAGTGTTTCTAAGGTAACCCACCCCTCGAAAGTAGAATTAATTAATTTTTTAATCACAAAATGGTGCTACTGCATTTTCAATCATGTATCTGCAATGCACTTAGCTGAATTTAAAGAGATCACCTTGATCCTCCTGCATTTCATGCAGTGATTTCGCTTTTGAGGAGTAGTCGTTCTAATTTCCAGATAAGAAGCTATTTTAATTTACACGCGTTTAAACTCTTAGAACTTTGAGTTATGATACGATTTCCGAAAGCTTATTTCTTTCTCTTTTACCACATTTACTTCAATTCTAAGAAATTTATCACATTAATACTTTTACATCGTGCAAATGACGACCATATGCATGTTCCCAAGGTGGCGACCTGAGAAAATAAATGAGGAAATCAGTATAGTAAGGGGGATTTTCAAACTCTCCACATAAATATCTGAAAAAACTTATTATCGTTTATTGTTAACACCAGAAATCACTCAAAAGAAGTCAGTAACTTCCAGAAAAAATACCTTACCTACCGTGCACAAAAAGTGCCATAAGATCTTTTCGTGTCATAAGATAAGAATATTAAGAAGAAAAACTTGAAAGATATCAAAAGAAAGACAGGATCATCAGAGTATAATAATAAGCAAAATAATTTACCGAGTAATTTTTCAAATTTTAAAAGTGGTTTCAATACATGGGCCATCTTTGGAACACTATGCGCCAAAGGTTTTCCACAAGCTACAATTTTGAAATTGTATTATAAAAGTAATTAAATTTTATTTTATAAAGAAAGGTATATTTAAAATGTGTTAGAGACAGGGCTTTACAAATTTGATAAAATGTGATAGCCAGCAAAAAATTCTAGTCGCCAGTAAAAAAATATGTACCCCACACCTCCCCCGTCATAGATTTAAAAACACAAACTTTTTTTATGAATTAATTGTGTAAAAAATAATAACAAGCATAGTTTAGAATTAATAGTTACATAATTTAGAATGCTAAACTACATTAGTACTGAACTAGGATTATAATAATATAAATGCTGGACGATTACACCATGAAATATTACAACATTAAAGAAGTGAATATAAAACATCACATATTTTTACTGAATGGTGTATACAAATTAAAAATTTTATACATACATTAATATTAAAAATATCGACGTTTCGACCACCATCTATGGTCATCTTCAGGAAAATTTTCTTATATTGCTTTTAAAGTTTCAAATGCGAAAAACAATCCGCCCGTTGCCACAATATTATTGCCGTCCACAAATTAAAAATTAACAAGGGTAACACTCAACCATCGTACCAACCAACCACAAGTAGAAACGATGCAGAAGCATCTCCTAACGGACAAAAATCTAACTGCAGTAAATGTATTATTAATGAAGAATATTAAAATAAAGAAAAGCGGAATAAACTATTTCAAGATGTTCATCCAAATTTTAGGGATATTAAATGAAATGCTATCATTACAAACCTCATTTTTCCTAATCATAATTTCAATGGACTCCTTTCGCAGACCCTCAAAGACGTTATTACATGGAATTTTAATTTAGCGTTATCAAAATCTATGTGGCTGTCAGGATTATTAAAATAGAACTTAGCTAGGCCGGTCGTCTGTTGATATTGTGAAATATTCCTTTTATGTTCTTTTAAACGTTCAAAAAATTTTCGTTTTGTAACCCCAATGTAAAACATTTTAGTGCCATCTTTCAAAACAATAGGTATTTCATAAACACACGCACTTTCGTGAAACGGTGTAGGATCCAGGTTAATACATAAAAAATTAGTGAGGTAAGGAGGGGGAATAGCAATAAGCTGAATATTAAACCCACGAACTATACTCCTTAACTTTTCAAAAATAACGGGAACATATCCAAACCAACAATATGTTGGCCTCTGTTGGTTATTAGGCAAGCTATGAGGGGGTGGACAATGATGCTTGTGAATGATGTTATAAATGTACTTAAGGGGAAACCCATGATTAGTGGCTATTTGCTTTATAAAATTAAGTTCTTGTTTTAATTGCATACCCGAACAAATTAAGAAAGCTCTATTAAAAAAATTTAATTTATAAATAATTTTAAACTTTAAATTTTAAAATTATTTAAAAGCAATATAAGAAAAATTTCCTGAAGATGACCATAGATGGTGGTCGAAACGTCGATATTTTTAATATTAATGTATGTATAAAATTTTAAATTTGTATACACCATTCAGTAAAAATATGTGATGTTTTATATTCACTTCTTTAATGTTGTAGGATTATAATTCTTGAAATTTTAATTAAGTTTGACAAATTTACTTCAAATGAATTACTTATAATCACATATCTGTTATTAGTCTTTAAAATGAATGTGATTGATAAACAAATTTAATTCCGAACACAAAAATTGGATTTGAAACTTACAAAACAAGTTGAGCATTATTTAGCATTGTAGCTCATTTTAGATGCCACAGAGTTGGATTGACTATATGATTTACTGTTTTATTGACGCCAACTCAATTTTAATCACGTGTCGGAAGAGATGGCTAGAGCAGAAAAGAATGGCGTTTTCTGTTCATGAGATGTAAATACCTTTTAAGCTTGGCCATTTCATTAAAAGTACGAGAGTAGAGGAAGATCACTGCTTGCAACACACGAGCAGGGAGAAGAGAAAAATACCCCTTTGTGCTCAATTTTTGTACTTAAAAAAATACAAAAAAGGCCGATTAAATGCTTGGTAGACAGTGGCGACCTGGTGACCGCATTTGTCAAGCCCTGGTTAGAGATAAGTGTAAAATTTTATAAACAAAAATTCAGCCACATACACCCAACTAGAAAATGTAAAAAAGTCCTGAAAGCTTAACAATGGCTACTTTTGGCTCATATACCTTAATCAAATTGAAAAAATAAAAAAATGTGCAATCGGAATTAAGTACCACACAGAAAAATGGAAGACGCAATATACGTTTATAATTTTAGGTAGATTTAAATAAAAAAAGCTACCTATTGCAGCCGTTCGGAGGGAAGAAATTCCAAAAAATTTTGGCATGTTTTCACCGATCATGACCCCCAGACCCCCAAATCACCCTCCGTTCAAATGTTGATTTATATATATATATATATATATATATATATATACCTGACATATGTCATGCTGTAACTCTCCTATTTATGAACCGATTGGATGTAACTGAGCTTGTGTATAGGACATACTAAGGTCTCGACAGAGTTCGTTGGCCAGTTTCATCCGCCATCTTGTTTCAAAAATCTTGTTTTCATCTTGTTTCAGTGGAAATATTTAATTTTTTTAATTCAAAAACATGTACAAAAAATATATATATTGAAAATATTGTTTCTGTTCAGTGTTAGAAAGTGATACAAGGATTCTAGAACATTTTTTTGTTTTTGCTATATCTTAAAAAATGGCTGAGATATGGCAGTTTGAAATTCTTAGGTGGCTGAGATTTTGAAACAATCTGATATTTGTTATACTGTAACTCTCGTATTTATGAACCGATATGAATGTGACTGATTATGTGTACAGAACATACCAAGGTCTCGACCGAATTCGTTGCCCAGCTTCATCCGCCATCTTGTTTCAAAATGGCTGCCAGTGGAATTTTTTTTAATTTTTAAAAATTCATAAACATGCACAAACAATTTATATGTTGAAAAAATTGTTTGTGTTAAGTGTTAGAACGTGATACAAAGATTCTAGAACATTTTTTTTTGCTTTTGCTATATCTTAAAAAATGGCAAAGGTATGGCAGTTTGAAATTTTACGTCACCTGACATTTTGAAACAATCTGATTTTTGTTATGATGTAACTATCATGCCGAAATGCGCATTCAAATTCAGTATTAATGAAAACAGGGATTGAATCTTCTATAATCGGTTTCCAAGCAATTTAGCTTAGAATGTTTGAGTCAAATGAGTTTTTTTAAAACATGGACTATGGACTATGAAAGCTACCCTTTCCTCCCGATACAGGCCGGAAGGACGTTTTAATCATGATTTTAAATACGTTTAGATTTTTTAATAAATACCATTTTAATAAAAAATCACTTTCCTGTAAAAATCTTGCAAAATAATTGCTTTAATTTTAAAGGTAACTTGATAACCATTTGAATTTTAAATGGAAATTAAAACTTTATCGGACATATTTGCAAAATAATAGAATATTATTCTTAACTATTATATAAATACCGCATGACGTTTTGATAAGTATCAAATTTCTCACGAAAAACTAAACGATTTTTAAACCATATAAGTTTTTAAGAAAATATGAATAATGGAAATACTTTTTCCAGAAAATATATAGGATCTTCAAATATCATTTTTGGAAAATCTATTGCTAAAGAATTAAATATTGAGTGTTGAACGGGCTGTATTTCAATCTTCTATATAAATAATAAATATAATAATCGTGGGCAAACTATATGAAATTTCACCCACGCTGGTTTTCAGGACATTTCATCTTTGCCATTCTAGGAAAACAATTCTTGTTTCTGCATTCGTTCAGTAAAACCTATAAAAAGGGAAAACGAATGTTATTTATTTTGATATATCATCTAATAGTTATTTCAAATTACACAACTTCTTCCTCTGTAAATTTGAATTATGTTTTATAGTGTATTATTCTTTTCAGTATTTAATTTCAATAAGTAAAGTTTAATTTAGTAAAACTATTATAGATAATCGTATTTATTTTCCTGTTATGAACTTTCTTTATTACTTTTATTTCATAATGCTTTTCGAATATGAAGTAAGCGAATAAGTTTTTTTTTTCATTATCGAATTATTATATTTCCTTTTAAATATACTTAACATTCCTGTTTTAGAGGAGAAAATATTATCCATTTTCCAGGAATGATTGATATTACTTTATCACATGTATAAGATGATTTACGAATGGCAATATAAGGCAGCGAAAATAAAAAAATCGTCCGAAATTGAAGGGACTCATATATTTTATATAAAAACCAAATTAAATGATTTTGATTTAATTTTTATTTTTTATATTTCTTTTTCTTTTTCTTCGCCACCCACAGGGGATCATCTTCGTAAGAAAAGAATTTTTTTAATAATAATTGGATGTTTTTTTAAATGTGTCTTTTAAAATCTATTTCGGCTTTAACATTTCATTTACAAAATTAGAAATTTTAAAATAAAACTCCTCAACACTTTTTTCTATTTTATTATTAAAATAAATTAGAAGGGATAGGATAGAATAGATTAAACCATATTAATGTAAAATTAAAAACAATTTCGTTAATTTAAGCTAAGGAACTAAATCGCTTTTTTTAACTATCATCGGGTCAATATAGTCAATATTTCCCAACTTTGAAACTCGGAGACTGTACAACATTCCATTGCAATTTTTAAATGTCATTTAAAAAAAGAAGCATTTATATGTTTTTGTTGAAAATTACGATTTTTTTTTCATTTATAGTAATTTCCGACCTTTAATCCGCGGACCAATCAATTATGTTTCGACCCAAACATTTTACTTAAAAATTGAATTAAAATATTTACAGGGATCTAGTCAGTTACATTATATAAAATAAAATTTCTGAGTCGAAACATTATTGTTTGGTCCACGGATAATAGGCCGGAAATTACGGTAAAAATAAAAGCACACTGCTGATCAGCTAATTTTCGAAAAGTATCCAACAACTACACACGCATGAAAAATAATAATATTTTGTATATATATTTTTTTTCTGTTCCCTTTTCACATGATTTTAATATTATGCGAAGCTCAGAGTTGAAAATTATGACCATTTTCTACTATCACGTAAGGTTTTTTTTTCTACAAAGTGAGAATGTGTATTCACACTGACTTAAAGTGAGGATGGCAATAACACAGAATCAGTGGACCCGTGAGGGTGTTTTGCACTGCAACCTAATATTTTTTTTACAAATATCTAATATTCTTTTTAGATCCAGGTTTAAACTTCTAAAGAAAAATAAAGGACTAAAAATATCTGCAAACAACATTAGTCAAACCAGAATATCATATCATTTACACAATCAAAGTTACAGTAAAAACTGATCGAAGATAGCAAAATGTACGCGAGAGAAAAAAAATAACAATCTTATTTTATTTTAACTGCATAAGAGAATGACGTCAAACACTTCGGGAAAAACACGAAACAAAGAAAAATAAATTGTATACATATACATTACAATTTAATTTATTATAACAAAGTATACGTTTTGAGCTACACGTGAAATACCACTGCTTCGATCAAACTATGACTTCTTTTTCTTATAAGCATTTGAATTTCAACTTTGCTTTTTAATCATAAATATAGAGGAGAAGATCCAAATACCGTCTATTTTAACCGGCTTGTAATACCGGCTTTGAAGTATAAATTTTAACTGCATAAGAGAATGACGTCAAACACTTCGGGAAAAACACGAAACAAAAAAAAATTGTATACATATACAGTACAATTTAATTTATTGTAACAAAGTATACGTTTTGGGCTACACGTGAAATACCACTACTTCGATCAAACTATGGTGCCTTTTTCTTATAAACATTTGAATTTAAACTTTACTTTTGAATCATAAATATAGAAGAGAAGATCCAAATACCGTCTAGGGTCTAAATACCGGCTAGTAAGTGTTCTGAGAGCTGAGCGCAGCGCAACCTAGAAGTGATAGGCACAGTGTGTGTACCTTTAATTGCGAGAAGAAAGGCACGAGCAGTAAGTACGTGTCTAATGTCTGTCTAGTTTACAAATATTAATAGCAAAAGTGTCGATACGAAGAAATCTAGGATATAAAAAAAAATCCGGAATGTATTTCTCATTAAAAAAATGCTGATCAGATATTGTTCTGAATTGATGATTAAATCGTTTTCTATGTTATTGAAATTTTATTATATGAATGCGTAATGTCCGCGATAAATGGGAAGAAAGAGAAGAAAATTGACGAAGAGATATATATAGACTTATATATAGGCGAAAGGAGCAGAAATTGCATTTTAAAAAGGTAAAAAGGGAAGATATGTGACAAAGAAAGGTTGCAATTTTTCTCTTCTGTGAGGATGTGGACGAGATGGGGAAACTCTGGGTTCGATGATTAGAATGCGATCTGTGGTCGCATAGCGACTGCATCGACGCAGGGAGTGATTACTATGTTTTTGATTTTTGTAGACAAAGTAATCTACAATTCAAGCAGCAAGCTTTTGTTTTTTTAACACTTTGAAAACAAAACTAGGAACAGATAGAATAGAGGAGATTGTCAGAGATAGTTAAGATTTTTATAAATTTGACAAAAATGCTTGTTTACTAAACATTCCATGTTCTTTTTGTACATATTAAATGTTATTAATCAATAAATTTTTTAAAACAATATTCTTCTCTTTTAATTAACAAATTAGCCATATCTGTGTGATTCTTTTGGAAAAAAATTAAAATAGCCGGTAT
Source organism: Maratus michaelseni (assembly GCA_963931845.1). Taxonomy (NCBI): domain Eukaryota; kingdom Metazoa; phylum Arthropoda; class Arachnida; order Araneae; family Salticidae; genus Maratus; species Maratus michaelseni. The sequence continues at coordinate 249,149,552 of OZ007596.1, read as the reverse complement.
TTAAACCCCATTTTCTAAACTCAAAATTTGTAGACTTTCGGAATTTTTCTTTTTTAAAACTGAAAACACTTTTTAAACTCATATTTTGTCTAAACGGTTGTAAAACATATCAAGGTACACTACAATGACCTTTTCCTCCAATAATTTTCGAAATTGTAGGATATAGTTAGAAAATAAAAGTGGTAGCCGGTATTTGGAACTTTTCTTTTAAAATAAGCCCATGAAGAGATGGCGTCCGATTTTATCTTTTTTGGATTTTTTTTATATATAATCATTGTTGAGCACGATACAATGCGGTATTTTATTTTTGTGGCAAAATTAATTTGAGAAAAACTTTTCATTTCCTTTATGAAAACAATGTTGACGTGGTCAACATTTCCCCCCATACACCAGCGCTCCTTCAAGACGCAATTTTAGAGGTACATATAAACAAAAAATAAGCCCTTAACACTGAGATCTTCTTGTAATCTCCGGTGTAATCGGTTTTCATAAATACGAATTTTAACCCTTATTTTTATACTTTGCGCTTCCCAGAGACTATCTTTTTTTCTACAGTAAAAGTAACTAAACGTCCGTATTTCGACACAATATTTTTAGAGCATCTCGCAAATTAAAGATACATCAACTAGAAAAATTCCGACAATTTCGGAAAAGAAAAAAAAATCGACGAATAAACTAAAATGAGGGGTGTTTCGTTGCGGCTTCACTCGGCTTCGGGTTATGTTTTCACAACAAAATATGCATATTTTTTCATTAATTATATAAAGGTCTCGGATACAGTTATATTTATAACATATTGAAATTTCGGATAGTTCGGACAACGAGAACTGTTCTTTTTTGTTATGTTAAAGAATCCGACGTAAAAACAAAACAAAAAAAAGACAGAAGAAAACATTCTTATATCTTTTACATCTCGATATAAATATTTTTCATACATTTGTAAAACGGGCTGCAAGACAGTTAATTTTATAACCTTTAAAAATTCCAAAGAGTTAGGGGACCCCGAGATTTATATCTTTTTAACTACTTAACGAGCCCAAGTGGAACAATAAGTTCTTAAGAACCCTTTTTACCACTAAATATCCATATTTTTTCGCGATTTTTTAAAGCTGGCAAAGGAAACATATTTCTAACTCCTTAAAATTTTGAGTTTGATTTTTGAAAAAAGGGTTTGAACGATAGCAACTATTTTATCTTTAAATTATCTAAATTACAGGAAAATCTTCTCTTTTTTCGGCAGAATTCAAAAATTACACATAGACTCCGCAAATCAAAACACTGAAAAAAGAAAATATATAGCAATATTTATTCTCAATTTGTTTTCTAGTGCTGCAAACCATTTCAAAAAATACGAATATCAGCCCTTTGAAAAAATTCATTTCCGAAAGTCCCTTTTGTGGAATTTTGTTTTGTTTTCCACGCAATTGTCCATAGCATTAACATTACGCTCATTTGAATAAAAAGAAACTAGATCGAACCCGTCAAAATTTGACGGCAAACAACTTGATAGTACCATAAAAATAAAATTTATAGTTGCTTTAACTTGACAAATTTCATAGTAGGGAGCATAATATGATTAAGTGGTCACAGACTTTTCCATCGATATATCACATGAGGGGTGTGTGCAAAATTTAGAAAACTACCCCCTGGGGGCGTCAAAGTGGGGGATGGACATGGGAGATGCATAATATGATTAAGTGGTGACAGACCTTTCCAATGATATATAACATGAGGTTGTGTGCAAATTTTAGAAAGTACCCCTTGGGGGTGGGGGGGCAAAGTGAGGAGATGGACACCGGAGATGCATAATTTGATTAAGTGGTCACAGACCTTTCCAATGATATATAACATGAGGGTTGTGTGCAAAATTTAGAAAGTACCCCTTGGGGGGAGGCAAAATGGGGAGATGGGCATCGGAGATGCATAATATGATTAAGTGGTCACAGACCTTTCCAATAATATATAACATGAGGGTTGTGTGTAAAATTTAGAAAGTACCCCTTGGGGGGGCAAAGTGGGGAGATGTAAAATATGATTAAGCGGTCACAGACATTTCCAACAATATATGACATGAGGGGTGTCAACAAAATTTTAAAAAGTATCCCTTGGGGGGCAAAGTGGGGAGATGGACATTCTCTTGGAATACTTCTAACTCTTCCCGTTGCTATTGCTTCGTGCGAGAGAAGCTTTAAGATAGTTGAAATTAATAAAAAAATATTTAAGTTCATTTATCGGGCATGGACGATTATACAATCTTTCTATTATTTCTATACAATACATCATCGTTAAAAATATTAATTGTGAGGATGTAATTAATGAATTTGCTGAAATGAAAGCCCGAAAAGTGCAATTAAAATAAATATTATTAAAAATCTATTGTAGTGTATTTTTCCCCACCATTATTAATTAAGGAGTCTTTATGCAATTTATTTCACAGGGCACAGAAATGACTAGTTACGGCACTGTGCAAATCCTGAAATTTTCAATACGAACCGGTAATTTTTGTATCAAAGTTGGCTTTTTCAGAAAACTGTACTTGAGTGTATTAAACAGGAAATCATTCGTTCAGGTTGTTTATAAATTATGAAGGTTTAAAATTTTGTTAAAACGGAAAATGTTAAATTTACTTTCAATCTCTATAAAACAGATTGCAATATGTGTAGTTCTTTAAATATAAAAAAAAATGGCGGATTTGGCTGTAATTTTGGATTCGCATATTGAAGCTTTTAAAAATTGATTTGTGTTAAAAACAATTAAAAATTCAGGTTTGTTGTGAAAAAATAATTTCAAGTAAATTTTCAAAACAAATATGATTTGTATCCTATAAATGTTTCAACAGAAATGAATTTCTATAAGCCTCAATTATAACAATCTAATATTAGAGCTCATTCCTCTAAATATTTTTTTAGTTATGTTTAAAAAAACTACCCGCATTACAATCTCTTTTGCGACAGGAATACCTATTCGACAGCAGGTTTTCCAAATTTTAAATATTTATATCTCCTAAACTACTTGAACGAGTGATTTTCAGAGTGGTAACCTGTTTTAAAATGAACCGAATGATATCAAAACCAGAAGGACCCGTGCGAAGCGTTCGCACTGCAATCTTTGAGATTATTTCCTGGTACGTTTTAAACCAAATTTTTAATTAACTCAAATTTTTTTAACTCAAGAAGCGCGTTTTAACGAAATGTGGGTGTACTATCTCAGAAACTTGTTCAAAAACTTTTCGAATGATATGTCATTCATATTTGGGCTATGATGCCTTACACTCACGCACAGTTTTTTTTCTAATCGGTTATAAAAAGGAAAAACGTCGCCAAATTTCAGGGATTTTTTCCTTTAGTGGTAACCTGTCTATTATATTAAGTTATTGGTTTGGCGCGGACTTGAAAATCGCGCCAATCAAAAAGTCACCAAACATCGATGCGGGAGTGTAACACATCTGTTCCCATCGTTGTGTGTTTTATATGTGCATAGAAAAAAGTATGTTGACAACGGAAATCTTATATATGATGATTGCTTGTGCATAAAAAAACGGGAATAGATTGCTAGAAAATTTTTTGCTAAATTTTCCACTCTCGCCAAGGTCATTTCTCTAGGTTGCCAAGACCCCTATAATTAAAAAAAAACCAATTATAAAAAAATTGAAATACGGAATCAGACGTTTAGGGAATTCATATGAAAGCATTTTCTCAGATTTTGCAAAACTGTTTTAGAAATGTCTTAAATACATAAATCAATATTAGGTACACCACTTTTTTGCAAGCCTATGAAAACTTAAACATGGGATGTTCAAACTTTGTGGTCCAGCAGCCATTTAAGTGACGTCAGACTTCACTGGCATATTAACAGCTTAATGAAATATTAAAAAATAAATACTTACAATTTTTGTGAATCCTAATGAACTGCATATCTAAATGGAAGATAATCTTTAAATTACATAATGTACTGGTGCTCCGATACAGTACGCATATATACAGCCATGATTAAACAAAAAAAAACAAATAAACAATAGGTAACACATGCGTAAAAATTAAATAAAAACCCGATTAAAAGCTCGATGTTTTTTCAAAAAGTACGCGCAAGAAATAAATTAACAATCGTATTTTAATTGCATTATAGGACAACGTCATCTGATAATGCAGTATTTCATTTTTGTGGCAACACTGATTTGAGAAAAACCTTTCATTTCATTTATGAAAGCAATGTCGATTTAATTTTTAATTAACAGCAAATTTTAATCAAAAAACATGTTTTAAAGAAATGTAAGTGTGCTATGTCAGAAGCCTGTTCGAAATCCTTTCATATGGCTTCTCATTCGTCGTTCTACGTTTCGAATTTTCTTAGAAAAAGGGATGTTGACAGGAGAAATAATATATATGATTAGGTGTCCGTAATAAAAATTTTACAGTTTGCTACGATTCACTATTAAGACGACCTCTTAAGCTTTTGGTGATTAAAATAAATGGAATGTTCTCCTTTTTTTTGTTGATCGATTGTACACAATATCTGCAATTTAGGCACGTATTTTTTTTTTTTAAATTGCGGACGACTTTCTCTTCAGAACAGCTCTGAAACTAATATTACCGTTATAACCGAAATAAATTAATGCAACATTTTTAATTCTATTTTTCATAAGCTTTGAAAATATAGTACAAATAGCATAAATCCTATTGTCTGTGCTCAAATTTTTATAAATAATGCAAAAGTCATTCCTGGCAGCAGTGTAAGAATGAATATCATTTTCAGATTTATACATTACATTTCATATATTAGTTTATTGCGTTATTCAAATATCGCGATAAAGCAATATACTTTTATTAACTGAAATGGAGCTACATTTTATATTTATATAGTATGTATTCAATCAAGCATATGGATTATATGTAAGTTCTTATTCGTAGTACGCGGTATATGTGTGTTCATGTTCATAGTACAAAAGGGAATTTAATCATGCATATTACTTCTTGTATAAAATTCTCTCTATACACGCAGAAACGGAGTGAATACATATGAATCTGGTATTATTTCAACGATATTTTCAGTTAGTTTGACTACTTGAGACGTTGGTTTGTTAAAATAAAATATTCGATCTTTAAATCCGAGAAATGGTAATTTAGACAACTGTATTGCATTTGTCTGGCGAAATTATGTCTAAGAAACGACTTTACTTTTTAAAATCCAGTATAAAAATCTTTTATTTTGAAGTCTGAGTTGAGCAAAAAGTTGAACAAAATAACGGAAGAGAAGAAATGTTTGTGAAATTAATTTTATATAGTACATTGATTGCTTCATAAATATAGCAATTTCAATATTTTCCTACATTTTGGCACATATAAAGAACGTAGCTCATTTTATATATATTTTACTTATAATCAATTTGAAACAAAAATATCTTATTGAAGCTTCAACAATGCAAAAAATACGATATTTTCCTTTACAAATTTTAGAAACAGAAATTAATATTTGGATTCCTGTTTGTAAAAGAAAACTGAAATAACATAATTTGCCAACGATAAGGTAGAAATTCAGCAATATTTCCGCGCCACATAAGACAAATATATATATAAATTATTTTCAGATTTGTTTCTGCAAAATAGCCAGTTTTATTAAATTTTCTTATTTTTAATTGAACGTCTTAATTAAGAATATATCGAAATTTTTCAGAGACCACCTTCATGTTTTTACCAAAAATACTACTATGTAAGATGTATATTTGGTGTGAGTTTCAACTTTCCACGCTGGGTGCATCATAGAAAAAAAATTAAAAATTTGTTCCAGGGGTGGGGGAGTTGCAAATTGTGTGTGTTATTACAAGTTCATGCGCTATGTACAGTTTACGCATGTAGCTATGTTGTTGGTGACAATCATCTGAAGGAAATCATTTTGTTTTGTTAATTGACAGTTGACTGATTTTTTTTTTTTTTAGTTTTCTGCGCAGTTTTACTTAACACATTGCTTTTCTTCTTTTAAACATGAAACCCCGCCTATGGGCTTTACATTTCTTTTTCCATTATTTAACAAAAATTTTATCACCACATGTTCTCTATTATAAGAAAATGTATGTAATAGTGGTATTGTTTCTAATCGAACTATTAATATGCATAGTACTCTAATTGTAAAAATGCGAATTTTGTGTATTTTCTTTGAGAAATAATGTGACATGTGAAACACAAAAGCACCGCCCATGGGCTGAGTTACAAATCTCCAAACGACGTGAATTTATGTCTCCTGTTCAGAGCCTGATTACCAACGGGATAATCTTCCACCAGTAAAAATGAAGAGAAATTTCGTTTTTATTCAAGACAGTGATTTTTGTCGTGACTAGAGCGTTTAAATAAGGTAAAAATGTCTACTAAAATTTACTGGTTGAAGTTTTCCCCGATTGTGTTTTCCTCAATGTGTTAACACTGTTTTCGATTAATCAACAGCAGTGTTAAGTCAAACTGAGCCGAAAACTATTTAAAAAAATCTGTCAACTGTCAACCAACAAAACACAATGGTATCCTTCAAATGATTGCCTCCAACAACATAACTACATACGTAAACTGTACATAGAACTGTTCATGAACTTGTAATAACACACTCAACTTGCAACCTCTCCCCCCCCCCTCCCCCCACTGAAACACATTTTTAATTCTTTTTCTATGATGCACCCATCGTAGAGAGTTGAAACTCACACCAAATATACATCATACCTCGTAGTATTTTTGGTAAAAACATGAAGGTGGTCACTGAAAATTTTCGATATATTCTTAATTAAAAAGTTCAATTAATACCAAGAAAAATTTAATAAAACTGGCTATTTTTCAGAAACAAATCTGAAAATTCTGATGATCATTTATATTTTAATACTACACATCCCTGATTGTTTTTCGAGGAAATTCGATCACTGCTTTTTTCACAATGCACCTTTTTCCAAAACACGCATAAAGAGTCAGAACTGCCCATGGGTTTGAGATATATGCTTTAAACTTGGCAAAAACGCGTTTCTATTGAAGGGCTATCGATTCATGTAGGACTTGATCTGGTTGACTCAAGGGCACATTTTACTAGGAAACCTGGCTATACCCTTTTCGAAAATGAAATGAATATAGAATAAATACATAAATATATATTAATGCAAAGGAAATATAATGTTTTAAAGGCGACAAGAAAAACACATGATGAATTATTTTTGATTAATGTTACGTATTGAAACCTCTTTTCTACATAAACCTGTTTCGCTGTTGAATTTCGCTGTTGATGTTATATATATTTTTGCATTTTTCAGACATTATTGCAGATAAAAAACAATCCATTATTATAGAATTATGATATGCCTCCTTATAAGATACACATATATAATGATTTAAAAATCTGTCTCTTAATTTTCAGCAGAAGTATATAACACCAAGTTCATCATGTTGTGACTGATCCATGAATTATCAATCACATGTTCTGAGTTAGCACTGACCATGCAAGGATGGTCATGGTGACGTTACTGGAAGTCACGTACGTCCTGTCACATCTGTGACCTAAATGCCATCAATCTGTGACGTCTCACTGTGATAAAATGTAAACGCCTTGTAGATTCTCATGAAACTTAAAAGGAAACTTTAATACATCTTTTGGCATGAAAAATATTACTTTTCGACAACTTTTTTAATTTTTGGACGTTGCAGTGACAGTCTTGAAAGTCAGTATGACACGTCATATTTGTGACGAAATTGCGAACACTCTGTGACATCACACTCTGACCCAAAATTAAATTTTGTAAAAAAAAATAAATAAAAAATAAATAAATAAATTAGAGCAAAAATAAATTGATTTAGAATTATCCTTTTTAAAATTTTATAAAATGTCTAATTGAATTATGAAATGTATCTGAATCTGTCACATTGTTTCTGACTATTTAAATAATTTGATTATTTTCAAAATTAAATTATAAATAAATGTCTCTATGTAAGATTATATATATATGACGAGGGAGGTAATTTATTCATATTTTCAAGAAATTTCACAAAAAATACTACATTATAAACATATGAAAATCCTTAAATGCAAATTTATAACGTAGACAAGTAGTTGCGTCGTCATTCAGACTTAAAGCTCCAGAATTAGAAGAAATTATTCAGAAGTAGAGCTCCCATTGTGACAAAATTGGTAGAAATTTAAAGGTTTACTAGCAATTTAAACACAAGTACTTTTAATATTTTTCACTGTCGCATGAAGCGCATCTGCTCATTTTGTAATACTAAAAATATTTCTTTAAAAATCATCCACTTTTCATTAATTAAAACAAGACACCACATAAACCAATTGTTAGCATGCATGTACACGAAATGAGGGTCAATGTTTGCGAGTTTGATATCACCGCGGTCTACTCGGGGTAACTATGTAATGTTTTCAAACCTTTTCCTTGTACGAGATCGATAATTTGTGACAGTTTCACTTTAAAATACCTCCCTGGATGCATCATCCATATAGAAATTTAGACAAAGCTGGCCTATTGCCCGTCCCCATTAAATATACTGCTTTTTTCAATATAGTAAAAACAACAACGAAAAATCATGTTTTAAGCATAGATGATTAAACATTTTCCAACATTTCCAGAATATTTTAATACATTTTTACCGATTAATAATGTAAAAGTTGATGTCTAAGTGAACAATTTTGAAAACACATAACATATTTGAAAACCCAGTTTCAGCAATTATCATCAACAGTCGGAAAAATTATTTTGTGACGACCTGTATATGATCTATAGATTTGCATATATACTACATAGTATGCAAAAATTTGGTTCAGTTAGGAAACGCAAAGCACATTTCAAAAATCCTCTTCAGCAATTTCCGCCAATAAAACGAAATGAATTCGATATGTCCTGCCTTGTATATGATCTAGATCATTTATACAAAACAAGTAATAATTAAAAAATTAGTTACATTTAATAACGCGTATCACAACTGAAAACGCACTTCCAGCAATTATTTTTCATATACATGACTGTAACCGAATTATTTTGTGTGTCCCTGTAAATGAACGATGAATGCTATGCCCACTATATTATATATTAAGCATCTTGTAATGCAGCTCAGTGACTTATATCAATTTGATTATGTTTCAAATAGTGTAAAATCATAAAAATACGCTGCAAACGATTTTTCCCCATATACCGTCATAAACAGGAATTGTTTTGCGTGTCCCCGTAAATGAACTATAAATTGCTACACTCTTCATTTTCTGTGCCAAACATGCCTCCATAACATATATCAATTGTATGGCAATCCGAGTATATTTATGCGAATGATAGCACGGACAGACGACAGACAGACAGACAGACACAGAGACAGACGGCAGACTGACTCAAACAGACAGACAAACCGAATTCATAAACACTTTTCAATATTGCTGGAAAGTGTTAAAAAGTATATTCGTATTTAGTAAATTTAATTGTAAAACAGTATTGACATTTAAATAGAAATTACTTTATAAATGCCATTAAATCAATTCTTATTTACAGTTTATGTTTATTTTGGCAAGATTTTAAGCAAGTGCAATGGATAAAAATACATATAAAAATACAAATTATCACAGCTTATTTATAAGAAATTACAACAGAAGTTACTATTAACCGGGAAGTAGTCCCGCCGGGTATGACATACTCAGAGTGCGAACGATGTTTACAATTGTCACCACTATTTTTTGAAAAGTAATCCTCAATATACCTTATCGCCTAACTTCTAACAATTGTCTTCGACTAAATAAGAAGATGGTTATTATTTGTATTTATTTTTTGACAAAGTAAAAACCATCCATATCATGCATTTCTCTCGTGTTAAATGCAAAATTATCTCATATAAAGAAATAATATTATAACATAACCAAAAATTAATTTGTCAATCATATAAATTACAAGTTCTTTTCATTACATTTTATTTTCGAAAAACTGGAAACATCTGGATTTAGCTCTGTGGTTAAAAGGAAGTTGCGCAGAATTTAACTGAGCATATTCAAAGCAATTTTTAACTTCATTTCAATCTGCAAGGCGATTTTATTAGGATATTTTTTTCTTTTAATTTTGTAGATTAATGCCATGAAAACACATCTTAAATATTTAAAGTTTTATTTTTCATTCTCTTAAATGTTTTAAAATTGCTATATAATTTGTAAAAAAATTATCAAATTGCAGCAAAAAAATATACAAAATGTTTATGAATATAATGCATGATTAAATTGTTATTTATTTATTTTTTAATGCTATCTGGAAATTTATAACATAATTATTGTTGTTTTTTATTACTTAAACTAAGGTAAATATTCAGATAAGGTCGTTAATTGTAACGTTTGACATAGTTGTTTATGCATACATAATTTGTTTTTTTTTTTATTTTAGAAGCAAAAAAAAAAAAATACTCCTGCTGTACAGTTAAATTGAAATAAACTGAAGCTCTTGTTAATCAGTTAAAAATGCGCTATGAAGTAAATTAATTAATGATGCTTTTTTTCCCTTTAATAAATATCTAAATCTTGTAATTTTACAAATGAATTAATTTGTTTTTATTTGAAGTGTCATGTTTTGTTACATTTTTTACATATTTTGTTCATACTTGAATATTATGAGACTGCAAGCAATTTCTTTTAGTTTTTTTAGACAAAAATATTTTCAATAGACATGTTAATCTAATTGGTTTCCCAGCTTAAAAGATCAAATTGTAACAACTAATCTGTTTTATTAATTTCTGTACGTATTGCAATGTTTTTTCAATGGTAAAAAAATTAATAATAAAATAAATAAATGAATAAATAAAAATAAAAATAAGTTCCATATGTTATAAGTTTATGTTTATATTTAGACCTAACAATTAGGCGATTGGGAAAAATATTTTCATAGTATATTATAAATATTTTTTCTCGTTAAAAGAAGCTTCATATGTACATTATTAAGTTTATATTTCGGCATAACTCTGGTACAGTTGGACCACTCTTGATGATTTTGATTCAAAACTAGTACATAGTGGAAGCTTTATAAAAATATGTTATTAAACATTAAAGAAAATTGCATTAATTTATTTTATGATTATTTCATAGCGAAATAACAACTGTTACTAAGTTTTTTTTTTCAGTTTTAAAATTACATAATGTGAATAATTTACATTTGTTCTGAATATTACAAAATTTGCATTTATTTCAAAGTTTTGAAAAAGACAATTATTGCAAATTTTACATTTAAACGTTACAAATTTTCAAAATATTTTAGCTAAGCCTAAGAAACAACGATATATGAATAAAAAATTATAATCTAACACAGATTTATACAAATAAGTTACAATTGAATACACTTTAATTATGAAAATTTCAAGAATACAAATTTTGCAATCTTATTTTTTGCCGTACGAAGTAGTAATTTATTTAAGAATTATATGTAATAGTTTGAAAGCTTTTAAAACTAGTGTTATGACATTAAAAAAAGCTTTGTAATATTTCAAATCTACTAAGAGGGTATAAATCTATGAGATTTATTAGAACAAAATGTGTTTCCATTTGTCTAGCTGGGTATTTCCGTAAGGGCTGGGAGATATTTGACCTCTCAGCTCTATAAACACATCTCTGCTGGCACAAATTAAAAGTTATGGTTGTGGGATTTACTATCATCTTTTGCGGAAGACAACTAAGCAAACCAAGACCTTCATCAAATCCGGAATCGCTCATGATTCACTTGGGATTTGCCCCCAACAACTACAGTTTCCTCCCTACTACATCCTGGAGGGACATAAGTACAATATTTTTAGTAATAGTGCATTTAATAGGGCATTTCTTTAAACTTTAAGATGTTTAACGATTTAAAAAAATCGTTTTATATAGACAGTTTGGGAAATTGATAGATTTAATCTATTTATTAACAATATATATTCTAACTGTAGTGTTATTAAATATAAGGATGAAATGTGAAATTATTTATATTTCGCGTTTAGGTTTTCAATTTTTATTGTTATTCCCCTTAAGAAAAATTGTAATTTTAAATTATTAATATTTGATTTACAATTTGAAAATTTAGTTGCAAGTGGAGATTTTGTGAAATAATTTTCAGGAACATTTGTAATAATTGTGACAATTTATTATATTAAAAATTCATTCGGCCGATGTGCCAATATTCGTTTTGCAAAGAGAGGGAAAATTGCGGAAGCAATGAAGTTGAGATAATTATTTTCAATTGGGTTTCTATTTTAATTACCGAATGTTTATTATAGTAAAAATTTATATTTAAATTCTGCATTTCATATTATATCAAAGAAACAGTATAATTAATTTTAACTTCACACATTGTATAACATAAACTACTTAACAGAAAACGTATTTATTGTTTGTCATTTTGCAATATTATCTACGAGTAAAACTGTCTTACATGCTTAAAAAGGGAAAAAAAGAAAAAGTTTATAGTTTTTATATTTTATTTTCTAGTTTGTAATATTAAAAATATTTCACAGCTGCAGTTTCACAATCAGTTGGCCTATTTTAAGCAGTGTGCTTTGGCGCATAATTAACTCCATGTTTGTTATTAATAACAGCTGTAACTACAAACACTAATTGGCGATTCATTACCTGCGACCGGCTAACGGAAAAATGCCTTAAAATTAATTTATAACTAAGTTCTAAACGTAATAAAAAGTTGTATTTTCATCAGAAACATATCTGTCTACTGATATTTTATAATTCTAGGACATCAGGAAGTGAGTAAAATGTCAATTACGTAATTCCAAATTTACATACAGGAACCAAATTAAGTTAAATAAAAGAAGTAAAAACCAACTTAAGTGATTTTATTTATTTATTTATGTATTTTTACCCTGGGATTTAATTTAATTTCCTCTTTCTCTGTCACTTCATATACTCGCAATGCATAACATATTCTATCTAATACTATTTATTCAGTCTCATACGTAGAAAAAGAATTCAATAAATACAAATGGCAAATTTTAAGTAATTATTTTTATTCTATTTTGGATTTAATGAATAATATTGGATCTAACAGAACATGGTGAGAAGACTATTTAGATAGATAATGAAAGACAATTTTCATAAAACATTTTGCAACATTACATAGTTTTTAAAACACATTTAAATACAATAAATGACATTATTATTTGTTGCACAACAATTTGTCTTTTACAAAACATAGACAGAATAAAATATTATTATATTTGGAAATAATTATACCTCTACTCATTTCTTAGTTAAAGTGAATTGTACGAAATGTCGACATAAAAAAAGAAGACATTAATAAATAAATTTTTTGTAAATAGTATGTGATGTAGTTTATTTACCTGAAAACAAATTCTTTATTGAACTAACTGACTGCCTTTTATAGACTGTAGTAGCAACTTTTTAACATCTAGACATATTCAGGATTTCGTATGTGTGCTTATCTTTCAGCTTTCTCTTTTGAATACCACTGTTTTCATAAAGAAAATTTCTCTGCGTGTAATTACAGTTTACATTCAGTGAAATTTTCTTTAACAAAATACTGATATTCAAAAGAAAAAAAGTAATTATAAAAGTAAGAACCTGTACGAAACATGATATTTTTATTTCTCTGTGCCCGGATCAACATTAGCAATCAGCTCAAAAATGCAGTTGTAAATGTAAAATTTAAAACACGAAAACCACACTCTTATACTTAGAAATAATGTGTTGATGTAACTAATATAATCTCCAAACTGCAATCAAAAGTGCAGTTGGAACTTGATTTAATCATACATTCCTTTTAACATTCTTATAAAAAAGAGATAAGAAATTATACGGCAATGAAATATTATTGAAACATAAATATTTTATAATTGGTTTAATTGATTTAAACACCTTTCAAATTTTGATAAGTACGGGGGAATGTCATTAAGTAAGTCACAAAAAATAATTAAATAATAACTTACAATAATATTCACTTAAAAACAATTTTTATTTACTATATTCGCCACCAATATTTATGCACTTATATCACCGTTTTATCAGTACCCCAACACCAAATGCATAACATTTTTTGGGTTGCTGTCTCAGACACATTAGGACTTCAAGTTGAACCATTTCATCATCTGTGAACATCATCTTGCTTCCAAGATGGTTTTTGACTGGACTAAACAGATGAAAATTGCCTGGAGCTAAGTCGAAGCTGTATGGTGGATGTTGAAGAAGTTGCAAGATGATGTTCACAGATGATGAAAAGGTTCAACTTGAAGTACTAATGTGAATGAGACAGTAAACCAAAGACTCTTATGCAGCTGGTGTTGGGGCACTGATAAAACGGTGATATAGGTGCATAAATATTTTTGGAGAATATGTTGAAAAATAAAAATAGTTTTGAAGTGAATATCATTGTAAGTTAATATTTAATTATCTTTTGTGACTTACGTAATGACTTTCCCTCGTACATGTAAACGCAGCATGATAATTTTAATGCATGATTTAGCTGTTTAGATGCTTAATTCAATTAGTCTTGGTAGTATTCACTGCTCAGATTATATCATTATAGCCAGTAAGTGTTTACCCTGCACTTGATTTGCAATCCAAGAACATTTTTTCGATGTAGAGTTTTAATCCCTTACTGGTGTGTCATCTGCACCAAACAGGAAACACCTTCTTGTAGCGAATTCTACTTATACAGCAAGCCAGCGCAATTCTAAAATTATTTGGTATTTCTCCAACTATACCATGCCAAAATATATGCTAATTTGCCATTTATTTCAAGACTGACTGTGAAAATATTTTTATTGCAAACCGTGCCAAACAGTGTGACTCGCTATTTATTGTATGTGAATGTATTTAATCGAAATCATGCAAAACATCTTAATTTGCTATTTTTCAAATCGAAAATATTTTTTGTTAATTTATAACATACATTTTTCTCTGCGCTGAGATGGATTTTATCATTTGACAATATCTTGATGATGTTGAATCTGTAAAAAATGTTTCATGCTATGGAATAATGCATCAAGAAAGTTTCTTTTTTTTGGCAAGATGCTTGCTACGAACACTTTACAGTAAGCCACAAGTATAATTTTGTTGTCTCTAACACTGGATGTCATACCGAGTCTGTTGAGAGATTATGGAGCATAGCAAAGTGACGTCATAAGCGACGGCGCGATACTTTACGTTATTATTTACAATCTTATATCATTCAGTTGATGTGTATACGTCTTTCTTTAAAAAAATCGCAAATGTTTCCTGCATTGATAAGAGACATTTACAATTTCATGCCTGAAGTTAAATCTGAGTTTTATTTCATTATTTTATTGTATAAAATTTATCTGTTCTCTTATTTTAAGCATGTATTAGTGTTGATATAGTAAAATAATTCGTGAAATTCTGTAATTTTCAAATGTTACATTTTTTAAATGATCACTTTTGCAGCAACACTGTTATATTTTTCATTTGGCGCCAACTACTGCACTAGGCGACACTGTTGTTCGTATAATAGAAAATTACAGACTATTTTATATTCATTTTTCATTTATGATCATTCCTCTGCTACAATCAAATTATTTACATATTTAGTACGAAGAGAATTGCTAAGATATGCACTTATCATTTCTCGTATTAATCTATTTGCCTTGTGTATTTATTATTTCTGTATATAAGATAATAGATATAATGTGCCTGATGAGATTTGTCTGCCCGATATAAATATCTGGAATGTACACTCAGATTTATTTACAGGTATATAGTTTATGAAATACTGAATGACCTATTCTGTAGAACATATATTAAATCTATATTTTGATTACCAGAAATGAGATAATGCAATAATTCCAAATGTTCATTGACATTGGGTCAATTATTGATTGGTCCAGAAACCATTCAAATAATCATATATACAATAATCCAAATCCCGTTGCAAAATTATTTACAAACCACGTGAAATTAATTCTGGAGGAAATTCATGTATGTAGATTAAGTCTATATAGAGTTATGCGTTTATTTTCGTTATTACATTATTCAGAGATCTTTTGGTACAACAATCAACTTTCTTTCACTGAAGTATGGATCCAATTGATACTTATGTGTGCTACTTATTAAGGCATATGCTATGCATGTAGGTTATTATTCTTAATATGGTGTATATGTATATTCGCAATAGAAATATTTTTAATTTATTATTCCAGTCGTAAAAATCCCTTTACAAAAACTAGAAGAAATTGATTTGTTACATATGAATGATGTATCATTAAAAAATGACTCGCCATGCTATGTATCTTTTTGTTTTAATAAATATTTTGTTATATAAAACAATTAAAAAAATATTCTATATAATCTGATTCTTCAAAACACCATAATATTATTTTGTTCATAATCATAATGCAGAAACTGATAATTATCAATTCATGAGTATATGGAAATTAAATTTCCCAATATAAATTCACATATATATTATAAGCTATCGAGCCAAAAAATAATCGCATGTAATCACTATTCATCCACATAATAGCGTAAAAAGATAAATTATAAGAAATGTTCCCAATTTCGATACCTGTGAACGAATGATTGAGTATATTCACTGCCACTTGACAGAACATGCGGAATTTTGGACCAAAAAATTGGTATTTTACAGTAAGGAAATACTTAATAATACTCCAAATTTTTCATTTATATAATGAAAAAATAATGGCACGTTTTGCTTCTTTTTTATTTGTTTAAAGGAAAGCTATATTTAGTATACTTTCCAAGAATTAAAAAAATATATATATCTCATCATCTGAAATTCATCACTGAAAGATAGAATGTGATATTGGTTGTCTTAACTTCAAAAAAATTTGCGATTGTTATTGCTCAATGATGTTAAAGGATTTTCATCTAGCTGTGAACAGTACAAATAGTTTATTCTGACATTTGAAGCTGATGAAAATACTTGAAGCGAAGGAAAATATTGTATTTTAATTTTATTTACTACATTGATTACCATTTCAATAGTAAATTCGTTTATTTCATTTAAGTTCTTTATTTTATTCATATACATAACATTACAATACGTGAAATATGTGTTTAAATATTAAACGGAGATTATGCACAATGACAACTAAGAAACGACTCATTTATCAATCCAAATTTTCAAACAACTTTCAGCGCATGAGGGATAACGGATGCAGTATAAACGATATACATCATAGCATTTTTCAGAAACTAATGTATTCCAAGGTCAGTCAAATATTACCTCAAATTTAATTTTATAAATTTCTTGAAATAAGGTAGAAAACTGGTGGAATAATAGTATTTTTTCACTACATAATCTTCTTGTTTTTTTTTTTTTTTTTTTTTTTTTTTTTTAAATTCTGCTTCCCAACTGTTAAGTAATTATTTTCCTATCATCTTAGAAAAAAAAGTTCTGGTTCTCAAGCCTGAACAGCCTTCAGAAACATCTAAAAGCTGCATCATCCTGAAATCATGATCTCTGATGCCTTTGTATGAGGTGTGGCAATTAAATAACGAGACTGGTGTGAGAAATGATATTTATTCCAAATAAATTTATGTTTAACTGTTATCCTCTTTAACAGACACGAGCAGGGAAGACCGAGCTATGCTCGGTCAAAATTAAATTTGAGTTCAAATATCATGACCCATGACCAAAATGACCCACTAATTGAATTTTCTCGAACATGTGACTTAGCCCAACAGTCTTCTCGTGCCCGAAAACCATAGGATGCAAAATTTAGTGTAAATAATCTGAGCCGTATTTAAGATAAAATAGCTTGACCCATAATGACCCATGACCAAAACGACCCACTAATAGAAATTTCTCGAACATGTGACATAGCATAATAGTCTTCTCCTTCCCTAAACCTGTAGTGTGCTAAATTTATTTCAAATCCTCTGAACCATTTAAGATAAAATATCTTGACCCATAATGACCCATGACCAAAATGACCCACTAATTGAATTTTCTCGAACATGTGACCTAGCCCAACAGTCTTCTCGTGCTCGAAAACCACTGGATACAAAATTTAGTGTAAATTGAGCCGCTTTTTAGATCTTGACCCACAATGACCCAGAAATGACCCACTAATCGAATGTTCTCGAACATGTGACTAGCCCAATGATTTTCGCGTGCCCGAAACTCGTAGGATACAAAATTTAATCAAAATCGTTAGAGCCGTTTTTTATATAAAATTAATTTGACCCGCTTTGACCCAAAAATGACCCACTAATCGAAAGTTCTCGAACATGTGACCTAGCCCAATAGTCTTCTCGTGCCCGAAAATAGTCGGATACAAAATTTCGTCAAAATCGTTTGAACCGTTTTTTAGATACAATTAGCTTGACCATGACCCAAAATGACCCCAAATGACCCACTAATTGAATTTTCTCGAACATGTGACCTAGCCCAACAGTCTTCTCGTGCCCGAAAACCATTGGATGCAAAATTTAGTGTAAATTGAGCCACTTTTTAGATCTTGACCCACAATGACCCAGAAATGACCCACTAATCGAATTTTCTCGAACATGTGACCTAGCCCAATGATTTTCGCGTGCCCGAAACTCGTAGGATACAAAATTTAATCAAAATCGTTAGAGCCGTTTTTTAGATAAAATTAATTTGACCCGCTTTGACCCAAAAATGACCCCCTAATCGAAAGTTCTCGAACATGTGACCCAGCCCAATAGTCTTCTCGTGCCCGAAAATAGTCGGATACAAAATTTCGTCAAAATCGTTTGAACCGTTTTTTAGATACAATTAGCTTGACCATGACCCAAAATTACCCCAAATGACCCACTAATTTAATTTTCTCGAACATGTGACCTAGCCCAACAGTCTTCTCGTGGCCGAAAACAATTGGATGCAAAATTTAGTGTAAATTGAGCCACTTTTTAGATCTTGACCCACAATGACCCAGAAATGACCCACTAATCTAATTTTCTCGGACATGTGACCTAGCCCAATGATTTTATCGTGCTCGAAACTCGTAGGACACAAAATTTAATCAAAATCGTTAGAGCCGTTTTTTAGATAAAATTAATTTGACCCGCGTTGACCCAAAAATGACCCACTAATTGAAAGTTCTCGAACATGTGACCCAGCCCAATAGTCTTCTCGTGACCGAAAATGGTCGGATACAAAATTTCGTCAAAATCATTTGAACCGTTTTTTAGATACAATTAGCTAGACCATGACCCAAATGACCCAAAATGACCCACTAATCGAATTTTCTCGAACACGTGACCTAGCCCAATGATTTTCTGGTGCCCCAAAACGGTAGGACACAAAATTTCTTCAAAATCGTTAGAGCCGTTTTTAAGATAAATTTTGCATATATATATATATATATATATATATATATATATATATATATTAAACATTCTCAGCTGAGTTATTGAATTTATGAATGCAAGAGCTGCAAAATAACATTCATTTTCATTTTAATGTTAATGCTGTTAATTTTGCATGTTTGTCTGTAAAACACGTTTGTTAGACACAAAAATTTTTACTTAAGTATGGATAGCATCCGAAAAAGCTGTATTCCGTTGAGTAAAGAGATTAATACACTATAAGAAGTGCGCGGAAATGTTTCCGAAAATCTGTGGAAGCAAAATAAATTTTATTTTTATAAATGATTCTTTAAATCAAGAAAATATATTGGTTTTTGAAGGTTTAAAACATAAGGAACGCTTTCGTAATCGTGAGTGACTGGGGAGAAGTCTTGTATATTTTTGTTCGTTGTTATATTATACTTTTCTATATTAAAAAGCATTTTTTTATTTACTGTATAGTCTAAAGATGTGATATTTGAAGGAGGACTTGTCAGGACTGTAGACCTTGTGGTATGCGTAACAGTTAGAATGACTAATCATTCCACATTTCCAAACAATCATTTTTAACTGAACATTCGCGAAAGGCATAAAACTAATCGTCTGGTGCCCTTTCAATTTTATGTTAACCATATTTCGAAAGGAATTGTTACTAACACACTCACAGGTAACTCACAGGTCTACATTCATATACGAAGGAGGAAAAAAATCTTTAGAGGCTTCACTACGGATACATCTTGATTGATTTCTCACGAATATTCATTTATACAAAAGGGGTAACATAAAATCTTCGGCGGCATCTCACAGTAATTATGCTAGTTCAATTTAATACATTTTTCACAGGCAATGATGCATATTTATCACATGTTTTTTATTCAAAATATTTACCTGAACTTTCCAACAGCAAGTTTTTGCTATATGTAATTTCTGAACATTCAATTATTAAATAAAGCAACGGTAATTGCTCAAAGATTCTGGTAGACGTTTTGAATAAAAAACGCGCTTGAAGAAAATTGATTTATTACATATGAATAAAGTACCATTCGAAAAACAAATTCAGCATGCTTTAACAAATTTACGTATTTTCTTATTTTAGTAAATACTGTGTTACATAAAATGATTTTTTTAATATTTTAGATACTTTGATTCTTCAAACTGCAATGATATTATTTTGATCATAATCATAAAGCAAAATGTAGTATTTAGCAATCCATGAATAAATGGAGATTGAATTTCCCGCTATAAATTCGTATATTTATTGGAAGTTATCCAGCCAATAAATAATCAGATTTAATCCCGTTCATCAACATAATAATTTAAAAAATAAATTATAAGAAATGTTTCTAATGCCTGTACTTGTATATGTAATATTGAGTATATTCAATTCATACCCACATGACAGACCATGGAGAATTTTCGTCCAAAAAATAGATATTTCACAATCAGGGAATACTTGATAATTCCCCATATTTTTCACTTATATAATGAAAAAATAGCATGTTTTGCTAAAATTGTTTTGCATGTGTTGAAAAATAGCATCTTTATTAATTTAAAGGAAAAATATATTTAGTATAACTACTTTCAAGAATTACACACACACACACACACACACACACATATATATATATATATATATATATGTGTGTGTATCAATCAAAGACAGATTGTGAAATTGATTGAATTTATTTTGAAATGTTTCCAGATTTTTATCACTTATAGTGTATATTATGTAGCAAAAAAAGATGTCCGTGAGGAACGCTGATTTCATATTGACGGTGGCAAGTCCTCACCTATACATTTCGCATAACCTGCAATCTTTATAACTTATAAATATCGCTCAATTTGCAATTTTACATCGTCGGATCGTAAAAAAAAAAAAAAAAAAAAAAAAAAAAAAAAAAAAAAAAAAATTGCAAATACAATTTGTATGAAAACTGGATTTTCATTTTATGATTTTTTTAGTTTTTAAAATAATTTTCAATAATGAATTTTTTATTTATTTCTATAGCGTACAGAATATTTATTAGCATAATCGACACCGGTTAAACACATCTTAAAAAACTTTTTACATTTTCATATTAATCCTCTCACTCGCCTAAACCTCATTTAAAGGGCTATAGCATGAAACACAAAAATTGATGTTTTAACCCATTAACTGCCGAAACTATATGGGCGGAGTCTTCAATGTTTTTACTGAAATTTGTTTGCCACCAAATATTCTGAAAGATAATATTCGGTATCTTTAATAGCAAAGTTGTTGTCATTAAATAAAGTATATTTTAACATATTAAAATAGTGGTAGTTTAGCAGTTTTTTATTCATACACTTTTATTTTGATTGGTGCGAAAACGCACCATTAGCAGGGATTAGGTTAACTGACACTTAGTTAATATCAATGTCTCGTATATAATTTAAATATTTTTTCATACACAAGCTAAAATGACATTTTTACGATAAAATATTAGGAAATAAATCTTTAAAATTAGCTCTTGGGCCTAGAGTGTTAATGTAAATAATGTGCAGATCTAATTCGTTCGAAAAACGATTTTGTTATGTCATGCTATAAGAAGCATTCCTGAGTGGCTAAACGAGTTCTTGTACAGATTTTGTTTTTCAATTTTATAACCCTACAAATGTACCACCACAATAACAAACACAACTCTATTCTGATCGTTTTACATTTTTTGTTAATTTATTTTTCTGTTCGACCCATTTTTTAAATTATCGTGGGAAGTGCAGTGAATAATCCTGTCAAACTATTTTTTTATCTTCATATAAAATTTTTGGTCACTAATTAAATACGTGCTTTACGTGACTTCTTATGTGCAAATTCGACAGATGAATCGATTCTCTGTAAAAATCTTATGTATTATTCTATGCTGTGTTTGCGTTTTCATTATATGCGTTTTCAAAATTATCTTAAAAGGGGGACGGGAAATTATTGTTGCCGTTCAGAATGATTACGTTGTAATGTATACACTTTTTCAAAATTTTTAAGGGGTCAGTGGACGTTCAAAACTAGTTTTTTTCATTTTTCAATCAACTGTACTGAAATTTTGCACACATAGTAATTCAGACATTTTCTAAGAAAATTAAGCAATTTTATTAAAAAATGTGCGTAATTAATTATTTATTAATTAAAATATATTAATTAATCACTGTAATTAAAAATGCTCCATGCGCATTATATTTGGCTTTAAGGACATGGTGTTTTGTTAAATGGTAGCTTTATATTATTGCAACAAAAGTTGGTATGCGTTTTAAAATTGTACCAATATATTGAGAAAAATTTATAAAAAACTTCCAATATTTACATTTTTTTGTAATTTCATGGAAAAAAAGTTATATAACTACCAAATTTTCCTTTTATGTACAGTAATGCATACATAATAATACTAACATTTGAAATATAGCACATTGCTACAATTAATACTTATATGAAAATTGGATAAAATATAAGGTGTCTGGAACATTTTGAATACTTTAACTCGGCGAAAATTCTCATATATAGAAAACGCGATTGAAAATTTTATTTTTTAGTGTAACTCAATTACGGTGTCAAATTTGAAATGCTTGTAACTGCGATAGGAATCTTTGCAATTGCATGCGGTTTTTTGCAAATGTTGCAAAGTAAATTGAAGTATATTAATAAACCAAAATAAGAAAAACGATTTTTTATTTGAATTTAGCTCAACTGAAGGTCCCCTTAAATCATTTATATTCAGTTAGTTCTGCCAAATTAATTTTTTGAAACTACTATCAGCAAGTTTCGAAAAATATTTACTTAAAAAAAATCTATATTAAAAAGCAAAAATATGTCCATGATTAACGCTGACGTCATACTTGCTGTGGCAATACTTGACCAATAGATTCGCATTTACTGCAATTGTTTTATCTTTTATACATCACACTTTTTCAATTTTTATACCCTCGAATAGGAGAAAAAAACTACTTTCAAATGCATTTTGTTTGAAATCTGCATCGAAAGTTATGTTCCTTAAAATAATTTTTAAGCAGGATTTAAAAAATAATCTATCTTTATCAGCTAGGCAGCAGTTAAAATAATATATATAATTCAACGCTTGTTAAGATATAAATCTAAAGGTCTTTCGTTATATACAACAATTTTGTTGATCAAAATCCATATCAAATTTAGACGGAATGGTAATTCTGTTTTATGTGTAGCTGTATAAGCTGTATGTATAAACTGTTTTTGATATTATTAAATACTGTTAAGGAATTATTAAAATATTAATTATTTTTCCATTAATACACGCTAATAAACAATTCATTCTCTTGACCTCTTTGTAAAAGACAAACAAATCTTTATAAAGTGTAATATTTTATAACAACAATACATATAATTTCATTGAAATAATGTAAAATTTATTTTTCTGATACGTCACGACACTAGCAAATATTGTTTATTTAGAAGATAGCGTGTGTGAAAACTGGAGCAGAGATACAAACATGTTCGTCCAAGAAAATATATGAGATTTTCGCCCACTAAGCAATGCTTAAAGATATTTTTTGGATCGTCTTCAAGACGAATTTTCTAGTTTTAAACAAAAACAGGATGAAAAATTTAAAAACGCATATTTTTGTTTTCTTTTCAGCATTAACTGCTTCATGCAATCATGAAGAACATTCCAGAATAAATTCAGGACATTCCTATAAAGTTTTGCAACAAACATTTTGTATTGTACATTAAATCATCAAAACATGTTTTCATCGAAAAGCGGATTTTACAACAAAAGATATGTCATAAGGGAATTTATCATGCAAGAATAAGTTAATAAACACTGTGACATAACTGAAAAAGAAATGTTGATTTTACGGTATGCGCGGCAGCGTATTACTGCTTATTTTACTGTATAATATATGCTGCTGAGATGTCAGTATTATACCATAAAATAAATTTTTAAAAAATGTTTGCAGTGTACATGTGTCTTATAAAAATGTTTTGTAAACTACTGCCATAATATGTCAGAAAAAGTACTTTCTCTTAACACATATAGTATTAGTTTCAAAAGTTCATTGCAAAAGTAAAACACGATAAAAAAAAAAGACCTATAGGTCAGAGAGACATGCAGTTTGCAGATAAATATTCAGCGTGGTGCGAGATTTTGTATGAAACAAGATAATAGTTCAAAATCCCGGCAATAGAGGGCGCTGATACAGAAAATCCATGGAATAATTCCATATTGCTCACACAACGCAAGATTTGGATACAAAAACAAAAGAGAATACTGCATGTACACTTTTAATGTGCAAAAATAATAATGACGCGTGATGTTATTGTGATTGAAAATTGTACACTACTCATATCATATACAAATGAATCATCTGACGTTATATGACGTGAGTCCAGGAGTGCATTGATAAAAGCTTGTTAGCAATATGGAATTATCTGCAGCAGTGGACTCTATTGTCAGGATTTTGAACTTTTTTTTTTTTGGTGTCATACAAAATCCCATACTACGTTCAATTAAAATATTTTTTTAAATAATAAGAAATGTTTAATGCAATTTTTAATTCATATACTGTTTTCTTTAACATGGTGTATTTCCGCAGAAAAAAGAGCATTTACTATAACATATTTAAGTATTTTTTTTTTTTGCAAGCTGATTTGACAAAGTTGATGAGTTGATTATTGACGGCCAATTATCTACACTTTGGGATATAGGCCAGGGGGGGAGTGCCCTTCGTGGGGGTCTTTCTAGGGGAACCTAACCCGTATTTACGCATGGATAAATCAACGGCTCGAAGAAAACCACGGAAACTCCGAACGATTAGGCCGACGGGCGCGATTGGGATCGAACCCAGCACCTCCCGTCTACCAGCTTCGAGAGCAGAACCTCTCAGCCACTTTTGATTTGACAAAGAAAAAAAAATAATAATAATTATAGTAAACTTTTAACAAAAAAAATTTAAAAAAATTAAATAAAATAAAAAAAATTAAAAAAAAATTTTTGTTGTTATGCTTTTAACAAAAAATTTAAAACATAAATGTAATATAAGTTGTTTGAATCATTTTTTTTTCATGTGTCCATGTCCATACATGAAATGTATAAGGTCGTTTCAATTTTGATGTTTACTTTTTTGTCTGATCGGGTTTATTTTAGCGTTTCTCCCATATAATTTCCATCGAGAATCAAAATTATACAACTTGTTTCTTCTGGGCTCTAACTTTTGTAAAACTTCGCCAATCGCCATG
Organism: Maratus michaelseni; assembly: GCA_963931845.1. NCBI lineage: Eukaryota > Metazoa > Arthropoda > Arachnida > Araneae > Salticidae > Maratus > Maratus michaelseni. Next base: position 249,124,057 of record OZ007596.1, on the reverse strand, counting down.
GAATGTGATTATGTTGTTATTGTACAATATGCGACAGTATAATTTGAAAATTATCGTATCATGTATGTTTTTTATGTATGTTATAGATACTGGTCAAAACTTTTAATATACAACGTCTAGAGTGCACCAAACAAAGCTATACTAGCAACAATGTGGTGTACAGTAAATATGGATAAAAATAAACATGCGGCAAAAAGCACTCTGTTGCTCAGAATACTGTAAAAACACTTCAACTAGTGTGGAACAAATAATTAAGACAATAGCAAAACAATTACGTGAAATATTTCAACAAATGTAAGTACACAATGGAATAAGAATCAATCATTAGAAGTAAACTTAAAAAAAAATTTGCTTGTTCATCTGACTTTTGATGCATATGTGCGACGTAAGGCTAAGTTTAACATTGAATTAATAAGCGGTTAATCTGTATCAAAGACCTATTGGGTTGAAATAGAAAAAATATATTCTTATATAATTCGCTGTCTAACTGCAATATCTTATAATATTTGTATAGCTTTTAATTACTTGTAAGTCAGCAATCAAATTAACTCATAAGTGACGATCTTTGTTTTGAGAGTCTTTCTTTCGAATTTCGTTAATTGGCAAAACCTTTTTGTATTCTTAAAATAAAATAACAATGAGTTATTATAGAATTATATAAGAAAAAACAACTTATTATCATTAAAATAAAAATACATACGCTAAAAGGGATGACTGTAAACATAAAAGCTCAAAACTACATTTTTTTTTACAGACCAACTAGTTTCGAGCGCACAAACGGTGACATACTCAATATCAGCAAAGATAAATACCACAGTGGAACTCCAGTTATACGTTTTGCCCGGGAGCGGAAAACAAAACGTATAACTCAGTTAAACTTATAACTCAGTAACTCAGTATAACTCAATGGTCTACCAGAAATTTTTTTTAATATATCGTAAAAAATTTGTTCCGCTGAGGCGTTTCAGTTACCTTTTATAACGAAAACGGAAGTTTCATAACTATTACTTCACCCATGACATAAATTTTCGGAAATGGAACAGAGTAGAATAAAGGGTACATAAGAAAAGTTCACATGAAGTTATTTTATCATAAAATCTTTATTAAAAATATTTTTAATACACATAGACTACTTAAAAGAAATCATTGGAATCGCCTTGGCATGTAAATCATTTATCAAAAGACATTTCAGTAGTTTACTGAATCTTGTTGAAATAATCACTAATCTTCGATTGTTTCTTTTCGGCAGAGCCAACATTGAACAGCAAACTTTGCATTTCTGTTAATAATGCAGCCGCATTATCGCTACTGCTTTTACTACTGCCGAACGGCTTTACTTTCAAATCAGACTCATCCGACGCGTCGTCAGTGTTTCCGGTTACAAAATGTATAAATGAGGCAAAATTTCGTTCGAGGACGCAAAAACGTAACGTATAATTGAGGGAAATGTATAACACAAAACGTATAACTCAGCTAATTTTAAATGGCAAGCCGCCGGGAACGCTGACTCGTAACGTATAACTGAGGGAAACGTACAACTCAGATAACGTATATCTGGAGTTCCACTGTATTTGCATAGTAATAACTATTTTCGCAAAGACTCTGTTAATCCAAATGTTATTATATTTCAAATAACATGGAGAGTCAAAATACGTCCATTAGAACTAACTTTTAAATATTCACTAAAACACTTTTATTTTGCTTAAAAGACGCCAAACATAAACATTAAAGATGTTAAAATTAAAATTTAAAATTTACATGTTTCGATTTGTTCATCAAATCGTCATCAGAATATAAATATAAACACAAATAAAATGTACATAAAAATGCGAGATTAAATTAATTAAAAATTAAAAACCATTAATTAAAAATTTAATTTTTTGACTGTTCAGACTCTCTGGTTTTTAATTTTTAATTAATTTAATCTTGCGTTTTTATGTACATTGTATTTGTGTTTATATTTATATTCTGATGACGATTTGATGAACAAATCGAACCATGTAAATTTTAAATTTAAATTTTAACATTTTTAATGTTTATGTTTGACGTCTTTTAAACAAAATAAAAGTGTTTTAGTGAATATTTAAAAGTTGACTCTGTTAATGTTATTTGATTTTTTTTTTTTTTTTTTGGGTGGGGGGGTAATATAGTTTATTTATTATTAATGATCTTGTGAATGTCACCGTTTGTATGTACGAAACTATTAGGTCTATTCATTAAAAGGATTTTAAGCCTTTATGTTTACTGTAATTGCTTTTAGCTTATGTATTTTTATTTTTACTTTATTAAAATAACAATACAAAATTTTGCAAATACTAATTTCAAATGCCATATAACTTTTTATATTTCTTCTCTTAAAATGCGCATACATTATTTAAAGTAATGTATAATTTGTTAATTACACTAATAAATAGTAATGAGAACTGCGCTTTTAAAAACCTTTTTTGTTAAAAATAAAAAAAAAGTATTTTCATTTTTCTTTCCTAACTGTAATGCGAAAACACATTATTTAAAATTTTAGTTCATTAAACCATTTAATATTGTTTCATGTTTAAAAACACGTTTCCACATTTATTCTTTTAAAAATTTCTCTGAGTGTTGCAAAATCTTTAATTTCTATTATTTTCAGTGAAAGAAAAACAAACTTTTGCAAAAATTTATTTACACTTGTTTTTAGGTTCTTTTAAATTTCTAAACAAGTGCAAAGAATGCATGGCATTAATTAAAAATACATTATAATTCATACGATACATTATGTTTGAAAAATGATTGGTTTGGGGGAAGTAAATAATTATGCTCCATTAAGATTTGCATGAAATATTTCAGACATATTTAAATAAAACTGTTAGAGAATATCCTTTGTAAACTATACTTATTTTTCTGTGCGTATTACAACTTCTGAAAGTTCTGTCTATCACTTCAGACGCAGCCTGTATATAAAAATAAAAAATTTCTATCGTTATTTAAAAAGGTATGATAGAAATAAATAAATTCCAAGTATTATCCAAAGTTTTCAAACACAAATCTATAAAATATTTTTATTGCATAATTTTGAAGAAAATATAATTTTCTCAAGAGTAAAAACTTGATTTAAAGAAAATAATTCTTATACATTCCTATAATGAATTATATATAAATTTACGTATATATATATATATATATGTATGTGTGTGTGTGTGTGTAGATAGATACATAGATATTGTTTTATTGAAATTTTTTTAGAAAATAATATACTGACATGTGAAATATATCAAATTTTAAAATCTTGTTTTAAAAATGCACAACGCGACCAGAAACATTTCCAATGTGTTAATATTTATAGCTATTATGTCTAACTATAAATTATTTTCCTCAAATATATGCAAAGATAGACAGATTGTTCCTAAGATGGATTCTTAGCAATCAAATTCAATGTAGTAAGAGATTATAAGTGAAAATAAATTAGAGAGTACAAGATAAATTGCCGGTTGGTTACTTGCATTCTCTATACTACAAAATGTCAGAGTCAGGTCAACTGTTCGTAAATCAAAGTTAATGTGTTTGACAATAGCTAAGAACATCGTAAATAATTAAGATCTATATATATCTTTAAAAATGAAGAATATTTAGTGAGGAAAACGTTATACTTTGTGTGGTGTAAAACGCTTTAACATTTATGCTAGTATTTATAAAGATTAGAATTTCTATTATAAATAACTGCTAAAAATACACTGCTGGTCATTAAAATTGAAACACCAGGAAGGAATGCAAATGACAGAGTGATATTTATTGGACAAAAACTTTATAATGGGAAGGTAAAGTGTTTATATCATTTGGCAACAAATCTCACTTACTCAAGCCCGAAATGCAACAAGGTTTATAATTAAATAAATAAATTAATAAATAAGTAAATAAAAAAGCCGAGGCCTTTATAAAGGAAAAGTACATTTCTATTTATCTTTGTACACAATACAAAGTGACTATTTAAAATATGCATAAGCTATCGATATACTATTTTATGTATTTCTTAGGTAAATACAATGGAAAATATCTTATTGAACTTAATTATAAATATATTTTAAAACGCTTTATTTAACGACATTGTTATAATATTAACATCAATGTAATGTCACTAGACAAGACGTAAGTCAGATATAATAGCCAGCATTATACATTATTCATATATGAATGAATGCGGCTTTAACCGATAGCGTTAATTGCTATTAAGTGAGAACAAGTAGAACATGATCATCACATTTGTAAAGTATGAGTGAATACAGAATCAAATTTGCATCAAATTTTGAGCTAAGCAAGGGCTTTTATCACTTACATCTATTCTGAAATTTCAATTTCAAAGATGTAAAATAACGATTAAATTTAAATGGTGACGTGAGCTTAAAATGTCTCATAATGTTACAGATATTAAGGAAATTTAAATGATATGACCTAATAAGGATATCAAATAATCAGATTTGTTCTGATTTTCAAAATATTCATTTTCCAAATGATATTTTTCAAGCCTGAAAGTAATAAACATCTAATAAATAAGCATACTTAGAAGTAGATTGTTTTCATGACAACAGGATAAGTTCTAGCCGAAACTTCTATTTGAAGTTATTCCGAAAACTAACCTGAATCCTACGAAAAATGTTCGTTGACCCAAACCCGAAAAATAATTTCCATTTCGGATAATTGGCCCGAACCCGGTATACTTCAACCTGAAATATTCCTTTTTTAATACAATTATGGAAAAGTACAATAATAGCCTATAATATCACCTCTAAAATTAATTTTATTCACATGCAGAGAATTACGTATGGTTTAGTCTAATTTACACACCCATCCATATACAAGTAACTGTTCCTTTTTTTTACATATGAAGAACTATTATTGACTTTGTTTCCAAAAATCATTTTAATCCGAACTTGACTCGCAAGAGTTTACTCGAACTGGATTCGCAAGTGTCTCGACCGGATACCGACAGCATCGATCCTTAGGTCGTGTCGAAGTAAAATCATGTTATCCGATCTTATGCAAGATATTTTCCTAAAGGGGTTAATCTGTACATATACCTGGCTGGTTACACACCTCCAGTTAAGAGGTGAGAATTGAGGATTGAAGAAATGATCATAGAAAAGACTAACCGAATTATGAAGCAAAATATAGATAACTAGTCATTCGAGGAATAACATCAAGACTACACTAGATACCGGGCTTGCTCATTCATTATCATAACGTCACAAAAGGTGGCTGGCCGTGACCAGCGATTGGTGCAAAGCGACGAGCCCGTCGTTTTGTGCCAATCACTGTATGTCTTTCATTTTGTCGTTTCGCTTTGTACCAATCGCTGGTAGCGGCCAGCCACCATTTGTGACGTCATGATAATGAATGAGCAAGCCCGGTATCTAGTGTAGCCCTGATAACATGCAGTGGCATAACGTAAGAGGAACCAGAGAGGCAAATACCCGAACGCTAATTGTTTAGGGGCACTAAAAAGTTTTTGCTTACAAAACTATCATATCAAAATTAGAGACACCATCAAAATTTTCCCATGTCCTTAAACTCCACCCCATGCCACTGCAAAAACTACTGTTTACAGTTGCCCTATTGCCCTTTCATATGCATATTTGTGTTTATTAATAAACCATTTTGCTGAAAAGTTTTGTTGAACTTTCTTTTTATCATATCATTGATTTATCGTACAATCCATCGCAATTAAAACTTTTAATTTTTAACTTTGATAAAAGGTTTCGCTTTCAAAGACGGTGGAATTATACTTCCCACTAAAATTTAATTTCCAACAGCCGAAATTGTAGTGGAAATTTTGAAATCAAAATGGCTTTTATAATTTACGAAAAGCAAAACGTTATTTAAGTAGGGTAATTATTAAAATTATGTTATATTCCCCTCCCACCCCCAAAAAGATCTATTAGTCTTGTAGACCTAATAGGTATGCAAGCTCATAAAAACCTCCACTAACTGTGATTTATAATATTAACAGACATTACTACTTTTAAAATCACAGTATCGAATATATGGCAACGAATTACAGCCCTTTTATGCATCCACCGTTACTTTCCCAACTCGGTTTCTCATTGGCAATGGTTACTTGCATTCTCTATACTACAAAATGTCAGAGTCAGGTCAACTGTTCGTAAATCAAACTAATCTGTATTCAAAGTTATGTAACTTCTGGCGCATTGCGGATTTGTATCTCCACGCTCTAACTAGTAATATATCTTACATTGGGCCAGTGGAGAATATTTTCGCTCCAGTTGAAGTGGAATTTCAATATTATATTGTACACAGCTTGAAATATATTTTTTATTTTTCGTTTAATTTTATTTAATATACTATGTAAAAAATGTCAGCTCATTACGACTGACAATGCATCGAGAAAAACTCGCCCATATATTGTTGCCTTTTATGTATTAAATAAAAACTTGATGCTGCAAAAAACAATTTCCATAGGAGATACTCGACCGGTTTGTTTTAGCTGTTGTCTTTCATAACCATCTTGTATACGTCGACTTCCTAGTATATATTTTTTAAATTCATGCCCAGAGTTGTGTTATAATATGAATGATATCATTGGATAATAGATGCTAATATCTTAAAAATTGCAGCTTCACGCATCATTATGATCAGTAGATCTTATTGCTTGCATAACGTTGTACTTCATACATTATTAGATGACCTGGTTCACGCATTTAAACCATCACACCAATTCTGCAGCACCGATTTTCGTCGCAAATGTATATAACATATTTTAATTATATAATCTATCTTAAATTTATTATAAACTACCTCACCCGCCTGGTGTTGCCCTACCCGTGTAATAAATTAAATTTAAAAAACTTAAAGTTTTCGCTATCAAGCCTAATGACCCAAACTGTGTTGTGACCGGGTTTATAGAACCGGGATAGCAATTCGCCAGCTGGTGGTAGAAGGTGGAACTAAAATATGTACGGCTATCGATATTAAGTCGAATTACCCAAACCCCGTTGGGATCGGGGCATTAGAACCCGAGAGAGTAATGCTCCCCTCGCGGTAGAAAGTAATGCTAAAATATGTAAGGCTATCGATATCAATTCGAATGAGCTAAACCCCGTCGTAATCGGGCCCATAGAAAACGAGATACTTTGAAATGAAATTTAAAAAATCTGTAATAATTCTTCGGAAAGTGTGGTATATACAACTGATAAGTTTATTTTAATGTTATAGAGTTATAACTATATATATATATATATATATATATACTAGCTACCCGCCCGGCGTTGCCCGGGCCCGAGATAATAACAATCTCAGTGCAAGGCGTCAACTCCCTCCCTCCCCATACCCGCAAATATAACGAATAATTTGTTCAAGAAAACGACCTTCACCTACATTAACGCGATCATTAAAAAAATAATTAATTTTTTCTGATAAATAGAACATAACGAAGACGCTACGCTAAAATAGCCGGCAGATGACAACACCTCCCATCCTCAATTTCAGATCTATATCTTAATTAGTTATCTAAATTTTTGTTCATTAGTAAAAATTGGCAATTATTCCCTTTCTTTTTCGAAAATTAAATGGAGGGATCGGCCAGAGAAACAGATCTTTTTGTAGTTCAGTTTTTAATGAAAGCAGCTCCCTGTCTGAAACTTTCTGGGATTTTTTCACTGGCGCCAGCAGATTTTTAGCATTTTTTTTCCATAAATTAAGAAAATTACCTGCCGAATTTTTCAAAAATTGCATAGACGATGCAGATTTTTTTTTTTTTTTTTTTTTACATATGCTCAGAAATTTTCAAATTGGTATCTTAATTAGTTTTCTTAAAATTCGCTAATTAGTAAAACAATTTCGAATTCGTTCATTTTCGCTTGCAAATCCACAACAACAGTTCTTTCTTTAGCCATTTTGATTTAAACGATGGCATTTTCGATGCGATGTTTAATGATATTCTAATTAATATCTAGAGTAATTATCAAAATATTAACGTTCTGAGACTCAGGTATACCAGGAGAGGTTTTGGACTACCTAAATATAAATGTAGAGACTTCTAGGTGCGCTAAATTTTCCTAGCCATCGCAGACAGACACACACACACACACACAGAGAGAGACACACAGAACGAAACTTTCTTTTATTGGTATATATATATATATATATATATATATATATATAATTATAATATCTTTGAATTTCAAAAAACATATCAAGTTCTTGTAACATTCTAATTAAATCTCCTAAGAGATAATTAGTAATGAAGTGTAGACAGAATACCACATAGTTAATAAATCAACAAGTTCAATCATAATTTTACCATAGCATTTGTTTCAATGGTAATTGGCCAAACATACTGAAAATATGAAGAATATTTAAAAAGGGAGAGAGAGAAAAAAAATTATATAATAAACCATAAAATGTTAATAATTTGAAGTTGATACCAAGTGAATACAAATGGATTTTGAAATGAAATATGAACTAAATATAATGGAAAATTTGATAACAAGAGATTTAAATTAGAATTGGATATGAAAAAACACGTTTAGATATAATCATCAGCCTGGATGTATCCACACGTGTTTTAAAAATAATACAGTATTTCATAAATATACTGGCATTTATGCTAAGATCAGTATATTCATCCAGGTATACTGTATTATTACCAGAAAACAATTGGAAATAGTAAAATTAGAAATAAAAAACTTGTAAAGAATAGTTAAAATATCTTACTCACAATAATTATCCAAAATTCTGTGAACATCACAAGACATTTTATAGACTTTTTATAACTGATCATTAGTATCACTTAATATAAAGGTGATCGGCTAAACGCACATTCACCATGACCATATAAAGAGTAAACAATGTTCAACCAGCTTAATAATAGTCCTTATGTATGTTTTAATTGTATTATTTGCTATATTTTATCGCACACTAAAACAAAATAAATTATTACATAACATGTTTATATTTATATAATGTAATAAATGTTATTTAAAAGAGTTGCTAATTGAATTTATCAAAAAAATAGGATAACCATATAGTTTTGCTTGATTTCGTATAAATCTAATATTTTTGCTTTTATTTATATCTGAGCATAGATATTTTATACGATGAAAGTAATTGATAATTATATTTTTATAAACTGATTTATGTAAACATGAAGCAAAATTAGTAAAAATATTTACTTTAAATGAAAAGTCAAATCTTTTATCATAAATATCAAATATTAATTTATAATTATCATTAATATTAATTTTTAAGTCAAGAAAATTTATATTATTATTAATCAAATCATTTTCGCTTAATGTAATCTGATTAGGATAAAAATTAAGTGGTGATGTGCAATTTTTATCATTGAAATAAAAAATGATAATGTCATCAATATAGCGATAAAATACATAATCATTGTTCGGACCAATATTTCTTTCATAATAATATAAGTAAAGGTCAGAGAGAATACTAGAAGCGGTCCCACCCTGCGGTATTCCCTGGCATTGTTTATAAATAATATTGTCATATATGATGTAATTATTATGCAATGTAAAGTTTAATAAAGTTTTAAAAAAATTATGGAAGTATGATCTTTTAATTTTAATTGAGATTTAAATTCTTTAAATAATATACACATTGTTTTATGTAAGTCTTTTATATCAATGTTATTAAATAAATCATTAAAATCCAATGTTTTTATGAATTTTACCGGATTGATATTATGTATTTTATTAATAAACTGAAAACTGTTTTTTAGGCAATGTAGGTTATTATGTTTTATTGTTATATCATATATCTGCTTTAAAATATTAAGAAGTAAATTGCTTGCATTATTATTATATGTGTTACACCCGATGGTAACTGTGCGAAAGTTAATTGGATTTTTATGAATTTTGGAATTATAACAAGATAAAGATAATTTAAATTATTACATTTGATTTTTAGTAATTTGTGATAATTTAATAATTTTCTATTATAAATTTCAATATTTAATTTAGTTTTATTAAAAATATTACTTGTGTTAATTGCATTGCGAATTAACAGTTTATAGTACTCTTTACAAATAATAGCATAATTATTTGGAGATTTATCTACATAAGTAATTATAAATTTTTTTGTAGTTCTGATATATGTTTATTTATATTTTTGGAAGCTGAATGTGTAATATGTTGATATTTTTTTATAATTTCATTTATATATATATAGTTAATTATGCATCCATTGCCCCCCGATAGAGGGCGAAACCCGTAAGTCACTATTATAACAATATCTGTCATGTTGACTAAATGCGATAATTAATAACAAGTCCCTCCTCCCCATTCCCGTCCCTCTCCATCTAATAACCCTCCTCCCCATTCCCATCCCTCCCCATTCCCGTAACAATAACGAATAAACAGTTAAAGAAAACTTCCATGTAAATTAAGTGCGGGAGAATAGTGGGTGAAGCCCGCTATTCTGTTCCTCCTTAATAATATATGTTATGTAAACTAAGTGCGATATTTAAACAAAAGTAGTTTGCCCCCTCTCCCCTTTTTTATTAGTAATCGTTATTCGCATTTGGCAACGTTTCTTCATTAATTACATCATTGTCTATGTCTATTAGCGTTTTATTTCTTTTTCTATACAAAAATCAGCATTAAAATCCTGTAAAATTAAGTTTTTAGCATGTAGCAACTATTAATAAATACGTTGATTGTCTACATGTCATATAATATGTGTTCCATCTATTTTAAATTTTGTATTTTCGCATTTGGCACCGTCTCTTCCATTATCAAATGACTTTTTATTTCTTTTTCCATGAAAAAAAAATCAGGATTTTTATAAAATAAAAACTTGCTGCCGATTTTTTCAATTTTTAGAAAAACTTAATCCACGTATCGTTTAGTGTCTATATACCAATTTTCAAAACTGTATCTTATATAGCTTTAAAAATTTGTATATAATTAAATATTCTCACAGATGTGAAAATGAAAATTTGGGGGTCACGCTCGAAGAACCCATCTTATTGGTTCGTTGCTAGCCTCCGCTCGAGGTTCAAATCAAAGCTGAAATGTACTTCTCTCTTTATTCCGATAAAAACGATATTTTTTCGCTAATTTCTGATCGCATTTTTTCTATGTTTAATGAGTTTTTAATTAATATCAATACTAATTTTCAAAATATTAAAATTATATTTCTCATTTGCACCAGGACAGGTTTTTACAATCTTTACTTAAATTTTCAGACTTCTAGGTACTCTTATATTTTCCTTGCTACCACACACACAGATAGAAATACGCACAGAGCGAAAGTTCCGTTTTATTTTTGCAATTTCATTTGCTATATTTCATCTTAAAATCTCCATATTCCTTGCAAAGTTCTAATGGTTTCAATACCGGCATACTTTTTTCCCTTTTCCACCTCAAACGCATTCGATTCGATCATACGTTCTTTTTTGTTTTCGCCCACATTTTTAAAACGGTATCGAATGTTTTTCGCGGGCTTTTCAGACACCATTACACCAGTTCTGTGTCTGTCAAAGTAGCCTGCAGCTGAGGCATCTGATTTTTTGAGAGATCCATCTGCATTGGCGTTTTTTGTATTCATGCGCACTTGCTATAAAACCTTTCTGTGCGAGCTCAGATGGAATTATACGTGGTTTCTATTGATAATAAAGCCACTCCGCCCTGTAGAATGTTAACATCATGTGATTTTTCAAAGCTCCATTTCCTCCTGTTATAACTAAATAAAGCCATGTCAACTAACCTGGACAGCTTATGTATGGGAAATCTACAATGGTCTCGCTCTTTATTTAGGTCGACTATAATATTGTGAACGACTGCACTGTTTCATTTTCGAACTGCCGATTCTCTCATTCAACTAATATTTGACTTTACAGAAATAATTTCATCATCATCATCATCATCATCATATATATATATATATATATATATATATATATATATATATATATATATATTAAACTATATTATTATTATTACTATTATGCTTGTCTAGTTATTTCATTCTCTACACACATTATGTAAAATCTAAATCTTCATTTATTTTCATTCATTCTTTTTTAGTTACTGATGAAACAATATTTTACAATTAAATAAAACAATAAATGGAAATAACAGACTTTCTAGACAAATTTCCGTATTAGTTTATTTCGTAATATAAAAATAGACGTAGATTTACCTGAAAATTGAACTAAAAATAAAATAGATTTGTACAATTTTACATTTTATATCCAGGCTTTTATTCTGAATGAAACTTGTTAACAACATTTTATAAAGCAAATTTTCTAGAGATTTTGTTTAAAAAATAAACTATGCGTTTTTGCTTATAAATTTGGACATATACCGTTTTGGAGATTGTTTTTTTTTTTCTATATTTTAGATAGTTAGATTATGTATATTTTCATTTTATGTCCGGAACTACACTGCAAAAAAAAAGGCAGTGTATTACTGCTTATTTTACTGTTTATTGCTGTTAATTTTACAGTATAATACTGACAGCTGGGATGCCAGTATTATACTGTAAAATTAATTTTTTTTTTAGTGTTTATCACGTTATTAAGCTTACAGCAGATTAAAACATTTATTTAATATTTTCCAGGAAAATGTTTGGTTTGCAAAATATTTTTTTATTTCACTTATTTGTTCATTTAGAGATTCTACAACAGCAAAAACAAAAATTAAATATGTTGTTAGTTATTTTAATCAGTTATTTTAATACATAAGAATCTTAAATGACTATTTTAATTTTAAATAAGTTCATTTTAAATCGCGCTTAAAAAAATAAACTTTTCTTGTTTTCTCGATGTTTTTATTGTTTTTCTTTAATATTATTATATTATTTCCTATTATCAAAAATCCGGCTTTCTATGCGGCAAATAAAGGTCCGTAATATGGATCTTTAGAATCCTATCAATTGTCGTTATAAACAATTTTATTTAATTTTATTTTACACAAGTTTATCCATGCACAAATAGCTGAATTTTCTTTTAGTCTAGTAATTTTTAACAGAATACGATCCTTAATTATTAAAAACATGTTATTACATTAAAAATTTTAATTAAAAACCTATTTATTCAAGCATATAATGTATTAGAATGAATAACCATTTTCCAATACACGAAAATGTAAAAACTACTATTATTTATAATTTGAAATAATTTAACTGTTGTAATTGCTGAATGAAAATAGTCTTTCATTACTAATTACAAAAAAACAAAATAAATTAATCGAAACAAATTAAAAACTTTTCTAAGGAAAAACAACAAACTCATTATCTCATATGCGATGGTAAAACGAAAATAATAAAATCTAAACGCACTTAAACGAAACAGTTTATGAGTTTGTATAAATACAAAACTTTTCACATTAATCGTCTAATTATTCAACATTTTGTTGTTGATGTTTTCTTTTCTTATTTTTTTCATTACATCTATAATAAGCAAAGGTAAATGTCAAGTGGCCATAATATATTTTCTAAAATAATTTACTGAATAGTTATTTTGTTTTGCCTTTAATAAAGGTAAAGTTTTCAGTTTTATTTTTTCAGATGTCTGTGCTGGTCCAATAATTAGCCATCCATATTTTAAAACTAGCTTGTACTAAAATTTAATATCGGAACAATTAAACAGCGTAAAAAATAAAGAAGATTAAAAGATAGTTTTTATTAAAATATATCAAATTGCCGAAAGCAAAAAAAATTATATTTACTAAAAACCTTTTTTTTTTCTAAATTTTAAACTTTTTGCGATAGTTGCATTAATGAAAAGTTTTTAGTTATAAACTAAAGTAACTAAATTTAATTAAATAAAACTAAATTTATAATAAAATTTAATTTAATAAAATTAAAAAATATATATGATTAAAGAAAAACGAAATAAAAGTTGATCACCTTTGTGTGAGGAAATCGATTTCTTAAAAAATATATACTTAATACATTATCAATAAAGAAAAAAAAATATTTCAGAAGAAGGCAGAAATTTTAAATTCAAAAATTTAAAAATCAAAAGTTATTGAGAACACCAAAATGATATAAAATGCCCATCCCGACCAGCTATTAAGACATCTGAGTACGTTTAAAAATTGGTTTTCGACCAAAATTGTCAAAATGGTTTTATTACATTTTATTAAAGCCCAACTTTTTACATTTCCAAAACTGTATTATTTTTTATTGTATGGCAAATACACTGGAGTTGTAGCGGTTTTTAAACTACTCATCAGCTGTCACTTAACCCGGAAGTAATGTTTAAAGGACCGGAAGTACTATTTAAAGGTACTAACTGGGAGGGGGGAGGCAAATCTATGACCTTCTAGAAATAAACAAAGGCTCAGTACTTAGAAAAAATAGTATGGCTCATAAAAACAGTGAAGTTTAGATGCATATTATTGTGTAAATTCTTGTAACATAAATTTAACTTTAAATGCATTTTTTGGAAAATGTAATTTTTGATGAAAATTCCATACGCAAAACTTGATTTCTCAAAAAGTTATCAGAATATCAGTATGAAATTTTAATTGCATGTTGTTTATACTATTGTGAAGGCAATGAACTACAGAGGGAATTTTAGAATAAATATTTTTTGTCTTATGGATGTTTTCGTGAAAATACATCGATGAATTTTAAGAAAATCAGCATTTAAAAAGGTGCGATATGCTACAAGTTCTGAAACACTTAAAATATATCTTAGATTTTAGTTCTTTGCCTTCACCAATGTCATACGTATGTAGTGTAGAAAAAAAATAATATACATACAATATATTTTTCTACAGCGCGTTTTGCGTATTGGGCATGATTTTACTAAATTTTCCCAGAAAATTCCCCATTTACCAAAATTTCATCAATGAATGAATTTTTTTTTCTTTTTTCACAGTTTGTAATCATAATCTTAATAAAAATAAGTAAAAAAAATTCCTTAAATAGCTTTTTTGGAAAAAAATTGCTCCGTTCGTAGTCAGGCGCCTTAAACTCAAAGCAATATCCAAAATAATATATATATATATATATATATATATACAGGGTGTCTATAATTAAACGACCCTACTTTAAAGTTGTCTACCGACGAAACTATTGATCAGAAAGTTATGAAATTTTGTGAAGCACATAATGAAGGAATGAGAATTTGTTTAAACGAAAAACAAAATTAGTTCAAAATTTCGCCACCAGATGGCGTTTTTAATGGGTTGGGTTGATTATTGACGGCCAATTATCTACACTTGGGATATAGGCCCGGGGGAAGTGCCCTTCGTGGGGGTCTTTCTAAGGGAACCTAACCCGTATTTATGCATGGATAAATCCACGGCTCGAAGAAAACCACGAAAACTCCGAACGATTAGGTCGACGGGCGCGATTGGGATCGAACCCAGCACCTCCCGTCTACCAGCTTCGAGAGCAGAACCTCTCAGCCACTGGTGGGACCGCGTTTTTAATGAATTTAGCATACATTTACGATAGTTTACATATTTTATAGCAACAAAACATGTTCCACATGACAGCCATCATTTTCAGCTATCATCTGGAATCGTAAGCTAGCATGTTCCACAGTTGACCGCAGTGTGTTCTGGGAAATGCTAAAAACATGTCGCGAAAAAAAAATTCTGTTCAACATGTTTTGTTGTAATAAAATTTGTAACCTATCGTGTAAATATATGCTAAATGTGTAATTCACTAAAAAACGTCCTCTGGTGGCGAAATTGTGAACTAATTTTTTTTTCTCGCTTAAACAAATTCCCATTGCTTCATTATGTCCTTCACAAAATTTCACAACTTTCTGACCAATAGTTTCGTCTACATATGTGTTCAAGATGTGTTTCACAGTGAATGCGCACAAACGAAAACTTCTCGACAAAAATTCTACAGAGTTGAGACAGAGAAAAATAAAGTGTCGCGAATGCATGAAAGAAATTCCAAAAGTCACTTCAAGAAATGAATGTTCTATTTAATTGAAAAAGTAAATATAAGTATTTTTTAAAACATCGTTAGAAAGTAGAAGGTATTATCTATAAGTGGGTATTTTTTTTTATTTTATACTATTTTATTTTCTATTTGAAACGGATGCAGAATTTTAAAAAAATGACAGAAAAATCGCAGAAATGGTTCTTGGAATTTTTTAAAGGTTTAATAATGATATTTTTTTTTCAAACAGATTGCACCATTAGAAAGATAAAAGTATATATATATATGCAGCCGGATAATTTTCGTTTTCTCATATTTCAAAAAGTTAACCCGGTGGAAGCTTGGAAAAAAAGGTTAAAGACGAGAAAAACGTCGTTTTGAAAATAATTTTATTGAACAGGGTTAGTATTGATTTTCTTTAAAACGGATTTCACCTTCAGAAATGTTAAGGTTCGAGATTAATTCTTGTATTTTTTGCTTTATCATATTTTGAATAAGTCGAGGGAAGTTGCGGTAAAGTTGAAAGAAATGCGTCTTCCAACTCTTGGTTATTTACTTGCGGAATTTGCTTTCAACTGGGACTCCTTACAAAATTTGGAGACGTTTATTATGGTTTTTAATTATTATTTCGGTTAATTAGCAGAAAAGTCAAAGGTTCACGCGCTGTAATGTTTGTCACACAGTGTTTTTTTAATCACTAGTTATGGATCAAACTTTGAGTTTTCTTTAAATAATGATTTCTGCTGCATAGAAGTGATATGATCTGGGATTTAAAAATTTTATAATGTCTCGTAGCCGGCAAAACATTTTAGTCGCCAATAAAAAATATTTACCCGCCCCTCCTTCTCCGTGTCACTGATTCTCAAAAAGCACGAAAGTTTTTTATGAATTAATTGAGAAAAATTAACAAGCATAGTTAAAAATTATTAGTAACATAAATTAGTAATTTAGAAAGATAATAAAAGCTTAGTTTTCTAATGAAATGTATCAAAGTTACATATCTCTTTAAAAAAATACTGTAAAGGCTGAATTAACAGACATGTTCGGAAAATGCTGATTGTCGAATGCGTCATATACAGTCCCTGGCCAAATTATTAGACACAGTTGTTTTTATTATAATTTATTAAATATCTGGAAAGATACATGAGGAATTATCCTGAAACTTCAGGAGTGTAAACAACATGATAAACGTCATACATTTCCTCGAAGATTTTTTCCCGAAACTTCATAAGGGGCCGTTAACAAATTGAAGAAAAACGAATATCTTTTGGATAATTCTGTAAAAACTAATATTGCAAAAAGCATTCAAAGTGTAGATTATGATTAAGTGGATTATTGTAATAATTTGGGTTCATTTTTATGAAGATTATTATTATTATTAAACCGCAGACCAGGCCCTTACCTGCCGGGCATTATGCCCAGCTTAACGAGTTTGTATACCTGGCCGCGGGGCGAAATTCGCCTAATCTCCTCATAGCGGAGATCCACCTGATTAGCTTCTTGGGTGTCCTTGGCTGCAACGCTATTTCGTGAGAGTTACCATTTTTTTTTTTTTTTTTTTTTTTTATGAAGATAGCATGTATACTCGAAGAGAAATTCACGTTTTTATAAAAACAGTCCCAAATTTTACCAAGTTTTTTGCTTATAATTTGCAGAGTTTTTAATATAAAAACAAGTTATTTTCAGAAAATATGTCAAACAAAATTATACACAATACCCTGCAATCAGAATTAAAAAATAATAAAAATTGTATGAAAAATAAGCAGGTTTACTAAATATTGTTTCACTGCGCATACGCGAATTCAATCAAAATATACTGTGCATAATATATTAGCTAAATGTATAGACCAACCTTTATGAAAGTCTCGAAAACATAGCTTGAAAATTCTGATAGTAGTCGTCGATAGAATAAGCTCGAATTTCGCTGTTCCCAAAAGGAAGCAAAAAGATGAGGGGTTGTATCCATATATACTAGCTTATGAAAGTTGACATAATAAGAATGAAGTGTCTCTCATTCTATATTTGATACAACCCTTCAACTTTTTGCTTCCTTTTGGGAACAGCGAAATTCGAGCTTATTCTATCGGCGATTACTATCAGAATTTTCAAGCTATGTTTTTGAGACTTTCATAAAAGTTGGTCTATACATTTAGCTAATATATTATGCACAGTATATTTTGATTGAATTCGCGCATGTGCAGTGAGACAACATTTAGTAAACCTGCTCATTTTTCATACAATTTTATTATTTTTTAATTCTGATTGCAGGGTATTATGAATAATTTTGTTTGTCATATTTTCTGAAAATAACTTATTTTTATATTAAAAACTCTGCAAATTATAAGCAAAAAACTTGGTAAAATTTGGGACTGTTTTTATAAAAACCTGAATTTCTCTTCGATTATACATGCTATCTTCATAAAAATTAACCCAAATTATTACAATAAGCCAGTTAATCATAATCTACAGTTTGAATGCTTTTTGCAATTTTAGTTTTTACAGAGTTATCCAAAATATATTCGTTTTTCTTCAATTTGTTGAAGGCCCCTTATAGGGTTTCGGGAAAAAATCTTCGCGGAAATATATGACGTTTATCATGTTGTTTACACTCCTGAAGTTTCAGGATAATTCCTCATGTATCTTTCCAGATATTTAATAAATTATAATAAAAACAACTGCGTCTAATAATTTGGCCATGGCCTGTATGTCCAACTATTTTAGGGCTACAAAATCTGTATCTGATGACAAGAGACAATTTTTGGCCTATTTTCCTGTCGAAATCAGTCAAATAATTCTGATGTTGCTATTTTAAAATTTGCATATGGTGAATTTCCTTTTGCCAAATTGAAAACACATGTATAAAAAATGCTTTGATTATAATCTCTAAGTTTATTTCGTAACATTACAATCATCTATAATAAGACATCTTATGAGAAATGAGAAAAAAAGTGCCATTCGTGCTCATTTCTCAAGTCAATTTTTGTACAAAAAAGGTTAAATAAGTTTAGATAACTTGGTCACCAGATACAAAAAGCAGATCGCCAGTGGGGACCTTTCGACCGCATTTGTCAAACCCTGGATATGATGTTAATATTATTAGACTGCTGTTAATCGACCTGTATGCCACACACTGTTAAAAATTTGCAACAAACTGTCCAGTCATTTGACCGTTTTTATAGAAAATGGTTACATAACCGTAATTTAACTCTATTCTGACCATAATATGAGCAATAATATGATCAGAATAGAGTTAAATTACGGCTATGTAACCATTTTCTATAAAAACGGTGAAATTACTGGACAGTTTGCTGCAAACTTTTAACAGTGCATGATTACCGGTCCATTCATTGAAAAATCTGGCTGTAGAATTTTTTCATCTTTATGTTATGTGTCTTTTAAAATACCTGTTTCATGTCAGCGAACATTTTTCTACTGTAACAAAGATATTTCACACAAGGTAAAATTGATTAATGTGATAACAAAATTGATTTAGGCCCATGCATTTATTAAAAAAATAAATAAAATCCGAAAAGAATATTTTTCTTTATTGAAATAACAATTCTATTTTAAATGTTCCAGAAAAGAGTTATTTTATGTTAATACTATTTTATTTCAGTTAGTCGGCATCTATGACATATAACTTCAAAACTGTCTATTTTTGAATAAGATGGCATATACAACTTTTTTCTGTACATGTAATGTGTCTTGTTTAACACCTGGATCATGTCAGAGAAAGTTTGTCCCTAGATGTATCGAATTTTGCTCAGATAAAATGATTTATTGTGATAACAGAATTTCTTTAAGCAGATGTATTTACAAAATAATAATAATAATAATATTAAAACCGAAAACATATTTTTTCTTTAATGAAATAATAATTATTTTTTAAATGTATCATAAAGACGTAGTTATGCCCACTTATGAATGATAAATGGACCAAAAATTATTATACAGAAATGATAATTAAAAAAGAACTGGCCCAGATGAATAATAAATGCTATGTTTAATATTTGCAGCAAACTGTTTTTACAGAAAATGGTTACATAACCGTAATTTAGCGCTATTCTGACCATATTATTCCCAATATTATGGTCAGAATAAACTTAAATTACGGTTATGTTACCCTTTTTTACAAAAACGGTCAAATAACGGGACATTTTGCTGCAAATTTTTAACAGTGTATATCAAACTGTATTAATATTTATATTAAGCTATTTTAAATGTTGATAACGTTTAATATCCATAGTAGTTAGCATTAATTCCTTTGTTTGCATTGCTATAGTGCATTTATTGTATTTAAGATTAGTTATGTTCCAGGCACAAAAGTTTTATGATATATAAAAATATATATTGAATGTTTTGTTTTAGAGTATTCAGACATTTTACTGCAAAACAAGTAGAATACATAGTATTTTCAACAGTTTCTTTCCATTATTATGAACAGAAACAAAAATGTTCAAAATGAATACTTATGTCGTACATTGTAGTCACGTTTTAAGAGAAATACTGTAATAAGAGGCTATAGAATGCCTTTGGAGTATGTTTCAGAATTTCAGGCTTATAAGAAAAACGAAAGAAATAAGTGAGAAAAATACAAAATACCTATGTCATTGCATATTTTCTAAGAAATTATATATTTTCTTCTTAACATTATAAATGTAAAAGAAAAAAGTGATTGAACTTATCTCAGAAACTCTTTAGATGTTTTTGCTTTATTAAGCACTAAAGGTTCACATTTTAGTCACAATGCGACGTCATTGAGAAGTGTTACTTTGGTCTCAAATGTGATATGATCAATTTGGTTTTCAGAGACGTCATTGCATACTGGTGGTTTTCCCATGCATAATAGAAATCACAAATTTTACGTTTCTTTGTCAAAGTTGACAATTTGTGGAAAGTCAATTTTCATCCAAGTACCATTAGAAAGGAACAGAAATTTCGTTTAATATATCGCCAATATCTTCCTGAAATTTCACAATATTCGACTGACATTTTATATAGGTTTCAGCATATAGTTGACTCCTAAATTATGAAAAAAAAATATTTTATCATTCACTAATTTGGAATTAAAAATTATTTCATGCAAATATCATCCATTATTCAAATTTCTTATTTTTCAGTTGCAGTGTCATTTATCTTTTGCATTTCGTCAAGTTTTCTATAAGTGGCATTGAATTTGGTTGAAAGCCTTGTATCTTTTTAAAAACATGCTAACAAATTTTGAATTTTTAAAAGAAAGATTTATATTGTCATTAATATACGTGTTATTCTGTCACAAATGCGTACAAAGGGCTCGCATGGTCATTTATTATAGCTACAGATCATTTCAAGCATTTTATGTTACAGAGTAATTGCGAATAGTATTTAAATATTCAATGAGTTGTTAGTCTTCTAATTGCTCTCATGACTAAACCTTCCCAAAAACGTATGAGTACGAACTTGTTCTATATATCCCCGAAATGCAATGACAACTCTTCAAGCATTTCTCCAGATATTCGATCAAACGTGTAAAAATGAAATTGCCTGGTGACTTCTGTCCAATAATTGTAGTTCTGTCCAGTTTTGGAGAGTTAACTTATCAAATTCATAAGCACTTTTGTTCATTTATTCATTTTAACAATATATAGCAAGTATTGAAATGGATCATAAACATTCATAATGACCCAGCAAAACCTATTCAATTACAGAATTAAATCGTTGATGCATGAATGCTATTGATGATACTTAGAAAAAATATATTGTAAGAGTAAGGATGTTGTAAGAGTATATTGTAAGAGTTCTATAATGTCTCTTCAGCTGAGATAATAAATCTAAGGTCATTTTTAGTGAAAACATTTTTTTTCCTTTTTGAAAATCTAACACATATGCATACCTGTCAATTTTTCGTTTTTTATTTCAATACAAAGGAAACTAGAAATTTAATTAATGATATTAATAAATAGCTACAGTTAAATAAGAAAAACAATTCTGGGTCAATCTATTAGTGTTTGATTTGAAAGAAACGGAAGATTGGCAACTATCCATATGTTAACAGACAAAATTGCATATATATAAATGAACATTTGTATTTAGTAATGTTTCAAACATTCCGCAGATGTGCATCAATTTATTTGGCATATAAATCTTTTTTATACATTTCATTTTGAAATGTATAAATTTTTAACAATAAATTGGAGTAAAAAGAAATAATTTATAATAAGATGTACTTATCTCAAATACAAATGTTTTTGGCAACAAAATCATTTCCTTTAGCCAAATCGCTGAATTTGATCTTTAAGTAAGTTCGAGAAAATATTAGTATAATTTATGCAATTTTCACATACATAAATCACATGAGAGTTTAATAAATTAACAAAATATATCATACTCATTTTACGTTATGTCAAATGGAATTATACATACTTTAGATACTTAAGCATTGATAAATTTTTACAAAATAAATTTGTAACAAAATAATTAAAATTTATATATAAAAAACTT
Source organism: Maratus michaelseni (assembly GCA_963931845.1). Taxonomy (NCBI): domain Eukaryota; kingdom Metazoa; phylum Arthropoda; class Arachnida; order Araneae; family Salticidae; genus Maratus; species Maratus michaelseni. Next base: position 249,101,719 of record OZ007596.1, on the reverse strand, counting down.
TCATATTTTTACAGAAATTATTATTTATTATATGTATGATTCTTTATATTTAATCCTTTTAACAAACTCCACTCTATAAACACAATTTATTATGTATTTTTTATACTTTAACTTTTTTATAATTAGTTTGATAAAAATATGTAAATCTGTAAACGTTAAATCTTTAAAAATCATTTACTTTCTTGCAAAAAATATATACGTGTTACGGATTATTTAAAAAATATGTAGGCGCTGTTTAACGTCATACAGAAACTTTACAACATACAATAAAATAATATACTAAAATTTAATATGAATATAAGGTAAAGCCAGGAGAGATGGCGCGGTCGGAGGGATTGTGCACATAGAGGCTCGCGGGGAAAGAATAGAGTGAGCTTGCAGCGACTCCAAGTAGTTGTACAACAGCAGTAGTGGAGTGTCTACTTGAAAGTGCACGTTGATTGTTTTGAGCTTCTAAGATAAAGCATTGCTATTTTGTTTTGTTTTCAAAAATTATGTGCTTGAATTTTCATAGCTATTCATCAAAATTTCTATAAAATGTCAGTAGTACAAAATATTTTAAACTTAAATGATTTCTCATAAGCTACTAATCTAGACTAACGATGTGAACATCAATGGTTAGTTTTAGTAGCGGCCATGTTTATATAAAAGGCCGCGCAAACTCTCCTACCTAAATGGGAGAGTTTGCGCATTTGATACTTAGGAGAGCTAACGCATTGTTTCCATTAGTTTCCACGCTAGGAGAGATTTCGCAGCTTATTGGTAAATTTGCACAAAAAAAGGAAAAATTCAAATGGACAAATTTTAAGTTAAACGTGTTATCAAGTAACTTAATGTTATTTTGTAATCTTATCTGGACTTGCTTTTTCTGCTTTTTTATTTTTTTTCATTTTTCTGATTCTTTAATCATTAGGTTGAAATATTCACTCTTAATACAATAATATTTGTTCATAAAAACCTTACAACAATGTCATATAAGTGTAATTATTATTGTTAACAATTTAATTGTAGTTATTATTAGAAACAATCTCTCCTACCCACGTGCGCAATCACACCAACCCTGTAAGGACAGATTGCGCAAAATAACTTTCTTGGTTTTATTACAACTGTTCTATTAAATTACAACATAATAATAAAATAGTAATGGAAATGCATAAAAACAAATGAAGTAAACATTATATATGGGTAGTTTGACAAAAAATTAATATTTAGATTTTTTATTGTTAATCTTTTGAATTATGCGCAGACTCTCCTAGTTTTACCTTATATTGAATTTTCGATCATGTCTGAGCATGAAAAATAGAACATGCAGGAACTAATGGCAATGCCCAGATTATCCAGTAGACGGTACAAGGGCGCCTTCTGTCGTTCACTTGAAGTGTTCAACTGTGGTTAAATAAACAATTCAGCCATTATTTTATTTTTTTTCTAAATGAACATTTTGATTATAGTGTCATTGTTTTACAGTATATCAATTATAAGGAATAACCTGTTTTTTTCGCTAGATGTAAATCAAGATTATTTTTCCTTCTACAAAAACGGGAAAAACCAGCCGAAATAAACGATTTACTATCGAATAGGAACTTTACATATCTGTTGAGCATGTAAAGCCATTCCTGCTGAAGGATTGTTACGGGTATCTACTGCTACTGTTATAAGACTACGCTATGTTGTTGCTGACGATGTTGGATATACTTAACCCTAGAATGCTACCAGTAGAATAACTTACGTGAATGATGACCATTCGTCTCCCAGACGAAATGTGTTTAAAATCAATTTTAAAAGCTAATTAGAAAAAAAGGATACTACCTGCAGATGACTTTATCATTCTTGATCTTCAAGTAAGCAAGAAAGCACGATTTATTTATTTTTGCACATATTAATTTACACATATTATTTACACATATTTACACATATTAGCGTGATGTTCATCACACATTGCTCTAGACAAAACGTTAGACAAAAGTTGCGCATCATTTTGCGCAAATTATACCGGCAAACTGCACACATTTTCCTTTTTTTAACCGATTAAAAAAAAAGAAGGAGGTTATCAACGCAACCGTATGTATGTATGTTTTGGTCCTGTTCACGCATAACTTTCGTAAATGAGCATCGATTTTGATAATTTTTCTTTTGTTTGAAAGAGTAAGGCCCCCATGTGGTCCCATTTCAAATTTTCAAAATATGATCATTAGGACAGATTATTTAAATTTAATTATTCAAATTCTCATTATTTTGATGAAGATTTATTTCATATTTCAAAAAGTCTATTATTTGTATTGTTGACAGTTTGTAAAATAGCGCACAGAATATCATTCCTTTTAAATTAAAAAAATGTATTTACACGTATCTATTAAAAACAGAAATAAAACTTTAAAATAATAATTAAATGATCACGTGTTAAAGCAGTAAATGTAGAAAATTAAGTAATAAAAAAGATACTTGTCCGTGAATATTAAAAAAGTGAAATAATTAAATTACTAAGCACTCAAAGCATTAAATGGGGAAACTTACGTTATATTTAAAAAGCTCAAATAACAATATTTCGAAACAGTTTTAATTTAAAAATATATTTACACGAGAGATTAAACTATTTATAGCAGATGTATATTAAACTACGAAAAGTCCTTCTGGTCTGTACCTGCAGGAAAAGATGGCCTTATTCCTTGGTTTTAAAGTTTTAGCTAATTTTACTGGAAAACACTAAGCTATAAAAATGGATGGAACCCGATTACAGAAGATTCATTCACAGTTCTCGTCAATATCGAATTTGAGTCATAATTTAGCCACATATGCCAGCTATAGCCAAGTCGGCTTATTCATTTATGGCACTTTATTTTTGTCGCAAAATTTGGCAATATTTCGCCAAATATTGCCCAGCTTTGCGAGAATTTGACGCTTCAGAATATGAATACATTGTGTTAAGCCTATAAGAATTGAAATGATGGTTACAACAATGAAATAAAATTTGCGAGAAAGCGTGTACACTAAAACTCTTAAATTAAACACGTTTATGGAGGAATCCTGCTATCTTGTTTGAAAATGTTAGTCATCTTAAAATTTCAAACTGCTATATCTAAGCCATATGTTAAGGTAGAAGCGAAACAAAAATTGTTCCGTAATCCTTGGATCAAAGCTGAATTTCCCTTAGCTTTATCAAGAATTTATTTCTGGATAATACTTTTTCGGCTTTTTGAGCCGTGTTATGCACATATATAACATGTGCATTAACTAAACTGATATTTATCATACCATAAAACACGCGTGTTTTCCTACTACGTGACATGTTATTACACATCTGATCCAATGTGTCTACAGCTTCTTTCGTGGAATTTTAAAATTCTTCCATTATATTTCGAGCTTTTGTCCTTGTCTTTTTTTTTTAATTTGACAGAGAAATTTTTTCGAAAAAAAATCAAATTTCCCTTTTGCATTATCTTGAATATATTCTTAAAATCCTGTTTTTTTTTTAAATATATAATTTTAAAGAAAAAAATTAATGTTTCAATAGATTAGTGTATATCTCATGTAACGGAACTCTATATTTCAAGGCGAAATTTAGTTACTAAATTTCCAACAATGCACAACAGTTCAATAAAATCTATATTGAGAAAAACGCTTTTAAAAGATTGGAAGAGGTATTGACGCTGCGACAGGCAATACAAACAGAATCCTGTAAAAGTGCAGTATTTTTTAATTCATCACAGAAGAAGGCTGCGTCAAAAAATGAACCGTATAATTTATTAGGCTAAAACTTTTTTTCTTATGTTTAGTATTGACATCACTTTTTAAACAAAATCTATTTTAAATTGCATTATAAGTATATGAGAAAATAATTTAATGAAATACGCATGTTATTTAAAAAAATTAGCATAGCATTTATAAAACACAATTTTCTTTCGGCAACAATTTATATTTCAAGTACTGCTTTTAGAATATCAGATAGAGCACAAAGCGATTTCCTTTCATCTATTTTTACACTTCATCCAAATGGGGTATAACAAATTTATTTCAAAAAAACATACAAAAGAATGTTCCTTGCACACATATGAAACGTTAGAAAATCTAACAAAATAGTGAAAAGATATATACTCCAAAATTCAAAACAAGCAAATATTGATGCTCTCTATGCATGTGAATCTAACATAGCATTTCCAATTTGAAAAAACAAACGTTTCATATTTTATTTAAGAATATTGATGTTTTTTTTTTTTTTTTTTTGCATCTGAATCTAACATAACATTTCCAATTTGAGAAAATAAACGTTTCATATGTTATTTAAAATGTCCTTCATATATTAAATATGATCGTGCTATTTCTCTTGTTTTTCATCCAACATGTAATGCATTTTCTATTTAATAGAGTAAAAGGTAGAAATATGGGCTACATGCCTCATTTTGAGGACGGAGAAGCTATATGATCATTATTTTCAAGATCTATATTATAGTCGTGCAAGTCATGTGACTATCTTAACCTCTTGAGACCCAAGCTCACATTTTTTGAGCAAATTTTACAATTTTTGAGATTTATGTTTATTTTGAGTCTAAAAAGCAATACATATTTTCATTTATTTAAAAAAAATAAAAAAACTTTGTTTTTTTTTAGCATGTCCAATAGAATGGGCATTGGGTCTTAGTCCTGTAAGAAACTTGCTATTGAATTAGATAAATCCAAATGTAAAATTTATAATATTTGAGAAAAAATAATGACACAAAATTGAATTCTACATAAAATAATGATGTAAAATTTAATTAGGCACCAAATAATAACAATAAGAGTTTTAAAAAGTTCATTACCCGTAAAAAATAAATAGATGAACCTGAAATTCAGTAGTTTATAAATGTGCTTCTGCAAGTAATTATTAATTATAGGTAAACGAGTATACGAATACAACTTGCATTTCATGCGCACAACGTTATTTTATATTATAATGCTTATCTAGTAAGATAGGCTCGCTACATAGGCTTAAAAAACAGATTTTTAAACAAAATACTCAAAAAACCGCATCAAGTTCTTATTTCTACAAACTCATCTATCATCAGAAGTGATTTTTATCGTTTATACGTCACTCCTAAATTTCGCATAAATTCAATTTTTGCATCATTAAATGGAAACAGCGTACTTTAAATACGAAACTTGTTGATCAATGTACTAATTTTCAAAGTGATAATAATAATAATAATATTTAACATAATATTACTGATGACAACATGATAATGACAAGTACTAGTTAATAATAATATATTATTTTGTTTTTTAACTCTTCTCAACTCCAGTCATTTGTTTGTTAGAATAATGATAAAGAGTGACGCAGTAAACCACAATTGACAAGTAAATGCCAAGAAGAAATGTGAAAGAAATCAAAATGAGCTTATTTATAATCCTATACTGTTATCTTTAAATATATTGTCCTTTAAATTTTGTTGTTATTTAAATATGATTAAATTTAGTGATTCAATTATAAATAGCTTAGTAACCGAAAAATAATACCAAAAATAGTTACAATGAATAAGACTAACACATAATAAAAGCTTAATTCTAAGTATAGGCACTTACCAAATGCTGCAAAAAAATATTTCCCTAAATATATTTTTAACACTTTCCAACCTAGTTGAAAAGTGTTTATGACTTCGGTTTGTCTGGCCGTATGGCGTCTTCCCGTGCACTAACTCGCATAAATATGCTCAGATTGCCCTCCAATTCTTATATGTTATTGCCGTTATCTATAGCATGTTCCCTATTTCAACTGAAGTGTGTAGCACTTATAGTTTTTTTACAGGGATACTCAAAAGAATTCCGTTACATTACGGTCTATGGGGAAAAATCATTTGCGTTTTTTTTTTTTTTTTTAATAATGTTGCACAATTTCAAACACATTGTAATTGATATATATCACTGAGTCGTATTACAAGAAGTATAATTTGGAATAGTGTGTGCATAGCACTTATAGTTACTTTACAGGGACAGTCAAAAGAATGCCGTTACATTACGCCTATGTAGAAAAATCGTTTGCGGTTTAATTAAATAATGTTTCACATTTTAAACGCATTGCAATTTATATATATCACTAAGGTGCATTACAAGAGGCTTACTACAGAATATTGGGTGTATAGCAGTCATCGTTCATTGACAGGGACACACAAAATAATTCTCTACTGTCTGTTAACAATAATTCCTGGAAGTGCGTTTTAAGTTTCTGAACGCGATTTTAAATTTAACTCATTTTTTGTCTGTTACTTGGTATGTATAAATTCTGTGTATAATATACAGGGCAGCACAAAAGTTCGCGAACACGTTTCCGTTTATTGACAGAAACTCCAAAAGAAGAATTTTAAACTGTGCTACGCGTTTCCTGACTAAACTAAAATTTAGCATCCTATGTAGTATATATACAAATCTATAAATCATATACATGGCTGAATAAAAGTATTCGGATATTTTTCCGAATATTGTATATGTTGGAAGTATATGTTGGAAATTCCTGAAATTACGTTTTTAAATATGTTATGCGTTTCCCAAATTGTTTACTTAGATGTTATCTTTCAAGTTATTAAATTGTAAAATTATTTGGGAAGCGTTGGAAAGTGTTACATAATCTATACTTGACGCATGATTTTTCGTTCTTGTTTTTATTTATTTAAGAAAACATAGTATCTACTTCTGTATCTATTATTTATTTCAATACTGTCTTGATTTTTGAGTAAAAACTACTGCCTTTCTTCAGTATACAACAAGAGTCTAATATGAATAAAAACAACTTATGAAGACCCAACGTCCAATAGAGTGGACATCAAATTTTTTTTGGTTTATTCTCTAAAATATACATTAAATTACTTAAACCGCGATATCATTTCATTGATACAACATTAGATTTGTGTTGCATTAATATAAAAATTCTTTTAAAAAATATATAAAATTAGAGTTAAAACTGTCTGCTTACCTTCAAAAGTCCTTTTCTTGTTCTCTGCCACTTTCAAATGATTAAAATACATATTTAGCAGCAATTTTTTTTTTTCGATACACAGATAGCAGCACTAGATTATCTAGTACAATGGACAGCAAGTATTTACAAGTTCGAACTGAAATTAAGTATTTTATATAAAAAATAAAAATGTCCAATAGAATGGACGCGGGGTCTCAAGAGGTTAAACAGTTACTGGCTGACCACTCACCGACAATGATTATTAATTGCCAAACATATTTACCATTTTCAATGGTCAAATGCGTTCAAAAGAGTAAGTTAATGTAAATTTATTAAATATAAGGTAAAGCCAGAAGAGATGGCACGGTCGGAGAGATTGCACACATAGAGGTTCGGGGGGAAGGAGCAGAGTGATCGCGCAGCGGCTCCAGGTAGTTTTACAACAGCAGTAGTGGAGTGTCTACATGAAAGTGCACATTGATTGTTTTGAGCGTCTAAGATCAAGCATTGCTATTTTGTTTTGTTTTCCCAAAGTAAGTGCTTGAATTTTCATAGCTATTTGTCAAAATTTCTATACAATGTTCGTAGTAAAAAATATTTTAAACTTAAACGATTTCTCATAAGCTACTAATCTAGACTAACAGTGTGAACACCAACGGTTCGTTTTAGTAGCGGCTATGTTTAAATAAAAGGCCGAGCAATCTCTCCTAACAAAATGGGAGAGTTTGCGCATCTGCTACTTAGGAAAGATGGCGCATTGTTCATATCAGTTTCCATGCTAGGAGAGCTTACGCAGCTTACTGGTTAATTTGCATAAAAAAATAAAAAATGAAAATGGACTAATTTTAAGTAAAACGTGTTACTTTTAAATGCTAAAGGTGTAAAAATAACAACTATAATATAAATTAAAATAACTTTTATTAAGAACTAAAATAACTTCTTAAAACACCATAAAAACTTTAAAAATGCGCTAGGCCTTTCGAAAGATCTGAATCTTTCTTCGTCAGGCGCAAAAAGTCGTGCGTCTGCTATGAAAGCAGCAGCAAGACTGAAATGAGAGGTAAGGGAGAGGAAACAAGCTGATGCAACAGCCAATAGGAAAGTAGAAAACAACAGCCAATAGGAAAACAGAAGAAAACAGCCAATCACAGAAGAGTAAAAACAAAACAATAGAGAATACAAAATAGAAGGGGAATAAGGAAGTAAATAAATAAATAAATAAAATAGAATAAAAAAATAAAAAATAAAAAATATAAATAAATAAATAAATAAATAAATAAAAATAAAATAAAAATAAAAATAAAAATAAAAATAAAATATAAATAAATAAAGCACACAAATACATTAAAAAATGGAAACAGATGAAAATTAAGAATTAAATAAGTAACCAAAATATATAAATATATATAAAAAACAGACTAAAATTAATTAATACAAAATAAATTATATGGAAGTACTGAAGAGGTTTTTCCAAGCAGCAAAGAGCATTGTGGAATCGGATTTATCATTAACAATAACTTCACGATTAAGATAAATAGCTAAATTTTCCAGAAAGTCCAATTCAGAGAAACTATTAGCATTAAAGATAATTTTAGCATTTTTAAAATTAAAAGAATGGCTGGAATCCCAAGAGTGCTTGGCAATTGAAGATTTAGAAATTTCTTGATTAGTTACATAACGAGAGTGTTCTTTTAAGCGGATTTCGAGATTTCTTTTAGTTTGACCAATATAAGATAAATCACAGCCATTACAAGGAACATTATAAATTCCCCATTTACGAAGATCAGGAACAGGAGATTTGGTGGAGGGGAATTTGAATTTATTGACAGGTTTAAATATAATGTTAAAATTGAAGCGTCTTAAAACTTTAGCTAATTTGAAACATAAAGGAGGATAAAAAGGGAGGACAACCAAATTATCAGGTTTGCTTTTCACAGATTTAAAAAGAGTAGATTTATAAGATGGTCTATTAAATTTCTTCACAGCATTATTGATAACAGAAGGATTGAAACCTCTTTTGACAGCAATAGTTTTTAAGTAATTAAGTTCATCCTTAAGGGATGCAGAGTCGGAACAAATTTTGAGAGCACGATTTACATACGTATAAAATACACCGATTTTTTGGTTGACAGGATGATTTGAGAGAGCATGAGGTGGGTTAGAGACAGAAAAAGGTTTTCTATAAACACAAGTTTTGAAAGAAGAATCACATTTGGTAACTAAAACATCAAGGAAAGGAAGTTTATTACAATTTTCTAACTCAAAAGTAAACTGAATATGAGGGTCAATAGAATTGACAGTTTGAAGAATGGTAGAAATATCAAAAGGATTATCAACTAAAACAAAAGTATCGTCAACATAACGCATCCAACATTTAAAATTAACCAAATTTAATAATTTTTCCTCAAAATAATGCATACAAATATCACAAAGAATTGGAGATAAAGGATTACCCATACTTAAGCCGTCTGATTGTTTGAAAAATTTATTATCAAATTCAAAAGTAGTTTGAGAGATGCAAATTTTAGTTAAATTAAGAAAATCTTTGACTTCAATATCAGAGAAATGAAATTCACGTAATCTTGTTTCCAAGCAAGAAAGAGCACCTTCAATCGGAACATTAGTAAATAAAGATTTAACATCAAGAGAAAGCATAGAACAATTGGATGGGTTAATATTTTTTAATTTACCAACAAAATCATAAGAATTTTTTATCGTATGAGAATTGGAAATGCATAAAGGAGAAAAAATGGATGTTAAAAATTTTGCAAGAGGATAAGTAACAGTACCAATATTAGAGACAATAGGTCTTAAGGGGACATTGGTTTTATGAACTTTAGGCAAAGCATAAAAACGAGCACAGATGGCTGAAGAAGGAATAACACAATGTTTAGTGTTGTCATTTAAAACAACAGAATTCTTAACAGCTTTCTTGAGAGTGGAAAGATGCGAATTAGTAGTAATACTTTTGTTCTAGTTGATAATCCTTTTGATATCTCTACCATTCTTCAAACTGTCAATTCTATTGACCCTCATATTCAGTTTACTTTTGAGTTAGAAAATTGTAATAAACTTCCTTTCCTTGATGTTTTAGTTACCAAATGTGATTCTTCTTTCAAAACTTGTGTTTATAGAAAACCTTTTCCTGTCTCTAACCCACCTCATGCTCTCTCAAATCATCCTGTCAACCAAAAAATCGGTGATCGTGCTCTCAAAACTTGTTCCGACTCTGCATCCCTTAAGGATGAACTTAATTACTTAAAAACTGTTGCTGTCAAAAGAGGTTTCAATCCTTCTGTTATCAATAATGCTGTGAAGAAATTCAATAGACCGTCTTATATATCTACTCTTTCTAAATCTGTGTAAAGCAAACCTGATAATTTTGTTGTCCTCCCTTTTTATCCTCCTTTATGTTTCAAATTAGCTAAAGTTTTAAGACGCTTCAATTTTAACATTATATTTAAACCTGTCAATAAATTCAAATTCCCCTCCACCAAATCTCCTGTTCCTGATCTTCGTAAATGGGGAATTTATAATGTTCCTTGTAATGGCTGTGATTTATCTTATATTGGTCAAACTAAAAGAAATCTCGAAATCCGCTTAAAAGAACACTCTCGTTATGTAACTAATCAAGAAATTTCTAAATCTTCAATTGCCAAGCACTCTTGGGATTCCGGCCATTCTTTTAATTTTAAAAATGCTGGAATTATCTTTAATGCTAATAGTCTCTCTGAATTGGACTTTCTGGAAAATTTAGCTATTTATCTTAATCGTGAAGTTATTGTTAATGATAAATCCGATTCCACAATGCTCTTTGCTGCTTAGAAAAACCTCTTCAGTACTTCCATATAATTTATTTTGTATTAATTAATTTTAGCCTGTTTTTTATATATATTTATATATTTTGGTTACTTATTTAATTCTTAATTTTCATCTGTTTCCATTTTTTAATGTATTTGTGTGCTTTATTTTATTTTATTTTATTTTTATTTTATTTATTTATTTATTTATTTATTTATTTATTTATTTATTTATTTATTTATTTATTTAATTTTTTTTTCTATTTTATTTATTTATTTATTTATTTAATTTTTTTTTCTATTTTATTTATTTATTTATTTATTTATTTATTTACTTCCTTATTCCCCTTCTATTTTGTATTCTCTATTGTTTTGTTTTTACTCTTCTGTGATTGGCTGTTTTCTTCTGTTTTCCTATTGGCTGTTGTTTTCTACTTTCCTATTGGCTGTTGCATCAGCTTGTTTCCTCTCCCTTACCTCTCATTTCAGTCTTGCTGCTGCTTTCATAGTAGACGCACGTCTTTTTGCGCCTGACGAAGAAAGACTCAGATCTTTCGAAAGGCCTAGCACATTCTTAAAGTTTTTATGGTGTTTTAAGAAGTTATTTTAGTTCTTAGTGTTTCACACCAGTTTCAACTTATTTTATTTAACTTTTATTAGTTGTTTTACATGTTTCGACTATTTACGAGTCATTTCCAAAAAAAAAAAAAAAAACGATTTTTTTTTTTTTTTTTGAAAATGACTCGGAAAGAGTCGAAACATGTAAAACAACTAATAAAAGTTATTTTAATTTATATTATAGTTGTTAATTTTACACCTTCAGCATTTAAAAGTAATATACTATTACAAGGTGTTATAATTTTTTATATTGTAATACGTGTTATCAAGTAACTTAATGTTATTTTGTAATCTTATCTGGACTTGCTTTTTCTGATTTTTTTATTTTTTTTCCTTTAATTAAAAATTTTTAATCGTTTTTAAATTATTTCCTTTTTCTGATTCTTTAATCATTAGGTTGAAATATTCACTTCTAATACAATAATATTTGTTCACAAAAACCTTAAAACAATGTCATTTAAGTGTAATTATTATTGTTAACAATTTAATTGTAGTTATTATTAGAAACAATCTCTCCTCCCACGTGCGCAATCACACCAACCCTGTAAGGACAGATTGCGCAAAATAACTTTCTTAGTTTTATTACAACTGTTCTATTAAATTGCAACATGACAACAAAATAGCAATGGAAATGCATGAAAAACAAATGAAGTAAAAATTATTCATGGATAGTTTAGCAAAAAATTAATATTTAGATTTTTTATTGTTATTCATTTGAATTGTGCGCAGACTCTCCTAGCTTTACCTTATAACATCATTAAAAATTATAAATAATATAGAAGAAAACTAAAATAATACAAAACAATAAATTAGTATACTTTTATTAAACATATATCATCACATTGACGGATTTCAACTAAGATATTTACGATGGTAGTTTTATTTTTGGCTGTATGTTATATCCGTCCTAATGAATATGATATATATTTTTATCGGTACATATCGTATATACAGAGTGAATCTAAACTCTTGGGCAAAACTTTAAGGGGTTATAGTACACATCAATTCAAACAATATTAAATAGGAAACTAAAGGTTCCAAACGTCTTCCGAAGGAGATAGGCGCCATTAAAGTTTAGGGTCCAAAATTTAATTATAGAAAAAGGAAAATTTGCTCGATTCGTTTGCGGTTTTTGCTAAAACTATTCTTTATGTCAGTATTTTCTTGAAAATAAATTTTAAAGATAAAGTTCAAAAAATGCCGAAAGAGAGCGCTTTGACTTTGGAGTAACGAACAACTATTTTTTACCGTTATTTTTTGTATCTCATTAAATGCTTTCAAAAGCTTAGACTTACACTTAAATTTTGAGCTCAAAATCTGAATCGTTGGGACTGGTGAAGTAGCGCAAACTGAACTGTGTTCAGGAGTTGAAATTTGAACCCCCCTAACACAGACAGTTGTTCTCGATCTTGGTGCCGTAGACCAGGCAGAAACTACTACCCCCTACACGTAAAATAAACGATAGAGGAATAACAAAATTAAATAAAAAAATATTCATAACAGACATGCGCAAATTCTCCGCGCAAAATAAAAATAAACAATTTGATGTACGCACGTAGTGCGCAATATGAATGAAGGTTGACAAGTAGAAAATGGTACACGCATGATGTTCGTGCGGAATAAGAAAAACTGCTCGAAAGAGTGCCCACCAGCAACGATGCAAGCCTCACACCTCCGGCTGAGGGAATTGCGAACTTTAGGGAATATCCCGGGCATCTCCCGGATATCGCCTGCTACGACGGCTATCCTCGCAACCAGCTCCTCGTTGGAGAAAGTTTTCGGCCCGGCAAGCGTCTCGAAGGGAATCGCTCCACGTACAATCGTCGGGCCTCCAGGGCATTCCCATCCGCAGCGCTGTAAATGAAATGCATATCGGCCATTTCCTGATTAGTGTAGCTGGTCATCCCTACAGCCGTCAAAGACGAAAACACGATAAATGCGGACAACCAGCGCTTTTATAGCACTTTCGATCACAGCGCCATCTGGAGATTACATCCTTCTGTACTACACATTGCCGGCCAATCAGGTGACGCTAGCTGTTACTACGTAATGGCTACGTAACTGTAAATTATTTCTTGTTATTTTGCGCGGAGAAATTTTCATGTCTGTTATGAATAAATTTTTTATTTAAATTTTGTCATCCCTCTATCGTTTATTTTACGTGTAGGGGGTAGTAGTTTCTGCCTGGTCTACGACACCAAGATCAGGAATAACTTGAAATGTGTTCATGAGGGGGGGTGTTCAAATTTCAACTCCTTAACACAGTTCAGTTTGCGCTACTTAATCGCTCCCAACGATTCGGCGATTCAGATTTTGAGATTAGGTTGAATTTAAGTCTAAGCTTTTGAAAGCATTTAATGAGATACAAAAAATAACGGTAAAAAATATTTGTTCGTTACTCCAAAGTCTATAGAGTTCTAAAATTTAAATTTGAACACCTACCTAATTGAACAGTGTTCAGAAAAAGAAAAAGAAAAAATATAATATGTGACCAAAAGAAAATGTAAATCAAAATGGAAAAAAGTGACTTAATGAAAGATTTGTTGAACTGTATTAGAAACTTCAGGCCCAAATTATCATCTTTGTACAAGCTATAATACATTAAAATAATGCAAGATTTGGACAATCGCACATTAATAAATTGAGAAAATGAATGAAATAACAGGTGAAAAAATTCAAGTAAAATAGCATTTCCTCATAAAAAATTTTAGAAAAACATGCATGATTTGACAAATCTGCATACACACGCATCCATATGAATATATGTAGGAGATCCATTCCTGCTCTCGTTTAAGCTCTCTTCTACTTTCAGTAGATGGTAGCTAGGTGTGTATATGTCCTGCTCCGTGATGTAGAAGTCAGAACCAGTATATTGATGTTTGCAGTGTTCTGAGTAGTGAAAGAGAGGACAGAATGACTTATCTAGAGAATGGCGTACCATTGTTGCGCCTAACGACGTTGACTTTTTAGAATGTAAAACATGTTTATCCCCAATCATACAAATATGCAAAAGCCATGTAAATATTACGTACTATATTTTTTGTAAAACAGTAAGCATTCTCGAATATTCATTTACTACTGGTATCAAGTTACTTTTAAGAAGAAATACAAAATTGGTGTTCAGAACCGGAGGACGAAGCGCTCCCGCAAAAGTGCTATCGTATTCTACGCTAACATGCAGAAGTTTGGAACAGATGTTATGTTGTAAGCTATTAAGCGCTGCAAAAATGTAAATGGGTGATATTACTTATACAATTAACAGTGATGAATTAAAATTGGACCTGTCAAATTCGGTACTAGTGCTTACGAATATACGTTTATATACGTTTAAACGTATACATATTAAAGCTTTTTTCCATATTATACCTACCCAAAATTGGAACCGATTACAATACGTTTTAAACGTATTAAGCCTGTATTCGTGAGCACTATTTGATACTCCTTTTGGAAGTGAGTTCTATTTAGTTTTTGTTCTTAAAAAGTCTAGAATTATTGATATTAAAGACTTAGGGCAGTCTTTAAAAACTGAAAAATCATCGAATAATAGGAAATTACATCACTTTATTTTTGAAAACTCTGACGACATAAAAAATCATCACAAGATTAGGGAATTTACGGAATTCCCATTTTAAACAGAAACTGATGAATATGAAGGAAAAATTCGTTAAGTTAAACATGACTTTTCAGTGATTTGTTAACATTTGTAATGTTCTATGAAATGATAATGCAGGTTTTCTTTATGATTTAATTGCCAGAATAATTTATAAACTTTGTGATTCAAGTGTTTTAGAATCAAATATAAGTCAAGAAGATAATGATAATAGTGATATTGAAACTGGAACTAATGTTGAAAATATTTCTAGTAGTAAAATGAATGATGCAAATTCTGAAAATAATTTAAGAAATTATTTTGGCAATACGAAAAACAAAATGGCAGCTTCCGATTCATGATGCTTTACTCGGATCTTTTATTATCTTTAACGATGTTGAGAATATAACTGATTCATTTGATGGTAGTCCATTTAAAAATGTAGAAAAATTGATTGAAAATATTGAAGATATTCGTGTTTTCTTGTAAGTTATTTATATAAGCTGATTTATGAATTTCGACGAAAATTAAACATTTATGAGAAGTTATGATTAGATTATGATGCTGTTCAGTTACTTTAACCAAAAGTTGATGCTAGACCTAAAATTAAACTAGAAGTAGAATTTAAGAATAAATTCAAATCAGTAAAGTCTGATATTCATTGTTTTAACTGTGGGCGTAAAAGATAAAAGTATTATTTTCAGAAATAGAGATAAAGGTACCCTTTATTTTAAATGCAATCAATATAGCCACAAATCATTTGAATGTATTAGTATATTTAAATATGTTATATTTCCTAACGAACATTCTAAAATAAATATAGTAACTAATTTTCGTAATTTCATGCTTAAAAAGGTTAGGCTGCATTCAATAAATTTAATTTCATTAGCAAACACAGGAAGTCAACGTACAATTTTCAAGAAAAGTAATTTTGATAAAATTAAATATTATGACAAATTAGATTACATAGATATGCGTTTTGCGGATTAGGAAAAACACCTTTCAGACCAATTGCCTACTTTCCAGCAGAAATCGAAATTCATTATTCTAAATTTCGAACTTCTTTTTTTTGTAATTAATGATAATTCCATTGATTTTTTTATAATTATTTTACTGATGTCATACATAAAGGCACTTTACTTGATTCTAGTAATGAAGTAAAAATAAATAAACATCAAAATTATTCTAAAACTTCCTTGGTTAATGTTATAAATTGAAGGGAAATTGTTTTTGGGTTAAATTTAGAAAGCCCTTATTCTCCCCTATTTCAAACAGTAACCGTCAATTTTTAAACCAAAACCACTTAATCAATTTAGTTATTATAGCACATACATTAAATAATTACGCTTAGAAAATGAAAATTTAATAGTTCAAGTTCAATAAGTCACAAGAAAGTATAAAGCGTTACAAAGATAAATAATTAAATTACAAGAAGCATTTTTGTTAGAAAAAAACAAAATCAAGAATTGCAGTAACTTTCTAGATTCTTGTCTGACATGAAGTTAAATTAGAACAAAAAGTAATATAAAGGCAAAACATCGTCAAATCACACAGAAAGTTAGAGAGGTGCATGCAAGATTAAATGCTCCAATTATCTGAAGTACGAAGACGCTCAGCACAATATATTTTACGTATAGGAAAGAGCAGTAACCATTCCAAGTAATTAAAGAAGCAATTAGGCGAATCTCAAAAAGAGCGTTCTAGAATAAAAACTGGAAAATAAAATAAAATCTGGAATAAAAATACCAAAGAAAATTTAAAAAAAAAAATTAGATGATCCCCAAGACGATTTCGACAATTTAAAACGAGAAATGATTAAACTTAAGAACAAAATTAAACGAAGTAGCAATTACAGAAAACTCCAGAATAATTCAGATTTCAGAATCAGTAAGTGTTTTTAAGCGATAAATTAAAAATGGATATATAATTTAGTTTTAAACTATATTTTCATATTAGTTTATTTTGTGGTAATCTTGAAATTAAATACATATTTTAAAGAGGACGATTTAATTCAAAATAAATTATACAAAGTGATTACACACGTATTAATGGAAACTTTTATTAAATCCAAATTCTTTCAGAGAAAAATACTTTTAAAGTATAATATAAATATTTCATTATATAATGCACATAATAAAACAATAATGGTAATATTGCTTTAAAATAATTCTTACTGAGGGATAATAATTTTAAGTATTCTATAGATACAGCTTAGAAAATGAATAATTTTAGTGACCCTTTCTAAAGAAATATATAAAACTTCGTCCACCCACGAAGCTTTCCATTATTTTATTTTCCCCATTATTCAAATATAATCCTTTATTTCTATTCGAATAAAGTGCGAAACTTTGAAAGGCGACTTGAATTTTCATATCTTCTACTGTATATTTTAATAAAGCCCAAATATTTCTATGTGATGGTTGAAAAATTACATTATTTCCCACTATTACGTTTTTTGTATTCACAAAATCGAGTTTTTAATTTTGTTGTCTCTCTGAAACTATTTCCCTTCTCTGAAATGCTTAAATTAAATCTTCGTAATTTTTTCTAAAGCTTAAAGAATGCTAATTATATTAATTTTATGCAAGTCTAGTGAAAAAATTGCCTATATTACCAGTTATACAATCTGCAATAAAACATCGTATTCGAGATGTATTCCAGTACTGAATTCATATTATATCAAATTTGTTCATCGAAAAAAAATAGATTTTTTACTGTTGTTAATTACAAATCTGAATTTACAGCGTTTCCCAGCATTAAAAACGCATTAATTCGCTTTTAGTGTCGAAAAAATCATAAAATTGAAATTATCGCGACTCAGTACATTTTGGTTGAACAGAAATTGAACTTTGTATAAGTAGAATTTTTATTTTTTTAATTTTGTACTTTTGTTT
Source organism: Maratus michaelseni (assembly GCA_963931845.1). NCBI lineage: Eukaryota > Metazoa > Arthropoda > Arachnida > Araneae > Salticidae > Maratus > Maratus michaelseni. The sequence continues at coordinate 249,083,896 of OZ007596.1, read as the reverse complement.
TATAGCATTGGGTATATGCAAAGGAAGTTCCTTTTTTGGTTAAAATTACATTTTTATTTAGCAAATATATAAGAGTGGTGAATTATTCAAAGTCTGCTTCATCAGAAACCACAACCTTCGCCCATCTTTCAGGCAATTTACGAATCCCCTGTCTGAAGAAGTCGTCGTCTTTTGAAGCGGCTTCAAAATCAATCAAATCAATCAAAATCAATCAAAAATTGGCGTCATGCCAATTTTTGATACTTTCATAAGATGTGAATCGTACATCTTGAAGGGCTGTCTGCATCGATCGGAATAAATAGTTGTCCGAAAGAACGATGTCTGTCGAATATGGTGGGGGGAGGGGGGCATAGAACTTCCCTGTCCTGCCCACATAAGTAGGTTTTAAGGACACTTGCAGTATGTGGTTTTGCGTTGTCCTGCTGCAAAATCAGTTTATTTTGTCTTTTCTTCCATTCTGGTATATTTTCTTGAATAGCTCGCTTCAAACGCATTAGTTGTAGTCGGTAGACTTTGCCAGTATCAGTTTCAAAAGTTTTCGATCGCTCATATTTTTTCTGTCTAACTTCACGTTCTGCGTCTTCAACATCAAATTAACTTTATTTAAATTGCCTGAACCACCTTCTACAGATACTATCAGAAAAAGCATGTTCACCGTAAGCTTTTACAAGTAAACGATGGCTTTCAGCAGCATTTTTCTTTAAGTTATAGAAGTATAACAAAACTTTCCGCAACTGACGATTATTTGGCACAAAACTATCCAATTATTTAAAATGGATATCGAATAAAAAACAATGTTGTTTACATTTTAATCAAATGGCATATACTACGTTTTGAAGGTTATGAAGAGACGTTTCAAAGGCATGTATTACCATATTCACGCAATACATATAACACCACTTACTCCATCTATTAGAAAAAGATGGAACTTACTGTCCCATATACCCAATAGTATATTTTTGCTTGTTACAGTATGCAAAAGTTTCGGTACTTATAGTACCTACGTATAGTATGAAACTATAAATGTCATAACCTTTAAAAAATATATAAATATTTTGACGTAAATGGATTTTTATATGATGAAGAACAACATTTGAAACTTTTTTAAATTGGAATTATACTTCTAAAGCTAACATCTAAAGAAGTAACTTCTAGACAACGATAAGAGTAGTCACACTGTACTATAATATATACAGGGTGATTTTTTTAAAGTTGTGAAAGTAAAACCCTATAACAAAAGAACTACTGATCCAAATGACCTGAAATTTCACCAGTATGCTCTCAAAGCAATGGGTTTTTTTAGGCGTGGTTAAAAAAAAACTTAAAATCTCACCGACAGATTGCGCTGTACATGCACTAAAGTAGGGAGACGAACTTGCGCCCGACACACGCACATTGGCGATAAAAATGTGAAGTACGCACGCTTCGTGTTCATTATTCTACGTATATCCTCGCAATAACTGTGCCATTGACGTACCGTGCGTTGTTAGTGAAACTGTATTATCAGAATAATGACAGCGCAGCAACTGCTCTTAGGAGATTTAGGACACTTAAGAATTTAAGAAAAAGTCCAATAACGACAGAGGAACTGCAGAAGATGGTTTCTCAAAGTACCGTCCGTTGTTTTCCTCCCAATGACGGTATTCTTTGTTACTTACAGCGCCATGTGTCGGTGCGATTTTAAGTTTTTTTTAACAACGCCTAAAAATTTCCCATTGCTTTGGGAGTATACTGGTGAAATTTCAGGTCATTTGGATCAGTGGTTCTTTTATTATAGGGTTTTACTTTCACAACTTAAAAAAAAATCACCCTGTAGAATGTGTATAAATAAAAGTATATAGAACATTATCTGAATAACCATGGGAAAAGAAAAGGTTCTGGTTCCTTTCTGAATACATTAGCGAGGAGACGGGGATGCACAAAACGAACGTTACAAGAGTCGAAGATGTTTTAAAAATATCACTGCATGATAGTTTTTATTGATTTTAATTGATCTAAGACAGTATAAATACCTTTTACAGGTTTTTAATTTAGTATTATAAATGAATATAGCAATTTTTCATTATTCTTTATTAATCAAGAAATGTTTATCATAAAAACTAGGGGATTCAATCTGGAATTCCCGGGTTACAGAATATAGGGGAAAATAATGTTTTTAATTGAAACCTCTAACAGAAAAAACCCATTTTTATGTCAAATATATCAATTATGTATTCAAATAAAATTTTGAAATTTACTAAAAGCAATACTTTCATATTATCCGCATACCAAGAGAGAAATCTTCAAAAGATTTCGTACTTACAGCAACCTTTTTGAGTCTGATAACATCGGTGATTTAAGCGTGTAGCTCTATAACTTGTCTGTTAAATTTGTTTTAATTATATTTTTTTATAAATTTTATTTATTTATTGCTAAAATTTTAATTTCGTTATGGAATATTAGCCATAAACATATGATGAACAATTTATATTAGTACAAATTCAAACGAATTAGTCTTTTGTAATCGGGCTGCACGCAAAAGAGATAAAAAATCGTGCTTTAAAATTATTTTAAAATATTAGTAACTAGAGATACAATTTAGAAACAATTTGCATTTGCAAGAACACTTTTTCCTATAAGATGGTGTAAAAATTTAAATTGTAAGATGTTTAGAAGTTTTAAAAAATGCAGTAAAAGCAAAATACATTGGTCAAAGTTTGCACCGTCTTTATGACGCAAGCATTACTCATGGTCGTGTTTTTGCTTTAGAATATAGATGTTACATACCATATTTGCCTTTAGGAATATCAGGTTTGTATAAATCACAGATTGGTTACCGCAGGCTCAGAGTGGCTAAACGTTTATTTCTTGCCAACCAATTCACTTTGGGAATGTATTCTTATTGAAGCTTTCTTTTAGACGTCACACACAGAGGCGACTTTTCCCGAATTCTTGGCTGAAACGTGACTTACATCTTGTTTTTCTAAGTATTCTCTTGAATACTTAGATTATTTCAAATAAGAAAAAAATAATAGCAAATAAACAAATAAACAATAATATAGCAACTAAGCAAATAAAAATAGTATATTATATTTACAAATAAGTTAACGATATTTTTTGGTACTGGAATTGTGTTGCTAAAGTGATATTTTATGAAAGATACATTTCACGTAGTACATGTGGGTAAAGAGTTATGAAACTATAGTAACACATTCAAATAGTTTCCTGCATTTATTGAGTGAAATAATTAAATATTAAAACGGCATTATTTTTATTAAAAACACTTATAAGCTGGTAACATTAGTAATATTTTTGTAGTTTTTAATCACATGTCTGCAATGATGACAATAAAATCACCCCATTCTTCTGAAAAAAAGAAACGCAAATAAAAGTAATGGGGAAATGTATGCTATATGATCTGGTATATACGTAGTTTTGTCTTCAGTTTATAAGTTTAAATAGTTTTAAAGATATTTATTTTACGTTATATTTTTCGTAATGTAATTTAAAAACTATTCATGTCACTTATTTCCACATTTACTATGATAATTATTAAAAACCTGAAAGCATTTAGTATTATTGATTCATAAGAGATTCCATTTTCCAAATTTGTTTAAAATATAAATGAATAGACTCAGATATGCCATAGAGTCTCAACGTAAGAGCGTGGTTTATGCTTAGATTGAATAATTTAGTAAAATCCTCAGTAACCCACGCTGCGAACTTGACGATACCTGCCTGTACCACTTAGATTCGGTGAGTTTGACAGGTAAACTTACATTAACTTAGCAATAAGAGCAATAATTTCTAAGTAATTCGAACTTTTAAGTTTTATTACTGTCTAAATATGATCGCAATTTTCAGTTATATTACATTATAAATGTTATTTCTTGCTTATAACAAGAGATGTCTGAAAATTAATACTCTAAATCTTCTTCCAAATGAAGAATAAAATAGGATTACTTTTTCCCAACTAAAGTTTAAATATCTCATGCAATGCAAACGCAACACCTTAGGTAGCTACGCTAAATAGTATGTAATAAAATGTAGCATTTACTTGTTAATAAAACAAAATTTAATAACCTTTGGCAATTAAATATTTTTGTTGTGAAAATAAATAATTGATACGAGAGTAACACTGAAATCTTCCAACAGGAGCAGACGATATGCGCCAAAAAAGAAAAACAATAATGGACTGATATTTAAATTTGAATTCATTTATGTCCGCAGACGATAATTTGTGGCAACAATTGCAATTTAGCTACAGAAAAATAAATTTTGAAACAAGATAAAATGGTGCTAACGCAAGAGCATTATCGAGCTATGAATTTCTATGACTTTGATGTGAAGCTAAATCAAGAAGAACGCCTTCAACATCTGCATGTAGCATATTGAGATGAAGCTGCGTTTCGTGCCACTCTATTCAGTTGGTTCACAGAATGTAGAAGAAGTTAAAATTCTCTTCTGGATGAAGAACACGCAGGAAGTCCTTTGTCAGCTGTAGTTCGATAAAAAATTCTGGCTGTACGAAACACTTTAATCAATGATAATCGCTGTACCAACCAAATGATAAAGAAGGAACATAATATCGTTTTTGCAGTAATATATAAAATTATACGTGAAGAACTGCATTTGAAAAAGTTAGTTTGTCATTGCGTCCCCATAATACCGTAGAACACAAAAGACCGGAGTCTGTGAGAATCATTAAAGAATAACTAAAGTCCATTGATGATGGTGGTCACCACATTATTTTAAAAATCGTCACATAAAATTTTTTGTTTTGAGGGTAGAGAAAGTAAAGTATGGGTCTTTGACTATGACGCCCAACTATGGTGAAAAGACAATAAGCAATGACAAAATTAATGTATGTTGTATTCTTCAGAAGTACAAGGCTGGTCAAAGCCATCGAAATAGACGGGGATAAGACAGTTGCAGCTAACTGTTACACCACTAAGTAACTTCCAGAAATTCTTCAAGTGGTGAATCTTAGGGAACTCTGCCATGACAATGCATTTTCTAATTTAGCAAGGATTACAGTTGAATTTCTTGAAAATAAAATCAAAGTTACACAACATCCAGCATATTCACATGATCTTACTATTTGTGACTTTTGGCTATTTTTGAATCAACTTAAAAAATTGCGTGGGTGTCGTTTTCATTTCGAAGAGGATATTGATGAAGCTATCAAAGCATATTTTTCATCTATACCGAGAAATTGATGGCTTGAGACATTTAATATTTGCACAATTCACCTTCAAAAGTGCATTGAAGGGACTACTTTGAACACTCTTAATAGTTGGTAAGTTTCACTTGTACCATTTAGCCGTACCTCAAAAATTTCAGTGTGATCCTCGTAAATCCTCGTAAAATTGTCATTTTAAATTAAAAAAATTAAATTGACTTTTGGCTGATATCAAATGCAAATTAGTAAATTCATTCTATATAGCATTGCGACGGATGATTATTGATTTTCGATAAACTTCTCAAATATTGCCTATATTTGGAATAGAAACTTTTAATGAAATTTCATTAAATGTGCGCCTATTAAAATCTGTAATATATATCCATTGCTCGTAAAATTTGCGCATTAAATGATTATTTTCTAGCATAATTCGTTTCGGACGTAGCGAAAGGTTAAATACACAATAAGATTGCATTTTTTTTTTAAATTGAACATTAAAAATTCCTGAAATTAAGTTTTGGTTTTATGAAACATGTAAGCTTAAAAATTTAAAACATTTGTCAAAAATGAATGTGGATAAACAAAAATAGGTTTTTAAATAATGTAAAGTGTGAATGACTAAGATATTGCATAAGATTTATCGTCTGAAGCTCAATGCATTTCTTCCTCGTCGAAAACGTCATAGTCAGCATTGCCGAACATAAATCAAAGTTAATGGATTTAGTAAAAGACTAGAATGCAATATATATACATCATTAAAATATATTTTTATATTTTATTATGTTGATAATGTACAAAAAATTGTACTGGAAAATGAAAATGTTGTATGCGGAACATAAAGCATGGATTATTGATTCATGGACTTCTAAATACATTTCATAAAGACTATTTGTAATAGGCATTACCTTCCGCTAGAAAAAAAGTTTTCTAACTATACATCTGTCTATTTTTTAGATAATAATAAAAAATGTATTCTATATACTAATAGTAATAAATTTTATCCTTGAAAATGTACATAAACTAAACTTCTAAAAATAATACTTGCGAATGATAATATAGACAATTTCAATTATTTTTATTGTTTAAAATTTTCAACATGAAAGAAAATTATATATATATATATTAATATATAAAGAAGAAACGTTTCTGTGTATGTAAGGAGTAATCTCTGACACTACCGAACCGATTAAAAATAATTATGGCAAAATGGCGTGACTATCTCTGCTCCAAAATAGTCTTCTTTTTATATCATTACATCTACTCCCATGGGAGTGTAGAACAAAAAAACGTTTGAAAGTTGATTATTTTGTGATACTGCTGTGGCTAGAAACTTGAAATTTTATATGTAGGTTTCTTTTGAGATATAAATGAACGGTTTAAAAAAATGCAAGATTTAAAAGTAAAACAATGTTAATTAAGATTTATTTTTATTTTTAGAGATAGAAAAAGGAAATTTGACATAGTTGTTATGTTAGAGATGTAAATGCTTACACAGAACAGCTTTCTTAAAATTCGAAATTTAAAACGGCGCAGGAGCAAGAAACGTTCTAAAACTACGATTTCTGTGATACTGTTAGGGCTAGACGCTTGGAATTTGGAATGGTGGTAAACATTTAAGATGTAAATGCTGGCTATAAGAACAAATTCTAAAATATTCTTAAATTTGAAAAATATGAAATGGGCGGTAAACGTTCTAAATTACCATTCAATCGGAATTGTTAGGTTTATACATAAATTTAGCATGGTGATTAATTTTAATGTTTAAATGTTCTGTAAAAATAATTTATACAAAATTCGAAATTTAAAGGTTTTAAATGAGCGATAAACGTACTAAATCACGATTTATTTAGAATTGTTAAAGATAGAAACTTAAAATTTGATATGTCTTACGTTTAAGTCTCGCACTGAACTGTTTTTACAAAATTCGAAATTCAAGGGCGAGAATGATCAAAAAACGTTCGACAATTTCGTTCCTGTGATATAATTAGTATAGAAGTCGTGGTGGTTACTTTTATGATGATCGCTATGATGTCTTTTTAAAAAAATCAAAATTTCAAATAAATATTGAAAGGGGGGGATATTCTATGTTACGATTTATTTGGATTAATTTTAGATTTTCGTATTAAGTATTCTCATTTCGCCTAATGAAGTAGAAGAATAAATGTTACTAAAAATCTGTCTTAAATAGTAATTGTTAACTTGTAGTGATATCATCTCACGTGAAGATTATAAAGCGAGTTACAAGCTGAAAGTAACTGGCTTGGCCTTTTTCTTGATGCTAACGCTCTCGCCTCCTTTTCGAAGGATCCCTGGTTCGACTCCCACAGCGCCAATCTCCTCAATGGTCACCCTTACAAACAGACAACAACCATCAACAACAACAATCAACTCATCTCATAACCAACAGATGGCAGCACTAAATATATTATTCCGAAGTCTGTGAAATGATCACAGAACAAAGCCTGTCATCCCGCGCATCACATTAGCGTACAACAACATCACTTACCAGTGCATATCACTCATCTGACATCAACAAGCTGTCTTTCTTACTGGGGATGGAGTGTGTAGTGATCAATTGATTATGCAATCACTCGCCACTTGAACAGTATAAAGCGAGTTACTAGATGAATGTAACCGGCTTGGCCTTTTGCTTGATGCTAATGCTCTCGCCTGTGTTCATGAGATCTCTGGTTCAATTCCCCCCAGCGCAAACCTCCACAAACTTACCCGTAACACTATATGTTCCTCTAATGCAAATTGGCACACAAATACCACTTTGCATATTTCAACAACCACGCATTCAAACCCGCGGGTTTTGCTACTACCTAATAACTTGTTTAATTTGTCGTAGTGTCTGACATACGTTTGAGAGATTAGTTTTTCTTAAAAACGCAGTAGGACATAAATATAATTGTTACGATATTTCGAAAATATCAATATCTTTAAAAGTTTCATATGATGCTATACAAAATGGTAGTCAAATTCTCTTAGAAAAATCTTTATAATTGTTACATGGCATATAGATATAGATCTGTACATTTAAATATGTTTTCAATGAATGTTTAAGTTATTCATTAAATAGACTCATTTGTTTAAAAGTAATTCTCTAATTATTTTTCATAGAGTCAATTTCGATGACTAATATAATCAATAAAGATTAATTTGTGTTGCTTAAAATTTTCTACATCCAGAATAGATTTAGATAACTAAAAAACGGATCATATGTATAAGTTTTTATTAAGCACAGTTTTTAATAAATATTTATTATAGATTACAAAATATTTAACTTAGTGAATTCTAATTCCTAACTTTTACCAAGTTCTAAGATAAAATATGTCTTTTATATCTCTACTAAAGATTAGATAAAAATTAAACTTTCAGATAAAAAATTTCTTAAACAGTTTACTTTAATCAGGGAATGAATACAGTTTTACATAATTTTATGCCGACAACAAAATATATAAAGCAAAGATTACAAAAAATTCCACATTTCATATTCCGCATAGAAAATTTGAATTTTTCAAATTCGCATTCTATTCAAGAAACAGTTTCAGTATCAAAAAATATACAGAATCTATAATGAAAAAGAATATGCAAACGTACCCCTCGGGGATATTTCATATAGCGGACCTCTTGTATGGTTTTCATTTTCACTTACGCAAAGTGAAATAAACTTTTGCAAGAAAAGGTTTTTCTGAAAAATGTTTTTAGACAAAAAGAATAGATATATAAATATTATATAATGCTATTTCAGATGCATTTATTTCAAAAGCAATTTTTGTTTTTTACTTTTTATATTTCAAATCAGTTTTCGAAATAGCACAGCATGAAATTGGATTATAATGAAGTTTATAAATTGAAAAAGAAAAAAAAACACTGAAAAGAAAGAACAGTTTTAATTTTCTTTAATGTATTGTATTCACTAAATGACCAAAATTCGCCGTATAATTTCAATTTTAGTCTCGTTTTCAAGAATATATATTTGATGTGTAATGTTGTACTATATAATAGCATTATATAATAGTATTCGAATTTACTTAATCTAAAATTTGAGGATAAATATAGTACATAGTATCTATATAAATGGTTAAGTGTATTAATTTAAAAATAATCACTCTTTATAAAAGCACAAATTAACATTTAATAACATTAAACAAAATAATGACACATTGGCGCCATAAAGCAATGTAACGCATCTAGGAAATATTTATTTGTGAAAAACGACAGATTATTTCATTTCAGTTCAGACAGCGAGAGTGCAAAAAGCAAATGCGCTGGCGAAATAGGAGTTTTACGAATTAGTCGGAACATCACGCCCGTCGTTGGACTGCTATCCAATAGTATCATAAAATGGCCTATGTACTAATATAGGCTTCGATATTCTTTTCATGACTTCAGTCAACGGAAAACACAAGCTCTCTGATCTTTTGAAAACACCAAGAAAAGATGAATACAATATACAAACACATGTGAGAACATTGTGATTTCTAAATTATGTTCATTCTTTAAATAATCTAATAGTTCTTCCAGTGTCATATCACTCTTAACTTTAGAGCTATATCATAATAACATGGAAGAGACAGATTTACAAAACCATTTTTATATAAATTAAGCTTATTGCGGCCCTGTACAAGCTTGTATACGTCTAACAAACAAGATCAGAAACCATTTTTGTTGTAGTTTATATTACTAGAATAATTTTACCATCAAGCAATTTGATTTTATGAAGATCAGCTATTCCGTAATTCTCACCTCTTAAATTGGAAGCAAAATCGAGAAAATTGATATGAAAAGAGAATCGGCATTTTTTTTCGATTTCAAACTGGATGAATGTGAGTGGAATCAGAATTATTCTTTTGAAGGTAACTCACCCCGTGCTTTAGATAAATAATCCATATCAGCTCGAGTGTTATGCTCTTGAGCTTCTACATTTGTCGCAATATTTCTAACATAGAACTTTTGTATTCAGTGGTTGGAATATCATAGTTGAGATTTATTCCAACAGAGAGAAAAATGTCGGGACCAGAAATTTAACCAGTCCCGACATTTTTTGCTCTGTTGGCATAAATTTCGACTATGATATTCCAACCATTGGATATAATTTACCTACCTGAAAAATAATTTCCTCTGTTCATTATAGAACTTTCGTTTAAATTCTGGAACAAATACAGCAGCATTTATATTTTTAATACTGTCCATGATCTGCATTACCATGTATATCATATATAAAAGCTCTTAAATTTGCAGTTCCAACTATATAATCCATATGTAGAGGATTCTTAATATCAAATTGGAGTAATTAGGGCAGCATTTTAAAACAGAAACGAAAGGAGTTCCAGAACTCGTCTTCTCATCGAATGGAAAATTATAGAAAAGTTCATTCATGTGATTATGACATTGTTCTCCCCAATGCATTCCATCCTAAGTATGTTATAAAAAAAAAGATGTTCTTGAACAAGAACATGGCGCTTGTTTCAGGTTCGTTCAAAAAAGGTTACTTGGTGTCGCCTCGAAAATATCGAAATTGAAAAATAAGGGCTCTGCTATTGTGCATGGACGTACATATTGTGTCTACCAAATTGTTCTTTCAAATGTGATATAACTGTGGCATAATTATTTTCTGATTGTACAAAACTAAAGCCAATAAATGTATTTGCACCTGTTTCAGAAACCAAGCCTTTCAGGTATTAACTAAATTTCTCAACATATTTGATTTTTATCATATTGATTCCAGAATTCAGTCTGGTTCAGAAAAACACTTGCTTATCTATAACTTTGGAAGCTTTACTTTTTTTTTAGTTGGTAGTAATATGACTGTTGGGAGGTGAGAAAGACCAGCTGATGGCGTTAAGTGCTTCAAACTTTTGACTGACATTTTTTTTTTCGTTTTATATAGTTGTGTCGTGTGTTCATCATTATTGTAAAGGTGTATCCTCTTCCAAAATAAATAATGTTTCTTAGTTATAGAAGACTCCGAATAATTTTTTAATTTTAAAGCTATCTAGAAACAAGAACCAGGAACGGATTAGGTGAAATAAAATATTTTCTCATATACTTTTATGCTTTTTATGATTTCGAAAACGCTTTTGTTTTATGACCTGATCGTACTGAATCAGCATTACTAACAGAAGCAATATTATCATTAGAATACAAACTTTTAAACTTAAAGTTTAATTTAGATCTATATCATATCACTTTCTAACCAAAGTTATCAAAATTCAGAATTTATATCGCAACATTATTCGCATTAATCATACTTTCAATGTTATTACCTAGATCTTTGATAGTTTTGTGTTTCCCGTTTAATTTATCATTCAGTTTCACTAAGTATTCTACAAAACATTCTGTATTATTTAAATACTGATAAATTTCTTCGAAATTTCTATTTAATGAATTGCGATACAAAGAGGGCATATTTCTTTGTTTGTTATAATTAATGCTTTAAAAAAATAACTTACCAGCTTGATGTCGAAAATTGACGATCAAATACCCTGTATTAGTACCGGTCTAATATCCGTAATAATTCATATAGCAGAGCTTTACAAATAGTGCCCTGGAAGACATCTGAAGGAAAGCTAAGTGTTGAGGTCAGAACAAATAAAGAATCATTTGTTTGGTGACTACAGTTCTTTATTCAAAGTAAATTTGATCATTTAAAACTGTTAAAAACACTTTCAGATTTATTCAGAGCAAACGTGTGGATAAAACAGAGCTTCATAGTTGAAAATATCTTAGTTAAGCAGAACTTGACAGATTAAAACGGAGTTTTAAAACAGTCTATTGAAATAAAACTATCTCATAATAACAATTTAAACTTTCTGTTAAATTATAACTAAAACGTATTTAAAAACATTGTAAAATTAAATCAAACTACTATAAACTCAAGTTAATCCATTTACAAAAGTAACATAACTAATTCAGTTCAAAACTAAAAGAAACACGCTACAAAAGCGAAGCGAAGCTTCAGACTCAAAACGTTGAAAGCATTTATACTATCTGAAATACGAAAAGAGGAGATTCCACTTTGGCAAAAGGGTATGTTCCGAAGCAGTCGATTACGGAACAACCAACGCCATCTATAATATGCTTTTAAATTACACTGAAGTTTAAACATCGAAATTAGAACGAGAGCTATTAAACCAAAATAAGTTTTAAACCCAGTTTAGCAGTTTTGCCATAAGTGACAAGTAAAAACCGGCTGATTAGATGACAAAGCCCCCCCCCCACTTGTCACTCATGGGAAGGACAAATTTAGACATCCAAAGATGATATTAAACATGTACAAAACTTCCCCTAAAATATCCAAACGTTCACTCTGAATTTACAAAGGTTTAAATAGATTTCCTATTAAATTACCATTACAGCTTCAATCTTCGGCCCCACCAGTGGCTGAGAGGTTGTGCTCTCGAAGCTGGTAGACGGGAGGTGCTGGGTTCGATCCCAATCGCGCCCGTCGGCCTAATCGTTCGGAGTTTTCGTGGTTTTCTTCGAGCCGTGGATTTATCCATGCGTAAATACGGATTAGGTTCCCTTAGAAAGACCCCCACGAAGGGCACTCCCCCCGGGCCTATATCCCTAGTGTAGATAATTGGCCGTCAATAATCAACCCAACCCAACCCTTCAATCTTCATAGTAATTCCAATAATACTTCATCAAAAAGCTTGTCACCATTTCAACTATAACATTTCAAACAATATAAAACATTAACAAGAATTTATAACAAGATTTAACAAGAAAACATTTTAATATTAACAAGAAAAAATTTTACCCTCATGCATCCAAAAATGCAATATTTCCAAAGTACCTAATACGTAACTCTGGCTTTTCCAATAGTTCAGCTTCCATATTTTAATAAATCACTACAAAAATTGAAAATTTCCTGAAAAACAAATAGTTTTAATACAAAATTTCATAATTCTGTAATAATACAACTTTAAAATAAACTTCTAATATATTAATGCATGTAAAAATTTGTACAAATATTTCATTCATCCGTCATCTTTCATACATCATCATACTTGGGCCCAAGATTTCATTATCTTTCATAACACACAATATACGTTACAAATAATCAAACAATTTATGCAAATTCATATTAAACATATTTCAATTCAATAATTTCTGCAAGCTTTCATATTCCAATTTGAGTCAGAACAAAATTGAACTTTCATTAGCTTCAAACTATTACACTGATAAAACAGAAATTTCAATTACCTTATATCAAAGTTAACGCGATGAAGTCGACTTCTTACATAATGAAACATTAAAATTTAACTTTCACCAAGTGAACCCGTTCAGTAAACTGGTATTTCCATTATTAAAATAATCAAAACGGACTTGCTGTTGATTCACAAGGTTAAACCAACCAACCATTTACATAAAAATTTACCTTATACATAATCTTATACTTAAAACTGTAAGAGTGATAACCTGATACAAAACAATTGAACTATCTAATATCACAGTTTTTTACACATATATTTCAATGCAATGAGGGTTTTTAACAATAAATCTAAGAACAAAATTAACTATTCAAAAACATTTTTAATTTAAACTCCGTTAAATCAAATTTACACCAAGTAATTGGCTTGGTGAAGATGTCCGCTAAGTTTTCTTTACTTTTAACATACTTTACTTCAAAAACATTTTTATATACTAAATCTCTGATAAAAAATAACTTTACATCTATGTGTTTAGACCTGTGATTTTCAATAGGGGATTTGACAAAACTAATGGAGGCCTGATTATCAACCAACAATAAAGATTTTTCGTTTTCATTAGAAATTATTTTTCGACCAATGCATTCGTCCATTATTCTATCAAACCACAAAAGTTCTCTAGCAATTTCCGTCATGGCAATGAATTCGGATTCCATGGTTGATAAACTTATACATTTTTCTTTAAAGGACCGCCACATTATTGGTGATTTATCTAACAACAACAACTCACCCCCCATTGAAATTCTATCATCGCTGTTGGTAGCAAAATCGGCGTCTGAATATGCAATTACATGTGCATTTTTAGAATTTAAATTTAATTTCATAGATTTAGTCAAACGAACATACTCCAACAGCTTTAGTAATCCATTCCAGTGTACTAATCCCGGATTATTCTGGAATTGACTGAATATATTTACTGCATAGCTAATGTCGGGCCTGATTCTGTTAGCTAGGAATGACAAACATCCCAACACACTTCTATATGGGAACTTAGACATTTCAAATATTTCGATATCAGATTGAGGAGATTGGGTCTTTGAATAAACTGCACCTTTGCTTATTGGGAGAGAAGTAATAGGAAAATTAAACCTTTTAAATTTTTGACAAACCTCATCAATATATGGAATTTGATGTATTGCTAGAAAGTTCTCCCCCTCCTCGAATTCCACACCTAATAGCTTTCTGGTTTTACCTAATATCTTAAGATCAAAGTATCCACTCAAAAGTTTAACCACTTTCTCCACAACTCTACCATTTTTACCAAAAATCACTATGTCGTCCACATAAAGAAGTAGGATGATGTTGTCCTCGAAACTATACACACAATTGCTCCGTTCAAACTTAACAAATCCCATATCATGCAAAAATTTATTTATTTCAAAATACCACATTCTACCTGACTGATGTAAACAATATAAAGCTTTTTCCAGTTTACATATTAAATTTTCACTTTTCACAAATCCTGGGGGTTGGGACATATATATTTTTTCGGCCAGAGGTGCATATAAATAAGCGCACTTCACATCACATTGCAGGTGTGTCCATTTTTTACAGGAGACTAAAAGGGAAAAGAAAAATCTAATAATAGCGAAATTAACGACAGGGCTAAAGGTTTCGTCATAGGTTTCTCCCTTAACTTGTTTAAACCCTTGAGCCACTAGTCGAGCTTTATACCTTGCAATTTTACCCTTGTCATCCTTTTTTAATGTAAAAACCCACCTACAACCTAAAGGTTTAATGCCATTTGGTAACTTAACTAATTTCCAAACTCCCCTTTCATTCATAGTACTTAATTCTTCTCTCATGGCCTGTTCACAAAACTTTCTTTGTGGGGATTTTAAAACTTGTTTATAGGTATTGGGTATTTTGAGATTGTCTAGTCATGACTAGTCTTATCATGATTCAATACGTTCCTCAAACTCATATATTTACTATTCTCTATTACTCATATTGATACTCGCTTTGTATTACTCTGAAACATTTGAAAAAATCCGTTAAACTTTCGATATGACTGCAGATTTTCTTTTTAATTCTCTAATGACGTGATATTAATCTGATTTGTGTACATACACATACTCTTACTCCTTGTATTAATGAGAAATCTTTCCGTTTTATTACCACTATGACGTCAATCAATTTTATTTCATATTAATCTTTTTTCAATTGGTGAAACTTTTTATTTCATTTTCATTTTTCACGTGGAAATCGTCTGATAGAAAATTAATTATTGTAGAAAGAATTTCATCGTGGATTTTTAATTTTTCTCTTCTGCTATAACGAAAAATGTTTAAATTTAATTGGAAAAGGCTGTTAGAATTTTGTTTTTTTTCTCTATTTATTAAAATAATACGAATTTTTCAAATTTTAATATTTTGAACTCTTCATAGCTACTATTCAGCTATATACACAAAGTTTCAACTCTGTAAGTTATATAGTTCTTGAGAATGGCTCTGTGATGGACAGACAACGGAGCGGGAGTAATAGGGTTTCGTGAGATGAACGAAACCCTAAAAAATAATTCTTTATATTCCGCAATAAAATATTTTCTTTTCAAATCGAAGAATCAAAAGTTCCTGTTCGGTGAAGCACAAAAATTATCTGGAATGTTATTGTATGCAAGCATTCAAATCCAACTTAATTCAAATTTTATGGAGAAATCTCATAAAAAATCATAAAAATTCAGAATTTCATTCTCAAACTTCTTGCATTAACAATACCTTCATTGTTATTGTCTAGATCTTTGAAATTTTATTTTTGTCATTTATCATTCAGTTACAACGATAAATTAAAGTCTGTTAATATTTTACAGAATATTCTATATTATTTAGGATCTATTAATTCAGTCTATTAATTTACGAATAGTCAATATTTAAAACATTGAAAAGTAGCATTTAATAACATAAAAAATTGACATTGGAGGAACACAACAAATCTAAGAATCCATACGTCAAAAACAGAATGTTTTGTTTCAGTTCAGATCAAGAGGGCTCAAAAGGCGCATGGGCTGGATAAATAGTTATTTTACGAACTAGCCGGAATACTAATGAAAGCACTTGACGAACTCTTCAAAAGAAAGTATAGAACATGCATGACCTCACAAATATTTCAGCGGAAGCTTAGTCACGAGGGTAATAAGAAGGCCAACAGCAAATTGCATATAAAAAATAATATTTCCAATTAACCTGTAAATGAAAATGCTCGAAATGATCTGTAGCTGCAGCAGGTAACTATGTAAGTCCTGTAAAACATTTCTGGTTATTTGTATAAGAGTAGCATATGGAGATATAAAAGTTCATTTTAAAGAGAAAACAAAATCCGCATGTTTTTTGTTGTTGCTGTTGTTGTTGTTTAGAGCTTGCATGGTTTTGTACAAAACTTAACGCTAGTTAAAAAAATAAATGACAGAGTGCAATTGATATAATATACTAAAATTAGAATATTGAATATTTGATGAAATATGAACAGTTGTATAAGGGTCATTCCACTCCACAGTATTCATGTGTTACGTACGGGACATTTCACAGCAAATTTTTGAGATATTTGTACTTTTTTCAGTATCAAAATGTAAATGAGAAAGTTTGCAATTATTTTTAATGCATTATATATCACTCCAACTAGATTCTTATGAAATTTCTTTTTGTTTGAGTCAATACATATATATTTTTTAATTAATAAATTTGTGTTACGTACGGGACATCACAAAAAATTGTTTAAAAAGTATATATCTAGCAATTTGGATTTTGCTGTGAATTTATTTAATATTTTCACAAATAAATTTAATGAGTAGAAGCAGAATTATACATTTTATTAATTAACTTTAAAATTATTATTTTAAAATTGCGTCATTAATTAATGAAAGCTAATTATTTCTGTTACGTACGGGACAAAGTTATTTCTTACGTATGGGACCTATGACCAGATTTTTCTATATGGCTGCAAAAAATGCTCTAAATTTTATTTGATTTTAAAAAAATAATAATATTTTGGATAAATTTTAATAGAAGAGATTTAAAGCTTTAAAATGATGTATTACACTTAACTTTTTATTAAACTTTTTTTTTCAAACTTGTGAAGCCAAATTCTGTGGAATGACCCATAAAACATTTGTAACTGCGCATGCGCGAAAAACAACACAAATTATTTTTCAAAATAAAGTAAACAACTGTATATGGAAACTGGTATAAGAAAGCCAGTCGAATATCGTGAAGTTTAAGAATTATATCGGTGATATAACAATATGAATTTCAGTTTGTTTCTAAAAGTATCTAGATAAGGAGCTTTCCACAAATCGTCGTTTACTCATTTTTATTTTTTATTAATATATTTTTTCTTCTTGGAAGAGCCATCAGAACAAGCTCATTTCAACAGAAAAAGAACTATCAAAATCGATGTATCTATTCAAAAGGTACGCGTGGCCAAACGTTAAACAGATGCTACTTTGTTAGAAGTTGGTTCATCAAAGATGACGATTTTTCCAAAATCACTTACCATCCAGGTACTTTCAGAAAACAACTGAAATTACGATCACTATAGTGCCAATATCTTTCTGAATTTTTGCGATATACAACTGTCTTTTTCATATCATTTGCTCTATATAAATCATTAAAGTATGTAACATGTTGACTACTAAAACATAAAAATAAATTTTCTTTTCGTTTGCGAATGCGCAGTTTAAAATTTGTTCATACATCATCATTATTTCAAATCATGAAATATTTTATATATTTATAAACAAATTGTAATATATTGTTTTTATTCCACTTTGTCAAGTTTCCTGTAAGTAATGTTAAATATTATAGAAAATCTTGCATGCTACACTGTTAAAAATTTGCAGCAAACTGTCCAGCCATTCGACCGTTTTTATGAAAAACAGTTACTTAACTGTAATGTAACTCTATTCTGACTGTAATATAGACAATAATATGGTCAGAATAGAGTTAAATTATGGTTATATAAATGTTTTCTACAAAAACGGTCAGTTGACTTGATAGTTTGCTGCAAAATTTTAACAGTGTATAAATAAAAGAAATGCAGGAACGATTTGAATTTTTTAAAGAAACATTCATATTTCAATGTATATAAATACACATTATATTATTAATCAAATGTACATGAATGTTGTAAAGCACATACATAAACATCTGCTACAGCTACAGATCATTTCTAGCATTTTTGTTATGGAGCGATTGTGAATAACATTTTATATTTAAATTTTTGTTTGCTCTAATTGTCCTCTTCACTGAATTTTCTCTGAAAAGTGTGAGGTAAAGCATTTTATTGACATTCACGAAATTCCCGAAGATTTCGTCATGTATATCACTGGAGATTCGACAAAACGTCTGAAATTGAAAGTGCCTGGTGGCTTTTGGCCATACCCATAGGTATGGTGCATACTCATAGACTCGAAATTTTAGGTTTCACCTGAGTAGAAAATCACAGTGTGTCAGGCAGGCCATTCCTGTGTTTCATGCCTGCTTAGTAGGCGATCGATTGACAACATTTCCTTAGAAACATCATAACCACACGCACCATGTTGGATGGAGCTCCATCGTGAAAAAAATCGCAATTTCCCAGTACCGCGTTCTTGAATGTTAAGTAGGCGAATAGTACGTAATATATTAAAATATTCACCTGTTACTGTGTAAGTTTTTGGACATCTGGAAGAAAGTAGAAAAATGCTGATTATAAGTATTGCGGTAAATCTAAACGATTTAGTAATTTTTTAAGTCTATAACGGTACTTCAACGTAATCGCGAGGGTTTTCAATATCTTAAATGTGGCAAGTTTCATAATTAATGCTCCATTCTAGCTAAAATCTGCCTTATCTATCCATATTCATCATCCAAGCCTCATTGTGCTCCACTGTATATAATTTTACCATGTAAATACTCCACACTTTGGAAGCTGAACCGGCAGCAGTAAGTGATTAAGTTAGATAACAAGTATGGTTAAATTCATAATGTCAGTCGGATAGCTCTCCAAACTGCTGTTATTGGTATACTTCAGACATGTGAAACTACACGAGTACTAGCTATTCCTTTCGATAACGACTGAGTTTCGTTGTCGACATGATCCGACACGATTGTGGCCACTGTCTTTGAGGTAGAGGATCGTTCACTATGTTATGTATCTTTTACAGAACCTGTTGATTTCACACAATTTGCAACAATACAAATGTTGATAATTGTCCTCTTCTACTTTTTTTCCCTTTACATCAACGAAATCTTCAATGCGTGATTCTAGTTAGCACGAATTCCATATAGTACATATTAGCCAATAGCGCTTTAACTCTAAACGATAACATTGCAATACAAAATGCACTGTATGAGTACTGTGTCGCTGATATAAGAAATACTCTGAATCCAGCGTCGGCTCAGTCCTGTTGCCAAGGTAACTGGTCAGTCGACTTTGTTTTAGGGAAGTCCGGCATTTCCTTTTCTAGCCAATTTTCTCCCGTTCATTCGGTCATTCCGAGAACTATCGCAGTCTTTTGTCCTTCCACTCCTACGGACGAAATTCCCTCCCTAAAAGTATTGAAACCATCGAAAACAGAAAACCTACTCAAGGTTTTTCTAATCTGAGCCACACAGTAGTTTGTGCTCGGATTTTATTAATGCACTGTTGATTCGCTCCATATGACGCTTGACAACAGAGTCACATATGAAATGAATATGAACAAGGGTTTTTTGGAATATTAATAAAACGACCATTGAATTTTGCACATTAAAATTGTGAATTCAGTATTCAGAAATGTTTTTTCTTATTCTATTTTTGTGCTGTATGAGTGATATGCATACGAAACTTTCTTGGCATTAGCTTCAGCCGCACCGGCAATTGTGTACTATTTGAATTTTTTTTTTCGTGTCACACGAAATCGCATACCTTGGTAAATATTAAACTGCAAACCACATGTCTCTCCAACTCATAGACATGTTTTTTTAGTTTTTCTTTTGCGTAGAATTTTGAAGCATTTATTATAAGACTAGAAGTCCCAAAAGTCACAGATAACATAATACTTAGAGATACACTTAACGAACGAATTTTGAACTTTGGGTGTACAAAGAACATGTTTGACCTCATATTGGCCAGTGGTAATTTAGTCACGAGGGCATTTAGGGTGTCAACAGCAAATTGAATAAAAATAATACTAGCGATCACCCTGTATAATAAAAATCTCGAAATGATATGTATCTGTAACAAATGATTTAATAGACCTTGTACCAAATTTGCATACATTTGCGTAATAATAGCACGTATATTAATGAAAATATAAACATTTATTTCATAAGTAACAAAAATGTCCATATGTCTTTTATTTACTAGAACATGCAGGGTTTTCAACTAAATTTCACTACTATTTCAGAAAACTTGGCAAACTGCAAGAGAAATATTATACTGCAATTAAAAATGAATACGCTGCCTATTTGATGAGATACGAGCATTTTTTTAATAATTTTTAACTGCGCCTGCGCAAGTGATAGAACATTATTCCGGGCATTATTTAGCCTTTAACATCACAAGACAATTTATGTAGCAAAACCAGTCAAATATCGTAAAAATTTAGAAGGATATCGGCGATGTAGTCAGGTACATTTTAGTGAAACTTTCTAAAAGTAGCTGGGCAATAAAGGATCCTTCATCAATCACGTGTAATTTTAAACTTTTACTATTTTCTGCTACTGCTTTTTCGGAATAAAAAATTCTGGTATGTTTGACTACTTCATATCAGCTTCTTGTACATAAATTTATTTTTTGGATACCACTATTCCCATATAAATGTTGTTTCCTTATTTATTCACTGAAACTCGGTAAATACATAGTATATGGACAATTTTACTACGATAATAATGGTACTTAATATAAGGAATGTACGCATCTTGCGAAAACACATATGTGTCATCAGAACCGAAGAGTTTACTCGTAGAAATTCTACGATGATTCTAGTGTTTTGTTATTCCATATTTATATCGTAAACGATTATATTCTTTCAACTTTATCTAGGTTGCTTTATATTTAAGTAATATTTTTTAGCAATCTAATTTTTCAAAAGTAATCTTTAAAATAGCCTTCAAAATGGTTATTTTTCCCATACTTTTAGGATCTGTAAATATTCCCTTTCAATAGTCTCCATATAAAATAGAATTTAGATGCAGTTCAAAATATCTAAATAAATATACAAATTTTTCACTTTTCTGCAAAGCTGTTTGATGCATTCTTTTGGAAAGATTTCAAAATCATTTTCTGTCTGAAAATTTTAAAGGCTGTGATAACGAAAATACAGTGTTTTATTTATTTATTTATTGTTATTTTGAACAATTTTTCTTAGATGTGCAGTATATGTTCCTCTAAAATTCAAACCGATCTTATGCATTTAGAGATGTTTCACAACATTTTACATTTGATAAAATTCAGTCATCCTCTTAACCCACTTTAAAATACCACAAAATAAATAACTTTTGTCACACTTTGAAAGATCTGTCATTTTTTGTTCAAAGTGTTCCGTATAAAATGTAACATAGATGCTTGAGGAAACATAAAACCATAGCATAGAAACATAGAACATGACGAAATAACTAAACAAAATTTGGCTTTTTCAGCAAATCTTCTCGACTCTTAAATTTACACTGTAAAAAATGACATTTTTTTAAAATTTAGTAAAATATAATATAATATAAACATAAACGATAATGTACAATAACCTGTTCCGAGTTACCGATGATTCCTAAAAATTTTTTAACTTTAGAAACCTATATATTTTTGAGATTTAAAGAATCATTTATAAAAACAAAGATTCTTTTGTGCCACTGATTTTTGGAAACGTTTCCGAGTAATACAGTTTATTAATTAGTTTTGCAACCAGTAATACAAGTTTTATCGAATGCTATTATTCAGGAATATATATTTTCATGGTCACCAAACATGTTTTACATAAAAGTGTGATGAATTAACAGCATTAACATTAGGAATAAAATTTAATTTATTTCGTTTCTGTTGTATGTATTAAATCAATTACTTATCTTACAATGTTTAATTAAGATTTGATAACGTCCTAAAAACCGATATTCCGTATCTTTTTTTAAATAAACTGATTTATACATTATAAAAACAAATCCGAAAAGTTTCCGAAAATTAATGGTAGCAAAAAAAATTTTTCTTTTATAAATGCTTCTTTAAAAATTGAAAACATGTTATTTCTAAGCTTTTTAAATATAAAAAACGAATTTTGAAATCATGGATAACTCGGAAGGTATTATTGTATAATTTAGTTTGTCGTTATATTATATTTTCCTAGATTAAGAAACATTTGTCTTTAACAGTGTACTTAAGAATCGGTTCTTTAATTCAAAATTCTGAAATGCCATGAAAACAAAAGTCCAATGTTTCATTTTGTTACTTATTTATTTATTTATTCTTGTTTCAGATGCATGTTAGGGATACTTTTAAAGTTTAAAAAATCGTTATGTATTTAGAGCTATTTACAACATTTTACTATGGGTATATTTTAAACGTCCTCTTAAATAACTTTTGAGAAAGGAGATTATTTTTCATAAAAATAAATCTACACACATCTTTTAACTAGCAAACTAAGCTGATCAGTTTCTCCAAACGAATTTTGAAAATAACGAAATATATCGATAAATTTGATCTAATGTACTAAAGCAATATGGACCTATACCTGAACTGAACATCCACACTGCTGTAAACGACACGGACACCATTGCATAACATATTTTCTATTGTGTTAGACATAGCTTGGGCTCTTCAGGCTCAATTCTCTTACTTTATCATTTATAGTAGTGTTTGGTAAAGAACGGTAGAATGATCTGCAATATACAAAAACCAACTTTGAAAAATCATCTAACTAACAACGCAAGTCTCATCAAAATCCGTCCAGTAGAACTTCTTAAAAAGTCTAATCATTCATAATCGGGTTCATCTGATTATATAACTTTCCCCCATAGTACAGTAATTAAGACATGTAGAACAATATGTTATATACTAAAAGCTTACCTGAAATATTTAACTAACAATGCAAGTCCCATCAAAATCCATGTAACATAATTCAAGTTCTAAGGGTCCGGAAAAAGTCCCTACTTGTATTATAATAGATAGAAATAGAAGATGTATGTTTATGCATGACATTGAAACAGTTGCTAGGATTCTAAAAAGTTATTTTCCCCCTTCATAGAAAGGTTTAGTTTTTATGCTTTCTGTTTGTAAGCCTTTTTGTGATCCAGAAGTAATTGTTTAACTTTTCCCCTTTGTCCATAGCTCCAGGCTTTATTTTTTGTTAAAATAGACTTTTTTTTCTGAGAATGTTACTATTAAGATACAATGTCCTGTTTTATATTTTAGAAATAGGCATCGTACCGTAAGTAATCGATTAGAGGCTCAATTCATTATGTTGAGGCTTCACATACTGTCTCAGTGTAATGGCTTGTAATTTCTGGCAAATTTGATTATGTTTTTATATAACATGAATTACTCTTAAGAAATGATCAGTTTATCGTACATAGTCTTTATTCGTTTGTTCCTTGGAAGTTTAAATACAGTAAAACCTGTGCAGACAGAACATGTACATAACTGTTTTCTGTTTTTGACGGTACTAAAATTGGAAAAGCAAGTTTTTAGTGCTAGAAAGCACTTAAAATTCACAAAATTCAAATTTATATTAACTAGGTACGTTTTTATCGTAAACGAATGATATATTTCTAATGCATTAAAAATTAAATTTCGCATTATAATATGTACAGTGGTCATATCTAAAAGCTATACTTTATCTGTATACTTATTTAATTAGAAATGTATTCTTATCATCAGTGGTTTAAGAGATAAAAAACATTACAATATATTTTGAATTGCTCGTATTTAGCAGCCTAATATCACTGAAAATTAGAGTTAGAAAATAAGAAAATAAAACACATGTTTTAATGTTGTGAATTATTTTAAGGAAATGGTACTTACAAACAAATTAAATATTACACACAAATGCAAAGCTTTAAGTTGAATTTTCACTTTACTCACTGCTTTAGATGTCATTGTTCATCAAACGCTATTACTTAATAATACTAGAGATAAATTTAGTCTCCCTTTGCAATAATAGTATTAATTATCCGACCTCATAAAGTAAATACTTTTCAAGCTATAGACAGAAAGTTGATACATTAACCTTCACACGGAGCAGCGTTTGGTTAAGAAATAATTTACATTTATTCTGATAAAAGGACCATTATGATAAGTTTCCTTTGTATAGAAAATAATTATCTTTTACCCTGAGGATTACGACACACAGAAAAGTTGTTAATTGAAGGATCGCGTCAATTTTATTTATTTTATTTATTAGCATTTGATGATAAATTGATTCATGTTATGTATTATTGAATTTCTAAACCTTTCTAAGTCTACGTAGAGACACTTCAAAAGGAAAGCTATATTTATTCTACTAATATTCCTTATCCTAAATTAATTATGCTCTCATATGCAGCTGAATATAAAAGAGTGTGCGTATTCTATTTATTCAAAAAATATCTATATAAATGTACAAATTTTCTTTGATGTGTTGATTTGGATGCAGTCTATGGAATGTCGCATGACAAACTGTATATATGTAACCAATTTTTCTATAATATTAAATTGTTATTTCAAATTAAAATATATTGATTATCGATTGCGCCTTTGATTTATTCTTATTAATGATTGTAACTGAAAACATTAGGTGTGTTAAATAATTGATCTAAACAGTAATTTCTTTATACTTATTTCGCATGTTATTGGCGCTTTTCTTAAAGTGATTTCAATCAATTTTATATGAGTATAGATAGCATTCCAGCTTACATCACACTGAAAAGTTGTTAATTGAAGAATCACGTCAATTTTATTTATTTTATTTATTGATCACTTATATGAGCATAGCTTAAAGTGTTTAGATACATGAATACATTTTATTATACCGTTCATTCTATAATATTGTTATTTTTTTTTTTTTTTTTTAGGAAATGTAATATATTTTATCTTATTTGTCTAAAGAACGTTATTGGACACCTTTTAAAGCCTTTACTGACTATAATAAATAACTATTGATTGACTATAACTGGACTATTATAATTAAATAAATATGCAAAATGTTGGAGTATTTAAAGGTTATTTCATTTTAAAATATTGTTTTTCTGCGTTCAAATAAGCTTCGTAAGAGGAGAAATAGCTAAAAAGGTTTAATAAAATATTCAAATTGAGTTTTCTGGCTATATTTGTGTGAAATTAATTCCTTTCTTAATTCTACACAAGTAACTACAAACTTAGTACAGATGGAGAATTATACATTGTCTTGTTACTCTGAAAAATTCGATACGCTATAGGGAAAGAAGTCAGTTAAAATTGCATAGGTGGTAACATAAACCTGTTCATTCTCTGGAAAACTAGGCTTTACTAATTTATGGTTCTGGTTGTCAGCATAATCAAATAATAATTGTGTATAAAGTTGCGCAATTCACAAGTCAATTTATTGTTGTTTCACAATTTTTTTCACTTAAATTTGAACGATATACTTACAATTATGGGAGAATGAGTGACAAAATCATTTGTATTATTATTTAAAATAAGAAGTAATACGCTACCGCGCATGCGCGGCAACATATTACTGCTTATTTTACTGTTTAATACTGTTAATTTAACGGTATAATACTGGCAGCTGGGATGCCAGTATTATGCTGTAAAATCAGCAGTTTTTTTTGCAGTGTAGTCAATAATTGTTCTATTAAGTACTTCAAAAAATTCTCATATGTCCCAATACCCACTTTTAAATCTTCATCCTTTGAAGCAATTTGTATTAGAAAATATTATGATAGTTTTTTTGTTTAAAATTTCATTATAAGACTGACACTTCATTTGAGCATTATAGTTTACAAGGGGATTCAAATTCAACCCAGGCATCCCAGGTTAAAAAACATGGGTGAAAATTATCTTTATATTTAATTACAAACTCTAATAATTTTTTTACATTTAATATTTTTCTTTAGATTGTCGTCTGACCAAAAGCAGTTTTATGAGAAAAATATTAACAATGAATTGAATCAAATATAAATGCTGGACGACTACACCATGAAATATTACAACATTAAAGACGTGAGTATAAAACATCACAAATTTACTGAATGATGTATACAAATTTAAAATTTTATACATCAACATTATATATCAACATAGATATAACAAAATTTTTCCTGAAGATGACCATAGAAGGTGGTCGAAACGTCGATATCTTTAATTTTAATGTATGTATAAAATTTTAAATTTGTATACACCATTCAGTAAATTTGTGATGTTTTATACTCACGTCTTTAATGTTAGAATTGAATCAAATTTTGGAATTTATTAAAAGGAGATACCAAAATGTCAAAGAGTTTGGACAATAAGAAATAAATATATACATTTAAGTTTAAATGTGTTCGATTATAGACGATGAAAAAAATAATTAGAAGAACGCTTCTTGCAAGCCCTTTTATCTTAGACATTTGTCTAAAAATTTAAAATCATTCAACACTTATTTTAGTTATATTTAAGGCTACGAGGCCGGACAACGGCGAGCTGGTAAGCTAATTAAATATAAAAAATCGACAAGAAATTTCAATAAAATTTTGTTTTCATCTATTTTCTTTATACCAGGCAGTATGACCATTAAACAAGGATATTAAACACAATAAAAATACACCTTATTCCTTATTATGTGTAATATTAAATCTGTGCACTCTAAAAAATGACATTTTCAAAACTGAGCAAAAAAATACTCAAATCTGAGTATGTCGCATAGTCAAAATGGCTCCGAATCAAAATTACTCAAATTTGAAACATGTATATACTCATTTCTGAAAACATGCACACACTCAAGAATAAAACATAATGTGCATCATGTCATCTGAGTATGTCCATGTTTCAAACATGAGTAAGAACTGACTTCTATGTGCTCATTTTTGAGTATTTTCATGTTTCAAAAACGGGTTTAAACTGATTCTAATCATTTTTGAGTATGTCCATGTTTCAAAAATGAGTATGAACTGTCCCTTATGTTATCAGATTTTAGTATGTGCCTGTTTCAATATTATGAGTATTTCTGGTATTTCAGAATGGAAAGTGTTGGGTCGTCTTATTTGAAACAAAAAGTTTCGTAACAAAATTAAAACATCGATTTAATCAGATTTGAAAGTGTTATTTTTCTGTGTGGGAAGGGTTTAAAGTTGAACTATGCCAAAATGTTTTTACAGTTGCCGCACTTCACCTTACATAACATAACATATAACAAAGTACATAACATAACACAATATATAAATATTTCATAATCGTGTAAAATAAGTCAAAGTCCTTAAACACATAAAATTACAACTCCACAAAATAAATTGCATTTACAAAACGTTAGTAAATTAATTATAACAAGAAATAAATAATTATACATTCCATAGATAATCACAAACATTGTTTGGCTTCAAATGATTATTTATTATTAGCGAAAGTAAATAAATTTAAGTTGAAAGTTTGATTTTTTATGTACAGAAGTTAATGCATTTATTGTATATTATTTACAGTTAAAGGAAACCTTGGACTGATTCCCGAAGGGAAAAGAACAGTAATTGCAGTGTAATTAAAATAAATGTCTTTTTCAAACTGACTACACTTAAAGAGTATAATGTTTAAAGTAAGTGTTAGTTAATTGTTACAGTAAAAGTATACTTTACTTAATTGGCAGTTACTCCAAATATGCTATTTAAATTTAACTGTTTGTGTAATTCGTTGTTTAAATTTTTCTTTTGTTTGATTTATATACTTTTCTGTGGAACATATTACAGTGTTTAAATAAATTGAAAACACATTGTGTGTGAGGTTTTGTAAAATAAAATCTAATATTCATCTTAATTCGTGTCATTTCTTACAAAGAAAATGTTGAATAGTAGAAACACAGTATTTATTAATCAAAGTTACGTATCGATTAACTTAATTTAAATGAGTGCATAGTAAGATCCAAATATTTTTTGCCTCTAATGTAAAAACTTTATTATTAGATTCTGTACAAGCTCATCCCGGATAGATACTGTATACTTTTTACATAATGAAAGAAACGCAAGAAATAGGGATTTATAACACCCAGTGTTGGGCAGAATCTGATTACAAAGTAATCAAATTACAGATTAAAATACATTATAATCTCATCACTATGCAATCGATTATCATGTAATGCATTACAAAGTAATTTGAATATAATCTGATTACGCATAATCTGATTACCGTGTAATGAATTACAAGACAATTCTCATTTTCTCTTTTAAAATATAATTAGATTAATCTGTAATTAGATTAATTTGTAATTAGATTACAAGACAATTCCGATTAAGTTTTCAATTGTATAATCCAATTAACAAGTAATGGATTACAAGATGATTCCGATTACGTTTTTAGTTGTATAATCCAATTAAACTAATGGATTATAGGTGGATTCCGATTACGTTTTTAATTATATAATCCAGTTAACCTGTAATGCATTATAGGAGGATTCCGATTACGTTTTTAATTGTATAATCCAATTAATCTGTAATGGATTATTGGTGGATTCTAATTACATTTTTAAGAATATAATTTAGATTAAATTGCAATGTGTTACAAGTTAATGTCAGTTATGTTTGTTCAGAACACAATTTGGTTGACGTGTAATGTAATGCAACTAAATCTTAATTAAATTCTATAAAATGTATTTAAATTAAACTGCTATCTATTACCAGCTAATTCTAATTGCATTTTTAACGCTTTCCAACAAAGTTGAAAAGTGTTTATGAATTTAGTTTGTCTGTCTATCAGTACTCTAATGCGCGTAAATATACTCGGATTTCCATGCAATTGATATATGTTACTGAGGTTTACTGTGGTATGATTGGTATAGAAAATGAAGTATGTAGCATGTAATTTACAGAGCCACTCAAAAGAATTCTTTTACATTACAGCCTATTAGGAAAAATCGTTTGCGGTGTATTTTAATTATGTTACTGTATTTCAAACATATTGAATTTCATTTATATCGCTGAGGTGCATTACAAGATGTTTACTACAGATTATGGAGTACATAGCATTCACCGTTCATTTACAGAGACACACAAAAATTTCGGTTACAGTACTGACTATGAAAAATAATTGCTAGAAATACGTTTTTTTTTTCAGTTGTTGCACGCGTTTTTGAATGTAACTATTTTTTTATATTGCTTGGTTTATATAAATTCTATAAATCATATACAGGACTGCACAAAAGTTCTCCAGTACACTGACGTTTATAGACGGAAATTCCCAAATGGGAATTTTCAACCGTGTTAATAACAGAATTAAATTTTAGCATACTGCTATGTAGTATATATAGTACAAATCTATCGATAATATGCAGAGCTTCAGATAAAAATTCGGATATTCTTTCGATTATTAATGGTATTTACTGCAGCTGGGTTGTCAAATATGCTATGCATTTTCCAAATTCTGTACTGAGTCTGATATACCGATTTCAGCCTGTTCATTATTGTGAATACTCCCTAATTTTACAAAGAGATAGGGTTTTTTTTTTCTTATAGGGTTTTTACCCCCCCAAAAGTAAATATATGAGTTTTAAACTATTAAATTTTATAAGTATGTTAACAAGAACGATAAATCATGCGTCAAGCATAGATTATGTAACACTTTCCAACGCTTCCAAAATAATTTTACAAATCATTACCGTTTAATAAGCTGAATGATAACATCTAGGTGAACAATTGGGAAAACGCATAACATATATAAGAAACGTAATTTCAGGAATTTCTAACATGTACAATATTCGGTAAAATATCCGAATACTTTTATTCATCCCTGTATATGATCCATAGAGTTGTATATATACTACATAGGATGCTAAATTTTAGTTTAGTTAGGAAACGCGTAGCACAGTTTAAAATTCTCCTTCTGGAGTTTCTGTCAATAAACGGAAATGTGTTCGCGAACTTTTCCACTGCCCTGTATATGAAATACAGAATTTATACACACCAAGTAATAGACAAAAAGTGAGTTAAATTCAAAATCGCGTTCAGCAACTTAAAACGCACTTCCAGGAATTATTGTTAACAGACAGTAGAGAATTATTTTGTGTGTCCCTGTAAATGAACGATGACTGCTATGAACACAATATTCTGTAGTAAGCCTCTTGTAATGCACTTAAGTGATAGATATAAATTTCAATCCGTTTAAATTAGTGAAACATTATTTAATTAAACCGCAAACGATTTTTCTCCATAGACGTAATGTAACAGATTTCTTTTGAGTGTCCCTGTAAAGTAACTATAAGTGCTATGCACACCCTATTCCATATTATGCTTTTTGTAATGCACCTTAGTGATATATATCAATTACACTGTGTTTGGAATTGTGGAACATCATTAAAATAAACCGCAAATGATTTTTCCCATAGACCGTAATGTAACGGAAATATTTTGAGTGTCCCTGTATAAAAGCTACAAGTGCTACACACTTCAGATGAAATAGGTATCATGCTACAGATAACGACAATAACATAAAAATTGCAGAGCATACAGAGCATATTTACGGGAGTTAGAGCACGGCGAGACGGCAGACGACCAGACAAACCGAAGTCATAAACACTTTTCAACTAGGTTGGAAAGTGTTAAAAATCAGCTTCATCCATCACCAAACAAATCCATATTTTTATTTTTATTTTTATTTATTTTTATTTTTATGCTCTTAAAAAAAAATGTCATTTTAGCACCAGTTGGACATAGCCATATTTTGGTCACTTTTTGCAATTTATAAAACTTTTATTTTTTAAATGTCTTTGTAATTTATAGTTGGTCTTTAACTTATTTTTATCATTTTTTTGCTTTTTTCGTAAAACTTAGCCGGATTTTTGCCCTTTTTTGCACATTTTCATAAAAACAAAAATTTTTAGTCTCGACCTTAAAAACTAGTTAATCATTTAATTATCTTAATTAAAATCCATTCCCGGTATTATTTTTCTTAAATTCAAAAATTTTTCCCGAGTACGGCACCTGCACTTTGACGGTACTCGGGGACTTTATGCCGTCATTGACGTCGGGTCCCGAGGAACCAGTGCAGGTGGGAACATCACTTCAAACACTTTACGTTGCGATAGTTCCTAAACTACACTTACAAAAACCACAAGAATCTGTTTTTAAACATTTCACTAACCGTACTCTCGCCTCCACTCAAAATAATAATTCTTTTCACATTTTAAAAAACTTAACTTTTTCACGCACAGCGCAAAATTCAAACTTTTTAAAATTCTTAACTTTCCACACATACGATTTTCAAATAAACTGGGTTTCTAATCAAACACATTTTTTTTTCTACTTTTCAAAAAATTTCAATCTTTACATGTAAATTTATTGAGTTATTACACGTTTTTCATCCAATATTTAAAACAAAACATTATACAAAAATTTTCAATCTCGACCCCAAAAACTTGTCGAACACATAATTTTCTTAATCTACTATATCCATTCTCTGCAATTATTCTCTAAAATTCAAATTTTTTTTCAGAGTACGGCACCTGCACTTCGACGGTACTCGGAGACTGCATGCCGTCTTTGACGTAGTGTCCCTGGGAACCGGTGCAGGTGGGAACACCACTTCAAACGTTTTCCTTCGCAATAATTCCTAAACTACACATATAAAAATCATAAAACTCAGTTTTTTAAACATTTCACAAACCGTACTCTTACTTCCACTCAAAATAATAAATCTTTCCACATTTTAAAATTATTAAATTTTTTCACGCACAGCTCAAAGTTCAAACTTTTTAAATTTCTTAACTTTCCACACATACGATTTTCAAATAAACTGGGTTTCTAATCAAACACAATTTTCTTTCCTACTTTTCTTAAAAAATTCAAACTTCACATGTAAATTTAATGAGTTATTTCATGTTTTTCATCATTTGTTTACAGTCTTTCTTCTCCTCGTAAATATTGCTAAGTCTCGTTTTTTCTCACTGTAAATTATGTTTCTAGTTACGCTTGTTTCCCCATTCAATCGTATATGTTCAGTTTACCTTTTGCATCATATTATTTTTTCAAATATACCGTTTTATTTTTTAAGTTTTTCCGTACTGAAAATCCAACAAAGTCTGGACCCCTCTACGATTTTCTTAAGTTTTTTCTAACACCTAACTGCGAACGCAGTCTCTTTTTCGAGTATACCTAACTTTAAATTTTCAGCACTTTTCTTGTAATTTAAAATTTTATCCCCCAACCAAACTTAAACTTTTTCGCAGGCAATTTTGTAGCAGAACACCTAACTCGTACCAATTTTCATCTTTTCATCTTTATTCCCAAAAACTCGTAATTTTTCAATGACATCGTAAATCATAGTTGGTCTCCTTATTTTTCTCACGAACAGGGAAGACCGAGCTATGCTCGGTTAAAATTAAATTTGAGTTCAAATATCATGACCCATGACCAAAATGACCCACTAATTGAATTTTCACGAACATGTGACTTAGCCCAACAGTCTTCTCGTGCCCGAAAACCATAGGATGCAAAATTTAGTGCAAATAGTCTGAGCCGTTTTTAAGATAAAATAGCTTGACCCATAATGACCCATGACCAAAATAACCCACTAATCGAAATTTCTCGAATATGTGACCTAGCCTAATAGTCTTCTTGTTCCCTAAACCTGTAGGGTGCTAAATTTATTTCAAATCCTCTGAACCGTTTTTAAGATAAAATAGCTGATTCATAATGACCCATGACCAAAATGACCCACTAATTGAATTTTCTCGAACATGTGACCTAGCCCAACAGTCTTCTCGTGCTCGAAAACCATTGGATGCAAAATTTAGTGTAAGTTGAGCCGCTTTTTAGATCTTGACCCACAAGGACCCAGAAATGACCCACTAATCGAATTTTCTGGAACATGTGACCTAGCCCAATGATTTTCGCGTGCCCGAAACTCGTAGAATACAAAATTTAATCAAAATCGTTAGAGCCGTTTTTTAGATAAAATTAATGTGACCTGCTTTGACCCAAAAATGACCCACTAATCGAAAGTTCTCGAACATGTGACCCAGCCCAATAGTCTTCTCGAGCCCGAAAATAGTCGGGTACAAAATTTCGTCAAAATCGTTTGAACCGTTTTTTAGATACAATTATAGCTTGACCATGACCCAAAAATGACTCACTAATCGAAAGTTCTCGAACATGTGACCCA
Source organism: Maratus michaelseni (assembly GCA_963931845.1). Taxonomy (NCBI): domain Eukaryota; kingdom Metazoa; phylum Arthropoda; class Arachnida; order Araneae; family Salticidae; genus Maratus; species Maratus michaelseni. Next base: position 249,050,278 of record OZ007596.1, on the reverse strand, counting down.
GCCCAATAGTCTTCTCGTGCTCGAAAACCATTGGATACAAAATTTAGTGTAAATTGAGCCGCTTTTTTAGATCTTGACCCACAATGACCGAGAAATGACCCACTAATCGAATTTTCTCGAACATGTGACCTAGCCCAATGATTTTCGCGTGCCCGAAACTCGTAGGATACAAAATTTAATCAAAATCGTTAGAGCCGTTTTTTAGATAAAATTAATTTGACCCGCTTTGACCCCAAAATGACCCACTAATCGAAAGTTCTCGAACATGTGACCCAGCCCAATAGTCCTCTCGTTCCCGAAATAGTCGGATAAAAAATTTCGTCAAAATCGTTTGGACCGTTTTTTAGATAGAATTAGCGTGACCATGATCCAAAATGACCCACTAATTAAATTTTCTCGAACATGTGACCTACCCCAACAGTCTTCTGGTGCCCGAAAACCATTGGATGCAAAATTTAGTGTAAATTGGGCCGCTTTTTAGATCTTGACCCACAATGACTCAGAAATGACTCACTAATCGAATTTTCTCGGACATGTGACCTATCCCAATGATTTTATTGTGCTCGAAACTCGTATGACACAAAATTTAATTAAAATCGTTAGAGTCGTTTTTTAGAAAAAATTAATTTGACCCGCGTTGACCCAAAAATGAACCACTAATCGAAAGTTCTCGAACATGTGACCCAGCCTAATAGTCTTCCCTTGCCCGAAAATGGTCGGATACAAAATTTCGTCAAAATCGTTTGAACCGTTTTTTAGATACAATTAGGTAGACCATGACCCAAAATGACCCAAAATGACCCACTAATCGAATTTTCTCGAACATGTAACCTAGCCCAATGATTTTCGCGTGCCCGAAACTCGTAGGATACAAAATTTAATCAAAATCGTTAGAGCCGTTTTTTAGATAAAATTAATTTGACCTGCTTTGACCCAAAAATGACCCACTAATCGAAAGTTCTCGAACATGTGACCCAGCCCAATAGTCTGTTCGTGCCCGAAAATAGTCGGATACAAAATTTCGTCAAAATCGTTTAAACCGTTTTTTACTTACAATTAGCTTGACCATGACCCAAAAATGACCCACTAATCGAAAGTTCTCGAACATGTGACCCAGCCCAATAGTCTTCTCGTGCTCGAAAACCATTGGATGCAAAATTTAGTGTAAATTGAGCCGCTTTTTTAGATCTTGACCCACAATAACCCAGAAATGACCCACTAATCGAATTTTCTCGAACATGTGACCTAGCCCAATGATTTTCGCGTGCCTGAAACTCGTAGGATACAAAATTTAATCAAAATCGTTAGAGCCGTTTTTTAGATAAAATTAATTTGACCCAAAAATGACCCACTAATCGAAAGTTCTCGAACATGTGACCCAGCCCAATAGTCCTCTCGTGCCCGAAAATAGTCGGATACAAAATTTCGTCAAAATCGTTTGAACCGTTTTTTAGATACAAATAGCTTGACCATGACCCAAAATGACCCACTAATTGAATTTTCTCGAACATGTGACCTAGCCCAACAGTCTTCTAGTGCCCGAAAACCATTGGATGCAAAATTTAGTGTAAATTGAGCCGCTTTTTAGATCTTGACCCACAATGACCCAGAAATGACCCACTAATCGAATTTTCTCGGACATGTGACCTAGCCCAATGATTTTATCGTGCTCGAAACTCGTAGGACACAAAATTTAATCAAAATCGTTAGAGCCGTTTTTTAGATAACATTAATTTGACCCGCGTTGACCCAAAAATGACCCACTAATCGAAAGTTCTCGAACATGTGACCCAGCCTAATAGTCTTCTCTTGCCCGAAAATGGTCGGATACAAAATTTCGTCAAAATTGTTTGATCCGGTTTTGATACAATTAGCTAGACCATGACCCAAAATGACCCACTAATCGAATTTTCTCGAACATGTGACCTAGCCTAATGGTTTTCTGGTGCACCAAATCGGTAGGATACGAAATTTCGTAAAATCGTTAGAGCTGTGTTTAAGATAAAATTTGCATATATAACCACACACAAGATTTGCTCGTATTAGAATATATCTACAAAAACAACTTTTCAAAAGTAAAAAAAGACAAGCGTAAAAAAAAAAAGTTGTGGCCAAAAAATAGTGTGATATCAAATTTCCAAGCTATTATATTACTTATTTAACTTTTTCCGTTAAATAAGTTATCATATATATAAGTCGAGTGCCTACGTATATGTTAATAGAAATTGTTTTCTCCTGTACTAAATACATCCTAACGAGTTTATGAAAATTCAATTTTTTTCAAATTATGTATAATGGGCTTGGCAGCCATCTTTGCATATTATTCACAAAATTCTAAGCACCCAAATCCGTAGATAAAATCCAAAGTTGAAAATTGTTATTTAAGCAAATATTTTAAGCGTTTCATTTATAGACTTGTATGCTGTGATAATTGAGTCTTAAAATAATGATGACTTATCTTAAAGATTCATCTTATGATTTATTTGTTTGAGCAATTAATATTTTCAAACTAGTAAAAATCAATTTCTGAAAATATAAGTCTTATCTAATTTATCTGTCGTAGTTAAGATCGAAATTGTTATAAACATATTACGCTTTTACTTTAGAAATTTGGGTGCTTAGAAATATGGAAAGATGGCCGCCAAGCCCATCATGCATAATTGGAAAAAAATTGAATTTTCAGAAACTCGTTAGGATGTATTTAGTACAGGAGAAAACGATTTCTATTAACATATACGTAGGTACTCGACTTACATATATGATAACTTATTTAATGGAAAAAAGTTAAATAAGTAATATAATAACTTGGAAATTTGATATCACCCCATTTTTTAGCCACAACTTTTTTTTTTTTACGCTTGGCTTTTTTTACTTTTGAAAAGTTTTTTTTTTAGATATCCTTTCTTTTTTTAAAAATAGATTAAACATAATTTAAATAAACTAAACATGAGAAATACTTTAAAATTACATTTTACTTTCAGTCATTGTTTAAAGGGTTAACTAGAAATACCAGTAGATTTTTCAGTTAAACGAATTACACTCTTAAAAACAACATACTAAATGTGGCTTGTTGTAATACTTGTTATCCTCCATTAAAAATATCACTGACTTATCCATGAAATGAATAAAAATGGAATATGTACATAGCGTGTCAGCGCTGCATTTGAAATCAAACGTGATATCACGCTCTTTAATTATTAGCACTAGCTGGCTTCGCCCGCTAGCGGCCCCTAATTTACATCGGGGACTCGAATCTTGTAAAACCTCGAATAAGATAAACCTCGAACCGAACGAACCTCCGACCTAATTCTCCCTTGACTTCGGCAACGGATAATCCCTTAATTTGCACATCGAATAGTATAAACCTCTAACGAAACGAACCTCTGACACAGGTCCCCGCTGCCTTCGGCACCGTGTAGCAGTCGTGCTGCGCACGCTCAAGTTCCATCTTCCACCACCAGGTACCGCAATCTCTTCTATATGAACCTCGGGCACTGAAATCGTTAAGGCTATAGATGTCGAGTCGAATGAGCTATACCCCGTCGTGATCTAGCCCATAGAACCAGAGATAGGAAAGTGCCCCTTGGTGGTGAAAGCTAATCGCGTTGGGGGGGGGGGGGAAAGTGGGGGGATGAACACCAAAGATGCATAATAGGATTAAGCGGTCACAGACCTTTCCAACGATGTATCACATGAGGGGTATGTGCAAAATTTAGAAAATACCCCCCTCCCCCTGCATAATATGATTAAGCGTTCACAGACCTTTCCAACGATATATCACATGAGAGGTGTCGGAAAAATTTTGAAAAGTCCCCCCTTTAGGGGGAGGGGGTGAAAGTGGGAGGATGGACCCCGAAGATGCATAATATGAATAAGCGGTCACAGGCCTTTCGAACAATATATCACATGAGTAGTGTCGGGGGGGGGCGCAAAATGTGGGGGTGACACTTGTGGTGCATAACATGAATAAGTGGTCACAGCCCTTTGTAACGATATGTGACATGACGGATATCGTTAAAATTTAGAAAAGTGCACACCCCCCCTTGTGTAGGCAAAACGCGCTCCGCCCCTCCCTATATTTTTTTACTCGGCTTTATTTTTAAATTTTATGTTATGTGTTATAAAATATCGTAAAGTTTCAAACAGACAGCCTTATTATACTTCCTAATTTTGTTCACGCCCCCATCCCCTCCCCGAAATGTGATGCGCCATTCTTTTTTATAAATTTTTTATCATGTGTTATAAACTGTCTTAAAGTTTAAAACAGATCGTATTGGAATTTAATATATTTGCTGAAATTACTATTATATAGAATAATATAGAAATAAACCCTCCTTTAGCTTATAATTAAGATATATGAACAATTTTTAGAATTTCTGAAAGCTGATTTATATTTATTTATTTATTTATTTATCTATTTATTTATTTTTTGCTTATTTATTTATTTTTATTATTATTTTTTTTTTTGCGTTGCCCTGTGCATGTTTGGAATTTCTTAGCAATTTCATACATTTACATTATTTTATTCAATTAAACATTGTACTGTTACAATAAATTTAAATGGAAACTTCACTTCTAAAACAAAAATAATTTAACAACTGGATTTCATTAATTTATAAGAAAATGACGTGAAAGGTATTCCTGCGAACGCAAAATGCCTGTCCATTACTATGTTTTTTTTTCCTTAGAAATAAATGAATCACATTTATTTTATTTCAAAAATTTTGTTGACGTTTGGAAAGAAATTTTAAATGCCGATAAACCTTAATGTATACATTTTAGAAGGTACATCTTCCCTCAAAAACTAATTTATTTTTAAAGATCTTTCTAAAAACTTAAATTATATATTTAAAATATTTTTTAAAGCATAAACACTACGTCTGATTACTTTATTTTACAATATTATAAACACGCATTTTATCAGACGATTAAATACACTGAACAAACATGAGTGAAAAATTGACCTGGGCCAGGACTCGAACCTGGGACTTCATGCGTACCGTGCTGACACTCTGCGACTGAGCCACCCAGACCGATATCCTTGTCTGGCAATTTCTCATACTTATTCATGTCGGAAACAGTCATCTGCCACAGTTTGCAGTCATATTTAATTGTCTGATAAAATGTGTGTTTTTATAATTATGAAGTTTTATTTTAAAAAAAATATCTTCAGAAGAAAATGTCTGACTTGCAGATGAAATTTGATGTGGTTATAACCTGTAACTGATTTGTGCTATTATAATACAGATGGTACATGGATGTTGGCGGGTTTTATCTCTGCTTTGGCATAATTTTTTAATCGCCAAGTTAATTAACAGTTTTTTGCTAATTAAGGATAGAAAATATTTTTTTACACTGGATTTTATAAAAGCACATAAATTACGTAATTACTTGTCCAAAAATGCAATCCTTTTTTTATTCTGCCCAATATTAAGGCCTGTAGGTTGTTTGAAAAAAAAAAGTTTGACGAAGAAAAAAGATCATTTTAAGTAACTCGACGTTTTTAAAAAAAATCTATATCTCTGTTTATAAATCACTTATGAAGATGAGTTTGGTCTTAAATTGAAGCAATTCTTCATTAGATTCTTCTAGTTTTCGTTTTTTTCTGCGACGCTTGGTTTATTTGATATCTGATATTTTAATCTGGCATGTTTTGTCGATTTAACATTGCGAAGTTGCTTTCTGTAAGTAAGCAGTAGCGTTCTTTAGTCCAGTTCTTGGCGTTGTTTGTGTGGCGTTTTTTTTAAAGCTTGGCTTGGCAGAGCGACCGTCCTGCTTGATGATTATTATGCTTTTTAAAATTTAGTCATTTCAGCACCTGTTGGACATAGACATTTTTTGTCTTTTTGCTTTTTGAAAACTTGAATATTGTCAATGTCTTTGCAATTTACAGTAGATCTTTAAGTTATTTTTATCATTTTTAAGCTTTTTTAGTGGAACTTAGCCGGATTTTTGCCCTTTTTTCCACTTTTTCATAAAAGCAAAATTTTTCAATCTCGATCCTACAACTCGTCAAACACATAATTATCTAAATTATAATCCATTCCCTGCAATATTTTTCTAAAACTCAAATTTTTCGGAGTACGGCGCCTGCATTTCGACGGTACTCGGGGACTTTTTGCCGTCATTAACGTCGTTTCCCGAGGAACTGGTGCAGGAGAGTACATAACTTCTAACACTTAACTTTGCAATAATTCCTAATCTACACATATAAAAATCACAAATATCAGTTTTTTAAACACTTCACAAACCGTACTCTTACCTTCACTCAAAATAATAATATTTTTCACCTTTTAAATTTTTAACTTTTTTCACGCACAGCTAAAAATTTCAAACTTTTTTAAATATCTAAACTTTCCACACATACGATTATCAAATAAACTGGGTTTCTAAACAAACACATTTTTCTTTTCTACTTTTCATAAAAATTTAATACTTCACATGTAATTTTATTGAACACCGTACTCAACCATATCCTTAACAAATATCAAATCAAGCATATCTAATTTTAACTTTTCAGCACTTTTCTTGTACTTAAAAAAAAAAAAAAAAAAAAAAAAAAAAAATCCGAACTTTTTCGCAGGCACTTCTGTAGTAGAACACCTAACTCGAACCCAACTTTCATCTTTTCATCTTGATTCACAAAACTTGTAAATTTTTTAGTGACATCGCAAATCATAGTTGGTATCTAACTGATTTTTCTCATTTTTATGCTTATTAGTAACTTAATCATTTCAGCATTATTATCATTTTTTAAGCTTTTTTAGTGTTACTTAGTCGGATTTTTGCCCATTTCCCCACTTTTTCATAATAACAAAAATTTTCAATCTTGACCCTAAAAACTTGTCAACTCATAACTATCTTAATTAAAATCAATTCCCTGCAATATTTTTCTCAAATTCAAATTTTTTTCATTTTTTCCGAGTACGGTACCTGCACTTTGACGGTACTCGGGGACTTTATGCCGTCATTGACGTCAGGTCCCGAGGAATCGGTACAGGTGGGAACATCACTACAAACACTTAACTTAGCAATAATTCCTGAACTATACATACAATAATCACAAAAATCAGTTTTTAAACATTTCACGAACCGTACTCTTTCCTCCACTCAAAATAATAAATCTTTTCACATTTTAAATTCTTAACTTTTTAACACATAGCTCGAAACTCAAAAAAAAAAGAAAAAGAAAAAAAAAGAGAAAGAGGGAAAGAAAAAGAATTTTTTTTTTTTTTTAGACAAAAGTTTAGAGAAAGTTTTTTTTTTTTTAATCGTAACTTTCCACATATACGATTATCAAATAAACTGGATTCCTAATCAAACACAATTTTCTCTTCTACTTTTCATAAAAATTTCAAACTTTACATGTAAATTTATTGAGTTATTTCGAGTTTTTCATTCAATGTCTACACTCTTTCTTCCCCTCGCAAATCCGGCTAAGACAAGTACTTCACACAAAAAATCAACTTTCATGTGATACCTGCTTCCCCACCCAATCATTTTTGTACACTTTTCAGTTTGGCATTGTTTTTAACTTGCCACTTATTATCTAAGTTTCTAAAATCTCCTTATTTAGACTTAAACTTTTCTGCAGGAAATTTGAGATCAGCATCTAACTCGTACCCAACTTTCATCTTTCCATTTTTATTGTGCACAAATCTATTCTTACCCCTTTCACCAGTTACCTTCGTTTCGTCTTTAGTATTTTGTTCTCCCTCTCCACGGCCTGGTTCGGTGTCCCTTTACAGCCCGGCCCCAGTCTAGCTAGCATCGGCCACAGTTCTGGCTCCGCCCCCTTTCTTCGTTTTTATTTTCTTCCCTTCCCCACTTAAAGTTCCCCTTTCCTAATTTCCCGCCTCACCTCGAAAGCTCAAAGCTGCCTTCCCCCTTGCATTGCATGGCAAACACCACCCTCAACTCTCTCGTAATTTACAGAAACGTGCTGAGCAATTGTCGAGACATGGTGGCCTGGAAGAAGCAGATGTCGATAGTGCCCAAAGGTCTGTCAGTTTTGTTATTTTCTCTCTCAAACGTTATAATATTCTTAGTTAGTATTTGCCATAACTTCAGCCATGAGTAAAGTTGACGTGACAGCAAAATCGGAAGAAGCGGCATTTTTGCACCCGAACAAACTCTTAGTCGGGCAGCTAGTAATTGCTCTTTGGCCTCTAACCCAGAACATGCACACACAATAGCCGGCGTCACCAAACACTCCAGACAAATCATCTTTAAGATCTAAAGACTAAACGAGAACTACCTTCCAGACCCCAAAATGATCCCAACGCTCAAGACAAATCTCAAAATCATAGATGAAATTGACGCAACCACACAACAAGAAATGGAAGAAATCACACATAAAAACGCGAAGCTCAGTGCAAGAATCCACCACTTGGAAGAGCAACTACATGAAGCCAGAAACAACTATCAACAGTTACTCCACAATTTCCCCGACACCACATCCATCATCGAAGCCATAAACACAGTAGTCAACAAAAGACCATCAACACAAGAGTGCCTGGCAGCCGACATAGATGCAACATCGGAATCCTACCAAGACAAAGATTCATCACCTTCATACAGCCAAGTTGCACAGAAGCCACGCAGGAAAAAACTCCCCAACCACAGCACAAGATATACATTAATAATCAAAGGAGTACATGAACTCAGCGCCAAAGATATAGACACAACACTTCAGAAAACATCATACACAGCCCCAATTCACCCCAACAAGATCACACGCAAGAGAAACCAAATCGAAATAGAATGACACTCAACGTAGTACGCAAGTCACTCCCACAACAGAAAATGATCCTCTTAGACATCAACACCACAATAACAGAAGAAAAACTCAAGGAAGCAATTACAGCACACTACAAGATCACAACACAGGAAATAACAGTCCTAAAGGAGCTCCCCAACAGAAGAGACGAGACTACCAAAGACGTGATCCGGCTTCTATCGAAAACCTTGGGACACTCCATCATTACAGACGGGGGGCTCACTATAGGACTTAACACTCACAAGCTCCGACCACACACCACAGTACCCCGATGTCGTAAATGCCAGACACTAACACATGCAGAGAAGCATTGCCCGAGCGTCGCACCCTCTTGCGTCAACTGTAGAGCAGAACATGCCAACCTCAATTGCGCAAAGTCTCCCAGTTGCGTAAACTGCAAATTCTACAATGAAGAACACGGGGCACATTTCAACACCAAACACCAGGCGTCGGACTCATCCTGCCCCACATACAGGGAAAAATATGCAACCCTCAGAAGACGTCTGGATGAGGAATTTGCCCCAGTATCACCAACACCACCCACACTGAGAAACCCAACATACCAACAACAGCCACAGTCACAGCCACCACTACACCAAGACAGAAACACATCATCACGACCACAAGAACGCCGCACGTCGAGACCCCCACCAGAGGGAATCCTCCCACTGCAGACTCAACACCAGGATGAATGGAGTAACTTTTGGTTCCCCTACTCCCATCCGTACTCCCGCTCGCCCTATCTTCCAAACTCCTTCAGGCCACCAATGGATCAGCTGAGCGGTAAACACAACTCACGGTAAACAAATTTAAACTTAATCTAGTAAGTGAAATCTTATTGCTTATTATCTTTAGCTTGTTAGTTAATTTATTTTTATTATCTGTGCAATGTCTTCTCCGTCCTCCTCCAATCCAGAGGACCCCCCCCCCCTTTCTGCCACATCAAAATTCTACAAATCATTCTTAACCACTGTAAAGTGGCAAATATGGCCCTTAAGGTGCATCTAATCGATAATAAAATAGATATAGCCCTGCTACAGGACGCATACTGCGGGCCGGATGGCACTCTTGGGGACATACCCACATCTTGGGCTATGTTCTCATCCAAAGCAAAGAGTGCACATCTAGTAATCCAGAACACATCACTACAATACTCACATCTCTACACAGGCATGCACTGTGCATTTGTCACAATTACTGCAAAGGAGGGCAAACTAATTGTTGGTTCCACCTATGCAGCACCCAAAACAAACTTTGAAGATTCCCTCGAGGAGTGGAGCTCACTTATCACGCAAAGGCTATTCTTTATCTGCGGAGGTGATTTCAACGCTAGCTCCACCTTATGGGGTTACGATCATGAAAGCCTTCGTGGAGATACCCTTATTGAACATATGACAATCCATAAACTATCCCTAGGTAACATAGACAACACATCACACACCTTTGTCAAAACAAACACCAGAGGTGATATAATAGCTCAGGCCTTCCCTGATCACACCCTGGTGAATTCCAAAGCACTCCAAAAAATCATACATTGGCGTGTCTCAGATGTTCACACCGCCTCGGATCACAAATACATAGAATTTGGCTTCGGAATTACACCACTCTATACAACACAGCGTAGATTTAACACAACCCGAGGCAACTTCAAAAAATTTACCCTCATTATCAAAACACAAAAATCACTCCTCACCAGTCAGATAAAGGACGCTACAAACAAAGCACAATTTAACGAATTTACATCCACACTAATCAAAACCATGCAAACAGCAGCGCCAGTGTCCTGTAGACTCAAAAACACTCGAAGAACACCTATTTTTTCTTTCTGGACATTCGACCTCAAAACGAAAAGAAACCATCTCACGACACTTCGTAAAAAACTTAATGCACTGCGCAACACAGACCAATACACCGAATACTTCAGCGATCTAAGAGCCAAATACAAACACTTTTCTGCAAAATACAAACGCAGTGTTCTGGATGCACGAACAATGGCCTGGAGGAACTTCTGCAGCAACCAAATAGATCCTTTCGGCACAGCACAAAAATTTTTCTCAGGCAAGTACTTCACGCCTGACGAAATAAAGCTCGAACTGCCGCCTAGCAGATCATCCAGACAGCATACTATGGAGCACCTCACGACAACCCTTTTTGGCCCATCTCAATATCCAAACATAGATAACTCAGACCTACGTTTCGACTCACCTCCAGATAAACCCTTTTCAAAATCTGAAATAGCAAATGCACTCAAAACATTAAATGACAAAAAAGCCCCAGGCCCAGACTGTGTGGATTTGAAAATCCTAAAACTCACGCACAAAATTATACCCGGCGTTTTCACCAGTTTGGCCAACCTGTGCCTTAAGCACAATTACTTCCCGCTCACTTTGAGACAGGGCGAAGTGGTATACTTCCTCAAACAAGGAAAGGATGCCTCTGAATCCAAATCATACCGTCCGATTTGTTTGCTTCCAACTCTAGGAAAACTCCTGGTGAAACTAGTAGTCATCAGACTAGTTCACTTCCTGGAAAGCAACAATCTACTCCACCACAGGCAGTATGGATTCAGAGAGGGTCGGTCATGTGACAAGGCCCTATTTGACATCCTTTCTACATGCACAAAAAGCATAGAGTAAGGCACCTATACCTCGCTCGTCTCCCTCGATATCAAAGGTGCTTTTGATACTGCGGAGTGGCGGGACATTTTGTTACAACTAATAGAGATTCACTGCCCGGGCAACATAGCGGGAGTCATCGCATCTTATCTAAGCAATAGGAGTATATTTATAAACTGGGGCTCTGGGTCCTCAGAACACCATTTTCAGAAAGTTTTCCCTCAGGGCTCCTGCCTTGGGCCAATCCTTTGGCTAATAATTGCAAATATATTTTTAGTAGAGTTAGAAAAATTGGGATTCGTCCTGTATGCCTTCGCCGATGACTTCAGCTTTGTACTCTCGGGCCGCATGCGTTTGGACCTGGAAAACTCGGCAACTCGAGCTCTCCTGGTCTTTTGTCAACTTTTGGAACGTCTCCACCTCCAGCTCTCTACAGACAAAACACAATCCCTAACATTCGCAAAACCCAAGAAGCTTAACCGCAAACCCATAATGAGAATTTATGGGAAAAGCGTTTCACATGTCACACACCTTAAATTACTAAGAATCGTCATAGACAAACACAGGAGCTGGACGGAACACATCAATACCCTCAAGACAAAACTAACTAAGTACCAACACAATGCACGCAGATTAACTTCTAAGTCTTGGGGAATGAAACCTGCAATGTTAAAAATCTGGTACCACGCAATCGTAGAACGGATCCTCTTTTACTGTGTGGGCGTCTGGGGAGGAAATCTCACCAAGGCAGTCAAGGAAAAGTTGGTTTCGATCCAAATGATGTTCTTGCTGCAAATGTTGAGAGGGTATAGGACAATCTCAACGGACGCACTCACAGTACTAACGGGGATCCCTCCAATCCTAATATCACTAGAATACGAGCACCAGGAATACAGAATCCAACACCTAGAATATGAACCAACTACTATGCTACACTTCCCAAAAACAATAATACAGATAAATGTTCCAAGTTGGCACCTGCACCCCACGGAGGAGACATCACAATTACAGGTATGCATCGCCAAGAACAGTCACAGACCCTCGCAGCATCCAACCATCTACACTGATGGGTCGCGGACTGAAACTGGCGTGGCCGCAGCCTTCTGCACCATGGTAAATGGATTGCCGACCTATGAGTGGGCCTCCAGAATTGGAGATGATTACTCAGTACATCAAGCTGAATTGTTTGCAATTCTGAAGGCTTTGGAATGGATTGCTGCCTCCCCCACGCAGGAAAAATTTAAAATTTTCAGTGATAGTCTTTCTGGACTTCAAGCAATTTTTGCCCTACGGACAAAACACCCTCTCATACTGAAAATTAAAATCAGAACTTCACCAACTGTACAAAAAAGTTACCCTTGGCCACGTCACTGCACACATTGGTATCGCAGGCAATGAGCTGGTGGACAGCCTTGCAAAAGAAGCCACCAAACGCCAATCAATAGACTTCTCTCTTCCGGTACCCCCATCTTTTATTCGCAGAAAACTCAAATCTAAAATACTCCCCAACTGGCAAATCTACTGGGACACCTCCACAAAAGGTAAACATACTTACAACCTAATTCCAAAAGTTTCCAGAGAGCTACGTAACCTCACTCCTTGTACAAGGGCTTTCTTATCCGGGCATGGCCCGTTTAAAAATTACCTCTTCAAATTTAAAATTTCACGAACCAATGTGTGCGAGTGCGGCGATAGTGGTACCCCCATGCATTATTACTTCTCCTGCCCACTGACTGTTGCTTGGCATCTTAGGCCTGCTCCTTCTAACCTACCTCCTTCTTGGCTGCTGAACATAATTACGCGTCCCATCTTAACTCATAAACTTTCAGAAATTTACAAATTACTAATACACCTATCTAACATAACTTAATCATTCAAAGCAGTTTTCTTTCTCCATAAATTAATAATAATAACTCGCTTATTTTAGTCATTAACGTAATTATTCCATCATTTTTTATCTGCTTAGCTTTCTCCATTTAGCTGTTTTGCAGCTTAATTGTTTCTCTCATCCGCAAGTAATGTTCTCTTCCTAGCAGGGGCTGAGTCCCCATTAATTAATTTATTCTTATCGGGAACCGCAAGTTTGGTCAGCAAGCAACGTATCGTCACCTCTAACACGAAGTGCATCCAGCCTCCATCCAGTGTGAGGGTTCCAGCGCAATTGTGTGGCGCTCCTTGTCGCGTGGGAATCTCACACTGGCACCTCCACATCTCAAGTGCCGTCATTTACGAACTGTACAATTGGTACAGTCTTACCTAAGAACTGCACCCTTCTACTAAATTAGCGGACTGTACAACTGGTGCAGGCACACCTGTGGACCTCGTCTACCCTGTCTGTCGCTCCTTGTCACGTAGGAACGCTGGTTCCAGCGACAGACCCTGTATTAATTTTAATTTTTTTTTTTAATTTTTTTGTATGTCTTTAGTTCCTGCCACCTGTCGCGTGGGGCTTTGCCCGGCAGGACCAGCCATTGGCGAAACTTGTACTGCCACATTTAATCCCTGCGTGCCGGTCAGCTAGCCGGGCAAGACACTAAACGCTCAACGGCTGGGTTCACCCTCAGCCGAGTGGTCTTCCTCAGGCATTAAAATATTAAATTCCACCTCAATTATTTATGAAATAAAAAGATAAAAAAATTGAAATAAAACAAATTTATTTCCAAAATAAGTTTCAAATACTTTTCTTTAAGATTAGATTTCAATATCTTAAATAGTACTGGATTTGTACAATACTTACAATACTAGTGCTGAGTTTGTTTTAATAGATCAAAATGACCTTTCCCGAATTCGAAACCTAGCTAGATGGATTTCTCGTGCTCGAATTAGTATAGGCTACACGTTACGTGTAAATCGTTTGAGTATTTTTCCATTTATAACCAAAAACATTTTCAGCGCTGAGTTTGTTTTACCCTGTAAAAACGAATTTTCTTATATTCGGAATCTAGCTAGATCATTTTCTTGTGCTCGATTTAGTATAGGGGGCAAGTCTCGTGAAAATCTTCCCAGTTGTTTACGATATCATTCATATTCGGGAAAATCCCTTGCTCGTTTAATATATATGAATAATCGGGAAAATCCCTTGCTCGTTTAATATATATGAATAATCGGGAAAATCCCTTGCTCGTTTAATATATATGAATAATCGGGAAAATCCCTTGCTCGTTTAATATATATGAATAATCGGGAAAATCCCTTGCTCGTTTAATATATATGAATAATCCGGAAAATCCCTTGCTCGTTTAATATATATGAATAATCGGGAAAATCCCTTGCTCGTTTAATATATATGAATTTGGCGACAGTAATTTGGTCAACAGGATAACTAGAAGTACCAATTGTATATATAGTGTTACGAATATTGTAAATAGTTAGTGTTTGTACTTAAAAATAATATAAATAGTTCAATTAAGCTCTATTCATAAGCTAATATTAATTTCTGTTGCATTGCAATATCTTAATTTGTTCATTTTTTGCAAACGAGTAAAAGCTATTGGATTTCAATGGGAGTCTATGGAAATTTGGCAAAATACTGGAAATAGCGCCAAGTTGGCAGCTAATTTTTGCTGCCAAGTTGGCGCCAAACTTGGTGACAGACCAGGGTCCCTACCCCTTGGTAACCCTGCCCCCCAATAGCGCCCATCCTATCTAAATTCTCTACTTTCATGTTAATTCCCCCTC
The DNA here is from genome assembly GCA_963931845.1 of Maratus michaelseni. NCBI lineage: Eukaryota > Metazoa > Arthropoda > Arachnida > Araneae > Salticidae > Maratus > Maratus michaelseni. Next base: position 249,035,206 of record OZ007596.1, on the reverse strand, counting down.
TGACCAATCAGATACGTTTCGCGGTATCTACGCAGATTTTCATTGGTTCATTTCCAAAACATTACTTTTTTTATATATAGAAGGATACTGTTCTTGGTAGAAAATGTTTCATAATATATGCCAGATGCATGATTTTTCGTTCTTGTTGTATCATATTTCTACTGTGTGTGATAAAAATTGTCTTCTGTGGTACATATTTAGTGTTGCGGGTATTAATAACAATTTATAATTTCTGATTTATATTCTGTTTATGTGGGAAAGTGTTTCATAATCTATGCCAGCTGCATAATTTTTCGTTCTTATTGTGTGTGATAAAAACTGTCTTTCATCGTACATATTTAGGGTTGCGGGTATTAATTAATAAAATTTAAAATTTCTGAATAATATTCTGTTCATGCCAGAAAGTGTTTTATAATCGATGCCGGATGCATGATTTTTCGTTCTTGTTGTATCAAATTTCTACTGTGTCTAAAAAAATTGTATTTTATGGTACATATTGAAAATGTGCCATTGAAATTACACGTAATTGTAAGTATAAGTTCTCAATTATAATTATAATTACACCATAATCATAATCATAGCATTATAGTTATGATTACAATCCTAATTAAATTTCAAATTCAGATTATGATTACATGTAATTGAAATTATAATCTGTTACATGTAATTATATTGTAATCAGATTACAGATTAATCAGATGTTTCCAACTCTGTGTAATCATAATCATAGCATTTATAATTACAATTACAATCCTAATTAAATTTCAAATTCAGATTATGATCACATGTAATTGAAATTATAATCTGTTACATGCAATTATATTGTAATCAGATTACAGATTAATCAGATTGCAAATTTGCCCAACTCTGATAACACCAAATGTAATTAATTCAATTAAGCCTTTTTATCATTAGATATACAATTAAATATCAATTATCATTATTAGCTAAATTTTCTGATAGAGTGGTTGCAATAAAAAAGCAAAAGCAAATTTTGAGTGGGTTTTTGTTTTTCTATAAAATAATTTCTTAGTATAAAAACATTTTTATGAATACTGCGTTGCATCCTATGGTGTAGAAATAAGTATTAAGTAAAAATAAAATATAGAGACGCGGATATAATTTTAATAAGTTATATTTTAGCAAATAGGTGAAATGACCAATCACAGCAAAGTTCAGAAGTTGTTTTGATAAACATAAATGTTTAAAAAAATTCAAAGAAATGCGTAGAAAATTACGAAACACTTCACTAAATGAGTATGGATTAACTTCTATTAATACATATTGAAAACGTAATTTATAAAGACAATATTAAAATAGTTTCACTCAAATGACAAAAATAATAGTTTTTTGTTAAAATTTCTAACTAGCTGCAGAAGCACTTGAACTATGGGAAATCAAACTTTCATTTTCCAAGTGCTTTTTTAACAAGTACCCTACAAATACGAAAAATAGCTAACTACGAAAACTTACATAACGCGTTAATACGAGAATCAATAGAAATAAATGCATCCAAAGTCGCATGCAATGACATGGTACACTCATTACTTGATTGCCGCTGGAGAAATATGTTGGAAGAGGCGGAGAGAGAGAGAGAATATTGAATGCCGATAGGGGGAGCTCTTCAGTCAGCAGTCATGTATATAATGGAGAGGAAGTCGATTAGAGATCACAACTGATGATGCCCTGGCGGGGGGTGAAAGCGCTTTTATTAGGTGGTGGAAGTTTTTATTGGAGACTGTTTTTAATTTTTTTAAATGAAGGACGTTTTTAATGGAAATTTTTAACCATGCTTCTTCATAAATAATGTCTTAAAAAATTGGTAAAATGTATAAGTAGTTTTTTAACAAGTTTCACTCTCACAAACATAACTGTTCAGGCTTTAATTTTTTTTTTCGCAAAATTTTTTGAAACATTTTTATTTGATTGATATGGGGGACTCACATATATGAACAAGCTCTTTACATAAAGTCCAAATTTGTATCAAAATAATAAATATTCCCTATATATTATAGTTTATATTGATGTATTTTATCAATGGTATCCTGAAACGCTTCATTTGAAACCCTTGTTTGTTTGAAGATCTGTTTCTTTTGTTAGAAGAATTAATAAGAAATTCAGACATTTTTCGTTGGAATTCTTAAGAAAAAATAATACATTCCATTTATGAACAATTTCTGAAATGATATGCCATTTAGCAGCTGAATCTTTATCCTCTTTTCTCTAGAAATGTATATTCTTTTTTGGACATTTCGTGGAAAGTTCTTAGGTCTCACTTACTTAAACTAATCTGAGTAAAATGAAAATATTTTGTGTCAAAGCAGTTCACTAAAGTAATCGATGCATATATCTGATTCTCATGACTGTTTCTCTTATATAAAGTTACAGAAAGATTGCTATGCCTAAAACCTAAAACCGTTATATTAGACTGAAGATCAGATATAGTAATGTAAGATTTATATTACTCTATATTACTCTATTTGGCTAAGTAAAAAAGCTTAATAAAGCTTGTATTTAAAAAAATATAAATCCAACATTAAACATAAATTATGATATTTTATTGTATTGTGTTTTTATCTACAATTTTGTGAGCATTTTTACTTTGTTTTTTATTTCAAATTTGATATCTCACAAACTATTTATCTCGATTTTTTTTCTTGATTGTACTGTACATAATAAAACATTAAAACTGAAATTTAAATTATTTTGTTTTATCAAAATAAAATCTTCCCAACTACAAAATTTATAACATTATTTTTTAGAGAAATATTATGCGCAATATGATATTCTCTTTTATTTCACATTCGCGGAAATAAAAAATTAGAATAACGTCCTAAATAATCGATTTAACTTATATATATTTATATCGAAATATTACAAGTATTAAAACATTGAAAATACTCGTAAAAATCCGTAAAAATCTGTGAAAAATGACTTGTCTCCTCAAAAAGTTTTTTAAAGCAGTCCGGGATATAATATTTTATTTTTTTGAATTTATAAATGTTTTGCTCGTTTTTTTCTTGAAATATATATATATATAATAAAAAAAATTAGCGATTTTACCTTAATTAATTTATTCCAAATTCTTACAATTCTACATTTTTACCCTGACTTTTAATAATATCTTAAATATAATTTATATCTTAATTCTGTACCTTTAATCAACATATTCTTTTAATTCTTATTCTAAAAACCTTAATCTATTAAAAGCAACACTTTCAATAAAAAACACCTGTTCTATTTCTTCATATTTTGAGACATTGAATTTTTATATCTTTGGAACATTTCTAATACCATTTTCATTTTTATTAAAATTATCATTCCATATCCCAGCATCCATCGCATGTATTTTCCCGCGTATACTTTTTCACTTTTTTAAAATTCCGCTCTAAAAGAAAGAGTTCCGGCATGACGTCACATATCGCCTCCTTTGGCCCACTTTTTCAATTATTGGCTACCACGCTCCGTCCTTTTACTACCCTCTTTTTTCCTCATAACACGGATTTCGTTGGTTCCGTAGAGCGCGTAAATGTAACTTTGAGCTAAATCTATACCGCATACACTGGCTTTGAAGAAAGATTTTTACACTTTTTTGATTGTCTAAATAACCCCTGACAGTGGAGAAAGACCATTCTACGCGTCGATAGTTCACTTCAATAAGATTAATAGATCTAATCATATCAACCACATCATGATGAACTAACGGAAGTAGTAAAGCCCTACTACGGGTCTCAATCTTCCATTACAGAGTTGTGCATATTTGATGGGTATGGAATAAAATATTGGATGTTCAAACTAGTCTTATTAATACTTATGGAGAAACACCCTTTGGAATTGCTTTCCACTACTCAGCTTGAATGTTTGACTGCAAATCCTCCTAAAAAATACCGACTGTTGATTAACATTAAGAGTGCGGTTTATATTCGTAATTTAGTTAAAGTTGTGTGACATAGTAAGCTCTTGTAATGAAATAAACCTCGACTACTTTAACATATGTTTCCATAATCAACGCTGCATTTAAACAAGATTCATTGCCTGGTCGTGCTGATAACGTCCTATATATTTTATATTATATATATATATATATATATATATATATATATATTTGCCAACATGTAATGATTTTCTGCAATTCATTGCCTGTGTTATGTGATGACTCCTGTAGGGATCCCCTATATCCTTTTTAATCTTCTTGTATTTTGAACTTTTTGATTATATTTCACAGTTTTTCTCTCTTTTTTATGGGTAAAGTTTCTTTCGTTTTTAATATTTTTTTTTTTTTTTTTTTTTTTTTTTTGGAACTGCATGATTTTTTCACAGATTATTTCTCTATTTTGGTGTGGTAGTCCCAAAATCATATTCTTTAGCAATGTTATGGATAATATGATGATGAAACCACACATTTTACTTGTGGTATTTAGGCATTTGGGACCTGGAGATTCTGCCTAAATTCCACAAATTTCATTTTTTCAATTTTTTATTTAATTTCTTCTTCTTTTAACTATGTATATGGAATCTATATTCAGAGTGTTGGGGAACACTATTGTTGTCAATTAATTATTACATACTAATTCATAATTTCATAGGTTTTTGTTGGTGTTTCGGTAATGTTTCATTAATGGTTATATATATATATATATATATATATATATATATATATATAATTATATAGAGTGATATACATATGTCGTTTCAAATGAGGGGGTTAGAATGACAGTGAAGTAAGTCAAAAATTTGAAAAATCTAGATAACCATAGTTTTACTAAACGTATATTAATTTATGCTCAGTGTGACAGTCAAATAAGTTATAGATCACTAAGGTAGTCGCTAGAGGGCAAAACAAGTAGTAGGATCACTTACTACAACGACAATACGATAAATTTCAGAAAACCCTTCATTTCTGAAATGAATAAATATTGACTTACTCCACTGTCATTCTAACACCCTCAAATGTAAATTCTTTAACAAAATTAAATTTTAATTTAAAGTTTAAAAATTAAAAAATTAAAATTTTTAATTTCAGCCATATTTAAAATTTGATACATTTTGTGCAATAATACTTTTTGCATATTTCTTTCATTTTCGAGCACAGCAAATAAAAATCAATATTTTTTTCAAGATAAAACAAATAATTTTTGTAAGACAATTTTTTTTTATGATTACATTTACCTTTAAAAAGACACCGGATAAAAAAATTTTGGAATGAAGTAGAGAAAAATCTTAAGTTGAAATGCTTGTGTCCAAGATTTTTATACAATCCAAATTGATTAAAATATTATTTCTTTTTTAAGTTAAACTTTTGGTCAAAAATGCAATATAACCAAGAGCTATAGAATACCATTATTCTTGGTGTAGAGCACTGACATATTTTAAAACAAGCGGTAGTATATGTCGAAGTACCATTTTTCACAGTCATAGTTCTATTTATATCAAAATAAGTTTTCCCACAATCATTCTCAGCTGAGGAACTTTGAAACATCTTGAAAGATAGTGATTATCGATGTATGGGATAACTAAAATGCAGCTAATCACTAATGAGTTCCAGCTTGTTAGGAGATGAAGGATATGTGCAATGCGAAACTCAATTGATCCATTTTAGAAAGAACATTTCAGAGAAAACTGTATAGAATTGTAATATTGTACCTAGAATATACTCTAGATAAATAGCAGTTTTTTTTGGGGGGGTGGGGGGGCATCTGAAATGAGCAAAATAATTTTGCCACTGAACTGTTTAGTAATGTAGACGAATAATAAGACACATGAATAAAGATTCTGCTTGTATTCCAAGAAGCTTTTGCTCTAGAGTTTCGAATACTGCTGGACAAGCTTTCACCGGGAAATGTGTTCAATGTTTCTACATTGCTCAGTAGTTCAAATTCCATATTCTTTTGCTCATTTCATATGTCTTTTTTTTTAAACTGCTGTTTATCTAGAATGTATTCTGGCTACAAAGCTGAAAATTTAAATTCCATGTACTTCTCGCTAAAAGGTTCGTTCTAAAATGCATAAATCTGGGTTAGAATTACACGTTTCATGCACTTTCTGACAAAATGGAACTGGTTAGCAGTTTTCCATGAGCTGAGCAAAAATCAGAGATAAATATTATGTTTTTGGGTCTATTTCTACTGCTGGAATTGGTTAATTAATTTAAATGTCCAATCGCATGTAATCATGTACATTGTTTTACATATTTTGAGGAGAATGAGCTGCTGCCATATCTTCACTTTTGAAAGACAAAAACAAAACCATGGATCAGCAATTTCAAGATGATGATTATATTTTTTCGTTGACATAATACTGTACACACTGAAAAAAGAGGGTTCTCAAAACTGAGTAAAAAGTACTCAATTTTAAATACGTCACATACTCAAAATGGCTCCCATCCAAATGTTCTCAAAATTGAGAAACACATGTACTCATTTTTGATTCCATGGATGTGTTCAAAGATGAAATGTTATGTACTAATTTTTTATCTCATGGATGTATTCAAATATGAGTTGTGATGTACTCATTTTTTACCGCATGGGTGTATTCAAATATGAACACAGTGTGCTCTCTATTAAATATTCAATACATTTTTTTTCTGAAGTACCTTCTGTAAATATTAAATTTATCTAAACATTATATTATGCACAGTATTTTAAAATAATTTAAAAGTGCTTAAAAAGTTATCTTGGTCATAAAAATATGAAGTAAAACAAGATGGTGTCGAAGATAGCGTGAGACGAATCAGTTCCCAGCCTTATGTACGCCGTTGAACAGTGTGCTCATGTTGACATTCCATCTTGCTCTGCGAAGTTGCAGCCTTGCCAACGTATATAATAGAAAAATGCTAGACTGGATGTCGTCCGGATTGCTTAATTGGTAAAGCACTTGGTGTGCTATACCAAGGTTTCTGGGTTCGATCCCCGGTCTGGACACATTGTTCACTATGTTAGTTGTACGCTGTTTAGCAAAGTGAAAATAAAATCCACATTCTTTGTAATGCCATGTTAGGATTTATGGCGTAGTTTCAGTCTTGCTGAAAATTTAATTGGAAATTTGAAAATAATTACTTAAGAGTTGATAACATCTGAGAAAACCTGTGAGAAAACTGTTTAATAAACTATAAAAATATACTAGGAAACAATTCTAAAAATTATTGGCAGCAAAAGAAACTTTGTTTTTATAAATACCTCTTTCAATCACGAAAATATATTGGTTTTTGAGGTTTCTAAAAATAAAAACGGATTTCGCAATGGTGGGTAACTCAGAAAACGTTATTGTATATTTTCGTTTGTAGTTATATTTTCTAGCTTAGAAAACATGTGTCTTATTTACAGTGTACGGAATACGCTTTTCACGAATTTAATGGAAATAATATTATTTAAAAGAAATGCCAGATATATTATTGGAATTTTATATATCTACAGACAGAAACCATTCTGCTGATTTAGGTAAAAACTTTGTTTCTTTAGTTAGAGGAATTTTGTAACAAAAATTACCTAATTATCAGAAACGAGGTTTGGGGCATTTTATCTTATATATTTTTTTTGTCTGTTTTATAAAGTTTAGTAATGTCTAGTTTAACTCGGCTGATAAATGACGTTTTGACATGTACAAAAAGTGCAAGTCAACAAAAATTTAAAGAGAAAACCGCATAGAAAAATAACACTATTCAGATATCACTTAAGGCTATGTGCAATGCGGGCAATAAATAAAATCTTGAAAATATTTTAAATAAGATAAAACAAACAAATAATAATACTTAAAATTTTATTATAAAATTTCTTTTCTTAGATGATATGGAATAAGAAAACAAAAATAAAGAAATATATTATTGCAAAATTATTACAATGTACTATATAAAGTGTCAAGGACTCATAAATGTTTCGATTTTTATTTATTTTTAGTCTATTTATAAGACTTTTTATTCATAATACTTTCAGATGTAATTTTTTAAGTACTTCAGATGCAGAAAGAATTCAAATTCTTTTTTTTTTATTTAATAAAAAGTATGTATATTTAGTTTTTAAGCGTTAATTTTCACATAATTACGTTACATGTTTTTTCCCTTTAAATGTACAGACAAGTTCTCATAAAAGTTTGTGTTAGAATTTTATAAAAATCTTTCTTATATAATATTAATAAATTTTTTCAATAATTTAAAAAATAAAAATGGCTTTTTTGTAGAGCAAAATAATTTCAAACATTTTGCTAGAACTGAAATTATCTTGAAAAATTATCTTAAATTGTTCTTGAAATTATCTTAAATATTTCTAGAAATTATCTTAAAATTCAATAAAATCACTCCATTCAAATTTTCATACATTAAGTTTTAGAAAGAAATATAGATATGTTACTTCAAAGTTATAAATCTTAAAAAAAATTGATTCGCAATATATTCGTCACTATGTTTATGTTTGCATGAGTCGTCCAGTGGTTTCTACATCTAGCCTGGAGCCCACAAGGGTGCAATTTAAATCTCAAGAAGAGCAATTCCAGAATAGCTAGTAATGGTGGTGAATTCCATGTGATTGTCGAACAAGGTAGTGTATTCTCTAGGTGTGTGTGTGTTGTGGCATACACATGTTAAACATAAAATCATAATTTAAATGACGATTACCCATTTTAACAGAGAACAAAATGCATAGTATTACAGAAGAATGGTGAAAGGTAATGGATAACCATTAAGAATTTGCATTTAATTTCATAATTTATCTCACTTTTAAATCTTTTGATTACAATGTTACGCATAAACAGAGTATATTTTTCATTAGATATCTTTATTCTATTATATATACTAAGGTTCCACCACGGACTTCCCTGGTTACAGAACATAAGTGAAAAACATTTTTTCTATAACATTAATAGATTTTTTGCTCTTAATATTTTTGTATTATATTACCCACTAACAGCACAAAAACATTTTTATATGAAAAATATTAATAATGTATTCAAATAAAGTATTGCAATTTATTAAAAGCGGTAATTTCGTATTAGTCGCATGACAGAGTTAATAGCCGTAGAAATCTCAGAAGATATCGGTACTAACTGAAACCGTTTTGATTACGATAATTTCAGCATTTTAAGCGCGTAGTTCGATTACATGCCCGTTGAATTTGTGTTTTAAATATATTATTTTTATTTGTATTTATTGATAAGGTTTTAATTTCGTTTTGGATTATTAGCCGGAAACAAATGCGGAACTATTTATATTGTTTCAAGAGAAAACAGACCAATCTTCGGTAATCTAGCTACACACGATAGAGATAGATTTAAAAAAATCGTGATTCCAATTATTTAAAATACTATAAGCAATCAGTAAACTGAGACACAGTTTTCAAATAATTGAAATATAATAGTATATTCATCAAATAATTCAAATATAATTCAAATAATTGAATATATTTGAAAGTACATTTTTTCCCCTATTCTGCGGTGTAAAAATTTAAATTGTTCGATTACATATACCTTAAATTTGTATTATTTATATTTATTTTATTATATTTTACATTATTTATTTATATATATATACTGTTGAAGATTTATTTTCGTTATGAAACACATAGAAAATACAACGCATCAAAATGTCGAGGCCAAAGACATTTTGATGCGTTGTATTTTCTATGTGTTGATATTTTAGAACTGTGACTTACGTTAAGAAAAATTCTTGTTAAGGAATTTTCATGTAAATCCGAAACGTCCAATTTTAATATATTTTTCATGTTTTATGTAATTGTAATGTAATGTCTGTAATTTTAATGATTTTAATATAAATATAAATATGTTCAGACGTAATATTTTTGTTTATTTCAAAAATAAAAGTAGTATATTATGATAGGGTGTTATAATTTGTTATATATAACATATATCCATTTCTTGGCAATCCGAGTATATTTAGGAGAGTTAGAATACAGACAGATGGACAGACAGACAGACAAACCGAATTCATAAACACTTGTCAACTATGATGGAAAGTGTTTTAAGAACCACGAACCTAATGGAGAACTAATTGGAGTGATGGAACCGACCTCAATTCAACGTCAAGTTACCTGTAATCTTTCATAAAATAGATTCATATTACATGAAATCTACAACTATCCTGTTGAATCAGGAATTCATGAAAGTCCTCATAAAAAGAAATCTGTAAACTAGTCGTTGGGGGCCACCGTAATACTTTCACATCATAGATATGCATAATATAAAATATGAAAATAAAACATGTGTAAACTATTTATAAAATGCGTTGCAATTCGAATAAAATCGTGACTTGATGACGCCATAAACTTTAAATGCTCTATTACTAAATTTCGTAAAAGAAACATCCTTAGAACTCCAAAATGGATAATCATACTAACTAGCGGTTTACTGTCTCGGATTAAGCGTCTTATTTACAATTAAAATATATCTTGGAATTGAAATTTGAATGAAATACAGGGTCATGAAAAATCGAAGAGTGTGGACATTATAATAACAAATATCTCGGCAACTCATTATCCGATCTACTTCATTTTTTATGCAAAATTTATAATTTTTTATTGTATTTTATATTCAATCCTTAAAATAAACAATTTCGAAATCTTTTCTATAACTTTTATCAGAACCAATAGTTCGAGAGCCCGAAAAAAATAGTTCCGGACAATCGATGTTGCTGAAATTCAATAAGCTTCTTCTCATTATTTCATACTAAGTGCGTACCAAATTTCAAGTCTCTATCTCAATTTGTTCGGGAGTTAGAGCGTTTACAGACACACGCACACACACACACACACAGACAGACGGATGGCAAATGTTTTTTTTTCTAAAAATATGTTTTTCGGAACCTCCAGTGTCTGAAACGTGTAAATCCGTCATTTTTGTTTCGATTTTCAAAACGATTTCAAGACTTACCCTATACTACGTATCATGGGTAAGTAAAAAGTGTTCTCTATTAAGTAACTGTTACACAAATTTATTTTATATTAATTTAACATAATCCATTTGAAAAAAAAAACAAGTAACTAGATTTTGAAAGAAAATTTTCTTTCTTAAAAAAAACAATTGTTTTCAACGTGAGAGAAATCCTTATGAGCATCGAAATATCAACTTGTGTAATGCAAATATGTTAATCAGTTTTACTTGTGTTGAAATATATCATCATAGATGATACAGCGCGTGATAATAAGGAATTCAAATACGAAGATAAGTATATATTGAAGAATATAACTATATTTAACTAAAACAATTTATGGTACAATCATAAGCATATATATTTTTGTTTCTTTTCAGCTTAGTCGATAAAATTATTTCTTTCATCGATTCAATTCCAAGCAGTTCAATGAAGATCAAGCCATATTATTTTGACAATTTTTTAAGAAAAAAATATAACAACATTCTTGCTATATCCATCCTGTAACTCGCGTTAGATACTATTAAAACTATCGGAAATTTGATTTAAATTGATCTGTTATTTTAGAATGAGAATACACGAAAGAATGTAGATATGAAGAAAGACTGAGAATATACAAATACTTAAACGATGATACATAAATCCATATTATAAAGCGAAAATATGTTCTTGAGTAGCAACGACGCAATTTGGATGGTGGCAACGGCGGAAAAATATAAATTTTTCTTTTTACTGCATTTTATTTTTATTCTAAAAATCGCACAATTTTAATATTTATATTGTTAGATAGGTATTTAAAAAGTTATTTCAAATTTAATTTTTTTGAAAACTGTTACTGATTTTCTATGGTTTTAAAATAAATTTCAAGAATGGATTTTTTTAAACCTGTCTCGATAACGTGCAGCCTTATTAAGAAACAACAATACGTTTGAACTTAAAGAAATATAAATACATCATAATTTGTTTCCGGCTAATATTACATAACTAAATTAAAACTTCATAAATAAATAAATAAAACATAAATTTAACAGACATGCTATCTAAATACAAACTTAAACCGCTTTCATATAGGTAGTCTAAAGTTTAAAAATGTATTTTTTTTTTACATTAAAAAAAAATTATACAATTAAAAAAAAAAAAAAACATACAAAAATATTAAACTAACACCGGGTCAGTTTTCAATCGATATTAAGGAATTTAATGCTGCGTTCAATTAATTTACAGCACTTTCTCCTCCATTTGAAAAGTGTATGATTTCGACGGCATTGGTAGAAGTTGGGTTTTGATATATGACTGATGAACTGTTTAATATTCTATTGATGAAAAGGGGCGTGTATCATACATAATTCGCTCACAGAGACCCGCAAAATAATTCATTACATTATGGTCTATAGAGAAATTTTTCCAGTGAATTTAAAGGATGTTATACTACTTCAAATATAGTGAAATTGATACGCATTACTGAGGTGAATTGCAAAATGCTTTCTATAGAATGATAGCTTTACTATGTATAGTACATTTACAAGATCACTCAAACAAATTCGGTTACATACAACATCTATGAGCGATAAATACTGAAACAGCTTTTTCAGTTACCGTCAATCAGTGTGACTTTGTCCATTTTTTGCCTATTGTTGTTTTTAAAAATCCAAAAATTATGGAAATTTTCATTTAAACAATTTCTAGCTCATTTTTTTTTCTAGTTTCAAGATATCATTTGTAAATTTTAAATTTCGCATTTAGTATTTTTAAAGAATAGTTTTTTAAATTATTTTTTTTTAATTGGGACAAAGTCACTTGAATTAGGGGGGGAGGCTTTGTCTTATAAATAAAAAATCATTGAACAAGCCTTAAAAATCTTGTAAGAATATGCATTTCTACTAATATGATAGAATAATAAAACACTATACAATATGCGCCAATAAAAAGCACAAATTTTGTATGAAAATTATTACAGAAAATTATAACAGAAAAACAAAATTTTAATAAAAAAATAAATGATCATCATGCAAAACATATAACAACAATTAACAATTAATAACGTGGAAAGATTTATGTTTTTCAATAAAACAAGATTTTACATATATTCCGTTATTTCAGTAACTGAAGAAACATTTATTTTAGAAGAAATATGTCTTGGAGGGTTCATTTTTTAAAGACCTTCTAACTTATTCTTAAATGCAGTTATTGGAACTGAACATTTTTCAGGGGTTAAGTTTTGGCTTAGTACATGTTGTAGAACAAAATCTAATGATTACTTCAGCGTTTCATTAGTATAATTTTAATACTTACGACTATCCACAGGTGATGTGTACGTACGAGGCATTATTACATCAGTACCTGTACAAAAACTTTATAAATATACACTATTACAACATTTATATTTGTAGTGAATGTTTGTTTTTTGTTTATGCTTTCATAAAAATTAAATATAAAAAATAAACTAAATTTGTAGTCACTTTGTCCCGAGATAATCTTACCCCAAATTGGCATCTAAAATGCCGCTTATGATTATAACCGGTTGTGATTAAGTCAATGTAAAAGCTAAAATATCAAAGATGATTGATTTGTAAGACTTCAAAGATTAAATAATTTGAAAGAAAAACAAATTCACAAATTATAAAAAAAATATTTTTTACCACTTTACAGCGTCAAGTATATAAAACTTTTGAAATCAATAGTTTCCTCCAGTAAAATGATAAACGAAACAACAACGGAAGTGATGCCGAACTCAATTTGTAAAATGCTGAATTAAATAATTTAAGTTTAAGCTACCGCTGCAGTCTGCCAGAAGTCGACATTACTAATTAGTTTTATTGTAACAAATTTTATTTATTACATGTTTTGTGTTTATTCGCGGGGTGAAACAAAGTCACATCAGTTTACGGTATAGTATGTGTTTTTATGATAACTAATTTTAGTATATTATCTAGCCTTCGAGTTTATAGAGGGCAGATCATGCGAAAAAGTGTTTCTGAAGATATTGATTTCATGCGCCGATAGCAGAGCTGCAGGAAACTACACGTCACTTGTCTCAATCGATATTAAAGGGCATTCGACAACATGGAATAGCTAGACATACTTATACAAATTCAACTACTCAACTGCCCACGAAATATAGGTGGAGTCATCAGCCAGCCTCTCAGAAAAGAGTGTCTTAATAAACTGGGACAATGGCACTTCATTTCACTGATTGGAGAAGAGTTGTCTTCAGGGCTCTTGCCCGATTCTCTGGCTACTAGTAGCCAACGTGCTACTGAATGAGCTTAATCGGCTAGGTTACATCCTTTATGCATTGGCTGATGACTTCAGTTTTGTCTTTTCGGAACAAATGGCTGCCACAGCACTTCACGTCTTCCGACAACTGCTGAACTCATTCCACATAATACTCTTACCGCGCAAATCTTAAGCCCTCACTTTCAATAAACTACGAGCTCTCGATCCAAATCGACAACCGGTCATTCGCATTAACGGAATCAGCGTTCACCATGTCCCCATCTACAACTCCTAGCCCTAACTATAGACAAGCACCTAAACTGGATACCACACATCAATCTATTAACATTTAAATTAATTTTTTATCATCACAATTCACATAAATTAAAATGTAAAAACTAGGGAGTCAGCAACAAACGATTAAACAACAAACGATTCTGGGTCAAAACAATAATAGAGAGAATTATAACCTATGGAGCAGGTATCTAGGGAGGAAAACGGATAAAGCAGGCTTTAATGAAATTATCTCCCATTCAAAGAATATTTTTTCTAAAAATATCAAGGAGTTACAGAACTATACCTAAAGATGCACTTACCACTATCACAAGCATACCACCGATATCGATAGTACTAAAATACGAATAAACAAAAACAATAAACTCTATCTAAAAGAAGAACAAATGTCAAGCACTCAATTTACCAACATTACCATACAACACAAGGCCTACAGTTGGCAGGTTCATCCCGCGAAGAAGACATCCCATTTCCAGGTCATACTACACAAAATAGCTGCATCGCTTCCGACCGTATCATTATATTCACTGATGGCTCCCGCACAGCTACTGGCGTGGAAGCAACATACTGAGTCATGGAAGGGAATGCAGTTACCCTTTAGTGGGCCTGTAGATGAAACGACAAAAACTCAGCTTTCCAAGAAGAACTATTTGCCATCCAGTCAGTATTGGACTGGGCAATTCAACATCCAAACATCTATGTGCATATCTACAGCGATAATCTGTCTGGTCTACAGACTATATACGCATCCCTAACATTTAACCACTTTGTTTTACAGATAAAACTCAAACTCAAAAACTATCATATAACATCACTCTATGCATCCAAGGCAATGAATGCGCGGACCAACTAGTCAATCAAGACACAATCAACACCAAAGTAGATCACCATATCCCAATACCATCCTCCTTCATAAAGATGGTCCTGAAATCCAGAATATTAACTGAATGGCAGGACTATTGGGATAGAACAGGCGATGGCAGGCATACGCAGAGTCAGAGTCAGACAGGAGGGGAGGCCTACCAAAATGGCTTTAGTAAGGTGCAGGCTTACCCCAAAGATTTCCTACAATCTCTATACACTAACACAATACACTACAAGCTTCCTCACCGGTCATTGATCTTTTAACGCTTACTTGCTTAAATTCAGCTGTGCCAGTTCACCCAGTTGTGAGTGCGAGAGATGGATGCTGATATCCATGCCCTTCATCACTGCATCATCCCCCCAATCACGCATCCTAAGGGCTGGCTGATAATCATCTTAACACGCCCTACACTTTTAACAAAACTCAAAAGCATAGATTATTTTTTTCACAACTTATCAAACCTAACCGACTAGTCGTCTGGGTTCTATGGACTACCTTCCGGATTACCTGGTTTGCGGCATCAAGTGGTACTGCCCAGTGTCTTCATTTGAATTTGCTCATGGCCACAGTGCCTCCTATCACGTGTGAGCTGGTATTTGGCGCATACTTCAAGTTACTTACCATCTTGTTTTACCATACACCCTGTCGCGTGTCGGTAATACCCTGGCAAGGCGGGTTAATGACCAACAAACCAACTGCAACCACTACTCGTTTGCTTTTGCCTTGTCCCGAATCGTTTCACGTATAGGCGATGCCCAGACAGGGAAGATCATTGACCATCTTGTACCCTCTTTTTTTCTCCTCATTTAACGTTTTTGTATCTTTTTAGGGTTTCGTTCATCTCACGAAACCCTATTGCTCCCGCTCCGTTGTCTGTCTGTCACAGAGCCATTCTCGAAAACTATGTAACTTACAGGGTTGAAACTTTGTGTATAAATCAGAATGTCAGCTGTGAAGAGCTGAAAATATTAAAATTTGAAAAATTCGTATTATTTTAATAAATAAATAGAGATAATAGAGATAAAAAACCAAAATTCTAATAGCCTTTTCCTATTAAATTTAAACATTTTAACTATGTAGTCGATGCCAAAAATTAAAAATTTACAATGAAATTCTTTCTACAATAATTAATTTCTGTCAGACGATTTCCACGTGAAAAATAAAAATGAAATAAAAAGTTTCACCAATTGAAAAAAGATAAATATGAAATAAAATTGATTGACGTCATAGTCGTAATAAAACGGAAGATGTCTAAGATTTCTCAATAATACAAGGAGTATGAGTATGTGTAAGTACACAAAGCAGATTAATATCACGTCATTAGAGAATTAAAAAGAAAATATGATGTCATATGGGAAGTTTAACTAATTTTTCAAATGTTTGAGAATAATACAAAGCGAGTATCAATATAAATAATAGAGAATAGTAAATATACGAGTTTGAGAAACATATTGAATCGTGATAAGAATCCGATTATGGAAATAATCGCATATTTTAACATTTTGAAAGTGTACAATTTGTTTAATTTTGAAATTATTTTTTTAAATATTGCATTTAGTCCGTATGACGGATATTATTACGACAGAATATAATAGCGGGCTTGCCCCGCTATCCGGCTGGTTTAGATATTCGAAAAAACGAAAAAATAGACCAATAAATTTTTAAAAAAAACATGACCCTTTTTTTTTGCTAAATGAAATTTGTTTGCATTTATTAAAGAAAGGATAAAGTGTTTTGAAAGGAATATTAAACGAAACCCTTTGAGCGATCTTCGATCACACTTACCGACTTGTTTCAATATTGCTTAATACAAGTCATACTATTTAATGCCCAAAACGAGCCCCTGTGCATAGGGAACATTCCGTTGGAGGCGCCAAAACTTGACATTTTAGGAAACCTCGATGGTCTGCTTCCTATAAGCCTTCAATATTATATAGTCATATAAACTCTATAGTTCATTTACAGAACTTGTAAATGAACTATAATACACCGTCTATGCGCATGAATTGCGTAATGTGTGTTTTTATCCGAACATGCGTTTTTCATATAAATTATATTTCAATATACAAAGAGGTGTTTCTGGAATACATATAAATTTACACATAGAGCTGTGCAAAAGAAATTGTATACAGAACCGTTCATGAATGGTAATTGCACGAAGTGCGGTTTTTTTTGTGTTATGCATTTAGCAGATGTATTAAAATTTAGCATATTAAGCTGTGTGTATAAGAGTCTTTAGACCATATACAGGCCACAAATATTCCACTGCCTTACTGACTATGTGTGTTAAATGCGAAAAGTTTGTTTGTTAGTTTATTTTATTGAGAACATACATCTGACTTGTGTACTTGATACAAATATCCGCTTATAAGTCATCGCCGAGAAGAGGACTGGATAGACACAAGGAAATAACATCACTGAAGAACTACAGTCCGAACCTCCAAAAAGAGTGTGCAATGGAGGTGAAGGGAAATGATCTGTCGCTCGATTAGCGGCGTGGTGCCTTAACCACTCGGCTAATGAGGGTCCTACTAAAAGTTGGTTCGCAACTGTGTTTTATTTATTGTTTATGTAGATTATATTTCTTTCACAATATCAAATGATGAAGTTTCGTAACAATATTCTAAAAATGGAGGAAGGTATTTCGCAATCTATGATAATTTTTCTTTCGTGTTAACCTTGCTTGCATTATTTTAATTGTATTTTTTCGATATGCGCCTACTGTAAAATGTATTCGTAGACGGATAATTTATTTTGCACGCATATGTATAAAATGGTTGTACATAAAATCTCCACCTATATTGTATTCCATGAAACTACCTAAAATTAATTGTCGTGATTAGGATGTGTTTTTATCATGACTCTTATTATGATTTAAACATATAACCTTCTTGCACTAAAATATTTTTTCTATAAGCTAATGAAGTTAGCTATAGGTTTACTAATATATGTATTTTAATGAAAAGCAAAAACAGAAAATAAAATTTATTTTTGTGGTTTTGTGGTTCGAAGGGTGCACTCAACAGTTGTATTAAAATTTTAAATTTTTATTATATGTTGAACATTTACAGTGCCTTAAAAAGGTTTTATGCATTGATATTAAAATTAATAATGGAATATTATAATAAGCCTCTACAGAATTAATTCTGAAAAGTTTGTTTTTTATATGTTTGTAGTTTATAAATCAAAACAAACAACTATAACACGCGAAATACAGGTAAAAAATCTGAACATTTTGGTATCGTAAAATTGATGTTTCCCTTTAAAGTTTTCAAACATTTGCTAATTTTTTAAAGACTTATTTTAGGAAACATAGAAGCCCGCAATGTTATATTGCTAAAAAAACATGATTAGTATAAGACACCCAATATTTTTTATTGTATTAAGAAACTGTTGTAATGACAGCTTCTTAAATATCCCATTTATCTTAAGCGAATTTTCTGAGGATAATTTATATTTTAATAAATGATATAAAAAAGTGTTTATGCTACATATAACAAAAGCAATTGATTATTTCATTGAAAGAATTTTTAAGTGTTTTTGTATACGTTGAAATAAATTATCGGATAAAAAAATCTCCAAGAAAAAAACATTACCTGTATAACGAAAAAAATGTTTTGAAATTTATACTATAATCACAAGTATCATATGCTTTTTTTCTTGGTCAATAAAGTTATTTTTTGGAACTACCAGAACCAGAACCAGAAACCATTTCGTCTTTTATTATTCGTATGATTTTTTTTTTTAATGATGCAGATTTTATTAGATATCTGAAATTCTTTTAAGCTAATAAAAAAACCTTACATTGTATGAGTTTTTGTGAAAAAATTAACAATAAAATTACCAATATGATAATTAATGGTTTATTTAAATACGTTTCTCACCTATTAAAATACAATGTAATTTATGCTCTTATTTGTATCTCGGAGAAATTGTTTAAAATTAATATTTTTATTTATGGTTATTTACGCATTAATCGGCAAATTTATTTTCAAAATAAACAGCCTATCATAATTTTATATTTCACGGTAGAATGCTTTTTATTGGATATTACATTCTACGATATATTATAAATGAGTATTCATTAACATAGAGAATTTTTTCAAACCACATATATATATTTAAAAAAAATTGCATGTTACGGTATATTAAAAATGTAAATATAATAATGTCATATTTAAAGTACCTAATATTTTAATGAATGGATAATAAACTAATGAATATGTAATGTAAAAATATTACAACAATTTTTTTTCGTGTAATTTTTAATGATATAATCAAAATAATTAATTTCACATAGTAGATGAACAAATTCAAATAATTACAGGTTTGTTGAACGAATCAGCAACTATCATCAACAGACACATCAATAAAATAATAAATATATGAACGTCACAACTATTCTCTAATTAGCAAAGCAGTACATGAATTTCCTAATTACTGTTTTTAAAAGCAATACTAACACTTATACAGCAATAAACTGACAAAAATATGACGAAAATCTGAATGTCTTGGAATCAAACTACATCCCTTGCTATCATCTTTTTTCTTCTTGACTTGTAAGATGTGTCGTATCTAGGAATATTATGAATTTAGTAACAAGTTCCAAACGACTAAATTCGGTCATGACGAATTCATATTGGATTCACTACGTGACGGTTACATGATAATCTTTTTGATGAATTAAAGAAGTCACATTATAATTGCGATACGTGAATATTAGTGACATCAGATTAACTGCCTGTGACATTATTGGTTACAGGGGATACAACACGGGTTTTCCGGGTTACAGAACATACATGAAAACATTTTTTATTGAAAACTCTAAAAGATTTTCATACATCTGACATATTTTTTTAGATTTACAACTCACAAAACCTAAAAGCATTTAAATATAAAATATATCAATTATGCATATTCAAACCCCTATATCAAATCAACCCTATCACAATTTCCTATAAAAACAAAATTGTTTGTTCAGGTCTTTGGGACCGTTCGATATAACGTCAGCGTTACTAACGGACACGCTTTCTTAACAAATAAAAATTTAAAAAAAAAACACTCTTTATTTACTGTATCTTAATAAATTTTAATTTTTACAGATTAGCATTTCGATATTACTATTTTAAAAAAAAGCTATACTATTATTCATAACACTGTGACTACAAAAATATTAATGCAATGGGAATGCCGGGTGACCAAAATGCAGCTATTTTTTATCATCATTGCCTTTGAAGATTAATTTTATCCAACAAAATGTACCAATTTGTGAAGAGTTGCAAATACTGAAAAATAGTATATGATTATTTCATTTTTGATTCAGGAAAGGAAGGTCCCTTGAGATTCAATAACGTGAAATAAGGAAATCAACTCCTGATTATTTGGTGACTATGACAATTGTGACTATTTATTAATCCATATTGACTGATTTGCATTTTGAGAGATTACTTAAAATAAAATAATAACTCTTTCCTTTTTTAAACTTATTTAAATCTTGATTTTCTAGACTCTGATGAGTAAAATTTTATTTTAACAATCAAACGCTATCGTCAAAAAACTTACGTTATTACTGTCGTTGTATCTGTGAGATCATGTATACATTTTATACAGCGATATTTCAGGAAAAGATAATAACTGACTTTGTAAAAAAACCCGTAAAAATACAGGAAATTTTCCGTATTTTTTTTTTCGGAATAGTTTTATTTTTCTTAAAAACAGTACAATTTCCGTAATTGGCAATTGGTGGATGCAAATCCGTAAAAAGGCAAAACATTTTCTGTAAATTTAATGGAATATTCCCGTATTTCTTTCGAAACAGTGCCGACCTATTTTCTGTCATTAGACGCAAGCCGAGCCTGTAGGTAATTCTTATCGAAAGCGTATCTGGACGGTAAGTTTTTGTGAAAATAATAGTAATATTTATATTTTTTTAATGAAATCTTTAGAAATACAGTCAAACCTCGGTAACACGAACACTCTTAACGCGAATTACTTTTAGCACGAACTGTTTCCAATTACCCCGTCCAGTTGTATGTAATGTATTTAAGTTCGGATAACACGAACTACTTTTAACACGAACAAAAAAAGTTTCCGCTTGAGTGTTCGCGTTAACGAGGTTCGACGTATTTCAAATTGGTGGTAGCTGAGGTGCGATTTTTTTTTTCGTTCAAATAGTAGCTGGAAGTCTTAAGAAGTTGTTAGAAAGAAAAAGCTAGCGAATCGGACGATTTTTAAGGAATCTAAAGTAGGAGACCCAAATTGGGCCAAATGATAGTTTTGAGGTCCATAAGACGGAAACATCTTAAAGATCCCAGTACTTAGCGCTTTAGATCTTTAATTAGTCGAAATTAAGCATAGCGAATAAATTAATAATTATAATAAAATTTTAAAGAAATGCTTAAAAAAAGGCCCTAGGGGCCCAATAAACATATGAGGGTACTGGCCAGGGCAGAGGAGTTCTATACTCAACTTCAAAGTTATGCATTGAGAGGGTGACGCAATTCAGGAGGTAAAGAATGCATTAAGCATTAAAACTTCAAGAGCCCCAGGGGTTCTATGTCCTAACTGGAATATAAAAATGGTGGAATAACAAAATAGAGAAAAAGACCTCAAAAGTGAAGTAGACCGGATTAAAATGTCGCAAGTTATTAATAATTTAGAGAACAATAGCTTCAAGGGGACCAGGGTTTTAACTGGAATGTAGAAATGGGGGAATAACTAAATGAGGAAAGGGGGACCAAAAACGAAGATCGGATAAAAAGGGGGCAAGTTATTAACAATTTAGGGCACAAAAACATAAAGGGGCGCAAGGGACCCGGGTCTTGTCCAAGAATATTTTTTGACATTCATGTAGTAGCTGGAAGTCCTAAGAAGTTGTTAGAAAAAATCTGGCGAATCGGACGATTTTTAAGGGAGCTATAGTAGGGGGCTCAAAAGTGGGCAACAGACAAAACAGGGCAAACATGACAAACTGGGCAAACATCTTAAAATGTCCTAGTATTTAGAGCTTTAGATCTTCAATTAGTCGAAATTAAATATACGGTATAGATTAATCATTAGAATAAAGTATTAAAGAAATGCTTGGGCCCTAGGGCACCAATAAAAATATGAGGGTGGTGACCCTGGGAGAGGAGTCCTAGACTCAACTTTGAAGTTATGCATCGAGAGGTTGACACAATTAAGGGGTAAAAAAAATCAAGGGATCTCGGACCGGGCCCCAGGGGGTCAGTGTCTTAACTGGAATGTAGAAATGTGGGATTAACTAACTGGAGAAAAGCCCCAAAACCGAAGAAGATCGAATAAAAATGGGGCAAGTTATAAACATTTTTAAGGCCCTTAGGGGTTTTTTTTAACCGCGTGAAAATTGTCTGTTTTTGCATCAAATAAGATTGTCAGGTGATTTCTTGTGACCATCTCTGCGATCTCTTTAAGAAGCGTGTTTTGCACTCTGCCAAGTTTAAACTTTGTACAAGTTCTTTGTTTACAGTTAGAAATATTCATCGATTTTTATTCCAATAGAATTCGATTATAACATGTGGTATTGTTTTACGTATATAAGTATATTGTCTTTGAACAGCTCTAATTTTTTGTTTAACTACCTACTTTTTTATTATACTTTTTCTTTTCAAATGTCTTGCATTCTATCATATTCCTAGCACTTGGCCATTACCAGATATGTCGAGTATTCTTTTAGCATTATTTTAATATTGCAGTTAGTCATTAATAAATTTATTGTACGGAACCCTTTTTGCGTATACCCTTTGTATTTATACGGCACTCTTTGTATTTGTACTTTCAGAACCAGTTCCGAAGATAAAAGTAACTTTATAAAACAAATCTGCAACTTAAATAAAAAATGTACAAACGTTAGACATGGGCTTCATTAGTTTTATTTTAAAAAAATAATAATATTCAAATACAAGCCAGAAATGTAAAAAGAACGCTCCCATAGGTTTAACATTAACGTCCAAATGTCATCGAGTGACTAACGTTGGCTCTTAAGGAACAGAAACGTTTTTGATTCTTTTATCACATAAAAAACATCAAATTGAACAATGAACGAAGTGGATTTTTTAAAGGTCAAGAGAATAATGTATTCAACTCCAAAGTTCCCCTTCTTATAATAAATATAATTTTAATCTGTTTGAGATTTTAAAAAATATATAGAATACATTAATGTTTATAAAAGTAAAAAATGTCTTAAAATGTTTTTATTCTAAAGATTTTACAATTTCCACATTAAAAAAATTTATTAAATAGAAATAAATAAAAATATAGATTTATAGAGACACGTTAATTTGAAATCGTTTATTTTACTCAGGCAAAGATCTATCGTTAAAAGATTTTTGCGTTTATTGCAATTTAAATTTCAAAAACGCACAATCAAAAAAGAAAAAAATCTCCAAAAGCACAAAAAAGTTGCAAGCAGCAAGTTGCCGGAAAACCCCTGTGATTACAAACGAATATTTTCTCTTATTTGTAGAAATTTCCATCTTTTGATTAGAGAAGTTCAGTAAATTTTCATGTTTGGCTCTCGATTTTTTTTGTGTTTTGAAGGAATAACAGGACATGCGTAAAAATTCGTTTTTAATAAGTAGTACAATGCATCACAGTTGTCGGAACGTTCCTATACAGCTTTAGACGTAGGCTTCTAGGGAATTTTTACGTTAGATCGGTGTTTTTTTTTTTTTTTGTATTTTTGTGAAAAATGGATAATTCCAAGCAGGCATTTGCGTGCTTGAACAGAAAAAAAGCAGCGGAAAAAACCCTTCAATTCACGGTTTTTTTTTTTTTTTGGGGGGGGGGGGGGGGATTTAAAAATAATTCGTAAAAATCATGCATTTCCTGTAAAACAAAGGGTTTTTTATTTGTAAAATCTTTTCTTCCTATATACAACTGACTATTGGTTTTGAAAAGATCCTATGAATATGAAATAACAGTAGGTAACACAGTTAGAAATGAAACTTTAAATAGAAAATTTTCAGGATCAGAATATAGGTACGTGATTTACACTAGCTTATCATATATATTATTTCTCCTGTCAACATCCCTTTTTCTCAGAAAATACTAAACGCAGAACGGCGAATGAGATACCATATGAAAGGATTTTGCACAGGCTTCTGACATAGCACACTTAACATTTCGTTAAAACATGTTTTTGATTAAAATTTGCTGAAAATTAAAAATTAAATCGGCATTGTTTTCATGAAAGAAATGAAAGGTTTTCTTCAAATTATTGTTGCCACAAAAATAAAATACCACATTATATGATGCTCAGTAATTATTATAAAAAACACCGCACGGGTTTATTTTATATTTATGATTAAAAAGCGAAATTGAAATTGAAATGTTTAGATTTATATTTCTATGTCCCATGTTTTTCCCGAAGCCGATGACGTCATCCTCTAATGCAGTTAAAATACGATTGTTATTTTTTTTTTTTTTTTCGCGCGTGCATTTTGCAATCTTGGATCATTTTTTACTATAACATTGATGGAATAAATTAGATGATATTCTGGCTTAACTAAAAACTAAATGTTGTTTGCAGATATTTTTATCCTTACTTTTTATTTAGAAGTTTAAACCTGCATCTAAGAAATTGTACATATTGATAAAAAATGGTACTTCTCTATTATCCCGTCGGCCACTTTTCATAACAAAAAACTATCGCCAAATAAACGGGAGAACGTTGCCATTGGAAAATCAAAATAAATAAAATATAAGAATTTAAGGACACAATTGTTATTTTAATTAATGAAATAACTAATAAATCAGTAAAACATAATGAAAAATACACGCAAATGTCGAGTTAAAAACCACTTGATGACGTAACAAACATGTATAATGCTTCTGACATCAAGTAAATGGGACTGCATTTTTGGCGTTTAATCTGACAGTTTGTCGATAGTTTTTTGTTATGAAAAGTGGTCGACGGGATAATAGAGACGTACCTAAAAAATATTAGATTTCAGTGCGAAATCCTCGCACGGGCCCTCTGGTATCTGTATAAATTTAGTAATTATGTTTAAAGAACATGCTTAACAGATGTAAAATAAATACTAATTGATTTTTGTTATTTTGGTGGCCGTATTTTATTCTTCTTTTATACTTATGAGGAAAATGAAAATGCATTTGTTTTTTTTTCCCTTTATCTTTTAACAGTTGTTCCGCAAGACATTGGATGGATATTAAAAAATAAGAAAAATAAAAGAAATTGTTTTTCCGTAGCTAATAACAGATAGCAGACAGTTTTATGGTGCAGAATAAAAGATCTAGACAATCACTACATTCCTTTGGATAACAATACTTTTACTTTGATTTAGAATACGAAATGTCGAATTATGAAAAAATATATCTATTGAATCTAGGAAATAAAATGAAAACAATCTATTATGTCGCAGAAATGTGATTAAATATAAGAAATATGTCTATTTTGGATGATTTCGAAATATATATTGGTATTTAAAGACAGAAACTGGGTCACGTTTATAAATTTACTGCAGATTTAAAAATATATTTCATATTTTCTAAGCATATAATATTTAATTTATTTAGAAAAGATTTATTTTCTTCAAATAATTTTATTTAGGAAATTTCGATTTTTTAGAGAATTTTCTTGAAAACTTTGTTAACATTTTATATTAATACTTTATTAGAACGATGCAAATCATAAACGTTTGTATTAAAAAAGAAACATTATCAATCAATCTTTACTTTTTATCTACTCAAATACAACAAATAATTTACACTTTCGAAAGATAACTAGTGAAAAAACTGAATTTTAAAAAAATCATTACTTTTCGTTTTAAAAATTGAAACATCTATCATTAAAAGATAATGACTTTTTTTTTCTAATGAAAAGAAATTAAGACTAAATGTTTCCGAGATAAATAAACATAAATTTTATTACCTCAAATACGATGATGAAATAACATACTTGTTTTATTTATTCTTAATTACAAGTATGTAAGTTTACCAGTAATTACGTAATAATTAATTATTTCATTGCCACTGTCGCTTTTCTTACCTAATATTTTTTTCATTACACCATTAATAACTAAACACAAATATTTTATGCAAACAATAATATAGGAATTGTTTTTGATTAGAATTCGTGTATAAAACACATATTGTTCTTTTAATTAGTCATATTCTCTGGGGTTTTTTTTCACCAATGATTATGTGTCAATATGTTTAATTTTTAATGTGCTTGATTGGAAAACTATACATTTACAAGCGTACAAATATTACTCAAATGTACCACCCTCTTTGCATGTTATTGGTGACGAAGTTGCTTTACAGGAATATCTTGACAACATCTCACTCCAGATCAGTTCACTCTGAGTAACTGACACTTGAGCAAAAATCTAAGTCAAATAAACATTTTGTTGTAAAATTTTGCACAGTAATGTCATCTAGTGGTAAATGAGAGACTTATTTTTATTTCGAATCAATTTATTCACCACTAATGGTCCAAGAACATATTTAATGTCGAAGACACTTTTGAGAATACAAAAAGTGCCATTTTGAAGCAACCATCTTATTTCTAAAATTAAGAAAGTGTTTTTCTAATCTATTTGTAAGGCAATCATCCTAAACTTTTTTTCTTATAGTAATAGTTGTAAAAATTAGTCTAAAGATGTATATGACATATTAGAGTCATGATTTAGGGTTTATAGTTATTTAATTTAGCTTAATGGCCGGTGCCACTTATTGGTTCCTAGAATTCCATTTCACCAGTCTCTGACAGAGGTGTTAGTTATTGGGTACACTAAAGAAAGTTGAAATATATTATTTGAACTGTTTAAAAATGCCTAATAATAAATTATATATATGTTGTAGTAAACACCACTAAAATTTAAGTTGTTTTACCGGTGTCTGACACCACATGTCAATTACTGGTTTATAAATGTCAGTTAATGGATATCTGCATCAGTAATAATGCAGTATTAAATATTACTCCCACATATATACTCTTACTATATACTTCGCATTACTAATAATGCAATACAGCTTACTAAATCCCACTTTTTATGATAAATATTAATGTGTTTTGTTTTCATAATAATAAATAAAGTTTTTCAAATTCATTTTAATCTTTTAAAATAAAGTGTCAGTCACTGGTTCACTTTGTGTCAGTTATTGGTGTTCTAAAATAGGGATGGTGTCAGTTATAGTTGTTTTTGACCATATTTAAGAATAAAATTAATTTTTAATAATTAAATGTATAATTTTTCAAAAAAATTCCAACAATATTTTTTTAATATATCTCTACTATCCTTTCAAAAGCAAAGGTAAGTGTTAAATAGATTTGAATTTTTGTAATAGTGATTTGAACAAGAAAGAATCCTTAATGTGTAAGTTAATGGGGGTTTCACCCTATAAAGAATTTGTTTTAATGGCCATAATTTTTTTTAAACTAGAACATAATAAACCTAGTTCGAAAATAATGTTCCCTGTTTTATAATACAGAAAAATGCTGTATATAGACGTTCTCTTACCATTAAGAGTACATTTAGTTTTTGGTCTTTAATAAAATCCATATCTATTATTATTATTATTATTTACGAAGATAATAATTAATACCGTATTTACATTATTATTTAACCTTCTGAACGTCGCGTCGTGAACTTATATATCCGTTCACTACGATGTACAATTCACTGAAATAGAAGCATTATTTAAATTATTATAATTCTAGAAATATAATGAAGTTTTAAATCATTGAGTAATGATTAATTCTCTCAAGGATTCTATTCATATCCGTAACTAAGATTTTTATATAATGTTGGAAAAAATATTTTTTTTAGCATTTAAAACAATTACAGAGAAAACAATATTACATTTTTTCCCTTTTGCTGCGCAGTCAGAGGGTTAAATAAATTTCAGGATGATTAAAGGTTTTATAAAACAACCACCAAATGTAACGCAAAGTTCCTATTTTTTAAATAGATTTAAAGATTACATTTAGTACATTTAACTTATTCATACTTAAAAAATATAGTTCTATCCAGAATATCGTTGATTTTTAGAAAAATACTTTTGGTCAATCCCTTTTGAAACCCTTTTTTTGCAGTGATTGTTTTATGTATGTTTGATAGTTGCAGGTTGGGTACAGTTTTATCACAATTTTTAATGGGAATTTTCGTCTTATTTAAATGGAGAAAAATAATACAAATCCTGCAGTTAAAAGTGGAAATTACAATTAAAGTTTTTTTAAATATTAAATAAAAATTGTCGAATCATAAATAATGATCGCAGACTCCTTGGAAATTTCACGCAATCTACGCCCTTTGTAGTTGTTACAAGTATATAACATAGTAATATTAATTTATATGAATATACAGGGTGTTTTACAAAGGACCCCTAACTTTAAAAATCAACAACCCAGAAACGGTGATAGATAGAAACATGAAACCAGTGGTATGTTTATTAAACAAATCGTAAGAATTTTATACATAAATCTCAAAATTTAGTTAAAAATAACACCGATAGATGGCGCTGAGAGTGTTAAGAGTCCTTCTAAAGAGAGTTCAGAAGCATAGAAAGACTAGCCGTCGATGATTTCGCAATTGAAATCTGACCGCTATTAGCGTATAGTGAAAATAATTCCTAAAGTGATATATACGGTGGAAGAACGTGTGTTTATTGTGTTGGAGTAGCACCGATTAAATCAGAGTCCTACTGCCACAAGGAGAAGTTTTCAAACACGATTTCAAGTCGCAAAAAGCCCAGATGGGACAACAATTCGTGAGCTTTTCAAAAAATTTCAACAGACAGGCAACGTGGTCGATACGAATTTTCACTATACGCTAATAGCAGTCAGAATTCAATGGCGAAATCTTCAACGGCTAGTCTTTCTATGCTTCTGAACTCTCTTTAGAAGGACTCTTAACACTCTCAGCGCCATCTATCGGTGCTATTTTTAACTAAATTTTGAGATTTATGTATAAGATTCTTACGATTTTTTTATTAAACCTACCACTGGTTTCATTCATCTATCTATCACCGTTTCCTGGTTATTGATTTTTAAAGTTAGGGGTTCTTTGTGAAACACCCTGTATCTAGAACTGTTTTGATTACCATAATGTAATGTAATCTAACTTACATCAACTATTTTTTGTCGATTATCTTATAGATGAGCTTTATTAACCATTTCAAATTAGTTTATGTATACAACAAATAGGTTGTATGTTTGCATATGAAGAAAATTTATGAGATTTTTCTTTTATAAAAGGGATTGAATTTTCGTATAAATTATTTCTGTACTTGAATTTTCTTACACAGATTATTCAGATTTTATTTACAAAATTATCATATCAAATGAAAGATGATTCTATTCGAGAAGCATGTGAAATATAATGTAGGATTTGAATATATTAAATAAAACTTTAAGAGAATTTAAATTTTGTGACACTTAAGGATACTTTCTATTTAAATTATTATTTTCATAACTTTATAAACTTCATATTAGATTGTGCTAATAATTATGTAACATGAAGATGTAATGTAGAAATGTATGATGTAATGTATGCTAAAACTTCTGTTGATCCATCTGAAAGTGAACGGTTGCACGTAAATAATGTATTATCAAAAGAACTTTCTCATGTTGAGAGAGTGATATAACATTTTAAAGGAACTTTCGTGAAATATTGAGAGTTCGGTATGTAAATACGATAAGTTCTAACTTATGTCATATTTTCTTGAAATTACAAAAATTTGTATGCATGTCTTTTAATCATCAAATTTAGTCTTTTATTCATCAATACTGTTGATAGAAATGGTAAATATATAGAGAAACCTATAATGTTATTTATAATATAGTTTGCTGTTAGAGATGGGAGTCCGCGCTGAGCCCGAAACCAGCGTTGAATTGAGACAGTTTTCTCCGGGAGGGATAGCTGTGGCTCCAGGGGGGGGGGGGGCATTGTAGAGTTCCGGGGGATAAATTGCACTTTTTAACCATTAAAAGAATAAAATATCAAAACTTCCGTGGGGGAGGGGACATTTCAATTCTCTGGGGGGGGAGGGGGGGAATGCTTCAACACTGCCCGAAACTAAAAGCTAGAGCCCGCCGCAGCTCGATACTGAAAGTACGTAGCCGAAATTTCTTAAGGACATTTTAAAATTGTTTCAAAATTAATGTTCTAATTGGAAAAACTCTTTTTACATAGAAATAAGTATTAATCCTCGAAACTCTCTCATGTCAACGTTTCGTGTTTTTCATATGCTAAATAGCAAATATGTTATCAACCACACAACCACATATCACCCAATAAAACCACTTGCAAGAATCTGGAAAATTCTCATTTTTTTTAAATATCACTGTACAACTATGGCAGAAAGATATGAATTCTGCCATCCAGTAATTCCACAAAATGACATCAATCAGAAAGAGAGAATAGACAAGAGATATCATACGGCTTCTTTATGTTCCTAAGGTTGGCAGTGCAAATGTTTCAGAATCAGAATATCTCTCCTTATATCGCATTCATAATAACTCCATATCCATTCCCATTTTTAAAGGATTGTAAAACACTCTCAGATACAGACTAAATTCTTGTTTCTCAAATAGAAAGTTTCTTTTTTTCTTTTTACAATTTGTGAATAAATGAAAGTTTAACATTGGGCCCAAGCGCGACGACTAGAAAAATTGAGCATGAGCCCATTTCGATCTCAGGCTCGGGCTGAGGTCGTCTCATCCCTAACGGCAGTGAGACGCGAGATTTTGTAGCAGATTTCTAAAAATAAATCGGTACAAAGGCACATTGCCTAAAATATATATATAAATATTTAATTGCATTATTTACTCTACACATTTAGATTTACCCCCCCCCTCCATCCCCGGTATAAAAAAAACATATTATTTTTTCTGTTTGAGAGAGTCTTTTTTATTATTTGGCACGTTATATTTGATAATTTTTTTCTGTTTTTTCCTTTGTTCATTCGTGTGGTATACGTCAGAAAGCTAAGAATCTCAAAAAGTTTGAATATGTTGTTCAGAGAAACCAATGTAGTTTCTTTACAAAACGTCTTCTGAGATTTTCATTGTTTCTAATTTTTTCATGTTTCACCTAACTGAAACACGCAGAAATATATTTTTTCTTCATGTATAATTTACTTACCCATTATTTTCTTCAAATATGATTTTTTAATCGAGTCTTAGTGAATAACGCATTAAGGAGTAACAGCGATAGCAAATTTTGCCTAGGGATCATTGCCGGTATACGGTTGGGTTATATATAAGCAGATGTATTGGTAAGTAGTTGCAGGTTTATCAAGGTTGCAGTTTCATGTCTAGTAGTCCAGTCAAATTGTGCTCAAAAAGTGCTTAAAGTGGAAAATTCTGGTGTAATTCTTTTTAGTGGCTTATTTTATGTTTTTTGGGGTGCTGAATACGAATCTGAAGTTTTCCAACAAAATTTCGTTCGGCAAATTTGTTTTTTTTACAAAAAACCTGTAAAAACACGGACTTTTTTCGTGTTTTTCAAAATAACTGCAAAATTGTGCATTTTGCGTGAAAGTCGGCAGTATATGAGTTAAAGAAAATAAAATTTCCTACATTTTATGTATTGAAAGATTTTTTCTATGATCAATGGTTTGGCCGTGAGAGTGCCGCAAAAATGGGTATTAAAATCAAAAACTGTAAAAAAACGGGAATTACGGCATTGTATGTCGATGTAACAGGGAAACAAACCATTTAACGCAAATATTAACCATCATTTATATTAAAGATTATATGATTGACTATATTTTATGCATTTAAAGTAGGGGGAAAGTGCGGTTCCGGCACCAGTGGAAGTTGGGAGTAGTGGAGCAGCAACACCTACTTTCATGAGTCAAAGTTGCTCCTCCTCCGGGAGTTCTTACTCTAAAAGGTGATAAAATTTTCTAAAAAGAGGTAAAATTAGGTAAAGGAAGTAAAACTAGGCAAAATCGTCGAAAAACAGTACTTTTCGGAAAATAGCAAAAAAACACATTTTTTTACAGCCTTTCTGTTCATAAGGCCTAAAAATAAACATTTCACTGTATACATTATACTATGCTTTAAAAAAATAAATAAAATTCTCTACAATTTATGTGCAAGTAATTTTCTTGGACCTTGAATAATTATGAAAAAAGCAATGACGAATGCACGAAGTAGTCATCCACCTCCTTATTAAAGGCATATAACTTATATGCATCATTATACATGTGTGCAGATATGTAAAACGTTGATGTTAGGTTATATAGGTACAAAAAATGATAAATGATTCACGATTGATTAGTATGTAAACTGTTTAATGTTAAATAATATAGTAAAATAGGTAGTTATGTATTTATACAATATTAATCAATAATTATTATGGACATTGAAAGGAACTTTTCAGTCAAACCGAGTCCTCTTGGCCAATGGTTTCATGTTTCCTGAGGGTATGCCTTCTAGGTCTTCTACACTTATAAAAAAGAAATTAATTATATAATAGCTATTTACGCATACGGGCGCGAAAAGCCGTTTTTGTCCCGAGGATCGAAACTTATGCTCCGGAGAAGAACTGGTGTGTATAATATTTTTTTAAACGGTGGAATTAATAATAACTAAGTTAAGATTCATACAGCATTTTATCATAACATTATTTTTACCTCTTTTTAATATCAGACCTCTTTTACAGCTCATTTCAGGAATCGGTCACTTTTGGACCCCAAATCAGGGAGCAAAAAAACTATTATACTACGTATCAGGGTTTTAAAAAATAATTAATGACAGTTTTAATTGTCTAAAAACTAAATAGTTATGCACAGTGTATTGGGATACATATTTGATCACACCAAATTAAAAATGAATGAAAAAATAAATGTGAAATGGAATGATTTATGTATAATTACCTTCAAGTACTTCAGGGTATTCCGGGTCATCCTCGTTTTCTTCTATTTCAATATTAGGCATGTTATTACAACTGCTCTCGCAGTTTAGACACATATTAGAGCAGCTGAGGCCTGCTTTTTTACATCCACAGTTTTTACGGCATGTCTTCTTGCATTTTCAAGAAATGAGTTTTAGAACGGCTTGAGGTGCTGGTGGCTATAGCGTGGTTATTGGCTCTAGACCATCTTTGGTGGTTTTCCAACCCCATTGTTCAGGATTTTTTTCATTCCCAAGCCATTACTGAACTTGAAAATACACCCTTAAAGAATGTTGTTTAGCTGCAGCCTCCGTAGGAGGTAGGGACGCCAAATGGGTTGATGGCTTATATGCAGACTTAAGGTAGCATAGATACCTCAATTTGTTTAATGACGTGGTTTCCTTGTCAGATAATTTGTACAAGGAAGTCAAAAAACGATTGCCAGCATCAGTAATTGCATCAGCATCTGCCATATGGTCTTTAAAAATTTCAATGGCTTTAATTAATGCCGGGTTTCTTTTGAGAGTCTGAAGAAACCTCATTTTTCCTACTTTGAAAAAGGCTGAAGTAGTATCACAACCACTCATGGCATGTAAAAATAATATGTTGTCAGCAACCGATTGTTCAAGTTTGCAGTCAGGAGAAAAAATGAGTGGTGAAACTGTCCCTTTCCCTGGCTTTAAAAAATATACATTTGAATGTATGCCCCTACAGAGACCAATCATGATCACCAGCAAATCTACGTCTTCACCCACGATAACTACAGAGTTATGTTGTTGCGCAAGGTCCCTTGCTGTGGTGATAATCAGCGTATCCGCATCTTCTCGTGCCTGTTTTGTGTGAATGTCAGCTGCTGCAAATTTATCTTTCAACATTAAAATCAAACGCTCTTTGTTTTTTATATTGCCTAGGAATTTATCTTGTGGTACTGTAGGCACCATTGTTTCATCGAACATCAAATCTACTGAAGTTTGTTTGCGTGATCTTCTTGCTCGCTCAATACATTTAGTACCTCTGCAACTTTCTTCAGGGGTAACCATCGAATACAACTACAGCACTATCCTTGTATTTGTACTTAAAAAATGACACATACCTTTCACAAATTGAGGAAAATGATTGACCCCTGTTCCACACAACTTTATGCAGTAAATATCCTCCATCTTATCAGCACTTTAATATTTCCTTTTTTGGACAGCATTATAAACAGTTCTTTTAAAAGCATATTGGTTTTAAAAAAATCTATATTTCAGTAAATATCTTTTTAAAATGGCGAAAATCTGTTGCATATTTGCCTGCAAGGAAACTGCCATTTCAGAAATTTCTAGAATGCGGGGGGGGGAGGAAAAACATACACATATTTAAATGTTAAGTTTTGAATTAAAAATATTGTTTGTGTGTCTGAAGAGGATTCATTATTATATTTATGTAATTGTTCAATGGATTTTTTTAAAGTGTTTATTGCTATTTTCCAAAAATTACTGTTTTTCGACGATTTTAGATAGTTTTATCTCCTGTACCAAATTTTACCCCCTTTTTCAAAATTTTATATTCTCTTAGAGTACTAGCTCTCCGGAGGAGGAGCATCTTTGACTCTTGAGAGGAGGTGGAGATACTCCACTGCTCAAAACTTCCACTGGTGCCAGATCCACACTTTTCCCCTACCTTAAATGCATAAAATATAGTCAATAATATAATCTTTAGTATCACTGATGGTTAATATTTGCGTTAAATGGTTTGTTTCCATGTTACATCGACATACAATGCCGTAATTCCCGTTTTTTTACAGTTTTTGTTCTTAATAGCCATTTTTGAGGCACTCTCACGGCTAAACCATTGATCATATGAAAAAACTTTCAGTACATAAAATGTAGGAAATTTTATTCTCTTTAACTCATATATTTCTGACTTTCACGCAAAATGCACAATTTTGGAGTTATTTTGAAAAAAAAAACGAAAAAAGTCCGTGTTTTTACAGGTTTTTTGTAAAAAAAAAACAAATTTGCCGAACGAAATTTTGTTGGAAAACTTCAGATTCGTATTCAGCACCCCCAAAAACATAAAATAAGCCACTAAAAACAATTACACCAGAATTTTCCACCTCAAACTACAATTTGACTGGGCTATAGGAATAATTTCTTAGACAGAGAAAAAACAGAATGTCACAATTTTTCATAGTTGATTAACAGAAATTACCACAATTTTTTAATATCTCTGTTTGCTTTGTTTTGTTTTTCGTATATTATTTACCGAATATAAAATCAAATTTTCAAATTATCTAATTTTCTCAAATTTTCTCAGCGAATTAACAAATTTATCAAATTTTCTCATTAAAAGTTGTTTCTGCTTCATTCGATATTTTTATATGGCACAGCAAAGTTGTACTATATGTTCTTTATGAATAGTAAGAAGCATATTTATTTTGTTGATTTAAACGAGATTAAGTGCTCTGTGAAGAGTATAAATACCTTGAATATTATGTACAGTCTTTTATTAGGAATAATAGCATTTAATTGCACAAATGTTATAGATTATTTTTCTCAACATTCTAAAAACCAGACAATGCAGTTTTGATTCAATTACAGACATTTAAACTCAAACTTCAATGCCTTTGTGTACGCACCTACTAAATTAACTTACTCATTACTACATTCATTAGTTTTAAAAAAAGAACGCATTTTTTAAAATTAATTCAATCTAGGCTAGTAAACAATGCAAACAAATTATGCGTTCAAAAAAAATCAAATCATGTTAACAAATCATATGTTCGAATTTATTTTCCTTTAAGAATTTCCAATACAATAAATTCTAAAAGTAGATACGACTTTGTTGCAAACCACTGTTTCAGATATTGATTTCTGCACTTGTCTATTTTTTCCTATATAATTGTACGTTTTGCGATGATAATTCAAAATTCCTTCAATGAAATTGTTTTTTTAATACCTTTGTGGAGTACCAGAAATTAGATGTGTAGTTTTTTTATCGTATTAAAATGTATGCAAAATGTTGTTTTTTTATATATATCTATATTTCATAAAATAATATTTTATTAAGTAAAAAGGTAATTTTCGCTTTATTAACACCTTTCAACATAGTTCAAATGTGTTTGTTAATTCTTTTTATCTAGTCGCCTGTTTGCCCACGCTCTAACTATCGTAATTATATTTGGATTGACAAGTAATTGATATGTATTTTTCAAGTTTATTATGAGTGTTCGCTATTGAAAATGTAGTGCATAGAATTTACAATTCCTTCACGGGTACATGAAATATTACCTTTACATCATAGTATTGGTTGAAAATTGCTTGTAGTGTATTTAAATAATGCTAGATCTCTTCAAAAATATTGGAACTGATATACATTACTGAGGTGACGTGCTTTTCATACAATATGGAGTGCGTAGCATTTATCATTCATTTACAAGGACCCACAAAAGAGTTCAGTTATAGTACTCTATCTGAGCGGTAATTTTTAGAAGTGGGTTTTCAGACGTGGTATGCGCTTGCAAGATTAATCCAAGCTAAATTTTAGTATATTATGTGGTCTGTACAAATTCCATAGGTGATGTGCAGGGCTGTACATAAGAATACGTAGAGGAAAAGGTCTAAAAATGGGCTAGAGTCCAAATTCGGGCTACTTCCTGAGAGTGGGGGAAGGGAGCTGTGCACGGTCGTGGGAATGCCGCCTAGCGAAACAGCAAGAAATAGACGAAGAGTGGTGAAGAATTTAATTTCTCCCTTCCTTAGCTTTTCAGTAAAACAAGTAACTTCCATCTCTTCTCAAAATAGATATCCAGAGTTTAATATAGAGCACATGTTTCGACGGATTTGTTTGTTTTATAATGGTTGCTCAGATCATCAACTTTGTGTACTGGCTGTTCTAAAGACGGGCTAAGATATATGGTCTTTAAACAGGCTAGCCCGATTCAACGACTAACCCCTCAAGCTTTAATACTCCAAATTGTCAGTCCTAACGATATAGCTCCGATCCCACCATTGCAAAGACAATGAAAAATTGTGGTCGCAAGAGTGCTCAAGACTTGCATCGTAACTGGATCTCTC
Organism: Maratus michaelseni; assembly: GCA_963931845.1. Lineage (NCBI taxonomy): Eukaryota > Metazoa > Arthropoda > Arachnida > Araneae > Salticidae > Maratus > Maratus michaelseni. The sequence continues at coordinate 248,998,021 of OZ007596.1, read as the reverse complement.
TTCTTAGAAGAAATGAAGAAGGGTGTACAGCATACAGTCTTGAACAACATTCGGAATATTGTGAACGTGGAATCAGGTAACCAAGAAAGAAAAGGAATATAAAAGCACTAACCAAACTAAAATAGTCGTTGGGGGCCACCGTAATACTTACCCATCATGGATATGCATAATGTAAAATATTAAAATAAAAAATGTGTAAACTACTTATAAAATGCATTGCAATTCGAATAAAATCGTGGCTTCATGACTCCTAAACTTTAAAGGCTCGATTACTGAATTGCTTGAAAGATGTTTTTCCTTATAACTCCAAAAATAATAATCCTATTAACTAGCGGTTTATTGCATCTGATTAAGCGTCAAATTTCCAAGTAAAATATATCTTTGAAGTGAAATTTGGATGAAATACAGGGTCAGGAAAAATCGAAGAGTGTGGAAAATAGGATTCCAAATATCTCGGCAACTCATTATCCGATCGACTTCACGCTTTATGCAAAATTTATGATTTTTTATTGTCATTTATATTCATTTCTTTAAATAAACAATTTCGAAAATTTTTATATACCTTTTATCAGAATGAATATTTTGAGAGTCCGGAAAAAATAGTTCAGGTTAATCGAGGTTATTGAAATGAAATAGGCTTCTTCCCATTATTACATACTAAGTACATACCAAATTGCAAGTCTCTATCTCAATTTTTTCGAGAGATAGAGTGTTTACAGACACACAGACACACAGACACACAGGCGGACGGCAATTTTTTTTTTTTCTAAAAATATGTTTTTCGGAATCTCCAGTGTCTGAAACGTGTAAATCCGTCAAAAAAAGTTTTTCGATTTTCAAATCGATTACAAGACTTACCCTATACTACGTATGATGGGTAAGTAAAATCCAAGGAGGATAGCTCAGTGAAAGATGTCGAACTCGGAAGAAGACCACAGTGAACCCCTCCCCCCCCCCCCCCCCTATGGCTCACTATTGACGACGACAGTGACGATGAAGAGTATGCGGTTTCTCTTGGGGATAAACCTGGTGAGGACAAGGCAGCATGCATTTTCAGAGATAGTCTTTTTTAGGTTATATCAAAGGGTAAGTTTGGATTCAGTGCCATTAGGGTGGAGGTTCGGCACATTCAGAATGTGCTGCAATGGGAAAAGAGGTGTACATCTGTGAGTTCTCCAAGTACAAAAGGAAGAAAATGTTCTTTTTTTACACAAAGTTTTAAGACAGTAGTTTAATAAGTTTTCGAATCAAATTTTGTGTTTTGATTTATTACGGGATAAATTAGTAAGTAGCCCATATTTGTATCACTACTTGCAAAAGAGTCATTTTCATTTTTTGGAATAAAATGGTTTTTAAAAACTAAGATCGGTTATTAGCATTTTGAAACCTGAAGTTCCCTTCAGGTTATTCCCTCCTGAAATGTTTTAAATAGTAAGTGACACCAAAGTTATCCAATTTGAATAAGCAATTAATTGTTAGTTACCGCAATGAAAGTGGTAGCTTGTTTGTAAATATTTTCCTCTAAGCATCATCGTATATGGGTATGGACTGCTTTAATTGTGTTTTTAACTCTGTTATGCTTTTCCCAGATAAAACCTTACTTCAGTGTACTAGAACATGTTTACAGAATATAAATAAATTGTTATAGAAATTTCCTCAAAAGAATTTGGTACATTGCTCTTTAAGGATTGTAGTAGCTGGTGATGCGTGTTTAGTTATGTTTAGCTTTTATAGCTGAACTATTGTTTTATATACTGTGTAGTATTCATTAAAATATATAGCCCTAATATAGGGCTTCTCAAAATAATTCGAATATATTACCTACTGTAGTTGGTAAGTGTTAAGAGAAAAATGCACGGTTCAGTGACTGCTAGTAGTTGTTAGTTTTGTTCTCAATATTTTTTTTTTTTTTTATCATTCCAGCTTACTCCATCATAATCCTTTTGCATATACAAGTTGATTTTAAAAGTTAAGTCATTTAATGTACTAAAAGATTTCTCTGGGTTTGGTTAATTAAACAACTTTAATTTAATAAAGTTTAAAAATGAATAAATGAAATGTTTAGATTGTAAGTTACAAAGAAAATTGCGCTGTGTGAATTTTACGTAGAAACCAATTAAGAGAGAGAAAAATCTCTCTCCAAAATCCTCTTTGAGAAAAATCAATTCTTGTCCCATGCTGAGTTGCAAAGATTAAAACTAAAAGAAATACACAATTACTGCAAAAGAAAAAAGTAAAGTCATCTGAATAAATTTCATTCACGTTTATTTACAATCTATTCACAAATAAAAAAAATAATAAAAAAAGGGGGGGAACAACATTTATTTGACTGATTGTTAGAATAATAGCTAAAAATTATTATATTTTACCTTCTTATCAACATTAATTCAATTTTAGCTTTGCAAATGAAATTGCAATTTACTTAACATTTACACAATATTTTACTCATTTTATAATTAATAATATATTAAATCTTCCTCAAAAGATTCAAGCTCAACTACCAGGAGTCCCTAATATATATTTATAGATTTATCAAGGGAATGCATAGAATAATATTGGATGCTTAACTCTGTTTTCTAATAGCAACATGTTTGTAGGTTCTCGCTTATCATGTCCCAGAGTTAGAAGTGTTTATCATCCTTTAGAAATGGCAGGTGCTTTATGCTCTTGTCAATTCACCATCACAACACACTATTTTTAAAAATAATATTATGACATATTTCAATATCCTTTAATAAGAAAATCAATGGTTTTCTTAAAACAAAATATGCTCTATCGAATCTCATATCCGAGAGAAATGGAGATCCGCCATGAACTTGAGTGGAACAGACCTGGCGTGTCAATAACTGGTAGTTTCACCCTAATTAAAACTATTGTTATTAAATCTTTTATAGTTGTGTGTTTTTAAACAAACTTTATATACAAAATATTGTATGTTTAGCTCTCAAAGCGGAATATGACTGCCAAAGGTATAAAATCTCAGATATTTTTTACAACATTTAATTATTTGTTTCGTCAAGAAGAACCATTGAACCCAAATTATGTGATTTTCCTATAATCTTAAGAAGTAATGCGATGAAATCATTCATGATTATTTTATCTATAGTAGTTTTAACTAAACTACATAGAAAATACCCCCAAATTCGCAAATATGATATTTTATATGTATACCAGCTGACCCACCGGTCGTAGCCACAGCCCGAGATAGTAACCTCAAATATACCTAAAGAAGCTGTTGAATTCAGGCATTTATTTCTAGGCGGGATTTAGTATTGGGTCCCCACTGCCTTCAGCAATGTACACTCTCGAAATTGTATGTTATTATATTTTAAACGAAAATCTATCCAAACGGCTTACAGTTGAGGGACCCATTGTTTCCAACCGCGTGTACCGGGAGTGGTACTCACACTCCGGCCTGTTTTTAAAAAGGATCCTCGAATTTTTGTGACTTTATATTTTTAAACAAAATTCTTTTCCAACAAACATAATTTTGGGGTAAGGGAGCACTGACTTAGGTCGCGTAAACCGTCGAATTCGTATGATTATAAATTTTTAAGTGATAATCTTTCCAAACGAACTTAGAGTTTGGGTCTCCAATTTGTATGATTTTATATTTATTAAACATAAATCTTATCAAACGAAGTAAAGGGTCCCGTTACAGTGATTGTCGATTTAATTTCTGACATTTAGATAGGATGATGTATGTATGAGAGTCCAATAGTTCATGAGAATTTTTAAATAAAATATATTAATTTTAAAATAAACAAGTGGGTAAGTGTGATCGAAGATCGCTTAAAGGGTTTCGTTTAATTATCCTTTCTTTGATAAATCCAAATAAATTTCATTTAGCAACCAAAAAAAAAAAAAAAAGTCATGTTTTTTAAAAAGTAAAAATTTACCAGTCTATTTTTCTTGTTTTTTCGAATATCTAAACCAGCCCGATTGTGGGCGAAGCCCGCTATTATATTCTGTCATAATAATATCTGTCATGTGGCCTAAATGCGATATTAAAAAAAATAATTTTAAAATTAACACGTTGTACACCTTTAAAATGTTAAAATATGCAAATATTTCCGTAATCGGATTTTTATCATGATTCAATACGTTCCTCAAACTCATATAGTACTTACTACATTAAAGACGTGAGTATAAAACGTCACAAATTTACTGAATGGTGTATACAAACGTTTTGTATACACCATTCAGTAAATTTGTGACGTTTTATACTCACGTCTTTAATTTAGTAATGTTTCATGGTGTAATCGTCCAGCATTTATATCATATATTTACTATTCTCTATTACTCATATTGATACTCGCTTTGTATTATTCTGAAACATTTGAAAAATCCATTAAAATTCCGATATGACGTCAGAATTTCTTTTTCATTCTCTAACAATATAATAAATTATAACACCTTGTAATAATATATTACTTTTAAATGCTAAAGGTGTAAAATTAACAACATAATATAAAATAAAATAACTTTTATTAGTTGTTTTACATGTTTCGACTCTTTCCGAGTCAATTTCAAAAACAAAATGAGAATATTCTAAAGCTGCACGGGCTTTGAAGTTATTATTATCATGTTTTTTTTTCATGTTCATAATAGATAACGTGCGTAATTAAAAAAAAAAAATAATACATGAAAATAATAACTTCAAAGCCCGTGCAGCTTTAGAATATTCTCATTTTGTTTTTGAAAATGACTCGGAAAGAGTTGAAACATGTAAAACAACTTATAAAAGTTATTTTAATTTATATCATGTTGTTAATTTTACACCTTTAGCATTTAAAAGTAATATATTTAATTCTCTAATGACGTGATATTAATCTGCTTTGTGTGCATACATATAGTACTCATACTCCTTGTATTATTGAGAAATCTTTCAGTTTTATTACCACTATGACGTCAATCAATTTTATTTCATATTAATATTTTTTTCAATTGGTGAAACTTTTTATTTCATTTTCATTTTTCACTTGGAAATCGTCTGATAGAAAATTAATTATTGTAGAAAGAATTTCATGGTGGATTTTTAATTTTTGGCATCTGCTATAACGAAAAATGTTTAAATTTAATAGGAAAAGGCTGTTAGAATTTTGGTTTCTTATCTCTATTTATTAAAATAATGCGAATTTTTCAAATTTTAATATTTTGAGCTCTTCATACTTGGTATTCAGATTTATACACAAAGTTTCAACTCTGTAAGTTACATAGTTTTTAAGAATGGCTCTGTGATGGACAGACAACGGAGCGGGAGTAATAGGGTTTCGTGAGATGAACGAAACCCTAAAAAACGAACCCAATTTCTCAGACTTAAAGAACGCGAAATGATATCTTCTAGTCTTGACAATAAGTGTCGAAAGCACAATTGTCTGAAAATGCGAAATGATATCTAGGAAGGTATTAAAAAAGTCCCTCTGGTGAATTCATGAAACTCTACGTCCAGAAAATATATTTTAAATTGCAAATATTACAATTTTTGACCAAATCTGTGATTAAAAGCGGAAAGGTATCCTGGATGAGTGGGTGTTATTTAAATTTATTATAATTATTATTATTATTATTATTATTATTATTATTTACGAGATTTTTATTAAGACAGAATGGCATTTTAAGTCTGCAGATAAAAACGGAAAAGATGAAAACAAACATAAAATCAACCTCCAAAGATTTTTTTTCTGAAATGGTACGTATAAATATTTTTTTTCACTAAGAATACCCTTAAAACCGAAAAAGTTCAGTAAATAAGTGGGTTATTTTTTGTTTTGTTTTTACTTTCGAGAAAAGGAAACGACAATTTCAAAATGAACTTTATTTTCTCTGCGGGGGACTCAAAAATTACGATTTCAAAATTCATCAAAAACGAAAATTTAACCCTTCTTTTTATCGAAGAACCGAGTTAAGCCAAAGCCATCTTGCCGGGAGAGTATTTTCACCGCTAGGAAAATGAAGGAATGGTTGAAATGTATAACTACATGCAGTTCATTTGTAAAAAACGACACCCTTATTTTCCCTCATTTACTGTCTTTGATTTCATAAATAAAAATCATGTTGTCTCTCAGTATTTAAAAGCTTTTGTTATTATAAAAGAAAACTACCAATAAATATAAATTTACTTGTCTGCCCCAACGTATATCAAATAAACTTTCCAAAACTTGTTCACAATAGATAAATGCAAATTTCAAAACAGAAATAATAATGACAATAACAAAGGATGTGAATTTTTTCACTTTGCTACACAGCATACAAACAACTTAGTGAGGATCTAACCTTGATACCTTGGTATAGCGCACCAAGTGCTTTACCATTTCCGCCACCAGCACGACATCCAATCTGGCATTTTCACTCTTAGGCAGGCCGCACACTGACAAGACAGAGCGACGTGTAGCGCAAGACACGAGACAAATTCTGATATTCAAACCGGTTTTTCTTTGTTAAAAGGGTGAAAATGTCTCATTACTTGCGCTACATGTCACTCTGTCTCGTCAGTATGCGGCCTGCCTTATACGTAGGCAAGGCCGCAAGCATGCAGCGCAAGATGAAAAGTCATACATCAGCACACGATTTCAGTGGCATACATAAGACGAACAAGTCCCCAACATGGGAACTTGTTTCTATGCACTTCCTTTTTTAATTATATAACTGCTCCATCTTCTGATGTAACTTTATCAGCAATAATGAGTATATTTTAAAATGTTTGATGCAAACTACAGTACCGTTACTTGGAGTAAATCGGGATGTTTTTAATCCATTTACCTTTCAATAATTCATCCTTTGGAAATCTAAATGATGTTGTGTGACTTTTACAAAGTTTGTTAGAAGTACACTTCAGTATGCAGCAGTATCGCGACATTTTTTTAAATATGGAAGTACACATTCTCTCTCTTTTTAACGAAAGTTTTACAAATGAGGTTTTCTGTTTTAAATATTTTAATTTAAATCATCACTTTTACATCGTCTAAATACAATTTGTGACATAATTAGCATGTAACGAAAAAAGCACGAATTTCTGCTCACGCAATAACACTACTTATCCACAAGCTAAATTTCACTCAGGAGAAAAATCGGAGCGGATGCTGTTAGTCAGTGAACTGCGTAATTCCCCTCGCTAATGTTAAACCTACGGGCGAAGGATGTCTTCGTATATTTAAAATATCTCCTCAGGAAATTAATATTTGGATTTCTTTTTCCTCTGTTTAAAGGATGTCTCTTTTTATTTTCTTAGATTTCAAAGTATTTCAAACATATATACACAATTCATAATTTTATGTGTTAAAATCGTAGTGAAATTTAGTAAGATTTTTACACTTCACATAAAACTAAGTGTATACTTTAGAAATATTTTGACAACGAGACCTCCTTTAAGAAGAAAAAAAATAAGTTAAAAACGCTAATTTCCCGAGGAGATATTTTTAATATACGAATGCATCCTATGGTAATAGACTTAACGTTAGCAAGGAGAATTTGGGAGTTCACTGACTAACAGCCACAGATTTCGAGTCACTTGCTCGTTTCCTCCTTTGAAAACGTGACGTAAGTGCCAGAGTGACCATCTGGCATACACAGTCCGGTATATTGAGATAGCCTGGATAAGCCCAGACAGTCGCAGGCACAATCGGCGGAATGATAGAAGTTATCCATTTTGCGATGTCCATTAAGGTTTTTAATAATAACTTGACTAACTATCCAAAAAATAAAATAAGAGCCTCAGGTGAATTCAGACAATTCTTCGTCTATCCTTATCCAAATTTGTTTATCTCTACGTCCACTACATTTCCCTAACCATCGCCAAAATCCAGACAGACAGACATAGACACACACACACACACGTCTATCTTTTATGCATATAGATTAATAAGAATTATTGTGGTATCCATTCACAAGTTACACCGATAATACCGATAATATATAGGGAACGGTTTTGAAGTTTAAAAAAAATAATAATCAACGCGGTATGAAAAAGAAATTGGAACTTTACATACGTTTTTGGACTATAAAACATAGACGAACTCTCTTTTTCCTGTTTAAAAAAATCTACACCACTTTACAAATTATAATATAAGAGCACTTGAATTTTATCTGAAAAAAAGACGCATGTGCGATGTGTTTTATTTCACTAAATTTTAAAATGCACACACTTTTATTTTTATTGAATTTAAATTTATGCCGACTGTATATTTTTATATACAGCGGATGTTACTTTAATTACATTAAGCAACAATTGCAAAAGAAACAAAATTCAATCACGTATTATTGAAAACGTGACATGCTTGCATTTCATAATAAATATAACATTAAGATAAAATATACTACAAGAGCACTTATTGAAAATTTATTTGAGAATTATTAGGTATTCCTGAAAAAAAATGATAACAATGTGAAAAAAGACAAAAATTTTTAAACAAAGAACAACCATTTATGGGAAACTTAATATTGAAAGAAAAACAAAAAGTAAGAAGTCTATATATAAAGAAAAATATACAATTGTTTTTGTTAATATTAATAGATTCCATGAAATTATTATAACAACAAAGCTTCATTTTTAATTACTGTTCCTTCCATAAAAATCTCATTAAAGATTTTCTTCTCATTTTAGAAAGAAATAAAAGGTTATAAGCGCAATACATTATCTAACTGAAATTTTAAAAAATCGTAGCAATTATATATTTCTCAGATTTTGTATCTCAGTATGAAAGGATACGCTTGGATATAATAAAAAATATATAACTTAAAATATTAAAAAAAAATTACAAAATTATCCTGCGAAGGGAAAACTACATATAGAAAAACATCATAAGAATCAATATCTAGTTATAGTTCACAAAGTATGTTGCTGACTCAAACATTTTTCCAGATAAAGTTGATAAAAGGACTTCGAAGTTTTTAATCCTTATTATTTTAAACTTGTATGTTTCTCATATCGCGACTATTCGAAGCAGAATTAATTAACTAAGATGTATGAAGTATCGCTATTTATACTAAATAGGAATTTATATCAAGAAAAATTAAAAACATATATTTATAAAATATTGTTTTTAAGGACTTGGTACCTTTCTTATCTTGAAAATTGACGCAGTTATCGATTTTTTACGTCTTCCTAAACATACACTTTGGCACCACTAATATATTTGAGTGAAAATTTGAGCCAATCTGGCAATAATATGTTTAGTAAGAACAATTTTTATCATTTTACCAGCCCTTTAAATTTGTACACTATATATACTATAATTAGAATGAAATGGTCACCAATACAACTGTAATATGTATACTTTAGAGATATATAAGCAGCAAAGATATTCAGTTAATATAAGAAAGATGAAACAGTTTTTAATGATTTTTCTAAGCATAAAATCTTTAAATTGATTTTTCACAGCTTGCACTTTTAGGTAGCTTTCATTACAAAAAGCTATCTTTTGCAGCCGTTCGGAGGGAAAAAAAATGCTATATTTTCACCGATCACGAGCCCCAGACACCCAAACCACCCTCCGTTCAAATGTTTATATATATATATATATATATATATATATATATATATATATATATATATATATATATATATATATATACGAGGGGCAGTCGGAAAATAAGTTTCCCCTGGCGACTGTGGACAAACGTGTGTAGGAAAGACAAAAAATGTAATGAGACATTAAAGATAAAACATAACTTTATTTTTTCACATAAGTACCAAGTACATTATGACATTTGTCATACCGATTTATAAGCTTCAAAAAGCCCTCCAGGAAAAAATCAGGGCTTTGCATACGGACAAAGCGTTGCACGGCTATGGGCGAAAGACGACACAGCAGGTGAACGCGAACGTGCAAGACTGCGTACACCATTGGGTAGTCGACCACGATCAAGCAGATGGCGCTGTTGCAGTCAACAGCACCATCTGCCCACCATGACCATCACAGGCTGAAAGGACTTTTTTGAAAAGATGCTGTATTTAAAATGATAAAAATTGAACAATTATATTTCAAATGGCTTGATTATTTTTATATATTGAGTATGATTTACTTAATACAATTAAGGATAGATTTTGCAATGTGATGAAAAGAGAAAATTGAATGACAATAAAAATATAAGAGAATTCGCGTTTTTTTTTTCAACATTTTCCTATAGATATATAGGCCAAAATCTCATAAAATTGATTTCTCTGACCCCAGTATATCTCTCGGCATTTCTTTGCAATATAAGTTCTATTTTCATGTTACAATGTTTCTCTGTGATTGTCCAACAATATTATGTTGCTTCTACTGTAAAAATATCTTTTTTAACACTTTCCAACCTAGTTGAAAAGTGTTTATGACTTCGGTTTGTCTGGCCGTCTTTCCGTGCTCTAACTCCCGTAAATATGCTCGGATTGCTCTGCAATTTCTATATGTTATTGTCGTTATCTATAGCATGTTCCCTATTTCAACGGAAGAATTCCGTTACATTGCGGTCTATGGGGAAAAATCATTTGCGGTTTATTTAAATAATGTTTCACTATTTTAAACGCATTGAAATTTATATATATCACTAAGGTGCATTACAAGAAGCTTAAAATATGAGTTGATAATATAAAATAAAAGTTGAAAATATGAAGAATTTAAATTTCGATAATTTATATATAAAAAAAATCCTTACACTTTAATACAAACTCAGATGATATTTGTATGCATGCACGCATATGCTGGTGTATAAAATTGAAGTTACAAATGAGAAATATGTGATATCTCAAAAATGAATCGTTTTGATATAGGTTAAACAGATGCTACCTCCCTCCCATGTTATGAGACAGTACGGTATAAAACAGTATAACAAACATAAGTATAATTGATTAACACTAAATATACCACGGTGGAGTCATTAATGTTGTTGTCAAAATTCTACGAGTGTTTATAACCATTTAATAGGCTATTTCTGGGATTTAATAAGGTGAAGAATTTCAAATTAGAGTGGCAAACACGTGTAGACGTTTGCAGCTATTCGCACAATCTACGACACGGGTCAACCAGTAGTTTTGGTGATAAATATAAAGATTAGAATGTAAACGGCTCAATCCTGAGAATAATATATCCAAAAATTACCAGCAATTATAAACTGCGACATGTCTGTAAAGCTTTACATGCATCACAGTGGTCTTTTATACTGTAAATAGTATTATTCATCAATGCTTGTGGCAACAGCAATTGTTCTACCAAATGCAAGAATTTTAAATCCTGGAGACTCCTCAAAAAGGCTAAACGAACTTGAAAGATTCTGTCTAGCAGTGTTGTCAGTTTAGCAAATTTTTTTATTCAGAAATCTACAGCTTTTCCAAATGGTAATATTCGTCTTATTTAATGACAGATTAAATAAGGAGAGTATTATTATTCGAAAATGGTGGTGTAGTTTTGAATCTAATACACTTGCAACACTACTGCTTAGAGTTCCCAAAAAGGCTTGTTAAGATTTATCAGAGTGTTTAGGAAGTATAATTGAAATCCATTATCTCACGTGGCAATCGTCTGTTCTTAAAACGATTGGTTTGTTAGTGTTTGTTCTATGGATTATCTGTCCGAAGGACATAGACCGAGGGGGTATTGCCCTCCTTGGAGGTCTTTTTAAGGGAACCTTGCGCGAATTTACGTAAAATTGGAAGAAAACCACACAAAATTCTGAACGGTTAGGTCGATATATGTTCAAAACCAGCACTTTCTGTCTTGTTGCGTATCGAAGCGCGACCAATGAAAACCACGGTCGGTTTATGACTTTTAAAACGTCACACTGAGTGGACCATCTTTACACGGCGATTGGCACAAAACGATGATTGCGCCGCTTTGTACCAATCACCGTTAGGGCCACTAGAGATACGAGCCGAAGCATCCGCCATTGATGTGCCTTTGGGTTTGCCACATGTACCCAGCGCCCAATAGCTTCTATGTAAACTCAGAGCAACGGTGCTACATTTTGACAGTTTTTTTTTTATTAATTACACGTTATAATTAGTTACGAAGTTTATGATGGGAGGTTGCTTAGCGACGAATTGTTCACACTATTTTAGAAAAGGACACAGAAAGTTCAAATTTCCCGAAGAAAACACAAAAAGAACAAAGTGGAACAAATTGTCGTCGAGATAAATGGCGGGATTTATTAAAGCGCCAAATTTAAAAGTCTGTTCAAACGTGTAAAAATGATTGATGATTATGATTCTTTTTAAATTTAATTATTTATTTATGTTTATAATATTTGCATAAGTGTATAACTATGCATAAGAGACAACGATTATTTATACTCTTTTAATTTTTTTCAAACTTTTGAGAGTTATTAGTCAATATTTGTGAGATTTTGAATTATTTATTTTCTTATTAATCTCATTAATTATTTATTTATTGTCACTACAAAGTCCCAAATAGAGAAAAAAAAATCTGAACTTCATCTATTGGAGAGAAACAGATTTTTCTTACTTTTGTTTGCGTAGGGGGAGGGGGAGGGGGGTTAGATAACTTGCTATTAAATATGTAGGACATATATTATTTAAATTACAGTTTTAAATATCAAACTGTTTAATGAGTCGAAAGGGAAAATCTGGAAGCCGAATTTTATGAGAATTGTTTTTATTTAAGTGATGCTTATTTAACTTTAAATCTTTCTGCACCTTTTTAATTCTCTAAAAAATTCATAAATAGGTTAAACAATATATATTATTATTATTACTATTATTTTACAGATTTAGAAATTTATAATAATACAGAATATTGCTTTTTTTATATTTAAAATATTTTAGGGGGTTTCATAAATTAATCAATTATTAATATAAACAGCGAGTTAATGTATAAAGGAGAGATATAAATGGCAAATTTCAGTTAACAGCGGGGGGGGGGGAGAAAGAGGTTGATTAGTTATTTATCGACTCAGAAAGAAAAATTACAGTTTTGAAGACTAAGTTTTGCATAGTAGGAAAGACTGGGGGAGAAGTAATTTCAGGTGGTGGGAAGATGTTAAATGATTATTTAATGTTATTGTTACAATAACGTAATAAATAGAGCACAAAAAGTTTTAAAAATTAAAAACGTTTGAAGATTTTAATTTTGTGAGTAGGGGGTGCCAAATGAAGAGAGAAGCAGAATTTTATGGGTGTGTGTGTGTGGGGGGGGGTAGTAAGTTCATTAGATGACTTATTAATTATAGTTACTAAAGATTTAAAATTATACAGAAAAAAAATAATTAAACTGTTTAAAGATTTAATTTTTTGTGTGCTAGGAATAAGAGGGTTGGCTAAAGGGGAAGCGGCCATATCAGATGGAGGGAGGGTTGGGTTGGGTTGGGTGGATTTATGTCGACCAATTATCAACACGCGGGATATAGGCCCTGGGGGGGTGCCTTCCCTGGGGGTCTTTTTAAGGGATCCTAACCCGTATTTACGAGAAGGTTCGAAGAAAACCACGGAAAACTCCGAACGGTTACAGATGGAGGAAGGAATTTAGGTGATTAATTGCTTATTATTACAATAAAAGGACAAATAGCAGAAAAAAATACTTTTAAATATTTTAAACTTTACAAACAGGGAGGGGCAAAGGGGAAGAAGCAGATATTTTTTAAAGGGGGGGGGATAATTAGATGACTTGAAATTTATTTACTTTACTAAACATTTTCACATAGAACAAAAAAAGTAAGATATTTAAAGATTTTAAATTTTGTGTGCTTGGTATCGGGGGGCGGGGAAGGGGAGGGAAAACGTGAATTTTGGTGGAGAGGAAGGAAAATATTATATGATCGGTTATTTATTTATTGTTTTAATAAAGTGACAGATAGAGCAAAAACAAAGTTTTAAAAAATTACAGTTTTAAAAATTTTAAACTGTACTGGGTTTTGTGAGAAGGGGGGAGGGGGTAGAGAGGGAAGCAAAATTTTGGGATAGAGGAATATAGATTAAATTTTCACGAAATTTGTATGATTACAATAAAATAATAAATAGAGTTGAAAAGTTAAAAAAATTAAGGAATTTTAAGAATTTTTATATTTTGGGTACTGTTTGACCAGGGGGGAAGCAAAAGGGGGCGAAGGAAATTTCGAAAAGAGAGGGATTTAGCTGATTATTTTTTTATCGGAAATTCACTGAAATGCAGAAGAGTTTCACATTTGATTAAGAAATAAGAGTTTAAAATTAAGGACTGTTTGCAGATTTTTCATAAAAATAAGGACTTTTAAGGACGAAAAAATATTTTTGAAAAATGTAAAGATTTTCAAGAACAGTACGATCTTTATAATGGGAAAACTTTTCTTCTTGTGCATACTTGCATGATGCATCGACTTAGTTCAAATAATATATGATAAACAAATTTCTTCAAATCGCCAATAAGGCGCTAAAGTCGCCAAGAAGCAAGGGTGTACCCAAAGTGTACCTAGATATGGCGGTGATGCTCCGGCCCGTAACTTTAGAGGCTCTAATCTCCGTATAATGATGACCCACTCCGTGGGACGTTTTAAACGTCATGAATCGGCCGTGCATTTTGTTGGTCGCGATCGAAACAGCAGTAGTGAATGAACTGAGCTCTAAGATGAAAATGACGTGCAGCATGTCACCTTTCACCTTTTGACGCGTTTTGCAGACACGTTATGCATTTCTTCTTATTTTTTCTTCATGAATAGGTTTCTTTATCCGTGAATGTAACATCACAATTCAAAGTGGATAATAAATGTAAAATGAATGGTTGAAAATTAAAAAAAAAAAACAAAGATATATTTTTTAAAGATTGATACTATTAAATCTGTCTTGGTGAGTTTTAAATCAATAAACCAATTAAATCAAAGTTTTGAGGCAGATGTGAAACAAACCAACCCTTCATGCATCCACAAAAATCTGTATTTAAATAGTGAATCTATTACAAAACTATTTTGTTCCGTACATTTTCAGAATTTTTTCTTTAAAAAAAATTGGTTAGAAATATATGTATACTTCGATTCTGTAACGAGGATAAAGAGTAAACAGAAATCTGAAATGATACTGATCTTTGTGCTCGTCATTTGTGGGGAATATAGATGAATAATAAAGTCTTATATAGAAACATGCATATTTCAAATAAATTATACAATCGTCTTTAACCCGTGGATTCCACATTTTGGTTCAGCACCCCCGCACCCACAAGTGCAGCGCGATTTGGCCTTCCGTAACTTCAACTACGTATAACTTTGTTCGCAATATCGTGATAATGAAATATAACACATGATTCCTTATACTAAATTTATAGGGTAATAAAACTGTCATAGTTATTTTTATCAAAACTTTTATTTTGTTAATGAAAAACTCAAATTAATAAAATGCTACTTTAAAAAAAGTCGATATTTGAAATTTTGGTTAATACGACTTTGACTAATGCGGAGTTCACGGGTTAAGCCAGGTGAATAAGTAATGCACAAGAAAAAAGCTAAATTTACAACAAGACTGAAAAATCATGCGTCAAGCATAGATTATTTAACACTTTCCAACACTTCCAAAATGATCTTGCAAATCTTTACTGTAAAGTGTAAGATGATATCTAACAAAACAATTTTGAAAACGCATAACATATTCAAAAATCCAATTTCAGGAATTACCAACAATATTCAGAAGCATATATCAACTCTTTTGTGCAGCCCTGTATATGGTCTATAGATTTCTATATATATTAAATCAAATGCTAAATTTTAGTTCAGTTAGGAAACGCGTAGTACAGTTTAAAATTTCCCTTCTGCAATTTCCGACAATAAACAGAACTTTTGTGCTGTCCTGTATACGATCTATACAATTTATACACACCAAGTTATAGACAAAAAATGAGTTAAATTTAAAAACGCGTTCAGCAACTGAAAAAGCATTCCCAGCAATTATTATTAATAAGCAGTGTTTTAATCGAATTATTTTGTGTGTCCCTGTAAATGATCGATAAAAGCTACACACACAATATTCTATAGTAAGAATATTGTAATCCACGTTAGTGATATATATCAATTTCAATATGTTCGAAATAGTGAAACATTATTAAAATAAACTGCAAACGATTTTTCTTCATAGACCGTAATGTAACGGAATTCTTTTGAGTATCCCTGTAAAAGACCTATAAGTGCTATGCACATCGCATTCTTTAATTAATCTCTTGTAGTACACCTCAGTGATATATATTAATTTCAATATGTTTGAAATTGTGTAACATCATTAAAATGAACCGCAAATCATTTTCCCCCATAGACCTCAATGTAACGGGATTCTTTTGAGTGTCCCTGTAATAAAAACTATACGAGCTACACACTTCATTTTCAACACCGAACATGCCACAGTAAGCCTCAATAACATATATTAATTGCTTAACGATCCAAGCTTATTTACGTGAGTTAGAGCACGGATAGACAGACGGCAGACAGACAGACAGACAAATCGAATTCATAAACACTTTTCAACTATGTTGGAAAGTGTTAAAAAGCATATTTCATACATACTAAATATAACGCCAAACTTTTACTTTCGTATTTTCCTCAAAATCTAACGATAATAGATATACGATTCTTTGGTCAAATTTTATGTACTTGGGACGCCTATTTTTGTTCTACACATATTTTGGGGTCTTGATGGAACATATTGTTGTTGATGATGCCCTTTTATATACAAAATATAATTTTTCCTACAAAATATAATTTAGGTAGGAGCTCTACAAAAGATAATACTTTCTTATGTAAAACTTTATAAGCATTTTAATATCTCTATTAGATTGAATATAATTCAATAATTTACTGCATTTAAAAAGATTATTTTTTATTAATAAACAGCTATTAATGGTTATTACGGGAAGATAATATATAAAGATAATAATAAAAGAATTAAAAGATAATATTAACTTATTAATTAAACTTACGATGATATTTACACTTTTATCATGAGTATCAGGAGGTTTGTGTTATCTTTTAGATACAATTTATGAATGTTCATTAGCAGAGCAGTAACATGAATGTTATTTATTATTTCTTATTTTTAAAATAAATAACAGTTATTTGCAATGGCTGAAAATATTTTATAACACCAAATATTTTTAGATGCTTAATTTTAGAACAAAAAAAATATCTATCTTTAGAACAAAAAAAATTAAAACCACAGAGTTGTTTTAAACTATTTTTGACAATGAAAGAAAACAATTTATTTTAAGCTTTAATTATCATTATGGTTTTATGCCCGAAAAAAATTATTTGGAAGCAATAAATATATTGTTATAGCATATAAAAGAACAATGAGAAAACAACTAGTAAAGTGTACTTTACTTTTCAATAAATATAATAAAAATTCAGAAATAAATATTAATAAATGTATTCAGGTTAATTATACTAATTATTTTCGCTTGACAGCTCTTAGGAATTGAATTGGAAATGCATATTGAAGCAAAAAGGCGGAAAACAAAATATTAAAGCAATTTACATTTCAATTGTTAATGTTTTTTTAAAATCATTTTTCATTCATTATTATTTTAAATATGATTAGCTGTTTAACATTAATAGGCCTAAAGTCACAAAGCAACAACAATGCTATGCAACACACAAAAAAAAAAAAAAAAATTACAGCGCTTAAAATGAAAAAAAATATTTACCGCTTTACACTAGTAAAAATTTTGATTCAACATTTATCCATTCAGAGATGTAATGTAATTATATATAGAAGTAACAAAATATCATTTTTCTTTAATTTAAAAAAACCTTCTTTGTGTTTCAACCTTAAAATTTACTTTAAGTTTCGCCAAAACATGGAGTAACTCATTCAACAGGCAATCAGAAGAAATAATCCTTACTGCTTTAGAGAAAGCAGTTTTCCGCCTGCTTTTCCATTGGTTGCAACGCTTTATACACGTAAAGCGTTGTAAGGCTCTAATTCCAATTTAGGCTTGAATATTTATAGTGTATTTAATAGTGTATTACATTCTAAGAGAACGTGTCTCTGATTAACACACATTTGCAAAATAATAGACGTGACGAGTTTGTTTTTTACGTCGCATTAGTAGTTCTTGGTATAACATTTTATCAGTTTCAGTTGCACATAAGCAAGTTTACGTTTAAACTGGAGCACCAATTTTTTGAACAAGGTTTTTTTTATATTATGGTTGAAGCTACTGCAACATCAAAAGTTGATTCAATCCATCATCGAATTTTAACAATTTATTTTTTCCTATATGTCATCAATAAACACATTTGTACGTTATGTCTTTCTATGCTTCCATGAAAAATTACTATAAATAACAAAAGAAAAAATTGCCATTTTTAAGAGTTTTATATACATTTTTGTTCTGACCTAAAACAAATTATTAGCTATACCAAAACTTTGCACAAAACTGAGATTAATAATTACAATTCTGAGTTCCAAACGGGATATTACATCGACCGTTCCTTAATTACAGTACATACGATAGGGTAATGTTTTATAATGCTAAAGACAAGAAATAAATACAGGGTGTCCAGCGAATAAGACCCTGATTTCAAAATTAAATATCTCAAAAGCAAAGATCAATAGAATTATGCGTTAAACGGTTTGTTTATTAGCTAAGCTGTAAAAATGCTATACAGAAGTTCCGAAAATTTAGTTACAAAAACCGTTAACAGATGGCGCTGTACGCCTAAAAACTCGTTCTCTGCAAGCAATTTAAAACAAAAAAAAGTAAAGGCAAGCATTCTTTTCAATCAGAACACAATCTTTTCAAAATGTTCACCGTTCGAAACAATGAGGTGGCGTAAACGAATAATGAAATTTGACATCACATCCTGCAATGTCTCAACGGAAATGAAATCGCCTGCCACACAAATCGATGATTCAAGCTCATCCAGCGTAGTGGGATGGTTTCAGTAGACAGTGTCTTTCAATGCGCCCCACAGAAAGTAGTCACAAGGAGTCGGATCGGGCGAATATGGAGTCCAATCCATTCTTGTGCCAGTAAATTTGGGACAATCCAACGCAATTACTCTATTCTCAAAGTAATCATCAAGAAGGCGAAACACCTTTTTCTGTACGATGTGGTCGAGCCCCATCTTGATTAAACCAATCGATACTTGTTTGATCCTCCAACGCTGGTTGTGTGCTGACAAATTGTACCAAAATTGTAAGGTAACATTCACTAGTGATCGTTTGTCGCATGAAAAAAGGGCCGATAATGCCTCTGGTGCATACCGTAACCCAAGCAGTAACTTTAGGCGAATGCAGTGGTTTCTCTTCACACAAATGAGGATTTTCGGAACCCCAAATTATCCAGCTTTGTTTATTCATGAATCCATTCAAATGGTAATGTGCTTCATCTGTGAACCAGATGCGGCTAACATCAAACCCTTCATTATCAATCATTGTGAGAATCTGGTTCGCAAAGTCAACCCTTTGTCCCAAATGTCTTGTGGGTATAGTCCGATGACTTTGGATATTGTATGGAAACATTCGTAGGCTGTTTTTCAATATTGTTTGCGTACTGGAACGCTTTAAACCAGTCTCTGATGCAATTTTTCGCACACTATTCCTTGGATTTCGCTGAACAATTCCAGAAACGTTGGCTACATTTCCAGGAGTGACTACAGTTTGCCTGGGTCCAACCTTTCCCACACGATTATCATCCACGCTTCCGGTTCGTTCGAATTTCGCAAAGAGCTGGCGAATGACTTTCGCATCGGGTCTTTTCGGAACATTAAATCTTTTTTTGAAAGCTGCGCCTTGTTGCCGTAGGACTGCGTTCTAATCTGTAATACTCCAGTACGAGAAAAACACATTGTTCAACGGAATACATTATTTTAACCTCTTCGCTAACCTCCTTTCACAATTCAACACTCGAACTGATCGCTCTGTACTTTTAAGCACAATTTATAGGCATTGCGATTACAGCGCCATCTGTTAACGGTTTTTAAAACTAAATTTCCGAAACTTCTGTATAACAATTTTACAGCTTAGCTAATAAAGAAACCGTTTACCGCATAATTCTATTGATCTTTGTTTTTGAGATATTCAATTTGAAAATCAGGGTCTTATTCGCTGGACACCCTGTACGATGAAAATGTGAAACTTTTAAAAAGAAAATACTTTCTTTTAAAAAAACATTATATGTTTATCAATATCTCCATAAAAAATGTGTAACAACTTTATTTTTATACGGTGAAAAATAAATATAAATCGTTTACCACATTTAAAAAGATAATTTTTGTTTACAAAATATTTTTTGGGGAAAATATAATTAATTTACAGAATTAACTACTTAATTATACAGACATTGAAATTTGCACCGTTATCATAAACCTCAGGAGGTTTTTTTGATTTTTATCTTTTATATTATAATGACTAAAACTTTTCACCTAAGCAGATTAATGAAGTTTGTTTATATTTTTATTTTAAAAATAAATTATCACTCTTTTAATGACTGTATATTATTAATTATACCTAATCTTGTTTTTATACACTTACATTTCTGAAAAAAAAACGTATCGGAAGCTCATTGTATTAAGTGGTGTTTTATATGTGTAAAGTGTTTCTCACTAATAAAGATAATTAAATTATTTTGTATTTTAAATATAATAATGTCTTTATGCGTGAAAAACATATTAGCTGTAATGGAATGTTTATCAAAATTGCGTAGAAAAGACATTACTAAAATTTTCGTATTCGTTATTAAAAATGTTAAAATTACTTCATGTGAAATAGATGTGAATAAATATATTTACATAATTTTTACTAACTGTTTCCAATAAAATACACTTAAGGGTGTTTTGTTTCTTTCTCTTTTTTTTTTGCTTAATTTGATGCTAAATTTATCCATGGATCAAAAGAAAATTTTACAATGAATTAGGTCTACTTTTTAAAACTTTATTTATTATCATTTGTGACTAATTTTCATAGTCCAAGATCCAAGAAGAGAAATAAATGATCAAGTAACACCTCATTCAATGAATTTGGGTGCGTTAGGAACTCATCTTTGGTAGTCAGGATTGAGCAACTGAAGCCAAAAAAGTAATTAGCCTGTTTAATCTACATAGTCTCTGCTATCGTTCCTACCAAAAGTAATAATTCTCGATCATATTTCACAATTTTTCAACGTTTGAAACACATAAATCGAATTTTTTTACCATTATTTACGTAAATATCATGTTAATTAATAGCTTCAAATATGATCATAGTAGGAGCCATAACGAAGAGTTATACCTTTAAGTTGCAGCTAATTGGAAGTAGGGGAGAGGGGGGCACAGTGGGACAATTTTCACTTGTTTTATGATAATTTCTTCCCTTTTAATTAAAAAAATATAACAAATACACAGCAATATTTTGGCAACTTTTAGCTTTCATTGCAATTTTTTTTTTATAATTTATACTTATTTTATTCTTAAAAAAATGTAATTTTCAAAAGGTACTCAAGATGTCCCATTGTTCCTCCTGGCGGGGCACAGTGGGATAGGGAATGTGGTACAGTGGTACGCTGAGTAAGGCACATACAAAATTAGTTATATTATCACAGAACATTTATTATTATTAAATACAGGTTTAGATATTGAACATAGAAGATATGAAAGCCATTTTCAAATGATAAGATTTAAAAATAGTTATAATAATGAAACACATTTAAGAGTTGAAAATTTCTCCTGAAGTTAATGTATGATGAATTGAAAATAATAAAGTAACATCAAATTAAACATTAAAGGCTAACAAAAAGTTCTCAAAAGTTCATTTTATCGTAGAATAACCTTGGAAGTCTACAGAAAATGATAATTGTGTGATTGTTCTTTCTGTCCCTCCGCAAGCCATTGGTTTTGGTAATTTCATTTCAATGTCAGCAAGAACAGCTGAATTATCTGATCATCAAAGACAAAATTGTATGCTGGCAAAAGTCTTTTCATATACTTCACTTCAAAGTCAATTTCAGTTTTATTTATAATTTCTGCAATATAATAGCATATGACTTCTTTCTTTTTCCCACACACTTTGAGTAATCGAAAATCTCCAATATTAATAGAAACGATTTCTCTTTCTTCCATATCATCCTCAAAAATAATTTCTCTTTCTTCCATCTTATCGTCAGAAACACTATCACTTGAACAGAGCTTCCAATCTTCGTATTTCCCATAAATTTTCATTTACAATCTTTTTTTTTTTTTTTTTGTTTATCAATTTCGAAGAATACTTCTTTTTACCTTTATTTTGCTTTTCGATTCTTTCAAATGTTTCCTGCTCTATTCTACTTTTTACAGGTGTATCAGTCAATACTTCTGATTTCCTGTTCCTTCGGTTCCTCTTAGAATTATCAGGTGCATGGCATTTTGGTAGAGGCCTTATTAGTTCTGGTGACAAAACAAGTTCATCAACTTTCTGGTTTTCCACCAGAGATAAATTTAAATTGGAGCACCCTGGTTGTGGCTCTTCTGTGAATGGTCTTCTGGACGTGTCCCACTGTGCCCATATCAACATGTCCCACTGTACCCCCCCCAAGGTGTATTTTTAAATCCAAAGTCAAAAGTTTCACAAAATTTATTAATAGAATTGAGAACATTGCACATATGTAATGAAGAAAGTTTAAGCTTTAAATTAATGCAATTATTTTCATTATTGGATGATATTTTATTGCTCAAATCCAAGAAAGTAAAATTTACCTGATTTTTCCAACAGTGATAGTAAAAACAAAAATGTCTGTAACTTCCCTACAAAATGAAATGTAACTGAGACTAGTTTATACAGTGTTCCCATACCTGTTAACTAAATGATGCATAATTTTCTAATTGTTATTTGAATGGTAGGACAAATGCGTTTTGTCCCACTCTGCCCCCCTTTCTCCTAAATCGATTGGAAACTTAATGAGATATGATCACCTTTTGGTAAAAAGGGATATCGATAAAAACGCGGTTAAATGTTCTATTCACTTTCTAACCTGTTGAATCGACAAAAAACACTCACTGATCAGTTCGCTACCACGTGACCATGTAAGCACCTTTCTACCTCATTCTCTTGTTCATTGTTCCTTATTATCTCTTCATTTTAGGCTGTTCTGACCTCTTGGCACTACACAGAAGATCATTTTTTCGAACGTCTAATACTCCCCTCGTCGCGGCTATGCACATAAATCTGCGTATTTGCATGATAATGAGCACTTCTACTTCCTTTTCCGTCCATTGCAAAACTTTTTTCTCATCTAAAATCAGAAACTAAAACCACAATGCCAAATTGCCTGTTTTCTAGTACAACGAATTAAAATAAATGTTTATATAGTCTAACAATTTACTTACTGAAATCATTAAGATATTAACAGTTACTTATAAGCGACCAGAGAGCTATGAAGGGTTCACCTGAGCGAGCACGTCACCACCCTCTTCTAGTACGTCAAAACCTTGTTCGAGTGCCTCAGAGGTGAGCGCTTCAAACAGTTGTTTCAAAAAGAAATAATTCAAGGTCGACCTCATAATTGTAGGATTGTATTCATGATAATAATGTAATTTCAAATTAACTAATAAAAAAACCGATTTTTTGGCAAACAAAAAAAAAATCCCCTTAAGAAATGTTTATTGAATATATCTTGAAGCGTAGAGGATAAAAAAAAAAATTAATGCAATTTGCATTAGAATTGATATTTACATTTACTTTTGTTCACTTTTTTTAATATGCTAAAAAATTAATAAACAAAAAATCACAAAATGAAAATAAAGTTCTACAAACACAAAGCTCCAACTAAATAGAATGTATTTTTTATTATAAAACAAATGAACATATTTTGGATTAAATTTAAATAATTATAGATGCCTAATTTGCAATGTAGATTCGTTTTCTTTTATTTCTCACAGGGATTCTTCCAAGGTTTTATCTATATGTTCAAAAAAGAAACCTTTGAAAACATAATAATTAATTGTAAAATAAAAAGTGTGTAACAGAAAACATAGTTACTGCATCATCAGAACGAGTTGCATTGGCATTCTGTAAGAAGATAATGAATGAAAAGGTGTTAGAACACTTAAAGCACATTTTTAACGTAGCCTACTATATAAATAAGAATCAAGAGCCCTTCTCGAATTTCAAAGCTATTCAGCTTTCCCAGGTAAAGTGGATGACTAAATGGATACTTAGAATGGAAATACCAAAACATATGCTTGATTTATCTCCCACAGTGCTCATGTGCTAAAAAAATAATGTGTTCATTGCGCGAACAAAATACGCTATTTTAATGTTGTAGGCACCAAAATATAAAACTTCTGTTGAGAACTATGTATCAAAACTCAGCAATCTGTTGCATTGTATTGTAATCATTTTTGTCTCAATCATCCCGAAAACTATTTTGGTATTTATCGCTTTGATGTCTACTATTCATTTCTTTGTAATAAATGTATACTTTGTAAAATTCTATTATTCTTTACACACCAATTTTTAAAAATAAATAATTTTTTCGCTTATTGAATCTATGAATTGTGATTAAAAAAGGCGTATATTTATTTTCTGCAAAAGGAGTGGGAGTTTCCTTAGGCGGTGATCAGGCCCTGCTCACTCTCACAAAGAAAGTGGCATGCACCAGAGGGAACTTTCAAGATTTGGAGAACTATGACTGTGCTTTACAATATACACTGATGTACAGAAATTAAGAGGTAGTGACCAATTTCAGACGTTTCTTCGAATATCTACTGAAACTTGTGAGGAAACCCGAAATGCCCTTAAACTTTGAGGATGTAAAGAACATGTTTGACTTCATGTTTTTCAGTGAAGATTTTGACGCGAGGACAATTGGGGGGGGGGGGCAATAATAATTTTAATAATAAAATAATATTTTCGATCACCCAAGTAACAAAAAATGCTAAAAATGGTCTGTCACTGTAGCAAATAACTATGTAGGTCCTGTTCAACATTTGTGCGCATTTGTATAAGCATAGAACGTATATTCGCGAAGATGTTAACGTTTCTGTGAAAAATTCAAATGTTTATATATATATATATATATATATATATATATATATATATATATAGGATGCAGAGTTTTCAGCCGAATTTAACACTGCTTTCCAAAAACTTGACAAAAAAGCTAAATAAATTGTATACTGCAATTAAAATATTAATGTTGAATATTTACTGAGATATTGGTATTTGTATGAAGTAAATTTTAACTGCGCATGCACGAACTACAGTAAAGATTTTTTGTCATAATTTGATTGTCAATAACATAGGGCAACTCATATAAAAATATACCCATATCTCATAAAAATTTCAATATATTAATATTGTAAGTACAGTATACTATCTTTTTGTCACGTTTGCGACAAAATCTTCACTGAAAAACTTGACGTCAAACATGTTCTTTACATACTGAAAGTTCAAGGGAATTTCGGACATTTCATCACGAGTTTCAGTACATATTCGACGAAACGTCTGAAATTGGTCACTGCCTCTTAATTTCTGGACACCAGTGTATATTAGAAATGATGGCCGATATTTTAAAAATTGTTTTGTCAGAAAAATAAATAAATAAAAAATAATAAAATAAGCGGTTAAAAATACACAGGGAAAAATGAAGTTTATATAAAAAAAAATATTAGATTAAAGACAAATCTAATGGTTTCATTCTCCTCCTTTAATAATGTTCTTATTTGTTCGGATAGCCTTTCAAGCTTGAAACAATTAAGGGGTTTTCATTATAAAATTTTCTTTTGTGTAACATTGCACGGCTTCAGCAAGACTATTCAAGAGAGTTTTTTTTTTTTAGATGAATGAAATCTGCCATCACATTTCCTGAAAAACGAAATGAGATGTCAGAAACCAACAGCTCAAAATTTTGAAGAAAATGCAATTTTCATTCCTTATCCTCCATCTCATTACAATAAAAACTTAAATTACAAATGCTAGCTGATTGAAAATCCCGTTGGAATACGTGCTTAAAAGATCACTGCATATCCCCCCCCCCCCGAAAAAAAAACTCACCGGAACCCCCAAAGAGTTAGCACAGCCACTCTCTAATTCACCGGAATCTGTAACTTTTTTTCACAAATCACAGCACATTCCAATTATATATATTCAAAATAAATAAATCAGCTAACTCTGCGTGTTCATGGTACTTTTGAGACTTCCATTCATTACATTACATCTTTTCCTGTAACCTCTCATTTTCATATGCGCAAATCGCCTGTTATGTCAGATAGTTCCTGGCCCTTATGCATTATTTGTAAACATTATTAAAATTATTGATGCAGATTGTTCTGGTCAATCATATGCTTTTTATATTTGGTATTTCGTGACTTTTTTTTCTTTCTTTCTGATTTGAATTTTAGTTTTGTTTTTTTATATGTTTCATTTTTGTATGAACTACATTATTATAATAATTATTTTTATTCTGTATAAAATAAGTTATTTCTTCACAATCAGAAATCTCATTCAGCTGCTGGTAAAATCTACTTGAGAAATATCTAGGAATGTTTATATTAATATAGGCAGGTCTGCCATTGGCGACTATTTTTTAATTCTATCTCGCACCACTTTCTCAAAACAATATTTTTTTCACATACACTTTGACAACATGTGAAAGAGAAATATACTACAAATAATATAAAAAATAATGATGCAAATAGAATATAAAAATAGTCGCCAGTGGCAGCCCTGTATGGATGATAAAACAGGGTTATTACAAATGAATCATCGGGTTTTGATACGTGTACTACGTGCGAACTAGGAAACGTATATGTTTCCATGACAACTCAAACGAAAGGGCGTTAACTACAGTTTCGCGCTGCGTATGTGTCCTGCGCGCGTGGTTGCCATGGTTTCTGCGCGGACGTCATATTCAAAATGGCGACTGGACAGCAAAAAGCGTTTTGTGTACTAGAATTTTCAAAATGTGAATCGCTTATAACAGTTCAGAGAGCATTCCGGAAGGCATACAAATGCAAACCACCAACCGAACAAAGCATTCTGCGCTGGTATCCACAATTCAAAGAAACCAGTTGTTTATGTAAAGGCAAAAGTTCCGGCCGACCAAGCATTACTGAGAAAGCAGTGAACCGAGTTAGCGAGAGTTTCATCCGTAATCCCAAGAAATCAACAAATCGCGCTAGCCGCGAACTTTCCATTCCACAGCCAACTGTGTAGAAAATTTTGAGAAAAATATTACGATTATCGCCTTGACATCTGTCGTATCACTCAAGGAGCACATATTGAACATCTGTAGTATGGACATCAATCTTGCATACTTTTGGTTTATTTTCACGTATAACGCATTGTTGTAAACCAATTATGTTCCGAAATAAACGCTCCGGGAACCCGATGATTCTTTTGTAATAACCTTGTATATATGCAATATAATTGTTTAAGCAGCATTGTATACAAGGCCATCTCATTCTGCGGATTGGCTGTTTAGAATTGTTTATATTTGTAAAAATTAAATTTGACTGCACAGGCTTCTAAGCCATAAACCATTAACTGATCGGTGTCTGTGTGGTTGACTAATTGACTTAAAATTATATAAGACGAAAGATGTTATAATTTACGTTTAACTCATTTTAAATCTTATCTTTTATGTGTTTTAATGTAGAATACTTTTTTTGCAATGCATAAAATATGAATTGGTGAAGACATTCTGCAGCAGAATAAATTCAAAGTGTTGAAAAGACATGTAAATCCAGCTTCCTGATATTTTCCTTTTATTTACTAAAATATTAATTTTCTGTATAGATCGTGCAGCCATAGAATTGGTTGTTTCATAACTATGAGAACTAAATATTTTTGACAGTCAAGAAATATTTTCTAAATATATGTTCATTTTAATAATTTTCTCGAGTAAAATAAATTTTACCTAAATAGATGTAAAAGGACTCAAGATGTGTTCAATATTATTTATTTTATAACTTTATTATTCAAAACAAACAAATTTGACTGTCTGTAGTCTCGTATGAAGATTTACTTTTTACTATGAAAAAATATTTATATTCTGAAGGATTTAAGAAGTTGATGAAAACAGCTGTGGTGTAACATTGAAGAAAAAACATTGAATAAGATAATACATTTTCCCCAAGTATTTACCAGGGTTAAAATTTTGCCATTTTATTTTATTTCACAGACAAAGTATTTCAATTCAATATGATCAATATGCAAATCTCACAAAAATTATTCGATAAAAGTTTTTAACCTAAAATCATTTTTTTGTACGTCTGCACAATAATTTAATAAATAGCATATTTTGTTGACAAATAAGAAAAAACAACTTCAAAGGTTTCAGCATTCACTTTTTCAAACAATAAAATATGAGCCACTATTATTAAGAAATGTAACACTCCATTAGATTTAGACTTCTTTGAGGCAGTTTATATTCATAAATTTGGTAACTCCCTGGTTAATGATTTTTCAAGTGTACCGTACATCTCACCTTTCTGGGTTGAGTTACTTTGTCATAGTGAATCCTCTACAACCAACCAACCGACTTAATCAGATTGGAGGAGTTTCTCGGTGTGTTGTTGTTTTTCATTTGGGTTTTTAGATTCATTTTCATGTCTTTGGGGGGATACAATAGGGTTTAGTTTATTTACACTGAGGAAATGAGTCCAGGATACTCATGAAACGTGCGTCTGTTTATTACACGATGTTATTGTGTGTCAAACGTTGATATTTTTAGTATATTTATCCACACAAGATTTTTTTTTTTTTTCATTAATAAAATATGTATTGTTAAGAGAAAAATATAAACAAAGAATAAAATTGCAATGGATCCCAAAGAAGAATACACTTTACAAGATAAAAATTCTAGGAACTCATTATCGCACGCACGTTAATTATAGTGAAAAACTTCTAGAAATGAACTTCAAAAAGAAAAATTATGATTGAAATTATATGGAAGTGCGTTATTCATTGCATAAAAATTCATTATTTTTCTCCTACCATTGTTTTTTTATGCGCATTCTTCTTTCAACCGAAGGTTAATACTTAATTAAACATAACATTATTGTTCATGTCATATTTTTTCTAATGTAAAGGTACATTAACTTTAATTAATTTATTTATTTTTTAGAAAATTGTAAGACATTTTTACCGATTTCACTCCATTAAAACTAATTACTCACATATAAAAAAAAAAAACTTAAAATAATGGAAAAATAATGTCAGATTGAGTATGGGACTATTAACAAAGGTTTAATTAATAAAGAAGATTAAAAGCTATTTTTCTACAACTAATAAGACAAAATGTATAAAGGTAATTTCTTGAAACAATTTTACTTTCCGATTCAGAAGTTCGTTTTAAAAATGTCGTGTATGCTTGTCTCAAGAATTAAGAAATAATAAATTGTAATTACCGCAAACAAAATAGGCAAAAATAACCTGCTCTTTCATGTTAAGTAACTAAATAGCTATATATGTTTACATTCATGTTAAAGAATGTAGCATGAAAAGTATATACCAGTTTGATTCAACAGGAATTTTGTTATATCAATATTTCAATAACCCTCAAATACACACTCACACATTTCTACATTTTAAGACATTCTGTTAGATAAAACATTCATGCTACCCGCATAGCATGCACAGTCACAGTGACGTCATTGTGACGTCACTGTGAGTCACGTACGTCACGTCACATCTGTGACCAAAATGACACCACTTTGTAACGTCACACTGTGATCAAAATGTGAACGTCTTGAAGATCTAAAGAAAACTTAAAATAAACTTTAGAACATCTTATGGCATGAAGAAAATTACGACGTTGCAATGACGTCACTGCAAGTCACATAAGTCACGTAAAACCTATGACCAAAATGCCAACACTCTGTGACTTCACGGTGTGATCGGAGAGAGAATTTGGAAAAAACTCATAAAATATAGAATTGAATTATGTCATGTACCTAAATCATTAATAAAAACATTGTCACACATTATTTAAATATATTGTATTTCCAAAATAAAATAATAAATAAATATTTGTCTACATATATGAGGCAGATATTTTTTTACAATTTTCATTGCCATTTTCATGAAATTTAACAAAATATACTATATAATACACAGGTAAAAATCCTTAAATAGAAATTTAGTAACGTAGGAAAGTTTTGGCGGAAAGTAATTCAGAAATAGATCTCCCATTCTAATAAAACTGTTAGCGATTTAGAGATTTGTTAGCATTTTAAATACAAACATTTAATTTTTTTTCCTACCACCGCATAGAACTCATTTGTTAATTTTGTGATACTAAAAATATTTTTAAAATCTCCAATCTCTTATTATTTTGAGGGGCCACTCAACCCA
This sequence comes from Maratus michaelseni, assembly GCA_963931845.1. Lineage (NCBI taxonomy): Eukaryota > Metazoa > Arthropoda > Arachnida > Araneae > Salticidae > Maratus > Maratus michaelseni. The sequence goes on along the minus strand of OZ007596.1, from coordinate 248,967,831 downwards.
ATCATCAGCTTTCTGTTTAAAAAGTGAGGACACCATTTTTGCGAGTTCGACATCGGGGGTGCTCGGGGTGACCGTCGAACGCATTCAAGATTTTTCTTGTACTGAATATTTAAGGTGGTTCTCAACTGACCTGCTCCACAACGCGAAGCTTTCTGACATAATTTCTGACTCATTTTTAAACTCAAAGGCATAAAATGGGCAGGACTGACTATGGAAGCAATTTGGAATCGAAATGAGTTTTCCATTTTTTGATAAATAAATTACTTATCGAGTTATAAGCATTTCGTGTCACGTGACGACTGGTTTTTCTCTTTTCTTTCCCTGTTACGTCGGGTATTTGGTTCAAAACGCTGACTTTGACATTCTTTTCTGAAAGATCTTCTGATTTTACTAAAAAATGGAAAACGTCTTTCAATTACAGAGTTTCTGAATAAAAACAAAAGCCAATTTCATGCGTTTCCGAATAAAAACGAATTAAAAATATGTCATAAAGTATATGTCAGTCCTATAGCAATTTATTCCAAAACTGGTCAGTGCTTAATAAGATATCACCTCTGTTAAATATATTGCTCTTTTCAATAGAGTGTAAAAAATGAAAAAATCGTATTTAGGAAATCTGATTGCAGAATAGTATTTATATTTATGTCGTAATTATTTTATAAAGACTATTAAATCCATTTTTATTTAAAATTTATGTTTACTTTGGACGCCTAAAACAAATGCAACTGATTAAAAAATATATAAAAATTTTAATTTTCATAGCTTATTTCCAAGAATATTAAACTCTCTCATATAAAAACAGAATATTATAGTCTTATTAGAAGTTATTTGTCAGCCATATAAACTATAAAGCATTTGAAATGTCTTTATTTAACTGTTTTCTTTCTATTCTTTTTCTGGAAACACCTGCTAGATGTTACTTTGTGGTAAACATTACTGCGCAGATCATGATCGCAGATGTTGAGGGCAGACGATTATTTTCATCGGCGGATTAGAGTGTGTGGTGTTCTTTTATGTTTGTGGAAGTATATTGTGGAATTTATACCGTGAAAGTAAATTAACGTTTTAAAGTGAATCATCTATTTTAACCTATCCTTATGTCTAGCTGGGTGCGTTATTAAGATCTGTGTGATATTAGATATCTCAGATCTATGAACACACCTAAGCTGGACACTTTGAAAATTAAAGCAGTGGATTTGAGTCTCATTTTTCAATGAAAAGGAAGCAGTCAACGACTATTAAAACTTAATCCCCAGAACTGGTGGTTTTACTTATAGATTAGTAGGTAACTTTTAATGTCTTCGCAGTTTTGTTAATAGTGCATATTTAGTAATGGTACAGTAATAGTGCATTATTTAAATGTTAAGATGTTTAAATCTTTTTTTTTATCACTTGTATAAAATTTTATCTTTAATGTTTTAAATCGTTTTAAATAGAGAGTTTGGAAAAAAGCTTAAAGTATTTACTAACAATATATATTCTAAATGTAAAGTGTTATTTATAACGAGGAATGTATTTATATTTTGCGTTTCTCAGTTCAATTTTCATAGTTATTCATTGTAATTAAAAACATTGCAATTTTTAAAACTATTAATATTTGATTTACAATTTGAAAATTTCTTAGCTAGTGGATGTTTTGAGAAATAATTTTCTGGTATATTTGAAATAATTGCGACAATTTAACTCATTACAAATTTAGTTGTCAAGATATGTCAATATTAGGTGCACAAAAATAATGAATATTGATGAAACAATAAAACAGCTATTCAGTTAAGGTAATTTTTCCAGTTATGTTATCGAATTTTTTCTATAGTAAAAATTGATATTTAAGCTCTGCATTTAGTATTCTATCAAAAACTATAAATAAAATAATTTGTAAAGAAAAAAAAATATTTTTTTTTCTTTGCGTTTATGATCCTAAGTTTTAAATTGCATTTGCTTCGAAAAATGTTTTATTGCTTGATACAATGTTCATTATTTAATAATATCGCACAATAGGTAGATCTATTATTTAAATGGATTCCTAATATAAATTTTTCACAATGCTTATTTAAAAATCTATACTTTTATTTTCATTAAATTTGTAATCATATCCAAAATAACTAATTTCTGAATTCATTTTTATTCGGAAACACATGAAATTGGCAGGTGTTCTTATTCAGAATATATGTTATAGAATGGCATTTTCCATTTTTGACAAAAGATGTTTCAGAAAACACTATCAAAGTCGGTGTTTTGAACCGAATTTCCGACGCGCAGCGTCAGAAACGGAAAAAACATGACCAAAATTGCTCTTAAGCATTTCATTTATCTAAAAATGGAAAATGCTATTCATTCCAATATCGCTTTAATAATCAGGCATGCAAGTGTCAAGCGTTTAAAAATTTGTTCATAAATGTGTCAGAAAGTTTCGTGATACTGAACGAGGGGAAATATGGCAAAGTATACACATTTAAAAACTTCAATACTTAAAAGCAAAATAGCATAGTTTTAATTATTGTCAATATTTTTGGTGGTTACATAAAACAAATGGAAGTCGAAGTTATTTTTAAAAGTGGTTATTTGCACAATAGAATTTCATATTATTAAAATATTTAATTTTATTATAATTTTTAATGGATTCATCTATTATTTTTATATTAGTATGCGTTTTTTACATTTATAATTTTCTTGTTTAACGACCGGTTTCCCAATCAGATGCAAAGTTTTAATTTGAATACGAGTTGCATGAAAAAAATGATTGCCGATCCAATCCTTATCGTCGATCTTATCCGTATTTGGTGAAATCTTGTTATCCGAATCTATGCGAAATCATTTATCAGGTTCGGTCGGGTTGTGGGCCTACAGAATTTTTGTTGTTGTTGTTGTTGGGTTAGGGTAAGATTACGGGTTGAATGTAAATATAGTTTCAGTCAACCATCATTCATGTTCAAGTAGACATTCAATCATGTTCAAGAAGTATATAACCGGATTCGTGCATGACTCTAGATCCGAGCCGACATCAGAAATTGTATCGTAACACAATTTCTGATAAAATCTGGTTACTTGGTCGTATGCAAGATTCTATTCTGAACAAGACTTACAGTAAAAACATTATACCCGACTCGGGTCAGATCGGGTTCACGAAAATCAGGTCACACGACAACTAATCTAAATCTATTCTGTAGCCAAACAAATCCAAAAAGATCGATCCGAAGTTTCTGGATTGTATTCGGGTAAAATCTGGTCACCCGACCCGGTGCAGTGTCGTCACAAACGTCACAAACTTGAACCATAAAAAAATTTTGATCCGAACAATCCGTATAGGATTCGGGTAAAATCTGGTCACCCTATCCGATGCAGATTCGTCACATTTTTCACATTGAAGTCGCACGGTGACTTCACAAAGTAGTCACATTGTGAGGTCACAGAAAGCCTTGAAAACGGCCATAACGACCTCGCATTTACGTCACAGTGACTTCACATCGACGTCACTTGACGTCACGACGACTGTCACAAAGTCACGGTGTGACTTCACAGTGACGTCGCCGTGATGTCACCATGCCTTACGGGTAGTTAAATATTTGAAAAATGTACTTTTTCATCGTGTTGATCCTCTCAGGGGCGTTTCACAGCGCTCGCTTTAATTGCTTTTTCCTCCCCAAAGGTCAAGTAAGGGAGGAAACTTACGTTTGAATTTATGTTTTAATTGAGAATGGGGCTCTATTGTGAGGGTGACCCGAGCATCTCCTACGGGAAGCGGCAGTTCTGAGGTGAGAATCCTCCTAGTAGACATCCGGGGGTTCGCAGGATGCTTGTGACTAATTTTTCTTTTTCTATGTCTAACTTTTCTTTCAGTTTTTAAATAATATTTTATGTTTGTGCTGATTTTTGGTCTTTAGTAAAGAGAAAGTGGTCGTCTCCGCAGGCTTTCCACGATCCGAGCTGGCGGTAGAGAAATAATTTTTAGGCACTATGGCTTCACGTTAATCCCCAAGGAGTGTTCGCTTTTGTGAATTAACACAAATAACTTAGGGGCGATGATTCGTCGGGTCTAGCTTGACGGCAGGACCTGCTCCTGCCACTTTCACTGTGTTGAGTGGGTTTCTATCCGGAACAGGTCCGGAATAGGTCCGAAATAGGTTAGTGCAGTACCAGTAGTCGTATTACCATTAAGTGCATATTTTGAAGTACCTACATCAAAAATTTGTTGCACATTTTTTTTAAATGTATGATCACAAGAGCTACATGTATGGGAAGAGTTCTTATTATGACCATCCTGTGTATGTTTTCAAGTAAATAATTTGGATCCTAATAAATTAATATATAGAAATAAATATGGTAAACATAAATTGCAGAAATTCGTTTATAAACTGATTAAAAATAAGATATGAGCAATATCCTCTTTTTTGCATAATTTTTAACGTAAACGTTTTTAATAATACGTCTGCGTAATTGAAACTGATATAAAAACTTGCATGATAGCTCAATTCACCTTACCTAAAAATTTCTAAAATAATAATTTGCACTAAGTTTTATAATATAAATCTTTCTAGCAATATAAATGATATGCGATTTTTCTTTTTATAACAGTAAATTATTTTTTTTAGTCTTTAACAACAAAAATATTAATGCCACATTTTCCTTTAAATATTACATAGTACTAATAAGAAGAAATAGTCCAAAGTGATAAAGAAAATCCCGAAAGACAAACTAAACTTTTGTTTTACTAGCAATAGTAGAATTCTCAAATAAGATACATTTAAAATAACGAATAAAATGTTATCAAGAATTAACAAATTCTCTTGGGTAGCAAGATATATTCGTTCGAATTGGAATGACTATATGTCTCTGTGTTCACGGTTAATGTGTTTTTAAAAAAAAGAGTAAAACTTTCAAAACTGACAAAATACCTTCGAAAAAGATCATCCATTTTACATAAAAGATTCCGTAAAAACATCCACTATATGGCCAAAATTTTTTGAACACTTTTGGTTTTAGACGTTTTGCGGGGAGTACCTATAGATACCTAGAAATACTTTACAAATACTTTTCGATATTCAGTAATGTAAAGAACATGTTTGATCTTTTATTTTCACTCTTTTGTTGGCGAGTGCATTTAGGGAACACGCAACATATCGAAATGGTAGTTATAAATGCAATTGCTCTTTAAAATAAAATGTTTAAAATGATCTGTAATTGTAGTAGAGGATTCTGTGAAAACTGAACAATAATTTCGTTAATTTGTTTAAGAGCTTACATCAGTCACGCGAAAAAACGCTCCATCTAATGTTAAGTCTATGGGAAGGTTATCGCGCGATTTCTCGCTCGCATTTTAATATTTTTAAATGATTTTTTTTGCATAGGATAGCTGAGGTCGGTCTATAACGTTGTTACTTTTTACTTTTTCGATTTTGGTTCCAGTATTTTTATATAAGGGTACTTTCTCTTTCAGAACCGGTTCCAAAATTGAAAATGTCCTCTTATAAAACACCCGTAAGCAAATTCGAAAAAGTAAAAACTAACAACGTTAGAGATCGACCTCAGCTATCCTATGCAAAAAAATCATTTTAAAATATTAAAATGCGAGCGATAAATCGCGCGATAACCTTCCCATACACTTAACATGAGCTGGAGCGTTTCTTCGCGTGACTAGCGTAGGCTCTTAGTACTAGAACGAAAATCCATGGAGATATAAAAGTTACTTTAAAAAATTTCAATAATTTTCTTAAGTTTTGTGTTTTTAACATAAAGAGTTTTGCACCAAATTCAACGAAAGATTTTGGAAACTTGATAAAGTGGAGTCGAAACAGTATTCTTCAATTATCATATTAAAATATTAAGTAATTTATGACATATGAGTATTTTTACGAAATAATTTTAACTGCGCTTGGACGAACAATAACAATTTTTATATCAGGCAATTCATAAGCATTTAAGCAAGGAAGGGGAAATGTTAAAAGTATCCTATTTAAGGTAAGATAAGTAATTTTTTATACATTCAACTATTCTTTTAGATTTACCTTTTTTACATTTTGTATTTCTAAGTATCACAACACTCTATGACTGCACAACTCTCTACAAAGTCAAAAAGTCCTTCCGGCCTGTACCGTGAGGAAAACGTAGCTTTCCTATATCTTCGTTTTAAAATTTTAGCTAATGTTACACGAAAACAGCAAGTTAAAATACAAAGAAACGTTTACAAAAGATTCGTTAATACTGAATTTGAATAAGAAATTCGCCAAATTATTGAGCAATAGCCAAATTGGCTTCATTTATGAAGACTTATTTTGGTCGCTAAATTTGGTGATATTTCGCCAAATGTCGCCAATTTTGGCGAGAATTTGGCGCGGATATGAATATATAGTTTTACGAGTATGATTGGGAAAATTATTACAACAATGAAAGAAAATAATTTGCGAGTAATCGCGTTAACCCTTTCCGGCACAGTGGTCCCACTCCGGGCACAACTAATTTTAATTCCAAACTTGCACTCGGCACCAAGAATATTTTAATAAAATTTGTTTCAACAATGAAAGCTTAAAATAAGGAGTTCGTATTTTCTAAAAAAGTCGTTTGTAAATTCTGGTGTCAGTCAGCAATTTCTCATTTTACGAACAGACTTTGTTTGTGCCCGGAAAGGGTTAATGTGCTGTTTTGTTTCAAAATGACAGCCACCCTAGCATTTCAAACTGCTCTATCTCAGCCATTTTCTAAGGTAGAGGTAAACCAAAAAATGCTCTGGAATTCTTGTATCAAGGCCTAACACGTAATTAAAAAATAAATTTGAATTTTTAACTTTTTTGTGTATTTATTTTAGTTTTAAATATTTAAATGGCCGCCATCTTGAAACAAAATGGTGGACCAAGCTGGCCAACGAACTCGGTTGAGACATTGGTGAGCTTAATACACACAATTAGTTTCATCAATATTGATTTATAAATACGAGCGTTATCGTATGACATAAGTCAGATATATATATATATATATATATATATATATATATATATATAAATCAACATTTGAACGGAGGGTGGTTTTGGGGTCTGGGGGTCATGATCGGTGAAAATATATCGAAATTTTCCCGAACTGCTTTCCTCCGAACGGCTGCAATAGGTAGCTTTATACTTTTTTGTATTGAAAGCTACCTAAAAGTTCAATAAATGCGAACCCGCACGGTCATGTATATTCCATCTTAAATACATGTAGGAAGCTTGTCGAATTTCTTGAAAATTCGGAGAGATATCAGTACCACAGTGAGCTGCAATTTAGTTTATTTCTAACAGTATCTGGATGGTAAGACATTTCACAAAATTTACCGATTTTCATTAATCAAAGAAATTTGTACGAGTATTTAGGGTATGTTTACGTATATATTTTGAAGTGATGTATCTATTTTTGTTGAAATGAGCTCGTTCTGATAGTTCTTCCAAGGAGACCTAAACTATCAATAAATTATGACAATAAAAACTAGGATGCTGTACCCGACACAAAACGTGATTCTATAGCATTCGAATGTATTAATTTGTAATAGCATCGAGATTTATGGATATAAAGCATACTGAAATTCTTCAAATTTAACACAGAGTTACTGTGATCGGAGAATAAAAAGAATAAAAGTACAACAGTGGCTATTAAAATTTAAAATTAGATCAATATTCACATTTTTTTCATTAAATTCGAATATAAAATTAAGTGTGTCTCTACACAATGGAAAATAAGTTGTTTGGTTTTATGGGGTTTAAGGGGACAAAGTTTTTTTAGGGTGATGATGAGATTAAAAAAAAAAAGGGTAATACAAATACCGAAATATTTTTAAAAATTTCCTCAAAATCTTGTCAAGAGTTAAAACAAAAAGAAACATAATATGATGAGGAATGTAGTTAAAACATTTAATGTAGTTATAATACTAATTTATAAAACAAAGTTAAAATTTGTGCAATCATGTTGGTCTCAAAACGAAGTATGAAAAGCCAAAATTATGTAATTTAAACAGGTTGAAATAAATTATAGATTGTTAATTTTTTTTTAATTACATAGCCAAAAATTCCTCAAAAATAGTATCCTCCACATTTGTATCTGAGTCATAACTCTAAGACTCTGATTCCATAGGTTATTCCGCTTAACGAAGCAGCTGTTTGGAATCCTTGACATTTGGCCAAGTATTTCTTTGGATTAATTTTTCGACATTTTGTTATTTCCCAGTCAATTTGTATAGTTCATAAAAAAGTATTCTACTAACTTTTAAACATACAATCTTTATATTTACGTACTCACAATAACTTCAGAAGTACCATGTTTTGTAGGTAAATAAGAAAATATTCCAAAATTTCAGCATTTCAAACAATAAAATATATAATATTAGGAGAGAAGATTAAACGAAGAAAAAAATACAGTTTATTCAGAAGAAAAATGCACATTACAAGATAAACAAACCAGGAACTTATTATACACGCAGGTTAATTATAGTAAAAAAAGAATACAAGTGAATTTCAAAAAGAAAATTTATGATTGAATGTATATGAAAGTGCGTTATCCATTCCGCAAAAATTCATTATTTTGCTCACACCATTGTATTTTTTAAATATGTATTCTTCTTTCATCACGTGATTAATACTTAATTAAACATAACTTTATTGTTCATGTCATACTTTTTATAATGGAAACAATTCATTAGCTTTAATATATTTTTTTAGAATATTTTGAGACATTTTTACCGATTTCACTGCGTTGAAACTAATTACTCACATACAAAATCCCCCAGAAAAGTAATGTAAAAACAATGTCAAATTGAGTATGTGATTCTTAACGGAAGGTTAAATTAATAAAGAAGAATAAATGCTATTTTTCTAAAACTAATAAGACAAAATGTTTAAAGGTAATTTCCTGAATCAATTTTACTTTTCGCTTTAGAAATTCATTTTAGAAAATATTATGGATGATTGTCTCAAAAAATAAAGATTAAAAAAATATGTACTTAGGACAAACAAAAAAGACAAAAATAACATACTATTTCATTTTAAGTAATTATATATCTGTGTTTGTTTAGATTGATATTAAAGACTATAACGGGATAAGTATGTAACATTTTTACTCGACGTGAATTTTTTTTTGTTAATGTTTCAATAACCATTAAATACACACACATATTTCAACATTTTAAGAAATTATGATACAACTGTCGGTCTAAGACGTGAATTCTTGTTTTTTCCCTGCACGGTTTTCCACTGTGAAGAAACATGAAATGTAATTTTGTTTTTGTGTACTCATGACTTTTCTTTTTTTTGCTGTATTAGAGAAACATCAGGTTTCTGAAATTCGCTTGAAGGCAGGGCAAAAATAAATTTGGTTCATGTTTGGTAGACTTCTTGTGACAAGACGTGATTATGAGTGTAATATAGAATGACTATGTTTAGAAAGATCAAAGTATTCTATTTTGGTGGGCTATAGTGACGGTTGCGTCAGTGTCAAACGGAGCCTATTCTATGGCCTGTAAAGAGAGTATATATCACGGATTTTTTTCTTATCGGTACTAGATGGCATTGTGACAGATGTACGAGCCTACAGAGATGTTCAAGATGTCTGCTAATTGGTGCACACTGTAAAAAAAATCACAGTATTTTTACAGCAAAAAATGCTGGCAATATGGGTGCTAGCATATTTTGCTGTGAATTTACAGCAGTTTTGTTTTTCATGGATAAACAGCACTTTTGTAAATTCACAGCATTTTTTGCGGTTAATTTTATAGCAGTTCAGTTTTTTTATTTTACAGCTGATTTGTTAGTTTTACAGCAGTTTTTGCTGTTAATTTTAACGCAATTTTAACAGCATAACTGTAAAACTTTTAACATTTGTTATTCATATTTTTATCCCCTCCCCCCCCTCCTCTCCGTGTATTTTTTTTTTCTCTGATTTTAACCTGAGACATATTTCAAAGACTTTGGGAAGTAAGTATTACCTTTTTGTTTACTTATATCATGTTTTAATATCATTATTATATAATAGATTCTGTTATACATATATAAGATACAAATTTCGGTTTTTTGTCAAGTATATCACCCACAAAAATTTTAATCATTTGCCTATAGATAATATGTTTTTTCAATAAATCATAACAAAGGAAGATTTTATCTAGCTTTTAATTAATTATTCAGTATTTCTTTACAGGACTTTGTTTATCTGTTTGTTTGTATTTGAAAATACCTACTAATTTAAATCATATATATATATTTTTTTTCTCCAACAAATTTAGGGTTTTTTTTGTATGTATTTAAATATGTTTGTTTATTCAATGTAGTCATTATTTCCCCACCCCTCCACACGGATATACAAAACTTTCTGATATTTACACTATCATACATATATAATTAATAACAAGACCTTATTGTACGGAACTTGCCGATATGGAAACTTTATATTGATAAAAAAATTATTGTATGCTAAGATAATTTTATAAGTATACATTTAATTTCATAAATATCAGGTCCGATTGAAAAATGAACACGGGGAGAAAAAAAAAACATTTATGAGTTCAAGAAACGTAGAATAAAATAATAATTAAAAAAATCTGCTCACATAAAAACTTTAAAATTAAGCGTAAAAATAAATAGATAATGGCAAAAACATTAAACGAGTTACTGCAAAATAATTCTGCGACAGTAAACAAACTCAAGGAATATTTTAGGAATTGATAAAATAGTGCATCCAGATTACTCATAATAAATGATTTGAAAATGAAAAATAAATCACTGTTCAAAATATCGGCTAAATATATTAAATAAATAAAAATATTTAAATTACCGTCGAAAGTGAACCGGAAACTGTTGGCTCGTAAAATATTTATAGGATTTAGAAAGTATACTCGAATGCCAACGTATGAACTGGAGTTTTGAAAAATATATAATAGCGTAATAAGGCATAGCTAAAAACAGGGATCTTCTTTTTAAAAAAATCTGCTTGCATAAAAATTGCGTGTGATACTTAGACGCAAATTATACGTAATAATAACAAAGTCCTGGGAGAAAATACGGAAGAAAAATAAAAAACCACATAACCAAGCAAAATCATCTATTTTTACGATTTAAAACAAAATATTTATTCTAGACTTGAAAGCTAACTGTCGTGATATACACGTGGTTTAACAACAAAATTTGTATTTGATAATTATATAACAGAAATTATATGATATTAAAACAATAATATAAGAAAACAAAGATAAAACTTACTTTTATTCTTTAAAATATGTTTGAAATAATCCAATAAGTGGTGTAATTAATAATTATTACACCTTTATACGCTCGCATGTAACGGCGGCCATTTCTCTCATAGCCTAGCGTCAAAGCGTCACTACTGCAACTGCCTGCACCTTCCCGCTTCCCCACTGTCCTTCTCTGCCTGTGTTTTTCTTTTCCCCCTCATTTGAGAGATATAGCCAACAGATGTCGCTTTCTATACTGCTGTTATCACTGTAAATTAACAAAAGTGCTGTGTTTGAATTCGAGATGAAATATTAACTGCATTTTTTGCAGTTTTTTCTTCCGTTTTTTTTTTACAGTGCACGGTGATTCGTCTGACTGCCATAATCGTGTCATGCACAGCGCCAATGTTTTCTGGGGTGCATGCTGTTGTTGGGGGACCAGCACCAAGGGCCTGTTGACAGCTTTCCCTGCCGCAATGAAATTCGCAGCACCAGGTCTTTACTTCCTGGTAGGAAGGGGCTACATCATTCGATACACTGACCATATTCTCATGGTATCTCCTTTGGGCTTAACCCCTTTTTCTGGAGGTACTTCATGACAGCCCCTTGTTTGGTTTTCTCGATTTTTTAAACTAGGTGCCACCTTTCACACCTAAAACAAAAACAAATATGTTAATATAGCAGCTACGGTTCTGAAATTTAACATATAGCCATCTAAGACATTAGGCTTCAATATGCCACATCAACCCATCACAGTACAAATATTTTATACACACTCGGAACAATAATTATTGAACCACCCATATAAGCTAATAAAGAAGATTGAATTTGAGTTCTTATCTAGCTTATAGATTTTGAGGATTGTTTTAGAAGACTACTGTATGAAATCCTAATAGATGGAGTTCTAGATTCAGCATATTTTTATGCTTCAATATATGACAGATTTTGAGTAATTTTAACAGTCAGAATGAATTTTTCTTGGATCTAATTTGGACAAAACGAGAATAAATTGTGTGATTGCTTTAATTGCAGGCATAGCGTTCAGAATTTTCATAGTTATTCTTGTTGCGCACTTCTGCACAACTAGCACAGGTAACGGAACCACGAAAAGACTTTTTTACACGGCCATAACGCTGTCACTTAATAAAACATAGGGTGTTTGGTATACGTATATGGCCAAACCGGTTATTCAGGCACTGTGATATTTTTGGGTAAATTAGGGCTGTTGAGTGTTAGAATTAGGCGCTTTGTAGGAAATATTTGATCATTTCAACGGATTTTGATTTGGCGTACACAAATAACATTTTAATAGCTGAAATTCTGCAAAAGTTATTTTCTAGAATATAAAAAGGTCAAGTTCAGATATTACACCAAGGCTAGTATTCAGAGTTCAATGAGCCTAAACTGAAACAGAGAAGACACCTACTTTCTGCAGTTTGAGAGTAATTTGGATTGATTGGCTCATGAAATCCCTACCAACAAATCACCAGAATTTAGTTTTTTAATAGATGGAACATCACTCAAAACATAGTGAATGGATTTTACTATAATAAAAAATGACTTTTTCTTGAATGAACTATCAGAAATACAGAGTGTCCCAAATTTATCTTTACAAATTTGATCCTCCATAAAAGTTAAACGAAATTAGGTTATAAAAATTTGTTTAGTGTATAATGAACAGGAAATTCCAAAGTTTTATGTGCTGCTAGAAGAGCTCCAAATGAGCACATTTGGGTGCACGAACAACGTCGAGACGGTATTCAACCTCCTGCCATTGTCATTCGATGATGTCCACAGGATTTGTAGCGATGGCCTCAGTAATTCTGTGCTTCAGCTCATCCAAATAGCCGTCCGTATTTTGTTCGGAAATTCCTTTGGACTTGTGTATTTGACTTCGCCTCAATTAACCAGGGCACACACTGGGCCTTTTCCTGTTGTGTAGCCATCACCAGTTATGGATCTTACTTGGTCGTACCTGATAGCAAAAGCATTCTTTTTAGTACAAATAAAACTTTATGAGTTGCTGTTATAAGCACACAAAATCGAACTTTGCTATCTTATATCGTTTAGGTTTTATGGAGTATCAAAGTTGTAAAGATAATTTTGAGATACCCTGTATGATTGGTGTATTGTTTTATGAAAATCCCTTAGAACAGAGTGAATGATTTTTTCTATCAGAAAAGAGGACTTTTGTCTTAAATGATGTATCAAAAATATTATTGGTGCAATGAATAATAAGGAAACGTATCGTAGAAAAGTTTTGTACTGCTTGTTACCCGCCATAGGTGAATGAAATAAAAGAAAGTAAAGTACTTCCATCCATAGTGAAACAGAAAAATATTCATCCCACAGTCGCACCATCCAATATTGAGCCCAACAAATGGATGCACATTCGTACACCAATGCTAACCAGGATCCATAAGCCACAAGAAACTTTTATGTTAGTCTCCACCCTTAACAAGATAAGTAGTAAGTGACCGCTCACGTCATCCCTATACAATGACAAGTCACCTAACCAATCGATTGATACATATGTAATTAATATGCACCTCCCGTCTACCTGAAGCAGAGGCAAACGCAGAGTGTTGATTTCCTTCAACTGACAGGATTCCCGTTTCTCGAAACAAGGGTTCCTACGCATAGCAAACATTTGGGTGGTTTACACTTTTTCATAAGTCGATATAGACAGATTGATATTGGCTCATGGACAGTTGCCGTCACCATTAAAGAGCAAACCACAACGAGAGTGAAACAAAGAGGAAAGAATAGACAAGAGAAATGAGAGGAAAAATAAAATCCAGAAAGATTGCCCAGGTGCCCAGGATTGCGAAGCACGTGAATACCTAAAGAAGGTATCCATCTGTTGGTAATAGAAAATAATATACAGATATAGTGTGCATGTCAGAAAGAAATAATATTCCCTTTTCAAATAAAACAATAAAGAATGGCTAAAAGGAAAAATATTGTTAGTCACTTGAAAATAGAGAAATTCGGAAAACCACAAACGGAAATTCAGGATGTAGTGACAAATGTAAGAGAAAAAAAAATTAATCAAACGGTGACAAGCTGCTCATATGGAGTAAAGATCTGCAAGACGTGCAAATATCTCAAAACCTATTAAGGGTGCCCATCCAGACCAACTAGAGCCAAAAATGGTTGGACTATCATAGTTGAGATTTTTCCAACAGAGCTAAAATATGTCGGGAAAAGGACTCGAACCTGGGTACTTTGATTTACCGTACCAATGCTCTCCCTACTGAGCTATCCCAACTATATCCTTGCTGGCATATTTCACTCTACTTTATTGGATAGGGCTGTGAACTGCTGTGCTAATTTCATTCATCCAAGCTGTAATTATAGCATTTTACATTATGAATCTGAAATATCACGGAAACACCTGTATACCATGTAATTAGGTCATAATGAACAGAGGAAAGCATATTCAACAAGGTAAATTACGAACTAGGTAATTTATGCTTTCCTCTGTTCATCATGACCAAATTATAATTTTGTCTGAGACAAATAACCTTAATACTTCGAAATTATAAACCACCAATCCTTTGGGGGAGTTTGTTGCAACATACTTCCCTTATAATCAATATAACATTATACGAGCTGCTAATAAAAATTAATATCACTGCTATTCATTTCTACTAAAGCTAAAGCAGAGTGCTATTTAAGCAATGTTGCTGTTACTAAAAGCATACCAGAAGTAAGACTTCAATAATATTTAGATCACACAACACAAATACTATGTAAAATCAAATCCTATACCCTTCAATTTAATTCTAACACATAAAGAACAGAATTATACATGAATAATTTCGAAGTTCTCTGCTAATAGGTTGATAGAATTCCGAATAACAAGCATTGAAACGAAATTTTAAGAAATTCTTTGACTGTGACGCAATCATTTTACAAATATTTTCTAGTGCTTTTCTGATTAATAAGCAAAGTAAAATGGAATGCAGAAAAAATACTTTCAGAAACCTGTACCTCCATCTCCCCGTTCTTGCCTTGTAACTACCATGTAACTATCAAATATTCGTTCAAATTAATAAAAAAAAAGGTTTGTTTGTACATAATAATTTAGTTGTTAAAACATTATTTTGCTAAAGAACAGGTAAAATGATTTTTTAAAAATTTGGCCCATTTTTTAGATAAATACTACTCTGTGCGCTCTCCAGACATTATAGATGCTCTAACTTTGTATTCCTTTACCCTGATAAATACTATCAAAATTTCCCACAGATATATGAAAACAAAAATAATGTTACATTACAAATTTAGACTAGTCGGATGTGCCAATCCCAAAACATTGTTCCTTCTCATACATATTAATACTTCAAAAAGCGTTTTTTTAATTGTACGTTTTAGAAAAAAAAGAGTAGATAACAGATCTGTTATTTATTTTTTTATCACACTTCAAGTTTTTTGTCAATAAATGTTTTAAAACCATAGATGGCGGAGGGGTGCGAATTTCGTAATGAAGTCTAATCAACGGGTAATATAACAAAAAAGTGAAAATTAATGCTTATTACAAATGTGCAAATTAAACATAGATTGAACAAATGGGTGAATCACTGTAATTTGTTTTTCACTAATTATCGCACGCGTCCAGAAAATGAAAAAAAAATTACTATCACAGCGCAACCTTTTATTTTTACTCGAATTGTATATAAACCTCGGTCTACACAATTTTATATTACATCTAAATATAAAATTTCGTCGAAATATATTCACAATTTCTTCATTTAAACTGCAAAAAATAAAGAAAATTACACAAAAACCGCTATCACAGCGCCTCCTTCAAGGATAATATATTCATTTTCAACTTGGACCTAGCGTCCATAGTTAAAAAGATGTACATGAAGTTTGGTTCAATTCTCTCCATAACTCCATACACTTTCAGATGATACAAAGAAAAATCGCAACTAAATTCGCTACTACAACGCCACCATTAGACTGATTTTCCCCAAAAATTTATACAAACCTCAGCCTATAACAGTACATCTAAATATAAAGTTTCATTGAAAAATATTCATAAAGTCGTCACTTAAACTGCAAAAAAATACAGAAAGAATTGAGAACTGCTAAAAATCGCTATCACAGAAACCCCTTTTTGGGGGAATATCCCCATTTTCAACAGGGAAATCAGGATACATAGTTAAAAACGTGCATATAAAGTTTGGTTCAATTGTAACCATAACTTCACACATTTTCCGATAATACGAAAGTACAATTGCACAGAAATTGCTATCACAGCAGTCCGTTCTGGCGAAATAACCCCAATTTCAACTGGGACCTACTGTCAATAGCTAAAAACATATACATGAAGTTTCGTTCAATTCTAGGTATAACTTCATACATTTTTCAGGGATATAGAGAAGACACACAAACACCTGGACGCACGGATAGACCGATATTTTGTAAAAAGATATTTTTCGGAATTCCTAATACGTAAAACGTGTAATTCCGTTGAAAACCGGAAGTCGCAAAAATTTTCTATTTCAATACTTTCCTTTATTAGGTACGTTCGTAATTATATAAATACGTAGCACCTATAGTTGACGTCTGATCTGTCCGTCCGTCCGTCTTTCCGCATATAACAACGCAAAAACTACCCAACCAAATGGTTTGAAATTTAAGATAGATTAGCTTTGCAGAATTTTGTTGAGACTCTTCAAATTTTATGAAAATCGACTCAAAACTTTAGAAGATATTAATAAAAATATTTATTAAGAAATTTGAAATTTAAAAAAGGGTGCTTTCTTGTTATAGGAGCTCTCGAGGTTGAATCGTCAATCGACCGAGATACTTATTTTATGACAGAAATTAATCTGCAGACGATATAATTCATTTCACAAAGTTAAAAATCATCAAGATCTGAATATTGATATAACTAGCTATAGTACGAACGCACCTCGTTTGTCACGTTTGACGTACAATTTCCAACTTGTTATATATAGAAGAAGGTAAAAACTAGTTTTTCACAATTATTAAGAAGTACGTGAAATTAAAAAAAACCCCAAAGTTATTGCCTATACTTTCTCGCACCCAGCATATTAAAAAAGTCATTTTCATCATTAAATGAATTATGTAGTACGTCAATGTATTCTATACGTACATATAGATACTTTCAATTTTATATCATCTTATAGTCAATATATTTGTAAAATGAAAACAGAAAAAAAATCAACAGGCCTTTAAAAGGCTATGTACAATTATTGTAAATCCCCCTAATAAGTATTTTTTAAGGCACATTCGTTATTTAATATTTTATCATTGCATGTGTTTTTTCAAATTAAATAGAATTGTTTACTTTTCAATTATCCCAATGGTAATTACAACTAATTAGGTCGTTACAGATGCTTTCATGACTGTTTTTATTTTAAAACCTTTAGTATATTTTAGAAGTTCAACTTGTAAACAAATAATTTTTTATTAGTAGAATATTATTTCCAATAAATAATAGCTGATGTTTCATTTAATGATTTTTATAACAAGTGCAGCTTTGTTCCACATGTATACTGTAATGAGAAAATATATATTATCGTAAAATATCGAAAATTAATTAACTCTCGATAGAAATAAACTTAAAAATATAGCAAAAACTTAAATTAAATCAAAACATTATGTTTGAAGCAAACAAATTTAATTTTAAATTTACAATACTATTTCGCAATAACTGTATTTTGAAAAATAATTTACACAAATATTTGTTTGTAAACCAAGCATAAAAAATTATATATATATAATATAGTCGTCAATGGAAAAATCTCATGCTCTTCAAAAAGTGGTTTCCATTAAAATTAACCAGAAAAGAAAATATTTTAATTCATATGTTTAAAAAATGTAAGCAATAGTAGAAAATATTAAAATACTTTAAAATAAAACGCATAAATACATTTTTACTCTTCATTTTCTGTTGAAATTGTTTAAGCTGTTTTTAACATTTTATCACAAATTTAACATATGAGGTTTAAATGCGTCAAATAGGAAATTTAAATTTCCTTAAACTTTTCAGTAAAAGATAATATGTTTTTAATTCCGCAACTGTCATATTCTAACTGTCATATATTAAGCTTTAGCTATAAATTTGACATAGGAATTTTTAATTATAAT
The DNA here is from genome assembly GCA_963931845.1 of Maratus michaelseni. Classification (NCBI taxonomy): domain Eukaryota; kingdom Metazoa; phylum Arthropoda; class Arachnida; order Araneae; family Salticidae; genus Maratus; species Maratus michaelseni. The sequence continues at coordinate 248,949,530 of OZ007596.1, read as the reverse complement.
TTTGTGCAGCATTATTATGTGTTTTTCTAAGTCATGTTGACACTCATTTGTGTTTATTTTTCATTTAGTTTTCGTAATACTGTTGCTATTATTTCAGGTTGAGTTCATTTGTTATATCTTAGAAGGGGATATTCGAATAGATACTTGATGAGCGTTATATATAACTATTTACAAAAAATTAATAAGAATATAGAATAATTAAAAAGATTTTAAAAAAATAATATCACTTGGGGGGGGGGGTCGGGGTAAGAAAGTGCTGAGCCACATTTGTAAACTTCTGTGATACATCAATTTGAAAGTTAGGACCAAATACTCAAATCAAGCTATATAACATAAAGTATTTTTGACAATCTCTTAGTAACATTTGGAATATTCTAAATAACAATATGGCATTACTTTAATGATATTACAATTATGTTCTTTGTAAATTAGCTAACTGCACTGGGGATATAAACATCTTGGACCAAAACGAAACCAGGGACATATGTTGCAACCAAGTGACATTAGAAAATAAAGTATATGTAGGATATTAGAATTTACAATAAAAAACAATAGATTACAGTGTTAGATTTATTTCACCAAAAATGTGACTTAGCACTTTCTTGCCCCGACCCCCTCAATATATGTACTGTCATCACATTCCATGTCAAGTAGCCAAAATTTGGATACGGTTGTTGTCCGAACCCCTTCGATTTTTTTGCAACCACGAAAAGATATACATATAGATCTAAGGTGGTCATCTGCAAACTGTCAGAGACGGAATTAGTATAGTTGGATCACCTGGGGTCCTTCTTAAAAGTTCACTATTTCCCTGTCGCAGGAAAGAAGATCAAATCATTGAGTTTGTTGTTCTTATTACACGTGATACAAGAAACCTTACTTATTGCAAATATGGGATCTGGTTCAACTTTTTGTGCTGAAACATATACTTTCATTATTAAAGATCAGAAATCAACAAATTCATCATAACATGGCTCCAAATTAGGCCACACGGCATGTCGAGATGAATTTGACGTTTACTTTAACATGCCGCAACTACAGAACAAATTACTTTAAAAGTTTGTAACTTTACCAAATAATTACATATGACTATTATATCATATAACTGCTGGAGTTCTTTTCATCCTGCTTAAATATTAATTAATTTATTCATCTTTGAAATCCCTTAAAAAATTCATAAATCTAATTCCATTTTCTAAAGTTTATATCTGGGACATTTCTAATTTGATGAACATTAGTACCACTGGAATGAGCACACCTTAATTGATAAGAAAATTATTGTTTTATTTTGGGCCTTTTCGTTACATGGTAAAAAAGTAAAGTTCTAAACACTTCCTTTGTATGAGATTTGCAACTATATCATTGTGCAAAATAATGTTCCAGTACACTTCAATAGCTCTTGAATGGATAAAGCTAGAATTGTAGGACAAGTGTCTACCTAAAGAAAAATGACTATGTGCTATCGTATGAAAGTATCTGGGGCGTCCAATATTTGGAAATTGTCGAATCAATCTCAAAATATATGAGAGAGAGCGAAAACATGTTAATTACAAAAAATATAGAACATCCTCGATTTAGTATGAAATGCAGTCTTACATGTGCAAATAACTTTTTTGATAGCTCTGATATGTTAATTATTCGATAACCAATCACAAGCTTATGTACGTCCTTAATCTCTTAGAAAACTGTGGCACTATAAGGAATGTGTATATGGTATAATAAAACTGTCTCATGGAAGTAATGTGCCATTTATTTTAATAAAAATATTTTTTAGCATGTTTAGTGAGTTTAGTAAATTCAAAGTGTTCACCATCTGCAGCTACGTATTTAATACATATTAACATGATAGTGCATGCGTATTGCTGCAGATGGTAGACACATTCATCATACTTAACTAGAAATTAAAATAAATGTACCATAGTTTACATTTGTTAGTTTTACTGGAATAAATACTTCTCCCTTATAATGCCACACATCCAGACGCGATTAGTGACGTATTTAAAGCGGTGATTAACTATAGAAAAATTAACAACACAGAGCTTCTAATAAAGTTATTTTAACATGTAAGACGGCATTTCATACTCAGTCGCGGATGATCTATTTTTCCTCATCCTTTTTTGTATCTCTCATATTTTGTGAGACAGAGTCGTCAGGTTTCAAATTTTGCCACTATGTGGCGCTGCATCAACTCGCATATGATAGCGTATAGTCAGTTTACTATAAAATGACACTTGTACAATTCTAGTTTTATCCGTTCAAGAGATATTTGGTGTACCGGAACATTCTTTTCCACAAAGATATAGTTGCGAATCTTACACAAAATGTGTGTTTTGAACCGAAACTGAAACAAACGCTTTCTTGTCAATTAACCCTTAAATGCCTAGACCCTTTAATTAACCCTTAAATGCTTACCATGCGACCTGCCCTCAGGGCCGCATGTCGGTATCTGCACTCTGCCGTCTGCTAGTACCGAGGGTCGCTCCACGCCGCCTCATGCTCTGACTAGACGCCACTACAGTGTCACCACGCACCTTGCTCTTCGGATTCCGATCTTGCCTCCGTCATCGCCCCGGACAAATTTGGAAAGCGGTCCTATCGCCGTTCTCTAATCTATTGCCCAGTGTCACCATTCCGACTCGGGCGAGGGTTCAAGTCCGGCACATGGATTAACCTGTGAGGCGCCTTTCCACTACCTAGAGAGGAGGCTCTCATCATTGGTCGAGTCCCCTCTCTGCAGAGAACCTGCGCTTAAAGGGGGAAGGCTTAGATTCGGTGGGCCACAACACCGAACAGTCGCGGCGCCTCCAGCTTTTTCAGACGTCCCTCTACCAATGCCCCACCTCGTTTGATGTGGTGATTCATCCGCTTACATGCCCCGTCGTGTCCAAGAACATCTCGCAGTTTTGAGCCTTCGGTCATCCTCCCCATTTAAGGGGCCGAGTCGGAAACACCCGGAGTGGACCACCGGATATGTTAAGTTATTTAATACTTGGAGTCACATTTTAAAGAATATGGTATAACTAAATTAAATAAATAATATATGGGATGTGGCCCTTAACGTTGCAGGTCATATAAGCAAATATTTGTAATTAATTGTGATATTTCAGCTGTTGTTAATGATTCTCGACTATTAATATAATTTGAAATGCATAAGGAACGTCCAATTTTCTTTAATCTCACTTCACCACATTCCAATCCATAATAACATTGATATGTATACGATCATTATGCTGCAGTATTATTAAACTTTCCAAGTATATTAATCATTCTTAATCATTTTTAAATTATATCTGAGGAATTTTATGGTTTGTATTTATAAAACCATTATTAAAATAGAATTTTTAGTATAATAAAATCAATAAAAATGATGTATTAAATTGCGACATTTAATGATTACTTAACTATTATTAAATATTAATATTGTTAAATTGAAAGTGTTGGTGAATATATAAATATTAAAGGACATTTTATCGTCGGTTGTATTAAGTATACGTTTTACCTGATACATTTTCCTTTTTTTTAATTCTCTCTCTTGGTTTTTCTTTCGACGAGCTTCTGCTTGGTTTCTTTCTTTACCCCTTCCTTTACCTTTGTTTTCTCTGGTGTAGTAAATACACATTTACCTTTTTTTCTTCATGTCCATAATTCTAAATGTGCACGTATATTTTGTAGTTATCGCCTTCCAGACGTAAAATCATAAGACCCAACCAATTAATTAGCGACGTGTAAACAACAAACGAAGCATGCTGATTTGTTTGAAAACCTGTACATCGTAGACCTTGTACACCTGGGAAGAAACTTCCGCAATCATATAAATGCAGCATTACTGACATTTCAGAAGGTAGAATTACTGGCCTGGATAAATTCGATTAGACGAGTGAGACTAGGGTAAATGTATAAATTGGTGGTGACATATCTACAATAAAATTTAATTGGTTGAGGCGATTTTTAACAAAACCGAATCGCTGAGCTAATGTTTGTTTACATGTTTCAATCATCTTATCGAACTTATTTAGGGGGGCCTCCGTGGCCGAGTGGTTAAGACACCATTCCGCTAATCGCTTGAGAGCGTAGGAGTCAGGTCGGCGGGTTGGACTCCCGCCAGCTCCATTGCACACACTTTGTGGAGCTCCCGCATGTAACTCTCTGGTGTTGTAAATTTCCTTGTGGCTATCTCGTCCCTGTATATTGACGATGACTTATAAGCGGGCACTTGATGTAAAGCACACAAGTCAGATGTATGTTCTCAATAAACAAAAAACAACTTATTTAGGCATATATGACCATGTTCTGGAATGTGGGTTCGCTTTAGATTGGACAAAAACTTGAGTCTGAGCATGTGCCATGTGCGTATATTGTCAGTTTTTTATACCGGCACCCTAATTGAGAAAAAGTAACAGACATTACATTGGTGATAATGGTGAGCTCTCCAAGTTTTTGTAGTAAATCCTCTCGACTAATCAATTTTATGTAATAACCATAGATATTTTAATGTAAAACTCAACATGGCAGTAATTTACCAAATGCCCAATTTTGAGCTCAATCGGTACGATTTCGATATCTTTTATGATGTCAGAAACAATAAAAGTATTTTGCCATGTTAACAGAAAAGTATTTTACCATGGAAACAGAAAAGTATTTTGCCATGGAAACAGAAAGTATTTAGCAGTGGAAACAGCAACTTCTTCGATATCAAAATGTATAACGACAGCGTTCAGAATCGGCGCCACCATTAGTCAAGTATCAGTCATGTTAACCAACTATACGTGCCTTTGCTAGACCACTGGTCTAAACGCGAAAATAACAGGCGCAAGATTGATAATATGACGGGGTTAGAATGTTAATGGAGTAAGTCAAAAATTTCAAAAATGTAGATAACCACATTTTTACTGAACGTATATTAATTTCTGTTCCATGAGATAGTCAAATAAATCATAGTTCACTTAGGGAGTCACTAGAGGACAAAACAAATTGGATCAGTTAATGCAACGGCGATACGACAGGTTTCACAAGACCCTTCATTCCTCAAATTACTAAAAATCTACTTACTCCACTGTCATTCTAGCCCCCTCATATCATCGTTAAGTTTTATTCTAGTCAATCATATACTTTTTTTTATGTTTACCTGTAAAAAAACTATACACGATATAACAAATATTTGTTGCTTAAAACCTTCCCTGCTATTCTAGAATTATACTGTAAATGTTACATTTAAATCACTTCAGTGATTGTTGCAAAAATTCAGTGTATTATATACATACATGCACACGTACCATTACGGCCAAAAGCAAAAATTTCTTTCTTTGTAGTGGTACAAAAATGTGTCACACCAAAACAATTGTTTAATAACAAAAAGAAACAAATCTAGAATGTCCTCAGTAATCTAATATGAAGTCTAAATCACAAAATGGCAAGACGAATTTTTGAAATTATAATTATGGTATTGTAAATTAAATAAGAAAATGTTAATTGCAAAATGACAGCTTGAAGTTTTAATGTCAGTATTCAAAATTTTTGCAGCACTGTCAAGTAAAATTATTGTACTCTAAAAATGTATTAATATATATTTCGATGAGTTGAGAACAGGAATAATAATTACTGATTTTTCGTTGAGTACAAGTGGATATATTTTTAGAAAAAACTACAAATTTACATCTAACATTACACTTTTACTCCTATTAAAAATCGGTACACAAAAGAATGGGTAACAAAATTTATGAAATCTGACCACTAAAGCGAATATATTACGGAAAAAAAGGAAAATAACATAAAAACTTTTAAAAAAACTTAAATAAAATATGAATTGGATAGAAGCACATCAGACAGAGAAAAATAAATCCAGTAATAGTAAAATAAGCCCCAAAACTGTAACAGGAAATTTCAGACTAAGTTTATAAGCAGCCTAAGTTTAAAAAAAAATCATTTAGTAATTCATACCGTCTTACAGTTTTAATAAACTTCTTTTGCTTAGAAGTGGTATTTGGAAAAATCTATGAGTAAAACATCAATTTTTGAGGTGAATCGTTTGAAAAGGATAAATAAAAATCCACTCCAAGTTAAATTTATTGATTTAAGGTATTTAGGTTGTATTTAAGATATATAAAATTACTCCTACTTAAATAAGCTTTTGGTATTTATAAGAATCGAATAATATTGTTAAAAAACATTGAATCATACAAAAATTTTTAATTTCAATAATATGACTTCTTTATGCATTACTTCTGCTAATTGATTCCATAAAAACATTTCTTTTTTCATTTAAATTAAAAACGTGAATTTCATTATATGAATAAAAAATCATATAACATACTCAGAAAATGTTTATGCTGTTCAAATATAAAAGGAAAAGCGATTAAAACAGCTTTTACAAGGAGAAAATAAATAATTGCTTTCAATATTTTAAGTTGAAGAATAAATTTGAAACACACTTTGTTATTTTTTATCATAAAATTAAATTATTATAGAAAATGTAAATATTTTAAATATATTAAAAATATTAAATGCAGAAACAGGAAATTTAAGTAATCATAAAAAGAACATGAAAAACAGAACATGAGAAATTGTTTTTCTTTAATTAGCTACTTTAGATCTAGAACTACAAAATCTTATGAGGGTAACACTTTTTACAACCTATAAAAACTTTAATGGGTGACATAAAATCCTAGTATTTTTTTGCGTAAACACATAAAAAATGTGGACAAAAATAAGAATATAGATCATATAATGTAGAATAATAAGTCACGTTGCACATTTTTAAAGATATTATCCATTAAGAAAAATTTGTAGATCGACTTAATTAAAAAATTAAATGTCTTTAAAGCTTTTTTAATAATTTAAAACTACGAGGGTTGGCCAATAAGTTCGAGGACTGACGCTGTGATGGAACAAGTATGACCTAGAGCTCCTATAATACAGGCTGAATCATAGCGCCATTTAATGACCCAGCGGACCAAAAACCGGTTAGCTTACCGTACTAGTGCACGGCGAGTGACAGTAACAAGGACGGCGAACACCTGCCGAGGCGGTTTCCTAATGCTGAGCTAGGTCACAATATGGCGGTTATTTTGGGCAACAGAATGGACATGCGTCAGCTCCCCTTATAGGAGCCTTAGTATGACCATATGACAATGTTGTTTGTAAATTATGATCCTTTAGATGGCATGCTACCGAGTTTCCGACGCGTGCGATTATTGGTTATTGCTTAGCAATAAAGTAAAGTAAATAATTTTTGACATTTTCGAAAAATGGAAAAAAATTGAAGTTCGAGCTGTCACTTTGTTAAAAAAGAATTAACCCTCAGGTACATACAAAAAGAGTTACATTCTACATTAAAGGATTCTTGTCCTTCATATTCGACGATAATAAAGTGGTCTGCTGATTTTAAACATGGTAGGAAATCAATTCACGATGCTGTACGCTCAGGACGTCCAAAAACCGCTATGACCGACGAAATCGTCTCAAAAATTCACAATGCCCTGTTGAATGGTCGCCGATTGAGATACGCAAACTTGCTGACATTTCAAACATCTCCATAGACTGTGTCCACTACATTTTATACATTACTACATTTTACATTTGTTTACATCGTTTGTTGAACGTCGACCAAAAACGCCAAAGAATGAACATTTCTCAAGAATCTTCTTAAACGTATTGTGTTGCAAGTTGAAAAATAAAATGAAATATTGTCAAAAATCTTGTATTTTCTTTGTCAGGCTGAGAACTTTTCGAACTACCCTCGTACAGGACTGCACTAAAGAATTGCCATACACCAATGTGTCTTAAATGTATGTATTGCAAGGGGATTACATTGAAAAATAATATGAAATTTTGTTAAAAATCTTGTGATTTTACTGTCAGGTCTCGAACTTATCAGCCCACCCCCGTATTATAAGGATTAATGAAAGATTATTTCAGTTATCATTTTTTTAAAACAATTGTATTAATGCAAAGTAAGTCGATATGCATGAAAGGATGTTTAACTATCTAGTAACCATGTATTTTACATCAGAAAAGCGAAACAAATGAAAAATTAGTACTTAAAAATATTAATAATATTTATGTATGCATTGGCGCATTTAATAGGTGGACTGTGAAACATGTATAGTTAAATACTGCGAAAAAATGTATCAGTCTTTTTCTTTTCATTGCGGGTAACATAGTGTATATGATGTGACAAAAATCTAATTTTACTACACACTAGACTCAATTTGTTGAAGGAAATCATTTGTTTTCCTACAATTATATTCCCAATAGCATCTTACCTGGTTGTTGGTATATTTATTGCTGGATGAAAGATATCTAGATCTAGATCAAAATAAGCGAGGAATTTCTCAGTATGTACAAAATGTCATTTAAGGTGGATCATTTTGAATAGATATATAACAAGTTGGAAATTGTACGTTCAACGTGATACATGAGGTGCATTCGTTTCGTGCTATAATTAGTTTTACAATGTAAAAAAAATCATCCTTATTATTTCAGTGAAATAAATTATATCGTCTGCTATGAGCTAAATGGGCAGGCCTTTTTTTTCCTATTACGTATGTCATGTTTACAGCTGCGGATTTTTTTTTCGACGCCAGACAAAGCTGTAAAATTCACCATGGAGATCTTGCTTTGAGACTGAATACCTCTATGGTTTAATATTTCTATGACTCACGATGAATGTATCTTTTGTTTATTTACTTTAATGGATTGAGATATTCGGCTGTTAACCTAATTTTCACAGAAGTTATCTGAGAATCTATCCATTTCTGAATGAGTCTCATGTCTCAAGCAAACAATTTTTGTGAACGATCTTTCTAAAAATGTAACTTTTATGCAATTTTATTCGAAAAAATAAGTTTGAATAAAAATGGCCGCTTGGCATATGGGAAAATATGTGGTTAGCCCGTATTTGTTTTACTCAGTCTTGCTCTTTTAGTATATATATTACGTATGATAGGATTTAATAGAATAAAGAAAACTTTTAATAATATCTTTTCAAGTTTTGATTCGATTTTCATAAAATTTGAAATAACTCGACAAAATTCTGTAACGAATATATATATTACGTTTAGCAAAACATTGGCAATGCAGACAAAACGTTTCATCTAGAAGACAGTCAAATATTATTAAAACACAATGGCAAAAAATAATTTTTAAAACCATAAATAACATTGTTATATTTGCTTTGTTTTTTGTTAAGATCAAATTGGTTTGTAGATTTTTAATATACTGTATCTAAAATAAATATATAAAATTATTTTTTAATAGGACTAATAAATGAATTATATACAGCAATTTCAAAACATAACGTTTAAAAATAAGTACGCTTCATCAATAAAAAAATAATAATAATAAAATAATGAAGTCTTTTTCTTTTAATAAAACTCCACCATATATCTTTTAAAAATGTATAAGATTTTCCTGAAATTTTCAATTTAGTTGGTTGAAATTTCTAAAAGTAATGTAGTACACAGATAGAAGAAAACCGTGTTTAAAGTGTTACATAAGCATATTCAGTTATTAGGTTCATGGAAAAAATAAAGGAATATTATTGTTGCAAATACTTCAAATATCACATGTGATCGAATATACCTTATTTTAAATAATATTACCAATTAGTTTAGAGGGAAAATAATAGGATATTTGCTTCAATATTTAAAGTGGTGCTAATTTTAAACAGAAAATGATGTAACCTATTGTAATTTATGGATTATTTAAATAAAAATTGAATTACAGTTTGAGGTGAAAAATTTAATTTAATTTATTTTTTAATCATTTATTTTCCACATAGTTTTCTGCCTCATTTTTTTATGGATTTGATATGACAACAATTAAAAGGAGTGGATGAATGGAAAAAAAGTTCTGTTAAAAATCATAAAAGAAACACACTGAAAAATCAGTTTATAATCTTTTTATGTCTACTTTATTGTTTCAGCTTGATAAGAAAAATATGTAATTAGAAAATGATTTTTCTAGCATCTGGAAAATTCCAATTATATCCGAAAAAAAGGAGGAGGCATTTTGTTTCATTCATTTTTATCTACATGTTTTTACTATCTATATGCATATAAGTATTTAATTATATTTTTTAACCTTTTAGATAAACCGATATAGCAATAAAAAGTAGAATGACAATTTCGAAACTACAGCATTCTTTAACAGCAATTTTATGAAAGTATTTTTAAAAAGACAGTTGATCTAACATAAAGAAACGTTAAAAAAAGGATTATAAAAATGCAGAGATATTTAAATTGCGATATAAAAAATACAATGTTTTAATCCCAGTTAATTAGTCTAAATGGTTAGAATTGTATTGCTCTACTAGAAAAAATGAAAAAAATAATAATAATTAAATTTCTTCTCATATTTCATCTTAATGAAAAAGGAAAAATGGAATTTTCAGCTCTATTTTTTATTGAGTACCAAGAATAAAATAATAAACACAAAATAAATAAAATGAAAGTTTTTATGTACGCGCGAAAATAGTTAAGATTAATAAGATTTTTTTTAGGAACCTTCATTCTGAATATTTTATTACATGCATACATCCTTCCGTTATACTTATGTACCAAAAATCAAAGTATATACGTACATATATGCATACATATTATATTCTTATATGCATTTTATAACTTGCGCATACTTACAAGAACTTCTTAAACTCTGTTATATAAATTTTATAACATGCGCATACATACAATAGATGTAACAAACCTTTCTTCAATAAATCGTTCAAGCGCGAGTATAACTCTCGCTCAATAGGTTCCGTACATTAAATTTATTAATTACTATTTATTAATTAATTAACTCCTACTACCCCTAATTTTTTCATAATTTTAATTTTAATAGATTCTGAAGTAGGGGGTGGGTATCATATTTGTGCATTTCACTTTAGACGATATCTCTGAAAATGTAGTACCTAAAATTAAAGCAAATATATTTTTTAATGCTTTATTACGAGATCTTTCGAAAGATAACATTCACGACAAAAAAATGAAAAAAAAAAAACAAGTAACCTAATTAATATCTCGGCTAATTACCAACAATTTTTTTTCGGAATTCATTATCAACAATTCTTGGATGATGCTGCGTCGATAAGTACATGCTGACCGCTCGAAAATTAAAATATGTGTGTAACGGAAAAATGCGATTTTCTCAAAATCTATGTGACCTAGGATAATCGCAGTAGTTTTCCTGCAATTTTTAAATACACTCTTACTACCCCTAACTTTTTCATAATTTTAGTTTCAATAGACACGGAAATAGAGAAGGGGGGGGGGACATATTTTTGCAGTGTATTTTCGATTATATCTCGGAAAATATGATACCTAAAATTAGAACAAATATATTTTGAGTTTGGTGTTACGAGATCTTTCAGACGATATACCACACGATGTACAAAAATGTTTTTTTTTCAAGTAACATATTTAGCCCTTCTATTTTTTTCCTAAAAATATTTGTGAATGGAAATATGTGGTTCAATAGCCTTTATAGTTCTTCCAAGTTTGAACTTTCCATGTTCTACAATTTGAGAGAAAACGGTTGTGACAGTCGGACAGACAAACACACAATAAATATTATGTTTCCGTTTTTAGGTGTGTTCGTAATTACATAAATACATAGCATCGTCTGGTCCACCAGTCTGTCTGTCTGTCCGTCTGTCCGCATATAGCAGCGCAAAAACTACCCTACCGAATGATTTGAAGTTTAATATATATTACGTACAATTTCCAACTTGTTACTTTTTAAGTATGGAACCCTAAAAACGAATATAATAATAACTAATGAAGAATGTTCCGCAACCGTAATCCGTAAAAAAAGCAATAGCTAACTTAATGTTTTTAACACTTTCCGACATAGATGAGAATAGTTTATGATTTCTGTTAGTCTGGCCGTCTGTCTTTCTGTCTGTCTGTCTTTCCATACTCTAACTCGCGTAAATATACTCGGATTGGCATGCAATTGATACATGTTATTGAGGATTACAATGGGATGTTCGTTATTGAAAATGAAGTGTGTAGCTTTTAAATGTTGTTTACAGGGACACTCAAAAGCATTTAGTTTCTTTACAGTCTATGAGGAAACATCGTTTGCAAAGTATGTTACTGATGTTACATTATTTCAAACATATTGAAATTGATATGTATCACTGAGGTGCACTACAAGAGGCTTACTATAGAATAGCATGCGCATAGCATTCATCGTTCAATTATACCAGGGTTATAAAAAAGCCGTGTTTAAAGAAAAAACCAGCCTAGTCGGGTAGCTGGGTGGGTACACGGGCAGCTACGCACTGCAACCCTTATGGTTGTAAAAAACCCGGGTTTAAAAAAAAAACTCGGGGGTTAGATGGGAGGGTACCCACTACAACCCTGATTTATAGGGACACACAAAAGAATTCGGTTACAGTGTTGTCTGTTAACAATAATAACTGAAAGTGCTTTTACAATTGTGGTACGAGTTCTTTAATTAAACTACTTTTTTTGCCTATTACTAGGTACGTATAAACTCTGTAGATGATATACAGGGTAGTACAAAAGTATCGAGTACATTTCCGTTTGTTGACGGACATTTCTGAAGTGGAATTTTTAATTGTGCTATGCGTTTCCTTACTGAACTAAATTTCAGCATACTATATAGTATAAATGTAAATCTTTAGATCATATACAGGGCTGCAGAAACAAAATTGGATATTTGTCCAACCATTGAGGGTACTTCTTGAATTTAGATTTGGAAATATGTTATGCCTTTTCCAATTTGTTTACAATTAGACATCATCTTTTAACTTACTAAATGGTGAAGTTTTGTTAACGTATTCTGGATGTGTTGGGCAGTGTTTCATAATCTATGCTTGACGCATGATTTTTTGTTCTTGTTTTAATTACAGTCAACTTATTTTTATCATATAATGAAACTGCTTTCGCCGCGAAAGCAATAACCATCTCTTTCTATGAAGGAAAAACCCATAAAATTATTTTGAAGGAAAATATTATCATCAATTGCGTAATGACAAGCTACGCAGCCGAAGGTGGACGTACTCCACCGCCAAGTCCAGGTTCTCGTGAACCCATACGAGTAATCAGCCAGGAAGGGTCGGTTTACCCGGGTACCTCCACAAGCGGGCTCTTCGGCCTTGGGGAGAATACGGGGGCGTACGCCACCTCCGCATCTCTACCGTAACCCAAATAAAACGACAAAAGAGGTCGATGCAACATGCGGTGGAGCCCAAACTGAAAGGACACCACCACAAAAAACATGGGGAGTCCGCCGGACTCGCCCGGCAGCTTCGGAGTCAGAATTCAAAAGAGGAGACCGTGTTCAACAGAAATGAACCTCAATTATATAATTTTTAATTTAATTACTGTCGAAAATTGAATTTTGTCTGTATTTCATGTATCGTAGTGATCCATTCGTAAAATCTAAGAGTTCAGTGAAAGAAGGATTTAAGCAGTTTATCAGAAGTAATTTTTAAAGGTGGAAAATGGCTGTTGCTTTTTTAACTAAATAATTGGCATTTGTTATCGAACTAAAACTTTAAATATTAGACATAGAAATATTCACAATCCTGAATGTCAACGGTAAATTAAAAAATATATATGTTTCGGTTTTCTTAGAGGTATAAAAATACTATTAAGAAAACAGCGTCTTTTTCACATAAGCAGAAAAGTAAAAATGCATTGCAAAAGTTTTCTCTACAGAAACTCATATATTTCCGTTTTTTTTTTTAATAGTATTAAAATAAATTTAAGAATCATTGTCTCTTACCGACATAAGTAGACAAGCAAAAGTTGTTGTTTTTCAAGTTGTAGTTTGTAAACACGTAATGTAAAATTTAATATCTGTCATAATTAATCTTTTTTATATTATGAATTTATAAATAATTTTCATAATTAAAAATGTGTTATTTTTTAAATTCAAAATAGTCTTGATTACGTTCGAGTCAATTCATTGTGTCTCATTAAAAAAGAAACATTTGAAATAAAAGACATCTTTTGATAAATTAATGTGTGTTATGTGGATTTAACACTAGTTTCATCAAACTGCGAGCCTTTTAATTTAAAGAATGGGACAAAAAGAAACATAAGCTATATATATTTTCCAGGAATAATTTGTACCAAGAAACTGCTATAAAGTATTAAATTGGATTGAAAAATGAAAGTTGCAAAAAGTTTTAATCTGTATACGGACACCTTTATCTACGAGAATTTATCTACGGCACTGATTTGTAAATATATAATCCTCAGTCGATTGCTGTTAATATATTTTTACACTTTTTGGCCTCAGAATAAAGTGTGTTATGTGGATTTAACACTAGTTTCATCAAACTGCGAGCCTTTTAATTTAAAGAATGGGACAAAAAGAAACATAAGCTATATATATTTTCCAGGAATAATTTGTACCAAGAAACTGCTATAAAGTATTAAATTGGATTGAAAAATGAAAGTTGCAAAAAGTTTTAATCTGTATACGGACACCTTTATCTACGAGAATTTATCTACGGCACTGATTTGTAAATATATAATCCTCAGTCGATTGCTGTTAATATATTTTTACACTTTTTGGCCTCAGAATAAAGTGTGTTATGTGGATTTAACACTAGTTTCATCAAACTGCGAGCCTTTTAATTTAAAGAATGGGACAAAAAGAAACATAAGCTATATATATTTTCCAGGAATAATTTGTACCAAGAAACTGCTATAAAGTATTAAATTGGATTGAAAAATGAAAGTTGCAAAAAGTTTTAATCTGTATACGGACACCTTTATCTACGAGAATTTATCTACGGCACTGATTTGTAAATATATAATCCTCAGTCGATTGCTGTTAATATATTTTTACACTTTTTGGCCTCAGAATAAAGTGTGTTATGTGGATTTAACACTAGTTTCATCAAACTGCGAGCCTTTTAATTTAAAGAATGGGACAAAAAGAAACATAAGCTATATATATTTTCCAGGAATAATTTGTACCAAGAAACTGCTATAAAGTATTAAATTGGATTGAAAAATGAAAGTTGCAAAAAGTTTTAATCTGTATACGGACACCTTTATCTACGAGAATTTATCTACGGCACTGATTTGTAAATATATAATCCTCAGTCGATTGCTGTTAATATATTTTTACACTTTTTGGCCTCAGAATAAAGTGTGTTATGTGGATTTAACACTAGTTTCATCAAACTGCGAGCCTTTTAATTTAAAGAATGGGACAAAAAGAAACATAAGCTATATATATTTTCCAGGAATAATTTGTACCAAGAAACTGCTATAAAGTATTAAATTGGATTGAAAAATGAAAGTTGCAAAAAGTTTTAATCTGTATACGGACACCTTTATCTACGAGAATTTATCTACGGCACTGATTTGTAAATATATAATCCTCAGTCGATTGCTGTTAATATATTTTTACACTTTTTGGCCTCAGAATAAAGTGTGTTATGTGGATTTAACACTAGTTTCATCAAACTGCGAGCCTTTTAATTTAAAGAATGGGACAAAAAGAAACATAAGCTATATATATTTTCCAGGAATAATTTGTACCAAGAAACTGCTATAAAGTATTAAATTGGATTGAAAAATGAAAGTTGCAAAAAGTTTTAATCTGTATACGGACACCTTTATCTACGAGAATTTATCTACGGCACTGATTTGTAAATATATAATCCTCAGTCGATTGCTGTTAATATATTTTTACACTTTTTGGCCTCAGAATAAAGTGTGTTATGTGGATTTAACACTAGTTTCATCAAACTGCGAGCCTTTTAATTTAAAGAATGGGACAAAAAGAAACATAAGCTATATATATTTTCCAGGAATAATTTGTACCAAGAAACTGCTATAAAGTATTAAATTGGATTGAAAAATGAAAGTTGCAAAAAGTTTTAATCTGTATACGGACACCTTTATCTACGAGAATTTATCTACGGCACTGATTTGTAAATATATAATCCTCAGTCGATTGCTGTTAATATATTTTTACACTTTTTGGCCTCAGAATAAAGTGTGTTATGTGGATTTAACACTAGTTTCATCAAACTGCGAGCCTTTTAATTTAAAGAATGGGACAAAAAGAAACATAAGCTATATATATTTTCCAGGAATAATTTGTACCAAGAAACTGCTATAAAGTATTAAATTGGATTGAAAAATGAAAGTTGCAAAAAGTTTTAATCTGTATACGGACACCTTTATCTACGAGAATTTATCTACGGCACTGATTTGTAAATATATAATCCTCAGTCGATTGCTGTTAATATATTTTTACACTTTTTGGCCTCAGAATAAAGTGTGTTATGTGGATTTAACACTAGTTTCATCAAACTGCGAGCCTTTTAATTTAAAGAATGGGACAAAAAGAAACATAAGCTATATATATTTTCCAGGAATAATTTGTACCAAGAAACTGCTATAAAGTATTAAATTGGATTGAAAAATGAAAGTTGCAAAAAGTTTTAATCTGTATACGGACACCTTTATCTACGAGAATTTATCTACGGCACTGATTTGTAAATATATAATCCTCAGTCGATTGCTGTTAATATATTTTTACACTTTTTGGCCTCAGAATAAAGTGATCTCTTTTCATTTTCACAGGACTGTACATTTTAGCATGACAAACTGCGCATTTGAAACATAATTTATGAATTCGGTTTGTCTGCCAGGTGCTCTAACTTGCATAAATAAGATTGGAGTGACACGATATTCAATTATGGTATGAGATATACTATACGACATTCTCTAGTGCTGTTGGTGTAAGTAACTATTACTGATCGTTTAGAGGGGTACACAGGGGTACATTCCGTAACATGGTGGAAAATATTTTGCTGCGAATTTTAATGATGTACTTATACTTCAAATATAATGAAATTGATATGCATCACGCAATTCTTGCAACATGCTTTCAATAGAGTATGGAGTTAGTAAAGTGAGTAACATTTACAATTCATTTATAGGGTCATACAAAAGAATCCCATTAGTTTATAGTCTACAGAGAGAATTTTCTTTTCAATGTATTTCAATGTTGTTAGACAGTACATCAATTTCCTTATATTTCAAGTACATCACTGATGTGCATTATATTCTTCTTTAATAGATTATGAAGAGTTTAACATTTATCGTTCATATACAGAGACACACAATTTATTTCGCTTACAAGACTGGCTTTGAGGGATAATTGCTAAAAGTGCGTTTTCAACTGAGTTAATCATTTTTAAACTTGACTATATTTTAGAGTAGTAGGTGGTGTGAATAAATTATATAGTTGATATACAGCGCTACACAAAAGATTTAGTAAGCATAACCACTTATGTTCGTATATTTTCTAAAATGATTTTCTTACTGTGTTATGCATTTTCGGGTTCAAATATAATTTAGTATATTAATACATGCTTGCAGAATATAAATAAATTAATGTACAGGGTTGTGTGAAAAAAACTGGATACATTTCTGTCTATGGGTCGTATTGATCGAAAAGCATCTGCAGTTGTGTTGTGCGTTTATTCAGCTGAATTGGATTTTTGTATATTATGTGGTGTGTATAATTTCTATGACTGCAGCTTCACCCCAAAGAAATTGAAATCACGTCTATAGAAGAAATTCCCTGAAAGTGCATTTCCAACACTTTCAGGCGTTTATCGACTCATCGCTGTTTTTATATATTATATGGTGTGTTAATATAGTGTAATCTAATATATATATATATATATATGAAATTCAAATGGAAATGTCGTTCCGACCGCTTATAACTCTAGTTCTATTGAAAGGATTTTTGTGGCACTTGCACTGTTAGATAGATAATTTTTCAGGGAAGGTTTTAGTATATAACACATCTTTTTACGTAGATTAGTTATATAATTACAATGGAATGTTCTGTTATATTGGACGAAAAGGTTTCCATTTATCATTTTTTGGCGACGATTATTGTTGGTGAAAAAATTGAAACGGCTATATCATTTAGAAAATAATACAAGCACTTCGAAAAATAGAAGAAAACTTACTAATTTCATTTAAAAGAAAATAAAAAAAACGATAAGAGATAATGTTATAAACCGAAAATATTTAATTTAAACATGAAAGGGAAATGTTCTCAATGCTTAAGAAGATATTTAATGTGAAATATTGCAATTGAAACCATATTTGGCGATTTATCGTTTGCAACAGTTTATGAAAAATGCATATGAAAATTTTATTAAATAAAATCTGGGTAACAATTTCGTTTTTGATTTTTTGATTTAATTTTTTTATCTAACTTCTCTATTATGTGACTTACAGAAGAAAATAGCAGATGTAATTAATAAAAATTACTGTACTTCTGAGTTACACGTTATTTATTTATTTATTTACGATTTTGATTTTACCTTTGTCACCAAATAAATGGATTTTAAACCAAAAAGGCATAAGCTTGACATTGGTTCAAGCATTGTTCACAATAATGGTGTTTTTTCAAGTGCACGACGCATTTTTTGAGTAATGTTTTATATTCAAATGTACATTATATAAATAGCATTTCATATTATAAAAAATGGAGTCAAATATTTAACTTTTAGTGTAAATGCCTGCCACACACAAATTATTAACACTTATATATACATATTATAATTTATTTTTCATATATTATCTTCTTTTTGGAGAATTTAAAAAGATATTAGACTAATCTTTTGAAATCAGTTCACCCGCCAATTGGCGTATTTACTATATTGTTAGAAATTTCATTTATATTTGAAGGCTACTCTGGACCACGAATCCGACTGCAGAAGATTACACGAAATTTGTACTCAACGATTAGTAAAGTTATGGTATTTCATTATGAAGCAAACGGACAAAACAAGATTTACTATTATATAATTTTCATCTGCAGTTACTTTACTATCGCTAAAAAGGCAATACTTGCAATGTACGGCACAAAATTGTTAAATGCCAATGGTGGCCAAGAAACAATATTTGCTGATTTATCATTTTATCTTAGATAAGAAAAAAGTACCTGGAATTGAGATTAGATAAAATTTCGATCACTATAAAGCAACTTCGGCAGACGCGCAGCCCTAGCAACTAAGCTTAATGAAAAATTAACGATTATTTTCATTATGAGGTTTATAGTTTCATTATGAAGTTACAACAGACTGAAGAATAATGTAATCTTGAAAATAAAAGAAATAGCAAGCATATTTATTTCTCCATGTTATTATGCTCATTAGAGAAATGTAAGAAAATCTTCGGTTCAAGTATTCACCAAAAATATTATTACTAAAAATTTTGCATAACTAACTTTATTTATCATTCTCAAGGAGTTTTATTGGTGAAAGAGCTATAATTCTGTCGATAGCAATTTGACATTATTTAATGGAAAGTAGTTCGGCGATAATTAACATTGTTTTGTAGCTAATGCTGGTATATTTGTAACTATATTGTTGCAAAAACTTCTAATGTTTGACTTCAAACTTGGCTATGAACCCGATTACGGAAGATTAGGAAGATTTTATTGGATGCATACTAGAGTATTTTTCTACCAGAATCATTGATCAAGGTTTTTTTCCAGATTAATGGTTACATGATTGCAACTGGTATGTAAAATGAAAAGACAGTGAAAATGACGTTATTTTAATTTTATTCAAACAATTCAGCTTTAAAATCCCACCTTTTTATTATTCACATTTCATTTAAGTATTAAAGTTAATTACTGTCCTTTGTGTTCAAATAATTTATTACATTTTTCCTTGAATTTAATCTGCTGGAATCCAAATACAGAAAACTGTAGTAGACCAGCCAGAAGATGACTATATCACGAAATATAATGTAACCTAGAGTGAGATTGTATTTAAGCTGCAAGAATCACACATAGCACCAAGCTGAGAGGCCCGAAGCTGAAGAACTAACATACGAAAATTAATAACCCGAACATTATTTATGTTCAATGGTCAATCTCTGCAATGATTTTAATGCTCTCTTTTTTAGTAGTATGCTGACTAGAGGAATTTTAAATTTATGTTTGCTATAAATTATCAAATAAAAGAGTTGCTTCTTAATAGCCCAAATTTTGTCTAACGTATAAGTTAAGATAATAGCGCAATGGCATTCGCATTGTATTCAGTAATGCGGAAAGATTTTCCAAGTGAAGGTTCATATTACTTTAAGATACATGGTCGAATTCACCATTTCGTTTGATTCAAGGTTCATTTGGGAAATGGACCAGCGCAGCAGACATAGCCTGCTAGTATAAACATATTCATGTAGAAGGCTGCACCTAAGGAAATTGATGTTTTGTCATATATGGAGGGAAATTTCTAGGAACATGTTCTTAGTTGCTTTATGCGTTTTTTTATTATTTAAATTTTAAATCTACTTGTGCAAAATATCTCACATTCATTAATAGCTATATCATTTCATTGTATGAAAAAAAATATACATTTTTTAACAATATTTTGATAGTGTTTAATGTTTCATAATGAATGTCTGATGCATGATTTTTCGTTCTTTTTTATATCTGCTAAGTGAAGTTAAAAAATTACATGCGAATTAAGCAAGAACAAACTAAATGTTTATTCTACACATTTCAGTATGCTATTATACAACTTAATCTAATAATATCGAAAAAAATGGTATGATCACAAAATACATAGTCTTACACTGCATAACACATCCCTGACATTTCCGGACCTTCTACAACTGAGTGAAATATTTTATACATATATAACTCTGCGAAAACTTGTAAAAATATTCTTTAAAGACAATCGCAACAAAAATTCTGCTATGGAAATACAAATTGTAATACTTGGTAGATACATCGAATATTTTTCCATGAAAGTAATCCTACTGTAGACCACTGAAGGTAAAATACTATACAATATTAAAGTGTTTCTTACTACATACATATTGCACACTAAAAAAATCACGATACAATATTACATATTTATATGATAATATTTTTTGGCGAATCCAAAAGATAACTACATTTTTTTCCTACGAGAATATTAAAAATTACATGAGGCCAAATCAAGAACAAATGAAATAGTGAAATACTTATTTCTTACATTCTTCAGGCCTATTATTCATTTTTATCTCCGACTATCGGGGAAAAATTCCTTTTCAAAGTAATCAAGCTGAGCGTAATGCAACAATTAAATTATCTTAGACTGCGTTAGCATTTATTTATATTTGCAGGTACATAAGAATTCTCTTCTTCAACAGAACGACTTTTTTTCTGAGAATTCTGTAGAAACTTGTACAATGTATCCATTATTTTTTCCATATTGGAAATAATCCAACTTTATTGGATTGAAGATAAAATACTATACAATGACAGAAGATAATGAATATATGATGTATTTTCTTTTCCTTACAGGAATGTATTAAACAAAAATGATTCATCCTAATACCTGACTTTTATGTATACATTCTTTACTATAAATACTTTTTATCAACGCTGTCATTTATAATAAAGCGTATCTGGTGTGTAACTGAGTAATCAGTTTTCTTCAATTTCAGCAAATATGTAACACAACAAGAAAGTACGAAGTATTATTACATATTTATATGAGAAAAAGTTACGACGAATCAAAAAATATATATAAATAATTAAATACTTTCTTCATCTTTTCCGAAGCAGAAGATGAAAAATTACAGGCTGGCGAACGAAGAAATTATTTGCTATCTTTGTTTCAAAATAAATCATGAAATTTCTGATAATCTTTGTTTCAAATTAAATAGCGGGTATTTTTTTATCTTCCTGGGGTAGAATATCTCTTTTTATTTCAGTTTATAAAAAAAATGACGTTTTCGAAATAATCAAGATGGGCATAATGCAAACATTGCCTTATTACCCACTTTATTTGTATGCAGCGACGACTCAACAGAATGAAATTTTTTTGGAGAGCATGTGAAACCTTGCATAGTTATTCTTTAAACATAGTTGATCAAATAATTTTTACAAGTTTAGTGAGTATCGTTTACAATTCCAGGCTACGGAGCGCTTCACCGGTAATTTTTAGCTCACAGGCTATCAAAGCCTGAGAGCTAATGTGACCGCAGGTTCTGTATGTACGTACGATAGAAATATCCGACTTGCTACAAATTTTCTATATTGGTTCATTCTGATAAGGTGCTTCCAAGATTACTTTTGCGAGTTCATTGGTTAAGTATAAAGGGGGGAACAGGAGGCTAATCCACCCCTTCCTTAATTAACATAAATGGGTTTTTCATGCAGAATTATCTGATTTGCTTCAAATTTTGTACATAGGTTCATTGTGATAAGACGCTTCCCTTATTAGTTTTGGGGGTTCATTGATTACGTATAAAGGGGTAACAGGGGGCTAATCCCCCCTTTAATTTAGATAATTGTGTTTTTTATGCAGAATTATCCGATTGGCTTCAAATTTTTTATATAGGTTCATTGTGATAAGGCGCTTCCCTAATTAGTTTTGGGGGATCATTGGTTAAGTATAAAGGGGGAACAGGGGGCTAATCCCCCCTTTAATTTAGATAAATGGGTTTTTCATGCAAAATTATCCGATTTGTTTCAAATTTTGTATATAGGTTCATTGTGATAAGACGCTTCCCTGATTAGTTTGAGGGTTCATTGATTAAGTATAAAGGGGGGGGGCAGGAGGCTATTCCCCCCTTTAATTAAAATAAATGGGTTTTTCATGCAGAATTTTCCGATTTGCTTCAAATTTTGTATATAGGTTCATTGTGATAAGACGCTTCCCTGATTAGTTTTGGGGGTTCATTGATAAAGTATAAAGGGGAGGAACATAGGCTAATCCACCTTTAATTTAGATAAATGTGTTTTCATGCAGAATTATCCGATTTGCTTCAAATTTTTTATATAGGTTCATTGTGATAAGGCACTTCCCTAATTAGTTTTGGGGGTTCATTGGTTAAGTATAAAGGGGGAACATGGGGCTAATCCCCCCGTTTAATTTAGATAAATGTGTTTCCCATGCAGAATTTTCCGATTCGCTCCAAATTTGGCATATATGTTCATTCTGGTAAGACGCTTCCCTGAGTTTTGGGGGTTTATTGATTAAGTATAAATGGGGATAACAGGCAGCAATCTTCGTCTGTTTTACTAACGAGTAAATTTTTGCCTGAGTTTAACTCATGCAAAAGGCGTTAATGTGCACTGTAAAAAATGACCAATGTTTCTTATTTTATGAAAATATTCTATAACCACGAACCAAAATATAATATAATCTTCTGAGTTATCCGAAATTTCAAATAGCATGTTACATTGTCTTTTGAATCACCAGAAACAAATACATTTTCAAAATTTAAAGAATAATTTATAAAAACAAATTATTTTTAGCTGCCCGAATTTTTCAGAAACGTTAACGAAGGGTTTTTATATTGTATTAATTATAGTCCTCAGCCTGGGATACCTGTTTTTCGAATGTTATCAATTCTGAAGTAAACATTTTCATGCTAAAAAAATGTTTAACAGACAAACATGCAAAATTAACAGCGTTAACAATAACATTAAAATTAAGATTATTTCTTTACTCTTTCATGTATAAATTAACTTATGCGGCTGAAAACGTGTACTTGAGAATGGATAACATTCGAAAAACAGGTATTCCAACCTGAGGACACTCATTAATACACTATAAAAACCCTTCGGAAACGTTTCTGAAAAATTCGGGCAGCTAAAAATAATTTGTTTTTATAAATTATTCTTTAAATTTTGAAAATGTATTCGTTTCTGGGGATTCAAAAGACAATGTAACATGCTATTTGAAATTTCGGATAACTCAGAAGATTATATTATATTTTCGTTCGTGGTTATAGCATATTTTCATAAAACTAGGGGCTCAGCCCCCTACTCGCTAACGCTCGCCAACCCCCCGTGAATTGCAAAGCTATTCACAATGAGACCGCTACGCGGTCGCAGCTCACTTCGCTGGATCGCCCCTTTATATTTTTCTAGTAATTCTAGCCAGAATAAGTACTACAATAAATCATTTGAACATATGAAATTGACAATTTTTTTATGTAAAAAAGTAATTGAAAACTCCGTTGAAAACACAACTAAAAATGCATTTAGTTGGCGCTACTAATGGGCATATAAATCATTTAAATATTATGAAAAAAGGATCTTGGAAACATAATTAGTTTAAAACTTATTGCACCTATAATATTGTACAGCACGGCTTAAATTCATAAAAAAAAAAAAAAAAAAAAAAAAAAAACCACACTACGTGGTAGGAAGATAGTTTATCATCAATGATTGTTTAAATTTCGTTCGACATTTTACTATTCTAATTGATTATAGATTTCTGCAAAAGAAATTATTTTTACTTCAATAAAACAGCAACAGATAGCAGCAGGGGCATTCTAGAAAGTTTATATTTTATTATCTCCGATATTTTTTGTGAGTGAAATTCGTAAATAAATTCTAAATAAGAGTTGAAAATTCATTTGAAATTAACAATATTACTCATAATTAAAATGAGGAATCATCTCAGACGCTTTGGATTATGTTCATATTATTTAATTTTTAATAATTGCTAGCTTTAGTTTCACCGCTCTGACACTGACCGCCATATTGGAAGCAGAGCTAACACAATCTTGTCTGTTCATTGGTCTGAGCTCTGGAAACTACGGTTGTTGCCAACGATAAGGTAGAAATTCAGCCCTATTTCCGCGCCACGTAAGACGAATATATATATAGATAAGAAACATTGGTCATTTTTTACAGTGTGCTATCGAATGCCAGGGGACGGAATCTTATATATTATATGTAAAACATTTTAAACTAATTTATGAAAGTTGCTAGTACATGGGCTACCACAGATTTTAGAATTCATTTAACATATCAAAAATTGCTAAATATACTTATAAGATACTTTAACTTGCATTTATAGATCTATGAGCAAGCAAAAATTTCCATATAATTTATTTCTTTGCTTAGGAAAACTGATACGTGAAGCATCTGTTGTAAAAAAGAAGCGTTTTCATGTAAACGGGAGCATTACGGTAAAAAAAGGGCAACCAATGAAACAAAATCGCATATCATCTAACTAAGTAAAACATTACACCTCGAATAAAATCTAAAATATTAAAATAGAACATTTATTTTATGATGTTTTAATTTTAAAATTGTCAATCGTCGATTAATGCAATTTCATGTGTTCCAGAATCGCTTCAGATATGTACAGTACGAAAAAACACAAAAATGGACTGTAGCATCAATACGAATTGAAGTGAAACAAGAAAGATAAAGCGTGCGTCAAGCATAGATTATGTAACTATTTCCAAAACATTCAGAATACTGTAACGAAACATCACCGCTTAATAAGGTGAATGAGAACGTCTAAGTAAACATTTTCAGCAAATGCTATCAATAGTCTTTTGTCTATCCCTGTATGTGATCTATAGGTTTGTATATTTACTACACAGTATGGTGTAATGTAATTAAGTTAGGAAACGTATAGCACAACGGACCGTATGCACGCTACCTGAGTTCGAGGCTAAAATTCGTCTGCTGGCGGTATTTACTTTTGAACATTAGCATAGCATTAAACGCTTTTTAGTTGTTTCCTTTTGATAACATTTCCGCAAAACAATTCCTTATTGTAGCAGTAGGTATTTAATATATTGTAATGTAAATTCAAAATGTTGTTCTTTATCCAAGAATATTTGTTAAATTTTCAAACTTTCGTTTAAATATAATGCATGCAATCTCAGTCGAGGCTAAAACTCATCTGCTGGCGTTATTTACTTTTGAACATTACCATAGCGTTCTATGGAGTATGCAGTTAATGGAGAAATGTTATTGTTCTTGATGTGCCTGCGGCACAATTGGTATATAAATATAACAATGATCTTTTGATAACATTTCCGCAAAATAATTCTTTATTGTAGCAGTAGGTATTTAATATATTGTAATGTAAATTCAAACTATTGTTCTTTATCCAGAATATTTGTTAAATTTGCAAAAATTCGTTTACATTTTATGCACGCAACCTCGGTTGAGGCTAAAAGTCGTCTGCTGGTGTTGTTTACGAATGCTCATACTGGTATTTTGGTGGTACAGTTGCTAGAATATTGAATCACGATACCACCAGCTCTGGCGTGTTATATCACCTGCATAAGATCCATTGAAAATTTCCCTTCATCAATTTCTGTAAAAAATAGAAACCGATAGTAACTGCCATAGTAAACCTCAATAATATAAATCAATTGCATGGTAATCGAAGAATATTTACGTGAGCTAAAACACGGACAGACAGACAGACAAACCAAATTCATAAGCACATTTCAACTTTGTTGCAAAGTATTAAAAAACGATGTAAAGTTTTAAATCGTTGAATGTTTTTTTAAATTGTATATACAGTCATACTTCAGAAAACGAATATATCTGCTAACGAATATTTCTACTGACGCAGATTATTGTCGCTGTTTTTCTTACTAGTTCCATGAATATAGATTGGGTTAAGGGATTTCTCCTACCTGCAAAATTTCAAAAAAAGCATTTTTTATAAAAAAATTCTGAAAGTATAATTAGTAAAGAATATCCAGTTACATTTTCTAGTCGATCTGATAAAAACTAATAATACTATGCTTCTTTTATTTATTTTGTTCTATCGTACATAAATCATAACTTGAATTTTAAACGTGATTATCTCAAAACTATTTTTTTAAAGTCGGTATCAACAAATCTCAATGAAATGACCAGTTTATTTTAACAACAATATTATCTAGAGTGTAATCGTTCCTTTTGACAATCTGATGATTTTTTCTATTTTTTATAAACAATCAAATTACTGTAAATGGACACTGTTTTGTTCAATATAAATTTTTCCACATTCAGAACGATTACACTATAGTTTTAAGTGAGCGGAGTAAGGACTTTACGCTTTTTTATAATTTCAGCTAATATTTGACGGTGATAACCGTACACGGCTGCAGAACAACACCATCTTCTGCTAGTAGCGGGTCTGCTGGGGACACCCTACTTTATTTCGTCATAACAAAAAAACAATTTCATATCTTTAATAATGTAATAAACAAAATACAAAAACAGTTTTTGAAATATCTTGTTTCATTTTTCTGAAACAAATTCCCCAAAATACACTTTTTTTCGACATTTCAGGTAGGTAAATCACTTAATAAATGTCTTATTATATTGTTAGCACGTTAATGTTATGCTCCCACGTTTCATTTTAATTGGACGCGAAGTCACGTTTCGTTTAACGAATGTGATTCTAGAACAAATTATCTTCGTTAGCCGAGTTACCATCGTATTATATTTTGTCATAAGGGATTTTCTGAATAAAAAAATTGAAAATAGCTTAAAAAGGTTAAACAGTCGCACCATATTTGTTTTAATATTTAATTTTATAGTATTTAAATCAATGTACATATGTACGTTTTCATTAACTTCTTAACGAGAGGTTTCTGAAATATACTTTATTATATTATAAAATAAGTAAATAACTGTTAAAGATACAGGGATGCCACTGGCGACTATTTTTATATTCTACATGTACCACTATTTAAAAAAAAATAAATTTCATAGTATATTTCTCTTGTACATTTTGTCAAAGTGTATGTGAAAGAGTTTTGTTTTGAGAAAGTGGTGCGAGATAGAATTAAAAAATAGTCGCCCGTGGCAGCCCTGAAGATAAACGTCGGTCACTTGATATAATTTCATTCTATTGTTTTCGATGAAGCTTTTCTAAAACTCAGTCACAAAATTCAAGAAAATTTTGAAATAAAGCATTCCAAAAGTGCTAAATATTAATGATAATGTCAACAATATTACAAATATATAAATCAAAACATGCATTTTTTCCTGTTTGCATTTGAATAAGTATTGTCTGACGTCTATAAAAAAAATTTCGTTCAAATTTGGCCAATGGTTGTCGATTTACAAGAAAAAAATAAATCATATGTCACATTAATGTCAAGTGTCAGTATATTAGATTAAAGATGAATATTTATTTCTGTTTTTTCGTACATGCGAATTATCAAGTCATTCACTAATCTAAAGAGATCATCATTACTTTCACTCAGAGTTAATTGAATAGATTAGACAAAGAACATGTTATGCGACATTTTATCAAAAATAGTTTAAAATTTATGGGTGAAGGTGCTATGAGATATTCTGACATATGATAAAGTTATACTAAATTTCTAATTAGTCTTGAAGATTTGAGACATTATTTATTAACCTTTAAAATTTTAATATTTTATTATTTAAATAATATTAATAAGTTTTAATATTTTTAAATTGAACATTAGGAATTTTTTTAGTGAATTTAGTACCGCCTATTAACGGTGTCGCGCAAAATTCATCGCGGAACAATTCATCGCAGCGTCAATTCGTCGCGGCGACAACTCATCACAGTGTCAACTCGTCATGGTGTCAATTCATCGCTACGTCAATTCGTTGCAACGAAAATGTTTTTGAAGGCTATGATGAGAAAATTAAAAATAATGTAGTAATATTATTTAATGATAATTTGTTTTTTAGATATAGAGAATTATAACTAACAATTTGCATCATTAAATAATTTTACTAAATTATCTTTACTTTTATCATCATTAAATAATTTTACTAAATTATCTTTACTTTTATCATCATTAAATAATTTTACTAAATTATCTTTACTTTTATCATCATAGCCTTCAGATATATTTTCGTTGCGACGAATTGCCATTGCGACGATTCGATACCACGACGAATTGACGCTGCAATGAGTTGTCGCCGCAACGAATTTATGCTGCGACGAATTGACGCTGCGATTAATTGTGCGCGATGAATTGTTCCGCGATGAATTATGCGCGACGAATTGACGCAGAACCCCTATTAACATATTACGCATATGCTACCAGCAATAAAACAAATCAATAAAATTTACAATACAAAACTTTCATATAAAGAATTTTCTTCGAATTTAATTTTTGTTACATAACATCTTCACCTAAAATCCTCAATTAATACGGCCATTTTCAGCAGTTCCCTCCGCATTTTCAATATGTGTTTCTAGCTATCCGCACATTCCTGTGAGATTTTAAATCGTTGAAAAATCGTTGAATCGTTGACTTGAAATTGAATTGAAGTCGAATAAAATAAATAAAAAGGAACAATCCTGGGTCAGTAATATATTATGAAAGACTTTCCAATACTTCCAGAATACTGCAACGAAACTTCACTGTTTAAAATGATGAAACCAGATTTCAACAATTATCGCCTACATCTGGAAAGCTACTCGAATTATTTTGTGCGTTCTTCTATATGATCTACAGTTCTGTATATACACTATAAAGTGGGCTGATATTTAGCTGAGTTTCAAAAGGCATAAAACAGTCGGAAATTTACCTTCAGCAATTTCCACCTACAGTATGGAAATGTACTCGAATAATTTTGTACACCCTAGTATATTATCGACATATCTACATACGCTCTTCATATATAAAATAAAATTTATTTCAGGAAAATAACGCACAACCCAACTGAAAACGTACTTTCAGAATTGCGATCCATAGATGACAATTATCTTTGCGTAACCCTGTATAGGAATTTATTTATATTTTACAAAACAATCTTAGTATACTAAATATAGTTCAGCTGAAAAATGCATAGCTCAAATAAAAACATTCTTAAGTTATTCAGACTCATACACAATAATGCTAAAAAATTACTTTGTGTAGCCCTGTATTTGATCTATAAAATTTATACACCCCACGTAGTATTCAAAATTTAGTTAAGCATACAAACGGATAATACATCGGAAAATGCAGCTCTAGATTATATCGCTCATAGAGAGTGTTGTCACCGAAATCTTTTAGGCGTCCATGTAAACGAACGATAACTGTAATGCACGGCATATTCTAAAACACGCATCGCCTATTGCACCTTGATAATGTATATATTAATTTCATTAGGCTTGAAATATTGTAACATTATTAAAATATGCTCCAAACAAAGTTTTACCATAGACCAATATGTAACCGAATTCTTTTGAGTAACCATGTAAATAAATCATAAATGTTTCGCATACCATATTCTTCAGAAAGCATGTTTTAGTACACCGCACAAATGCATATACAAGGGAAAGTCATTAAGTAAGTCTCAAAAGATAATTAAATAATAACTTACAGTGATATTGCCTTCAAAACTATTTTTATTTCTCAACATATTCTCTACCAATATTTACGCACTTATAACACCGTTTTATCTTGCCCCAACACCAGTTGCATAAGATTCTTTGGGTTGCTGTCTCAGCCACATTAGGAGTTCAAGTTGAATCTTTTCATCATCTGTGAACATCATCTTGCTTCCAAGATGGTTTTTTAGTTGACTAAACAGATGAAAATCGCTTGGGGCAAATGGTAAACATCATAGTAAGCATCAATAACATATATCAATTACATGGCAATCAGAGTATAGTTACGAAAGTACTATACTCTGGATGGCGGGCCGGCAGACAGACAAACCAAATTCATAAACACTTTCAGCTAAAATTTTCAAAGTGTTAAAAATAGAGACTTTAGTAAAACGAATTTAAAAGTTGAATATAAAATATAGAGGCGACCCTCAAGAAAATAAAACTACAATAGAACTAAAGAAAATCATAAACAGGAAACTTTGGTGCAAATAGTTTTGATCTGCGACCTTCAGAACTTTTCTAAATCTAGTTCTATATCGCAATCCCAATTTTATATTATTTTATCATACTTGTTTTGTTTTTTTATCTACTGTACGAAAAAAAAGAAAAAAAGAAAAGAAAAGAAAAGAAAAAGAAAAAAAGAAAAGAAAAGAAAAAAAAAAGCTCTGGGCAAATAAATAATGATCCTTAAATTTTATACGAAAGTTTTTTATTCCGTATTCCTTTGTTTTTAAAGATGAAAGAAAAACGGAGACAGTTGTCGTTGCTGTATTTATTGAAAAAAATAAAATAAAATATGTGTTCAAGAATATGAACTCTTATTTTGCTGATTTTATTTTAGACGTCCAAATAAATGCCATTTTAAACAAGAAATTTAGAGGTCTAATAATTACCGTCCCAAAAAATAAAACTAAAATAATTTAATCTATAACATTCATTTGACTAATTTAAATTTATACAGGGTGATATATACAGGTACCATTCTCTAACAGATAATTCCTAACAGATAATTCCGTTAGATGCATAGGTTCAATTGTAAAAATGTTGCAAATGCAAATCTTGTTTCAAATGCATCATTATTAAAAACTATTTTAATAAATGGAACATATTAATATTAATTCTTAGTAAATGTATTAATTGTATAAATCTATTTTAAATACTTTGAAATTTTTCCATAGAAAAATTCTCAAGCCTTGCATTCATAATATTCAAATTTTAATTGCTTAAAAGGCGTATAGTCAACATAGTGAAAAAGTATCCAAGCCGGGTCATCTGTATAGCGCACTGACGTTCTACCAACTGAACCACTTGGAACGACACCCAGCTTGGCACTTCTCACTATAACATGTTGGAAAGGCTACAAACGCAGCACAAGATGGAATAATTTTCAGTGAGTCACCAACCCTGTGGAAAACATGAAAAGAAAAAGAATCAATCGATAATTGAATAATCGTGTTTGCCACAGGGTTGGTGGCTCACGGAAAGATATTCGATCTTGTGCTGCGTTTGTAGCCTTTCCAACATGTTATAGTGAGAAGTGCCAAGCTGGGTGTTGTTTCAAGTGGTTCAGTTGTTAGAACGTCAGTGCGCTATACTGATGACCCTTGTTCGAGTCCCGGCTTGGATACTTTTTCACTAGATTGGCTATACGCCTTTTAAGCAATTAAAATTTGAATATTTTATTAATTGTATTCATGGTGCTTGCAGTTGTACTACAATTTTTGATTCGAAATTTTAGCCTTATATAATCTCAGAAAAGTATTACGTATTATTATTAAATCCTGCAATTCAAAGCGGTGACTACGAATATTAAATTTAAAAAAAAATCTAATCAGAAACAGCGGTGCCAGACACCTTGGAAATTACAAGGAGTGTATGCACCTTTTGTATTTTAACGAATTCAGTTATACATATATATAAAATCATATACATTACGCTGTTTGTTATTGTAAGTTACTATCTATATTATAAAGGACAAACGTGTACGTGCGTAACGCTGACGTTATTTTGCGAATGGCAACATCTGACATTGAAATTTTGGTTTCGCGATTTTCGCTATTTCAGTTTTTACTTTCTTCTATCTATAATAGAAGAAAGTATTGTAATCGAAATGTTTTTCGAGTTCCGGTTTTCGACGGATTTATACGTTTTAGAGGTCAGAAATTCCGAAAAACACGTTTTTACAAAATGTCTGTCTGTCCGTCTGTCCGTCTGTGTGTCCTCA
Source organism: Maratus michaelseni (assembly GCA_963931845.1). Lineage (NCBI taxonomy): Eukaryota > Metazoa > Arthropoda > Arachnida > Araneae > Salticidae > Maratus > Maratus michaelseni. Next base: position 248,917,212 of record OZ007596.1, on the reverse strand, counting down.
TTGTATCATCAAAAAGTGTATGAAGTTATGCTTCAAATTGAACCTAATTTTTTTCTATATTTTTGGCTATGGCAAGCAGGTTCTATTAGAATTTGGGGATATTTTGATGAAAGGGGGCGCTGTGATCGATATTTTTGTTCCATTTTCACTATTGTACCATCTAAAAGTGTATGAGGTTATGCTTCAAATTGAACCTAACTTTTTTTCTATGTTTTTGGCTATGACAAGCAGATTCTATCAGAATTTAGGGATATTTCGACGAAAGGGGGCGCTGTGATCGATATTTTTGTTTCATTTTCACTATTGTACCATCTAAAAGTGTATGAAATTATGCTTCAAATTCAACCTATTTTTTTTTCTACGTTTTTGGCTATGGCAAACAGATTCTATCAGAATTTGGGGATATTTCGACGAAAGGGGGAGCTGTGATCGATATTTTCTTCCATTTTCACTATTGTACCATCGAAAAGTGTATGAAGTTATGCTTTAAATTAAACCTAATTTTTTTCTATGTTTTTGGCTATGGCAGTAGAAGGAAAGTGGGGGTTCAACGGCCAAAGGAGCAGGAGCAGGTGTGGAGCTCCAAATCCAATGTGGAGCGGTCTCCTACGTCATAGTATCTTTACAAGGTTCTTATCTCTTTATACCACTAGTTTTATTTTTCCATTGCTATGTTTGATATTATCCTGGCAAAGCAGATTTATTTATCTCTCTCTATATATACGTGTCTGGTACTATCCTGGCAAAGCTGATTTATTTATCTCTCTCTATATATACGTGTCTGGTACTATCCTGGCAAAGCAGATTTATTTATCTCTCTATATATATACGTGTCTGGTACTATCCTGGCAAAGCTGATTTATTTATCTCTCTATATATATACGTGTCTAATATTATAGAACAAAGCGGATTTATTTATCTCTCTCTCTCTCTCTCTCTCTCTCTCTCTCTATATATATATATATATATATATATATATATATATATATATATATGTATGTATGTACATGAGTAAATATATCATTCATAAAATAGTAAAATAATTTTTTTAATAAGTTTATTACATAATGTATTAATTACTTAATGTCTTAATTGCAATATCTTATTTCTGCGTTCATTTAAATACCGTTTCCTAAAAGTGGAAATATAAATTTCTTCATACATATAGATTCCAAAATTGAATTATTGAAAACCAAAGAAAAAATCCGCCCTTTAAAAGTTTTAATTACCTAAGTTTTCATTTTATAATAGCTTAATTAATAAGCCTTATTACAGTATACAAAGATCTATTATCGTATGATTCATAGGTCTGAGAAAACCCCACAATATCTTATCTATATCTCTTATCAGGAGAGCAACGCGCGACAGCTAGATAAAACGAGTCAGTATTAGTCAAAATCTTATGAAGTAAAGAACCCTATCTCTGCACTCCTCATGAAATGATACATAGATTTACGATAAATTATTTAAATATCAATTAGATACTTAAAATGTCTACAAATAGCCAAGCTGAAAATTCAACGCATATGAATATTCAAGTAAGTTTTTTTTTCTACGTAATGTTTTAGTTATTTTTTAACAATAATTAAGAATTTTATAAGTAAAACATATTTTGTTTTCTGTATGCTTTAAATAACATAGAGAATTTTGGCTACCTTAAAAAAAAAAATATATATATATATATATATATATATATATATATATATATATATATTAAAAACATAAAAAAAACTAGAAAATTACAAAGTATTAATCTACCCTATATATATAAAATCCTAATGAAACGAATTTGTGAAACGATTTTATGAAACGAATTTATGAAACGAATTTATGAAACGATTTTATGAAACGACTGATTAAACGACTGATTATGTTTCAGGGCTATTTTTAATAAAATATTAAACGCTTGATGGTGGAATTAATACCAAGTGTCCATAAAAATTCGAGGATGTCAAAACTGGTAATAGAATTTTGAAATTGGAATTAGTTTTCGAGATATTAATTTTTTTCTAATTTTAATGACATTTCTGTAAAGATGGCAACTAATTACGCAGTTTTTTGTGACAAAAAAGGGAAAAAAATTGAAAAGGATCCCGATAGGGATTATTGATTTATTTTTATTCGTCATTTTCAAATTGAAAATGAATTTATCTTTTATTTCAATCGATAATGAAGACAAGATTGTGATTAAATTATGTTTTTCAGGAAAATTTGAAAAAAAAATCACATTTCTATCGTCAGGATTCAATCGTCTGTCAGCATTTAATTTAATTTATAAACTGAAAATATTTTGAATAAATTCGTCCAAATGACGTCATTTATCTAAACGCAAAAGAAAGGGGGGAAAAGGAATTAATAGTAATTATTATTTATTGATATCATTTTGTTATTTTTTTGTAAAATTTAATTAAACAAATTTATAAAATCACTAATTCAGATATTTGAAACGAATATATAAAATAATAATTGCCCAACTGAACGGAAGGAGAATAAAATATCCTGCTTGGTTTTTTCCGCCAAACTTTTTAAAAAAGCGTCAAGAACTCTATAATAGAAAAGCACCAAACGTTCATTGGGTTTGTTTTCATAACTTTTGGCAACAAATCTAATATTAACGAATCTATCACATTTTGAAGCTCGAATTACGCCAAACCTAAAAGCAAAGGATACTATACTGGAAAAGTACCCGATTTTCTTATGGACAATATTCAAGTGACATAACATGGTGTAAAATTATCGCGGATAGCAAATTTGTTTAAATATCTCATCAATTGATGCCGAATAAATGCAGGCATGCATGCACAAAATATTTAATTAATTCTGTATGATAAATAATTAGAAAATTCGTATATACATATTAATTAAAATAAATAATTTACATATTTTAAATAACATGAAAATATGCATGATGGTGCACTAAAATAGAGAGAAAATTAAAACCTGTTACTGAAAATGTCTATAACATAGTACTTTTCAATACCGTGGTTCTTAATGTTATTCACAAGCAGATGGAATTTTTCTCATCCTTAAACGCAACGGAAGAATAGAATACAGATCGTTGTTATAAAAGTCCGAGAGGTAGCCACAATTTAAACCTAACCATTTTATACAAGCTGGTTTTCAAATTGTAATTGATTTTACTTATCAATCCCGAAAACAGTTGTCAGTTGTCGCAACAGCTGTGTATGAGGCCATGATAATAAAAAAATGCCACATTAAAACGTTAAAAGCATGGCAACCCAATTACAGATTTACTAATATTTTTAAAATAAAGCACGCTGTCATGTTTTTAGAGGCCACGAATTCAAAGCGGGGGTTGGCGAGCGTAGCTCGCAGGGGGTAGGTTCCCTAGTATATATATATATATATGAAACAAATTAAAAAAAAAAAAAAAAAAAAAAAAATTTTTTTTCGTCGTTGACTTCATTAAGACTATAATTCTGTGTAAATCCCATTATTCTAAATTATTTTCTCGCTCCAGTATTCGATTGTCAAAATTACATCTAGCGAAATATATAGTTTATTCCAAATTCATTCTCTTAAAAAATGGCACTGATAGAATGTTCTATTAAATTTACGCACTTTTATTTTCTTTAAATAAAAAGCATCCTAGAATCTAATAATTCAAAAAATACCCATTTCCCAGCTAAAAATATTTTACTTTTAAGAAATAACAACCTATGAATTTCTTTTCTTTATTTTTTATTTCCCTACGATTCCTGACAAAATATTACTTTTCAAATTCTGAAAGATTTTAATCTCAATGTAAAAATTATTTTGGCATATTGCCATACTTGATAAAAACATATGTACTCCTTTTCTCTCTGCTTTTATTTATTCGAAGGAAGTAGAAGGCACGAGATTGTTCTAGAACATTTTTTGGCGCGCTTTTGCCAGCTTCGGTAAGTTCACTTCGATATTAATTCGCCGAAGAAGTTAAGCCGTGAGCGTTGATTGGCCTAGAGGCTTTTTAGATAGAATGTATTCTGGCGCGCTCGGGAAATGATATACGGATTTTTCCCGCGTTTAGAGCAGAATGTTCCGGGATTTCGGTGGTGGATGCAACTAGTCATGTACTTCCTAATCTTCGAAGGTTCTCCTTGGCCGCCGATTGATTTTTAAAAGAATACCTGCCTGTACTAACTAAGATGTCTTCTTATATTTAAATTTAAATCATCAAGTTTCGCCACGACCCTAAATTTAGCAGTGCATGGAGTGAGTTTTCAATAGAGTAAAGCTTAATCAATTAATCTTTAAATTTTTCGAATAAAGTGTGAACTGGAACGAACTGCCTCTTCTCTGTAGCTTATACGTACACAATGAAGTAAGTCTCGGTGCTCGACTGAAAATCTCCTCGGAGAAACCTCCCTTGCCTTGAATAGGAGTCTACAAAAGTATGGTGACTCCAGTTAAATCGTCACATATTGAATTTTTTTAGTCGACAGGATGTTGACAGTATTCTTACATTAGACGAACATGATTTTGAGACATTTTTTGGAGTCTAGCGAATATGCTACAAGTTGTGCTTTTGTTCAAACATTTTGCCGGTGCGTGCAGACAGCAACTGTCGCGACGGATGGAACGATGTTTTGGTATGATGTAATCAAGATTGAAATATGTGTGTATAGCGGATTTGAAGTGTGTATCATCGAATTAAATGGAAATTTGAAAAGACTTATTTTATGAGTTGCGGCCAAGTAAATAAAAAAAAGAAGACGTGGCAGTGTAAGTTATTTTTTCATGATTGATATTTTATTTTGTGACTTTATGATATTTGAATATTTTTATGTGTTTTATTTTTACTGTTTATGATTATTTAAAATTCTATTGTTATTTAAATGATACTTAAAGTCGGGGCTTTGTAAAGAAAATGAAATACATTCTTATATTGATAAAAGTAATTGAAAGATAAATATAATTAATTACATTTTTCGTTCTAAACAGACTATATTTTTCTTATTTCCACTCTAAAGCAATTTGACTAGAAACCATTTGCGTAATTTACTATTTTTGCTTCCTTTTTATTCTGTGTTTATGTTTTCACTAAAAAGATGTAATATGATTGAAATTTATTATGCTGTTGAAGTTATTTCCAACTATTTGGAAAGAATTGATGGTTTGTAATTTAAATAACAGAATATTAGATCCTTTACGTAATTTGATGTGTAAGTGTATACTGATATTACTTGTTGTTCTTATGTTGTTTATTATTTTGAATTTTAGAGTCAGATAATTTTATAATTGTTGTTAAGTTAAAGATTAATATATTATGAATTGATATTAGATATTATTATTATTATTATAAGTTATAAGATTATATTATTAGGTTTTAAAAAATTTAAATTCAAGTAATTACTAAGATGAACTGTTGGAGTAGTACAAATACCTTAATGAAGATCAGAGCAAAATATGAACGTGATTTCGATCAATCTGGGAAACAGTATGTCCATTATCTGTCAGTTGAGCATAGGAATATAATGGGTTCTTTAATCAATCGCCAATACACGGGTAGACTTTCGGGTACTTTAAATTTTTCGGGTCCTAATAGAGATATCACACAAAATGATATTCGGACAATTCTTATTGATGAAATATACAAATTTGAAGGAAAGTCAGGTGAGCTCACGACAAGTGATATAGCGGAACATGAAATCGATTTTGATATTTATGACAAAAGTGTAGACAATAGAAAAATTGACAAGTGTTGTAAATGCTTAGTGAAATTTGTGGAGCAAAAAATAATGTGTAACTATTGCCACGAATTCTTTATGTACCCTAAAAGTAAAATTAAATTAGATTAAACTCAAAATTTTTATGTGAATATTATATTTGTACTGACACATTTACTGTGTAGAATGTTTTCTGTTGCAAATTCCTATAATTAATAGAATTCAGTAGGGAAGCTTATCAGAAATGTCTATCAGTATTTTGGGGTTGAAATATGATGTTTACTAATAAATTAATGGTGATTGGATAACTTTGAAAAAAAAAAAAAAAAAAAAAAAAAAAAAAAAAAAAAAAAAAGGGTTTTCACTTTAAATTATATTTGTTCAAGTGATAATTTTAGTGGCAGAAGGAATACGGTCGCAATTTAGAAACATGGAACAATTCGCGACAATATTATTTTCCAGATGACTTCAAATTATTTCATGAAGATACACAAAAACCAGCACAAACAACTTCACATACAGGTTCACAAAATCAAACTAAAGTAAAAACAATAGATTAAACTCAAATTCTTTTAAATATCGCTTATTACCATAATTTCAACATTATCAGGTATGTTCTTGGGTCGACACAGGAATATTACTTGTTTTTGAAAGTTTTTGAGGTTAGGTAGACACCTTATGCAGGCATAAGATGTGTATTATGATTTTAGGAATTTTCAAATTGATGTTGAAAAATGAAATTAAAATTTTTATATAATTACAGTTTTTAGTAAATATTAGTTATATTATTTAATGGATTCACAGAAGCTATATTTATTTTGTTTAATACAATAAAGGTCTTGAATTATTCTTGAATGCTGATATTCTGTATTAGTCAGAGTTGATATTGTGATGTTGTAGTAAAATGTTAAGAGAGATTAGTTGGAATTTAAGGATTGCAATAGTATAAATAATAGTTTTATATTCCAATTCTCTGTCACCTATCTATCTAACAATTATTATTATTATTATTATTTTTGCTTATTACTTAAAAAGTGTAAAAAGAAGTAGAGGATTCTACACTTAAATTTTGGTAATTAGCTATATCCGATTATGTCATAGATTTTTTAGTAGTCAAAAGAAGAGTATCAGAAAGGGATATTATTGTTCACAATTGTTGGTTGAGTGAATCCTATCTAAATATTTGGGCATCTAAATTATTTAGTATTGGAAAATAATGTAGAGTTAAATTTTTTTTATATAGATTTCGGCTAGCAAAAAATTATTTCCTTATCCTTTCAAGTAAGGAAACAAACATATTTTGCTATGTATTTTTTTTTTTCCTCAACCAAGAATTTTATATTGAATGTAATATTTACTGTGATATATTATATTGTTAGAGTAGTTATTGAAGTCTGTTGATATTATTTATTTTGAAAAGATTTATTAATGTTATTATTTATTAAGAGAAAATATTAGAAAAAATGTTGAGAGAGATTTAGAGTTAATATTAGAGTTATTAGAGTATTAGAGTTTTATTTACAAATTGAGTAAACTGCTTACAATGAAATGTAGTTATAAAATATATGATGAATTAAAATTTTTGTACCAAGGTTGTGATATTTCAAAGTAGTATGTATACCATGTTGTGCAATATGGACATTTATTAATTCAAAAATTTTACTGATTGCGACAAAAAGGATAGCTATCGAATGAAATGAATTAGCTCTGGTCTTCAGTGTGACCACAAAAAGAGTGGCACCACAGATTAGAGTGGGGGTAATCCCAAAACCACAATGGAGAAAGACTGAAATTTAGTCAGAACTGTTTTGAGACTGTTGTTGACTGCTGTTGTTGTTCAAACAGTGACTGTTTAAGACTATTGAAACTTCAGTATTCAGTTATTCAGTATTAGTATGATTAAGTTTTTCAATAGTATTCTGAAGAATACAGTTTTTTCAATTGGTAATATTCTTCAGTTTTCAATGTAACTAATTTCCAACTTTATTATTTATTATATTATTTATTATATTGATTTATTATTATATTATGTTGGTAATATTATTTATTATGTTAGTTATTTCTTAGTTTATCTTGATGTATCCCATTTATTTACACTTGCAAAAAGTAAGTGTTGCTGTAAACTTATGTATTTGAGGTTATGCTTTACTCTATAAATATTTTAATTTCCATTCTTCCAAAATTTAAGACAATTACTTTGTTTGTGATTCTTGATGATTTAAAATTTTTAGAATTTTATATTTTAGGAAAATTCTCTATTTTTTTTTTTATCTGAACTGCTGTTAGGGAACTGCTATTCAGATAAGCTTGTTTTTTTTTTTTGGGGGGGGGGGATATTGAAACAAATTAAAAAAAAAAAAAATTTTTTTTTTCGTCGTTGACTTCATTAAGACTATAATTCTGTGTAAATCCCATTATTCTAAATTATTTTCTCGCTCCAGTATTCGATTGTCAAAATTACATCTAGCGAAATATATAGTTTATTCCAAATTCATTCTCTTAAAAAATGGCACTGATAGAATGTTCTATTAAATTTACGCACTTTTATTTTCTTTAAATAAAAAGCATCCTAGAATCTAATAATTCAAAAAATACCCATTTCCCAGCTAAAAATATTTTACTTTTAAGAAATAACAACCTATGAATTTCTTTTCTTTATTTTTTATTTCCCTACGATTCCTGACAAAATATTACTTTTCAAATTCTGAAAGATTTTAATCTCAATGTAAAAATTATTTTGGCATATTGCCATACTTGATAAAAACATATGTACTCCTTTTCTCTCTGCTTTTATTTATTCGAAGGAAGTAGAAGGCACGAGATTGTTCTAGAACATTTTTGGCGCGCTTTTGCCAGCTTCGGTAAGTTCACTTCGATATTAATTCGCCGAAGAAGTTAAGCCGTGAGCGTTGATTGGCCTAGAGGCTTTTTAGATAGAATGTATTCTGGCGCGCTCGGGAAATGATATACGGATTTTTCCCGCGTTTAGAGCAGAATGTTCCGGGATTTCGGTGGTGGATGCAACTAGTCATGTACTTCCTAATCTTCGAAGGTTCTCCTTGGCCGCCGATTGATTTTTAAAAGAATACCTGCCTGTACTAACTAAGATGTCTTCTTATATTTAAATTTAAATCATCAAGTTTCGCCACGACCCTAAATTTAGCAGTGCATGGAGTGAGTTTTCAATAGAGTAAAGCTTAATCAATTAATCTTTAAATTTTTCGAATAAAGTGTGAACTGGAACGAACTGCCTCTTCTCTGTAGCTTATACGTACACAATGAAGTAAGTCTCGGTGCTCGACTGAAAATCTCCTCGGAGAAACCTCCCTTGCCTTGAATAGGAGTCTACAAAAGTATGGTGACTCCAGTTAAATCGTCACATATATATATTAGAAAATTACAAAGTATTAAAAAAAAAAGTTTAAAAAATGTATATTATAATAAAAATACATATGTTTGTATATGTGGATGATGATACGTATGGGTAGAATAAGTTTCAATAAAGTTCACATACATAGCATTCTACGAGAAATGTTTGTGTAGAAGTTTTTAATAAGTACACATATTTAAAATTAACATTTTTTTATTAAAACAAAAAATACAGAAAGTTTTATTTGCAGTAGAGTATTTACATCTCGATTTTGCATTAACAATACAAATCAGCATTTTCTTCTTTATTACAATCTTCTTTAATTTCACAATGTCAATACGCTAAGCTGGATATCCCATCATCTAACAAGCAGTGCTTATCGTCAAAAGGACTTAGACTAATCTTATTCTGAGTTAGTGTGTATAGACGATGGTTATCTTGGGCGATCCTCGTCTGCTTCTCCATACTTGTTTTTTGCTGTCGTAGACACTCCAAATAGTCTTCATGCTTTATTTTCTGACGAACAATCTGTGTTGACACACCTTTTGCTCGCTTCTTTACTTCTTTCATGGATTTTAATGAATACATTTTGACCCTGAGGCCAACAAATTCAAGGGCTAATTCGCCATTTAGCTCGTCCTTAAACTTACCAATCACCTTTTTGTTATCATCAGAGAATACTTTATGGGATTTTGAATAGTCGGAGAAGTCAAACAAATCACGATGTTGCTTCATGTCATCAAAAATATTGTTTGTTTTTATAAGATAAGCTAAGGAGTCTGTGTCAGTAAAAAGAAGTGTCGCTCGATTTTTGTATATGCTTTTTATATACCCATAATGAAATTGAAACATTAATAATTTAGATAGCTCTAAAATTGTGAATCCGACATAAATAGGTCGATTCATTAAGATACTAGTATTAAGCCGTTCTACAGCAGCCAAGCCTTCATCATAGGTTTTAAAGGATTTAAATGAGGGTGATGCCACTAGTTTTTTAGCTCTGTTTTCATCATTACACAATACAATATTTCGCCTTTTTCGAAGATTTTCCATAGTTTTACCAAAAACAGAATTATTTAATAATTAAAAAAAATCTTTTCAAAGGAAGATGTTGCTTCTTTCCTTTTTTGAGTATTAAAATTAATATATTTCTCAAGCCAAGGTGCTTGTTTAAATTTTATGGCTTTATGTACAGCAGTAATTTTTAATCCAAGCTGCAAATAATATTTTAAGTTGTGATAATGTACTATATAATTCTTCTTATTATTCAAATTGGGTATAAGTTTAGGGGTTCCTATGAATTTTCTATTATTATTCACCAAGTTTCGTGCATACGGAGATAGCATTTGTTCCTCCACATTTACTCTCTCAGGGGCGACAGGGTATTCATTGTGCAAAAGATGTAAATGTTTTGGATAATCGAGGTCCACCTCGAAGAGATACCCAATTTCAGAGCTATCAGGTAAAGACAAAATCCAATCTTCTGTAATATGACTTATTCCATACCATTCAAATCCGCCATAGGGTAAAAATTGGCTCATAGCCCACCCATATACGTTATTAGCATCCCAGTACATGATGTAGCTGGGTGCCTCATTTTCTCTATAATCAGGCGTACAGGGTATGTTTGCCTTAGCATATCTTCGGCTTATCATACTGACGCCTCCACGTATTCCATTTTCAACCATGAGCAACATGTTTATATCAGTAAGTAACTCTAAAGGTGTTTCGGACATCTTCAAACTCGCCTGCCATGCGAGCGAAGGTGCAGTGAACAGGTGAGCAGGATCAATTTCATAATACTGCTGACATAATTTCCTAAAGTTTTGAAACACGTCAGCAAGTAGTAGAACATCTGTCTTCACATACAGATTGTGATAATCCCCCAAAGTTTTAAGACTGAAGGAGTTCCACACATTCTGGGCATGCTGATAATCCTCATCTTGAATATCTTCATTGGTCAGTCTATTAAAAAATGCTGAAGGTAGAGGGAGCTGTTTTTCTTCAAATTTTTCAAAAGACGTAAAATAATCATAGGGGTAAACCCCTTTACGTGTCAGTAAAGATAAATTATTATTTTGTTGGAAATTTTCTCTAAGTATGGTGAATTGATCATCTCGAAGATTTTTAACAAGTTTTTCCAATGACGTAAGCAAAAATTGGAAAGAATCTACAAACACCATCTGAATAGAAGATGTAGGCTTTTTGATTTTAAATGTGATATAGCTTTCCATAGAAGTAGCAATAACATCAATTTCAATATCTTTAAATTTTCCTAACTTCGTCATAAGGTGGTGTGCATCATAGTTTTTTAAGTTATGGAAAATAACAGGAATTGTCTTTGATTGTCTGAAATTGAGGTTGCAATATGGGTGTGCAGCTCCTCTATACACACCTGACAGGTGATCATGGTCACGTGTACGTTTCTCATATAAAGCTTTTTTACAAATATGACAAAACTCTGCTTCTCGAAATGCCTTTTCTTCCTGGGGAGAAAGCTTCATAGGTTTCACATCTAATAACTTATGTCCCAATATTTCCTTCTCTTGCATCATTTGGTTTAAAAAATGCTCAACACAGTTTCTACCACGATATACCTGTGCTTTCTTCACACATGTTCCATCGGATCCGACAACCACATAAGCGTACCCACACGGTAAGTGATTGGTTGTTTTCTCAGTATAGGATGTTTTAGAAGAGGGTGAGGCTAATGAAATGGGTATAAGTAGACTCTCGAAATCCGCATAAATCGTATAGGCCACAGGATGTTGTAATTGAATACCTGAAAACTTAATATATTATCATTTTCACTAGGCATCTTTATAGCTTGTGCTGCATGGCGAGAACAATATTCACTATGCTTATCCAACAGGTCTTGTCTTGAAAATCGATGAAGACATCGATAACAATAATAGCCAGCGGCTCTATGCTTGGTAAGATCACCCAAAAGTCTTGAAAAACTTCTTATCAAACAATAGTGTTGCTTTTCTCCATTGTCGACTAGTAACAAATTAATCACATCATGATCCTTCTTTTCAGATATATACAGAGAGCAAACTTCATCCTCTTCATACCCAAACACATTAAACCGTAAATTGTTGATTTGTTCAATAACAGGTATCTTCTGAAGAGGTACAGGGCATTCTACACTGCCTAATTTAATATCATGTTCATAAGGTCGATAATGGTTGACTCGCTCAGGCTTTTTTGTATAATCTAAGTTCAGTTTAAAAGCCAAAAGGCACCACTGACTGTCTTATTGTCACACTTATTGTCTTCGCTTTTTATATTCAGCACGTCTTTTTTATCATCCAGTTTTTTAGATAATGGGATGTATGAACTTGCAGCGAGAGGATGATGTTTAGGGGTATATATTATATCACAGGTATTCAATTTCTCATTAGCATGAAACTTCATATGCTGTTTTAAATTAAAACAGGATGAAAAACCCTTGCTACAGATAGGGCAAACATTGCTCTTCTCGACATTCGTAAGGGTCACAGTCTTTAGGGAAACATCTTCTTCAGGTGACAACTCGACATCCATGAGACTAGGGGGTATAGTGTCCTTCTCTGTTAAAACTTGAGAATCTTCATAGGGTTCAATACTATTATGCATCTTCATGTGTCTAATCAAGCTTGATTTCCGTCCAAAGGCTTTCTGGCACACGTCACAGATATACAACTCCTCATTTAAATGAGACTTTATATGCCGACTTAAATTAAAAGGAGTTTAGAATGTCTTCTCACAAGTCAAACACGGGTACATCTTCTTCACAGGCGCAGAATTTCTCAAAGGCATAACTCCATCACTAGGCATAACGCTATCCATAATATATTAGCAAAAAAAAAAAAAACTTTTAAAACCAAAACACAATCTTCACAAATAAATGATCCACTTAGGTAAAGATAGGGATCAGGAGCGGTTTAAGACACGTCCGTTCACTAAAAAGCAATTCAACAAATGACACGAATCACACTTCTCGCCCGCTATTTATACCCCAGCCCCCTCACGACCACCCATGTTGATCATAATCTGGCGACAAAATATTCCACTTGAGGAGAAAGCATAAAATTAAAATCGCCAAATCAAGACAAAATAATTCATACGGCAAAAAACGAAAGATTCAAATTGCCAAATTGTAAGACTATTTTTTTCCGACAACTGTCTCTTAAAATATCTAGCTAAAGACTTATAATTCTATTCATTCGTTAATTAAATCCTGTATACAATTGTTTAGCTCATATGAAACTGAGATTATTAAAAAAGGTTTTCTAAAGATTAAATAAGATCGTCTATTATATCAGAAAAAAAATATACGAAGTTTAAAATGCTTCAAAATTTTTATATTATTAAATCCCGAACGATTAAAAAATATGTATATTATCAAACTCTTCTAATGAATTTATCTGTTATAGGGAGACTCGCAATATGAATCAGTCTTTCCCCACTACTCATGTCTAAAACTACATCCATGAAACCCTCACTAGATGCCTAAACTAGAAGATCTCAAATCGAACCTCACCTAAGCAAATAATGAAAACATTTTCCAAAATACTTCAAAAACATCTCATAGATGGCGGTTTCAATCTTAAACTATAAAACGGGAAAAAAAATTCTCAAAGACGAAGAAAAAAATCTGAACAATTAATTTATCCCACTCCTTAAAACTAAAAAAAAATTATAAAGATACTAAATAATCCACTGTTAAAAATACTAACACACGACTGAATCAGTCTTTCCCCACTACTCATGTCTAAAACTATATCCGAGAAACACTCACTGCATGCCTACGCTTCCTAAACTAAAAGATCTCAAATCGAACCAAGCCTAAACAAATATTAACAATATTTTCCAAAATACTTCAAAAACATCTCATAGATGGCGCTACTACAGAGAAAAAAAGTCGAAACTAATTTAAAACACTTTAAAAAATAAATTCTAAACTTTTTTCACACCATTACAAAGTAGAGGAAAAGTGGGCGTCCGACGTCGGGTGGCGGAGCTGTGGAGCCTGAGGAGGGAGGAGGGAGGGCTCCTCTACTCCACCACTCGAAGTGCAGCGCAGCTCCACCACTCGGCCCTCCATCTCATTTTCCTCTACTTTGTGATGATGTGAAAAAAGTTTAGAATTTATTTTTTAAAGTGTTTTAAATTAGTTTTAAAAATAAATTTCGAAATTTTATTTGAATATATGATATGATTGACATATTTCATATAAAAATGCTCTTTAATGGTATTAGGGGGCAATCTAAAATTTTAAAATAATAATAATTAAAAATCTATTACAGTTTTCAATAAAAGAAATAAATGGTTTTCACCTTTATTCTCTATACCGGGAAGCCCGGGTTGGATGCCCTAGTTTTAAATGAAAAATGAAAATTATTATGATGTATAGACGGGTACGTTTTTAATTTCTTATTAATTGTGTTAATATACTAAGTGCAAATACAATAAGGAACCTTATACAGGCTAGCATAAATTTTAGAAAAAAATGTTGTAATAAAACTTGACATCTCTATGAAATGTTTGATAAAAACGTCGTTAGTGGGTTTTAAAAAATGTTGCGATTTCAACAACAATAGGACAAATTAGCTTACTAGTTACAAAAAGGATGCAATTTCATCTATACTATAATGTTTTTTTCTAAAAAAATAACGGAATATGCTACAATGTTAGCGGTAATAGACTAATTGTCTCTGAAGTTCATAATTTCTATAAGCCGCCTAACTTTAACGTTAAAAAAACTGGATAATTTTTAAATTTTAAAACTAACAGTCATTAGAGGATGATATTATTCATAGATATGCTACGTGTCACCTTGGTGGCCTTGGTGGCCAATTTTAGTGCACTCACAATTAAATATATATATTACAAAATTTAAAATTTTTGTTTCGCAAAGGTTAGCATTATTCTATATAAATTTTCCTTTTAATAATATTACATATATTATACCGGCTTTATTAAATTAAAACCTATTCTTAAACTAATCTATCAATCTCCATATGTAAAGGTATAAGATCTTAATCCACCTAATAATATTTATTCCAAATTGTTTAAATCTAAAAATGGCGCTAACTACTTATATTCCTTAAAAACCTTTTTATTATTTAAATCCCTATTAAAATTCACTATTTTCCGTATATATCAAACCTCTCTAAATTTTTTACTTAATTGCTAAAATGTCATAACTCCTAAATTATCCCGTTCTAAAAAACCTATTTATTTTAAATGTTGTTATTACGATGTATAATGATGTATTTTAAATGTGTTTATTAAAATATCAAAATGTGTCTCTTATAATATTTCAATGCTTTAATGTTCTAATTATTATTCTGCATCAATAAGTTCATTTTTTCTTTTCTGTGTTTCTCTAGCGTAAGCTAGAATTATCGTCTGAAATCTATTTTTAGCCGGCACTCTCGAGATCAGAGCGCATTGTTTGTTTACACGGCGTGTACCTGATTCGAGGCTATTAGATTGTTCTAGAATAGTCTTTTCACGCTACGGAAGTAAAATTTATATATTCATATATAAATTCTCACTTAATTTTGAATGAGCAATATATTTCTAAAAGTTGTATATGATAGGCGATCATCATTATTAAGAGGGTGTGGAAATAAAAATCTTCAGAAATAGTAGTTATTACTATGGTAATACAATAATAACAAAAATATAATTATCTCCATAAACATAATAATAATATTTCTAAATCTGAAATAACAAAAAAAAAATTACACATACATCATTTAAATTTTTTTCAATTAAATAATGTTACATCCTGCTCATCCGGTCAGTTTTCTACATTTTGATAGTCTCCAATAGCGAAGATATTAGGAGTGAGGCGGTATCTTAGGCATTCATGATACAAGCTAAATTGTTTTCATATTGTATTTATCGACGAAAATCAACAAAGTTCAAATATCAGATTTTTCCTCTTCCGAATTTTTATACTGTGATCATATTATAATGCGAATTTTTATACTGTGTTGGAGAAGTTGGTAAAGAACAAGAAATAATAAATTGCAAATTTCGCTTATTCAGATACCTTTACCACTTTTATTTGCAATCCACTACACTATAAAAAAGACAAATGTTTTCTAAATCTTCAAAAACACTTTAAATAATCAAGAACGAAAATATACAATAATCTTTTTCGTGTATTCATGAATTCAAAATGCGTGCTTTATCTTTAAAAACCTCAAAAACCAATATATTATCATATATTCTAATACGAGCAAATCTTGTGCGTGGTTATATATATATATATATATATATATGCAAATTTTATCTTAAAAACGGCTCTAACGATTTTGACGAAATTTCGTATCCTACGGTTTTGGGGCACCAGGAAACCACTGAGCTGGGTCACATGTTCGAGAAAATTCGATTAGTGGGTCAATTTGGGTCATTTTGGGTCATGGTCTAGCTAATTGTATCTAAAAAATGGTTCAAACGATTTCAACGAAATTTTGTATCCGACCATTTTCGGGCACGTGAAGACTATTGGGCTCGGTCACATGTTCGAGAACTTTCGAATAGTGGGTCATTTTTGGGTCAACGCGGGAAAAATTAATTTTATCTAAAAAACGGCTCTACCCTTTTTGATTAAATTTTGTGTCCTACGAGTTTCGAGCACGATAAAATCATTGGGCTAGGTCACATGTCCGAGAAAATTCGATTAGTGGGTCATTTCTGGGTCACTGTGGGTCAAGATCTAAAAAGCGGTTCAATCTACACTAAATTTTGCATCCAATGGTTTTCGGGCACGAGAAGACTGTTGGGCTAGGTCACATGTTCGAGAAAATTCAATTAGTGGGTCATTTTGGGTCATGGTCAAGCTAATTGTATCTAAAAAAACGGTTCAAACGATTTTGACGAAATTTTGTATCCGACTATTTTCGGACACGAGAAGTCTATTGGGCTGGGTCACATGTTCGAGAACTTTCGATTAGTGGGTCATTTTTGGGTCAAAACGGGTCAAATTAATTTTATCAAAAAAATGGCTCTAATGAATTTGATTAAATTTTGTATCCTACGAGTTTCGGGCACGCGAAAATCATTGGGCTAGGTCACATGTTCGAGAAAATTCAATTAGTGGGTCATTTTGGTCATGGGTCATGATATTTGAACTCAAATTTAATTTTGACCGAGCATAGCTCGGTCTTCCCTGCTCATATATTCTAATACGAGCAAATCTTGTGTGTGTGTGTGTGTGGTTATGAAAATTTTATCTTAAAAACGGCTCTAACGATTTTGACGAAATTTTGTATCCTACCGTTTTGGAGCACCAGAAAACGATTGGGCTAGGTCACATGTTCAAGAAAATTCGATTAGTGGGTCATTTTGGATCATTTTGGGTCATGGTCAAGCTAATTGTATCTAAAAAACGGTTCAAACGATTTTGACGAAGTTTTGTATCCGACCCTTTTGGAACACGAGAAGACATGTTCTGGCTGGGTTACATGTTCGAGAACTTTCGATTAGTGGGTCATTTTTGGGTCAATGCGGGTCAAATTAATTTTATCTAAAAAACGGCTCTAACGATTTTGATTAAATTTTGTATCCTACGAGTTTCGTGCACGAGAAAATCATTGGGCTAGGTCACATATCCGAGAAAATTCGATTAGTGGGTCATTTCTGGGTCATTGTGGGTCAAGCTAATTTATCTAAAAAGCGGCTCAAACTATTTACACTAAATTTTGCATCCTATGGTTTTCGGGCACTAGAAAACTGTTGGGCTAAGTCACATGTTCAAGAAAATTCCATTAGTGGGTCAATTTGGTCATGGGTCATTATGGGTCAAGCTATTTTATCTTAAAAATGGTTCAGAAGACTTGAAATAAATTTAGCATCCTACAGGTTTAGGGAACGAGAAGACTATTAGGCTCGGTCACGTGTTCAAGAAATTTCGATTAGTGGGAACTCAAATTTAATTTTGACCGAGCTATGCTCGGTCAAAATTAATATGCCTTATGCTTGAAATTAAAAATCCTTATGCTTGTATAAGGATTTATACAAGCATTTCTAAAAACACAGTTTGTTTGCTTCCACGGACTTTCGGAAACTTTTCCGAGTAGTTTTTAGATCACAGGCTATAAAAGCCTGATTTGTAAGTACGTATGTACGTATGTACGTATTATGTGTGTATATACGTATGTGTGTAACGCGATAACTCTTGTTAGAAATATCCGTTTTACTTCAAATTTTGTTTATAGGTTCATTGTGATAAGGAGCTTACCTGATTAGTTTTGAGGGTACATTGGTTAAGTATAAAGGGGGAACGGAGGCTAATCCTCCCCCTTAATTTAGATAAATAGGTTTTTCATGCAGATTTATCCGATTTGCTTGAAATTTTTTATAGGTTCTTTGTGATAAAGTGCTTCCCTGATTAATTTTGGGGGTTCATTGTTTAAGTATAAAAGAGGAACTGGGGGCTAATCCCCCCCTTACCTTAGATAAATGTGTTTTTCGAGTAGAATTATCCGATTTGCTTCAAATTTTGTATATAGGTTTATAGTGATAAGGCTCTTCCCTGATTAGTTTTGGGGGTTCGTTGGTTAATTTTAAAGGGGGGCGATGAGCTAATTCCCCTTTAATTTACTGTCGATTTCTTTATTTTTCAAGGGGCATTATTTCTTGAAATAAGAGTATAATATTCAATTTGTGTGAATAGCCTGTGAGCTCAATGTCATGAGTTTAACTGGGAACTTTTCTTTTTATTATAGTGTATTAATCAGTTTTCTCAAACCAGAATATCAGTTTTCAAGATGCTATCAATTCATTTATCAATAATTATTTTCAGCTGCGTACTTGAATTGATACATGCAAGAGTAACAAAATAATATTAATATTAATGTTAATGCTAATGCTGTTAATTTATCATGTTTGTCGGTATACGTGTGTGTTGAATAGAAAAATGTTTGCTTGAGAATTGTGTGGTAGTATGTGGCAGTAAACGAAATTTTATGTTATAAATGTTTCTTTAAATATGGAAAATATATAGGATTCTGAGGTTTCTAAAGCTAAAGAACGCTTTTCGAAATCGTGGGTAACTCGGAAGAGTCTATTGTATTTTTTACTTCACGGTTATATTATATTTTCTTACATTAAAAAACCTTTGTCTTTTTTTTTTACATATTATGCTACATACATTAAATATCTGTTACATTGTCTGAAGATGAAATCCAGGAAATGGTAAATTAAAATTTTTGTTTATTTGGGTCACTGTTTTACGCTATCCACTCTGATACATGGATTAAATTTTCTTGACATCGCAATGTGTGGGAGGAGACAATAAAATGACAAATCACACTTTTTGCTTTATTCGATCTTCTGGCCATTTTCCAATGCAATTTACTCTGAAACATACCTTAAATTCCTATGAACTCGTAAGAAGTGCCTAAAAGGCAGGAAATAGTAAATAACAATGTTATCTTATTTGGATTTCCTGATCTCTCATCTATGCTATACACTCAACTATATACCTTAAATTTCTGCGACATTGTAAGCAGTGGTTCAAAATCAAGAAATGATAAATGACAATTTTTGTTTATTTCAATCTTTTGACCATTTACCTGTACAGACTACAAAATTACATCCTTAAATTACTCTGTCATGATAGGGAGTGGGTGAATGACAGGAAATGGTAAATAAAATAACTTTACTTCCTTCAATCTCCCGACCATTATCCTATAGAAATCACACAGCTACATCCTTAAATTACTTTGTCAAGAGAAGTGGGTGAAATACAGTAAATGGTAAGTTAAAATATTTTGCTTATTTCAATCTTCTGACCATTTTCCTATACCAACCACAAAGCTACATACTTAAATTTCTCTTTCATGACAGAGTATGGGTGAAATACGTGTAAATGGTAAGTTAAAACATTTTGCTTTTTTTAATCTTCTGACCATTTTCCTATACAAACCACAAAGCTACATCCTTAAATTCCTATGTAATGAGCAGTGGGTGAAAAACAGTAAATGATAAGTTAAAATATTTTGCTTATTTCAATCTTCTGACCATCTTCCTATACAAAACCACAAGCCTTAAATTCCTCTGTCATGAGAAGTGAATGAAATACAGTAAATGGTAAGTTAAAATATTTTACTTATTTCAATCTTCTGACCATTTTCTATACAAACCACACAGCTACATCCTTAAATCTATCTGTCCTAATAGAAAGCGTGGAAAGGACAGGAAATGGTAATTATTATTTTTTTTGTCTATTTCTAGCTTTTTATCTCTTTCTTCTGCCATTCACTCTGTTACATACCTTAATTTTTTGTGACATGACAAGGAGTGAGTGAGGGCCAGAAAACGATAAATTACATTATTGCTTATTTAGATCTTACGACCACATTTTTATGCAATCCACTCTGCTACATATCTGAAATTTGGGAAAATTTATAGTTTTATCAAGTTATCTTCAAAGTATTCAAAAAAATATTTTTATTTGTTTCTCAATATTTTAAAAAATAAAAGAGTGAAACATTGGTTCTTCATTTCCATTCTGGTTAACAGACTAAAACCCACTTTTTCGCTTTTGGAAGAAAATAAACTTTAATTTTAGGTTCATGCATACGGAAAAAAATTGTTCGAGAAAAGTATGATTTTTATTTGTTTATTTATCACCAAAGTAACATTAAGTTTGTTAAAAATTATAATAATAGATATTAAGATAAAAATATTTTCTTTAATTCTTTTCTTTCTTATACTGTTTTATAACTACATTTATATATCTTTTATAGATTTCGAATATAATTTTTAACCAAAAGAAAAATCAAAGAAACTTGTAAATAATAAAGAAAAATCATGCATCACGTGTAGATTATGAAACACTTTCCAACATTATCAGATATTGTTACAAAACCTTTTTGTCAGACGATGAAAATAAGTTATCCTCTATAGAAAACATATAACACAGTTGAAAACCGTTTTTGAATGTCACTGCCCATAGACGGTATTTGAATAATGTATTCGAATTCTTTTTGTGCAGTTCTGCATATTATATATAGAGTTTTATACGTACCACATAGTGTATTAATACTTAATTAAACTGGAAAACACTCAACGGAACTGAAAACAATTACCAGCATTTACGATACATTAACAACAATGTATCCATAATTATATTTCCATCCCTGCATATGAATTTATTTATATTATACTCACATCAAACAATACAGTAAAATATAGTTCAGCTTAATAAAGTATAATACAGTTCAAATCGCATTTTCGGCAATTCCTGTTAGCAGGAATTAATTAGAATTATTTTGGGAAGCTCTATAAATAATGCAGAGGATTATCGCATTCATCATTAAGGTATCATTAAAGTAAAACACGCATTATACAACTAAGAATGCCTGTAATTACTGTTTAGGTGTGAAAAAAAATCCAGCATTTTGATGATTATAAAATTTTCATGTAATTATTGAACATACGATAAAAAGAAACATTTCTCTTTCACTTTTTAACGCATTACTAATTGATTGAATTTATTAAGTTTCGTTAAAAATGAGTTTTATTTTCTTTTTTAAAATTAGAAACTCAGGCAATCCTTTGCATATAAAATTAGAATAATTTGAAATATATTGTTTATTCCCAGTTAAATATTTAAAAATATTTTTTTAGCCATTGTACTTTTAACTGACATTTTTAATTTCTCTTTTTTCTTCGAGCCATTAATAAAATTACTGTGGATGTATAAAAGACAAAAATACATTTTTGTTTTTTATTTTAAGGGGAAAATTAAATAACGAAAAATGATGTGATTGCTTGCGCGTAAGTATAAAATTACGCTTTGGCATATTGCTTAAACTAAAAAAGAAATGCAAGTAATTAATAATTTTTTATGACTATTTTATTGATTGAACGTTTGTATTCAGATTTTTTATCTCATTTAAAATGACAAAAAGCTAATATTTTTACAAAAATTCTGCACTTGAAATAGGTATAAAAACAGGTAATATTTTTAATGCATACAAAATATGTCACAAATTTAAATATTTAAAAAATTTATTTTAATTAAAAACGATGCAAGACTATTTTTTTTAATTTTATTTTATGCTCTGAGTTAAAAAAAATAGAAATGAAATACGTAATAGGTATTTTTTTTAAAACGTTCATAATAAAAACATATAAACGCTAACTTTTTAGAAAGTTTTTGCATTGCATGGGCTTTAATGTCTTTCAACGTATGTTAAGTAGCAGAAAATAGGCAATTTTTACGGTATTTTTAATTGAAATCCAAAATGCGATGGAGTAATATTTCCCCTATTTAATGACAGAAATTCTGTAAATAAATAACAGGAAGTTTGTTATATTTACATATTGGTATTAATAAGTAAAAACTTTACGAATTTTGCTATATGTGCATTCTACGAACCCCTTTTTCCAATAACTTTTATTTAGGAATTAAATTATTTTTTAAATGTTGTTCTGCGTCTAATAAGAACATTTAAAAAATTTCAAATTATTTTATGAGCAAAATTTACCGAGTTATGACACTTTGAATTTTTTGTGTTTTCCGATACTAAAATCTCATACTCTTCAACACTGTATAGAACTGTTCGCGTTACTGACTTACAGCGGTGTAAGTTTCTTCATCATTATGCCGGCATAAAATAGACTTTATATTACTTTAAATTTAATTACACTCTTTTATTAGGTGCGTTCGTAATTATACAAATACTTAGCACCTATATTCGTCATCTGATCCGTTCGTTTGTCCATCTGTCCGCATATAACAGAGGAAAAAACTACCCAACCGAATGGTTGGGAATTTAATATGTATAATCGTTGCAGAATTTTGTCGAGTCATTTCAAATTTTATGAATATCGAATCAAAACTTTAAAAATATATTAGTAAAAATGGTCTTCATTCTATTAAATCCTATCATACGTAATTAATTCAGTGATATTCCATGATAGGTGATTATTCTAGGTTGCAATGGTGATTACGTCACATTTAAAATTAAGTGATATTATTTCCGTATGACTGATATAAAATCCGAATTTGTACACTAAAATTGTTTTATTATAGAAATCCTATGATCTACCGATAGTTTTGTGTATAGATATTTCCGTAGAAATAGATATTAAATAGAAAAATATTATAAATGTGGATTTTAAGTTCTGAAATTTTCAAAGCTAGGCTTAAGTATCCCATTGAAATTTTCAGTAACTGTCGACAACAAAAAAAAAAGTTTCAAACTTAAAATGTGCTTATTTTACTGCGGAAATTAATCATATCATAATAACAGATGATATAATTCATTTCACTGAAACTAGTTATAGTACAATCGCACCTCATTTGTCACGTTCGACGTACAATTACCAACTTGTTTAACTTAACTGGGTTCATATATGTAAAGACGAAATTTTCAAATACATTTTTAACTCGCGTTCTAATGCTCTAGAATAAAAAACATTATGTGCATGTTTCCAATGACAATACAACATTTTAATATTTTTAGAACTTAATTGTAAATTAGTACATCAATTTTACGGCATTTTTTCGTTAGCTGGCCGCAGTTGATAAATGACTATATAGTCTTTATTTTTACAATTTTAAATAGATTACAACAATAACAAGGGAGTGAATAACGAGCTAAATCACGCTCGTTAAAATTTGCCAACTGATTGTGAAACTACAGCAATAAAATATTTTAAACACTAAAAAGTAGAAAATACAATATAAATAAAAAATAAAGAGTGTAATAATTTTTCACACATACGCTTTTATCAATTAATTGTATAGTATTAACTAAAATATGATTACTTTTGAGAAAACAATTAAGTACTACGGAATAGATACTTTAAATAACTAATTTTGATATTTGATATATCCTGTTGATATATCTTAAAAAGGAAAATGAGCAAAAATTATAAGTTTTTAAAAATAAATTTACTAATTCGCTGTTTCTACAAGGGTAAATGAAAACGGTGAATTTCCCATAATCGAAGTCCACATCTCACTACCAGGTTGCAACGGAAATATTTTCGAACAGCATAAACTGCAGTCCTGATTTTTTTACATTATTTTAATAATAAACATTAAATATTTATCATTAAAAAAGTGTTTAAAAAATCAATTTAAAAAAACATTTTTCGTTTTCTATACTTATTATAGGCATAATTACATGCTTCCAGTTGCATTACAATAAAAGTCCTTCCGGCGTGTACCGGAGGATAGAAATAGCTTTCATAGTCCATGTTTTTAAAAAGACATTTTACTCAAACACCCGAAGCTAAAATGCTTGGAACCCGATTATAGAAGATTCAATACCGGTTTTCGTTAATACTGAATTTGAATGCGAATTTCAGCATGAGAGTTACAGCATAACAAAAATCAGATTGTTTCAAAATGTCAGCCACTCTTGAATTTCAAATTACTATATCTATTTAAGATAAAGCCAAAACAACAAATGTTCCGTAATCCTTGTATCACAATCTAACACTTAATGGGAACAACTTTTTCAATTTATAATTTTTTATACATAGTTTGATTTTTTTTTATTAACTGTCCGTCATTTTGAAACAATATGGCGCATGAAGCTGGCCAAGAACTCGGTCGAGAACTTGGTATGTCCTATACACATACTCAGTGATATTCAAATCGATTCATAAATAAGGGATTTACAGCATGACAAATGTCATACATATATATATATATATATATCAACATTTGAACGGAGGGTGGATTTGAGATCTGGGGGTCATGATCGGTGAAAGTTTACCAACATTTTTTGGAATTGCTTTCCTCCGAATGGACGCAATAGGTAGCATTTTGTAATGAAAGCTACCTAAAATTCAGAATCATCAAGAATATTTTTGTGTGGCTCATTGTTGAATTGTTTTCTTAATCTTAATCTGTCCAATATAATGTGCTTGGCTCCCCAAAAGTGGGTTATCTGAAGTATACAGGCAGTGTTGCAAGTGTTCCGATTTACGTGGGATGCCCCGAATTTCAGGGCCCCTGGATCAGTCCCGCGTAAAACCTGCGCGGGATAACAAATGTCTCGTTTTTTCATGATGCACAAATTCTTTTAAATTTCATTTCATACCATATTCTTCTTTAGTCTGCGTCGAGTGGAACTTAATACAATAAAACCTATAAAGACAAAACCTGTCTATAACGAAACATTTTTACAGTCCTTACAAAAGAAATACCCACAAATCAACTTGCCTAGACGGCCCTGTCTAAAACGGAATTTATAGCTATTCTTTTTTTACATGTTTTACTGTATTTTGTTCAGTAAACCCAGTAAAAACGCACCTGTTTATAGGAAAATTCTGTTCTAAAAGTAAAATTTTCATTGTCCCAGTGATTCTGTTTTCACAAATTTTACTATATAAGATTGTTGTATTTATTTAGTACAATAAGAGAAAACCGGGAGAAAATTCCGTTTTAAAAAGGATTTTGTCTTATCAGTTAGGATTGTATGATATTCTTACTGTAGCGAAAACGAAATTTTTTAAGCTTAGAATAGGATTCTGTTATAGACGGGTTCCATTTTAACAGGGTTTACTATATTTTCAGGTCGCGATTCAGAAGCCGTTGTCCCGCTTTCTTTCTGTCCCTATCCCTCTTTTTGTGACACCGGACCTGGTAACACTTGCGGAAGCTGAGGGCTGCTTGCGGAAGCTGAGGACAGAATGTTCTACATAATGGAACATCATATAACATATATTCATAAAAGTTGCCCTGAAATGAATTGAAACAAATTTTAATTCAGTAAAATGTAAACGATGGCAGCTATTGAAGTTATTGTTGCAGGAGAGGAAAATGTGATGTCAGGAACCTAATAGTACACTTACATTTCGTTAAAACATGTTTTTTTTTATAAATAATTGCAGTTAATTAAAAAGTAAATCAGCATTGTTTTCATAAATGAAATGAAAGTTATTTCTCTAATCAATATTGTCACAAAAATAAAATATCGCATTATATCGTGCTCAACAATGATTATAAAAAAATAATAAATAAAGATAAAGTGGGACGTTGTTGCTGTACGGGTTTATTTTATAATTGTAATTAAAAAGCAACCGTGTACGTTAATGGGAGCTGGTGCACGTAAAATCTGTTCGTGGTTCCAATGTATTCCAAGTTTAGTATAAGCGTTACCTCTGGGGGTGCCAGTCCAGGTGCAGGTCTCTCATCTGGAATTGGTTCAAAATTAGGAGACCAGCTCTAGAAGTCCAACCTCTCTTGAGGCTCTGGAACCCCTTCTTTCAGAGAAGAGCCTTGGCACTTTCTCTGACATGCCAACAACAACAATTAAAAAGCAAAATTTAATTCAAATGCTCAATTTAATTTACTTTATCCATGTTGTTTTTATTTCTAAACAGATGATGTCATCCTCTAATGCAGTTAAAATACGATTGATAATTTATTTTTGCCTTAGCTATCTGCAATCAGGTTTTACTGTAACTTTGATGGAATAAAGGAGATAATATTCTTGCTTGACCAATGTTGTTGAAATGTTTTTAGTCCTTATTTTATTTTTTTATAAATTTAAACCTGCTTCTAAGAAATATTAGACTGCAGTGCGAAATTTTCGCACGGGTCTAGTGGCTCAATGTATAGTGTTTCTGAGTAAACTAGATATACCAACATTAAAATATGTTTCGTAAAATCTCGGTTTATGCTGCAATCTGCATTTTTAACAGAATGTATTCTAAAAAATCACAAGATTAAAAATTCAAATTTGTTCATTCATGATCCCAAAATAAAAAAAATAAATAAACACAAGTTGTATAGTTATTAAGTAGTATTCAAAGATATATTGGCAGAGATGGAGATATTTTGTTAAGCTTCGATCAGTTTTGGCCACATTGCTATACACTGGGAAAACATTCTGGCACTGGCATCTAGAAACTAAATTGTGGCTCAAGAAAAAATAATTCCATGTCATCCTTATAAACTCTAGTTTCCTTTGCTGGAGAGTTCTAGTCTCTCCTATTAAAATTCAAGAGCGTTTTCCTATATTATCGTAGTCAAACTTATTTAAAAATCTCTGCAAATAAATGTGAACACAAGAGGTTAGTTTTAGTAACTATAATTCTAGTTTATGAATTTTTTCTAGGAATCAAGTGATAATTTCTCGCAATTCAAACGATTCATAATATAATTTATCGTTTCATCACCTAGAAAACTATTGACTAGAAATTCTCGATCATTTCGTCTATTCAGTTTATTTGTTAACTTTATTCTAATAACTCGGAAATCTATATTTCTAGTTTAAGTATTTAGAAAAGGACTACTTATTCGTTCTAGATGAAGACGGTATAAGTTTTCTTTCAGTGTATGAGGGATACCTCGAGGGAGGACTTTTTAAAAGAAAGTGACACTAACTATCGTTCTCATACAATGAAAAAACTTAAAATGTTACGCAATAGACTCCCCGAGACCGCCCTGGTATCAAACTCGGTAACATCAGCATAAACAAATCATTGGGTGGATACTTTGATAACCACTGCGCTAAGTGGGCCCATATACATTGATACAGAAACAGAAGAAAAATTGGGGAGGTAATTAAAATAAAGTAATTAATTTTTCTTAAAAATTATAATACAAATTTCAATGCTCGACAACAAAATTGAGGAAATATGCAGTTGAAGTGAACATCAAATTGTTATTGCCCATAGACCATATTGTACCAGAGTAATTTTGTATTTCTAAAAACAAATTATAATTATCTACATACATAATTTTTAATAGGTATATTGCAGTATTTAAACTCAAAAACACGTATAAATCTGTATGACTTTCTAATAATATTGAAAAATGATACAGCACATCAAAAACAATTATCGCATATTTTTGAAAAAAATATTTCACCCGAAACCCATGATTGAACATATAATAATTAAAATATTCCAAAACTATTGATTTCATTTTGTATTTATTTTTATTAAACAATGTTTGAAGTAAAAATAAAAATAGGAACCTTGAAAAAAATCCTAAGGATGGAAGTAAAATTAAGCATATAGTTAAAATAAAGTTACTAAAATTTTTAAATTGAAGCATATAGTTAAAATTCATACCAAAGAATTATTTTCCGCTTATTTCCAAAGAGATTAAATTATTTTATAAGATAAACCAAAAATATCCGTTTACGAAAAAAATTGTACTAGTGCTTCCTATTTCTTATTCAAAAGACGGAGACACGCAGCACTTTTCCCAAGATTGAAATCGATAGATAAGTTATGGTCTGCGTTTGTACATAAAATATCTAAGCTGAATTTTGAAGAGAATATAAAATTTTACATAGTTTAATGTGGAAATCTTTAGTGAAGTGCACAGTGTGGATCAATATGAGCTTTATTTGAAATCTAAATTATTCTTATGTAAGATACTTTGTGTAAGCGTTTTTCTTTGCTTTTTTTTGTGTGTATACATGAAAGATATTCTTATTACCACAAGTAAGTGCTAGCGTATTGGTTTTCTTGAAGATAAAATTTTGTTTCTTAGCAGCTTTAAAACTTCAAGGTCTGATAAAAAAAAAATTAATGTTCAAGAAGATTTATATTCTAAAAGGTGCTATTGAAATGAAAATGAACCTTCTAAAAGTTAATTTTTTCGAAGTTATAATACGAATTTCAACACTTTTAAAATATGCATCACTGGTTATTATTTTTTTTAACTTATACATCATTCAAATTGAATTATACTAGATGTGTTATAAATAATTATATACTTTAAAAGCACAATAAATTAAAAATCATGTAAGGTATTTTTTGTTAACTGTGTCAGAACGTTAGGGGCTGTCTTCATACTAGGATGGGTTTCTTACAAGACAGTTACAGATGCTCTATGTGTATATATTTAGTCATATGACACACCTCCAACCAATAATCCACTTCATCATAAATATGAGTTACGATACTTTAATCAGGTGCAGTGATAGTGGCACCAATACGTTATGTCACTTTGTTTTGGAATAACAGGAAAATACAAATATACACTCTCCTTTGCATACCTTGGCACGGAAAATTAACGATTTGATAATTCAGAACTTCATTGGATCTGTGTCAAGCTGTATTCAGTGGTTCGTGAAATCCACCAGTGATCATTCATTATAGAAATTGACCCCTTCTCGGTAACGTCTTTTACAAAATTTGTAATCTCCTTTGCATACCCTTGCACGGAAAATTCATGATTTATTAATTCAGAACTTCAGTGGGCCTGTGCAAACTGTATTCAGTGGTTCATGCAATCCACCAGTGTTAATTGATTATAGCTATTGACTCATTCGCGGAAGAGTATTTTACAGAATTTTTAATCTCACTTGCACGGAAAATTCACGATTTATTAATTTAGAACTTCATTGGGTCTGTGCAAACTGTATTCAGTGGTTCGTGCAATCCACCAGTGCTAATTGATTACAGCAATTGACCACTTCGTGGAAGCGTCTTTTACAGAATTTTAAATCTGTTATCACAAATGAAATTTTTGCCTAATATACTGGCAGAAATTCTTTGATTAACAGAAGCAAAAATTTTTCTTAAAAACTACTGGTAGGAAATATCAAGAATCCTGAGCACTTTATAAGTACGTATACATGACGCTCGTCACGAAAAGCTTAAGACTTTTTTTCCAAAAACTTTTATTTGACATGCATCACTGAAGCATATTTAAAATCATTATTCAAACGTTCCGGTTATAAATGGATATCAAGTTTCCGTATCTAAATCTGTGTGCGTGAATGGGTGATGCTTTCCTGCTTAATCTCGGTGTTTCTGATATTCTGAGTGAGACAGTCGAATTGGATTTTATTAATAATATGCGTAGCATATAATAGTTTAAAATGTATAAAATGCAAGGTTTCTGCTAAGATAGTTTGATGTTTGCAGCGAGCCTTAATCTAGATTCTCGAGCAACATAGCTATGTCGATCATGTGATAGGATTTTGATCTTTAGTACTTATAATAAAGTTTGTTTTAGGATCATGGATCCTCTATAGCTGAAGATATTTAAAAGTAAAGCTTATTCATTGTTTTCAAGATTTAGTGAAAACGTTTAAGTTTCTATTCTATACACTAAAGAATGAGATCCGAGAAATGTCCCAAATCATTTTGCACTGTTAAAAATTTGCAGCAAACTGTCCAGTCATTTGACCGTTTTTATAGAAAAAGGTTGCATAACCATAATTTAACTCTATTCTGACCATAATATGGGCAATAATATGGCCAGAATAGAGTTAAATTACGGTCGTGTAACCATTTTCTATAAAAACGGTCAAATGACTGGACAGTTTGCTGCAAATTTTTAACAGTGTGTTGAAATTGAATTAATTTCAATTTAGTATGTAAATGAATGAAAACATAAATTTTCAGAATTAGAACTAACGTTCTTTTTATTTCATGCTATGCATTAATATTTGGCTGAAATTATCTTTTCCACAGAAATTTCTTTATGATATTTATTTATAAAATTGGGTCATAATTTTTGAAGCCGTCGAAAATTTCCAAAGAAAACAACAGAAAGAAAAAACTTTCAAAAATTAATTATCTTCAGCTCAATGCAGTAATTTTTGTGAAAAGATCGTATTACCTTTGTAAATATTTCAACAAACTTAAATCTGTTTTCATTCTGAAAACCATTATACTTTTTATTAATTTCTGAGCGATCGATAAGTTCAAAAGTATTATCCCCAAAATAACTAGCCGAAATTTTCAAAAGAGTCTAAAAGTTAAAGTTCAGTTTATTTTCTGTAAAAATGTTGAGAGAAGAATAAAACTATAGCGCGAATTAAACAAAGTTTCTTTCAAAACCTGAATAATTCTTGTTGTTGCAACAATGTATGTTTTTTTTTCACCAGTTTTCTATTTTTATAAAAATAATTCTTCTTCCAAGAAAAGAGATTTAGACGTCTCTCGTTTTTTAAAACAGATGCGTTTTCTGCTTAAAATTTTAAACTTTTTCAGGGATAAAATTACACCAACCTTGCACTAGATTTGTATTTCTAAAAATAACATTTGATATAATAATAGTCTTAAAATGTACTTTTAATTATCAGCTTTATTATAAAAATGCTACATCAGCTACTACTAAAAAAGAAACCATAAATACTTTTGAAACTAAATCATGTTAATGTATAAATACAAGGTAAATCTATAAGATCAAGCAATGTTGCTTGATCTTATAGATTTATTAAAGAATATTAGAAGGACAAATCAAACTTACGAAAAAAGTAACATAGATCGCAATTTGCTTATTTTGACAAAAGAAAGTACAACCATGTATCACGTATAGATTATGAAACTCTTTCCATCGTTTTCAGAATTACAAATTTTATATTCTTTATACGATGAATAGAGACGTCTAAATAAACAATGTACCCAACACATAGTACAGGCAAAACCGATTTCCATAAGCTGTCTCTTAAAAAAATTTTTATTCAGATACTTTTATACAGCCCTGTATACAATCTATGGATTTTTATACACACTGTATATTAAACCAAAATTTAATTCAGCTAGAAAATGCATATATCAACTGAAAACACTGCAATTACTATCATTTTAAGGTAACGTATCCGTATCATTTTTGTAGCCCTGTAAATAGTGTTTGATAAATATACGTATTAAGTTCCCATTATAAAAACAGATGACGCCACTGTGCAAGCGAAGCTCGCTGTAAATATTCTGTGAATCGAGATTAGAAAGTGATAAAAAGTTTGATTCGTTTAAGAATTGTTCGACATAGAATAGAGTGGCTTTTCTTGTTAATAAGGTTCTTTTTCGCTTGAGCTGGGTGCTCTGTAGTTCGAGAAAAAAGCAATATGAAACACCCTATACGAATAAACTATGTTATTTTAGCGTGAAAGTTGCATAGAATTTTATAGATGTGCAAAATGTGTTTTTGCTTATCAGACAACGTAATATATTGGTCCGTCGAGGCGGCGAAATCAGCTAGTATAATGCATAAAGAGATATGTTGTTGCACATCCCCTTAGGCCAGCAGGGCTAGACCAGGTCCATGATATTATGCACCCTAAAAAAATCCATCATCAAGATCCTGCTAGGAGAGCCCCAGGCACGCAAGGATTTGATCAGGGGAGGGCTGCTCAGTGGAACACTTGGTGCATATTTCGAAGTACTTGATGCCGTCAGAAAATTTTATAGTTCTAAGGTGTCCACTACGAAAGCAAGCAAGATTGGTTTGATCCTGCCTGTTAAAACCAAGAACAAGAGATCCTCTCGGTCGAATACTCTGGTACCAGTGGTTCTCTGGTGGAACAATCCAAGTGATCCTATTCTTGCTTTTTGTTCTAGAGTAAGTCTCAAAATATGTAAGGGGTGCAGAAGGCACCGAGACATCACATGCTTCCGCCTTGGCCAAGGTGTCCGTGATCTCCTTTCCCTCAAGATCGACATGGGAAGGAATCCACTGTAGATGTATCCGATGATACAAGGAAAGTCGTTTCAGTCTGTTAAGAATAGTCACTCCCATATTATCACGCACACTATACCAATTGGCCAAGTATTGGATAGAACTTCTGCTTTCGGACAAAATATTATAAGAGTTAATATAACTGCTGTTATCGGCTGCGAGAAGTGTTTATATTTTTGTGTCAGAGTTTTTTATGCTTCAAGCGTTCTTCATATCGATTGCGTTCACTTAGATTTAATTTACTAAAGATTCAAAAGGTCCGCATCCATTTATTTATAATTTTCAAAATGAGATTGAAAATATTGAAAACTAAAAAGAAAATAAATAAACGAATCTGACAAAGATGAAAGATAGGTTTTCAGATACTAAATTACAGACAAAAGAACTAGTTCTTATAAAGGAAAAAATTTAAACATTTTAAAATAAATTAGTTATAATTTTTACGGAGTGATTTGAGTCAATATATAAAATATTTAAAGAAGAGGAAATTAACGAGTTTATTAAAGAAAATGAGTAAATTAACGAACACTTAACAACATGGAATTTCAATTTTGCAAAAGGCTTTCGGAAACGAAAGTTCAAAGTGTAATTTAAAAAATTGTTGCAAAAGTTGTAAAGAATATTAAAATATATAAATTATCACTTCTCATATTTTCGAAAAAGTTGCATCAGTGGCTGGCTTTCTTTCAAGGATATATTTAAAGCTAATGTTCATGAAAACCAAAATGTGTCGAGGGAAATGAAATTGCAATATTTAAAATCTTTATTCAGATAGAAGACGCTTTTAGAATTATTCAATTCATATCAGTTGCTCTTTCTAATTAATTTGTTGCATTGTCGCTTTTAGAGGAACGTTATTCTAATGTAAGAGAACAAGTTTATGAGCATTTAAAACATTTGCTAAATATCCCCGTAATTCAGAATGAGTCCCCAATAACATTTTTAAATCTTGTAGATATTACAAATGAGTGTATTAGGGTTTAGGAGATTTGATAACAAAAAGTTGAGGATTTTTCTATTACCATTTGCGTATATTTTGGCTCAAAAAGTGGATGAAAATACCAAAATGTGATGGGAAAGACATCCTAAGCGGGATAATATCATATATTCTAATACGAGCAAATCTTGTGTGTGGTTATATATACATATATATGCAAATTTTATCTTAAAAACGGCTCTAACGATTTTGACGAAATTTTGTACCCTTCCGTTTTGGGGCACCAGACAACCATTGGGCTAGGTCACGTGTTCGAGAAAATTCGTTTAGTAGGTCATTTTGGGTCATCAATGGTCAGGGTCAAGCTAATTGTATCTAAAAAACGGTTCAAACGATTTTGATTAAATTTTGTATCTGACCATTTTCGAGCACGAGAAGACTATTGGGCTGGGTCACATGTTCGAAAACTTTCGATTCGTGGGTCATCGCGGGTCATCACGGGTCAAATTAATTTTATCTGAAAAACGGCTCTAACGATTTTGATTAAATTTTGTGTCCTACGAGTTTCGGGCACGACAAAATCATTGGGATAGGTCCCATGTCCGAGAAAATTCTATTAGTGGGTCGTTTTTGGGTCACTGTGGGTCAAGCTAATTTTATCTAAAAAAGGCTCAGATTATTTACACTAAATTTTGCATCCTATGGTTTTCGGGCCCGAGAAGACTGTTAGGTTAGGTCACGTGTTCAAGAAAATTCGATTAGTGGGCCATTTTGGTCATGGGTCATTATGGGTCAAGCTATTTTAATTTAAAAACGGCTCAGACTATTTAGACTAATTGTTTTTCCTCTTATGGTTTTTGAGCACGAGAAGACTGTTGGGCTAGGTCTCATTTTCGAGAAGATTCAATTAGTGGGTCGTTTTGGTTATGGGTCATTATGGGTCAAGCTATTTTATCTTAAAAACGACTCAGACTATTTAGACTAAATTTTGCTTCCTATGGTTTTTGAGCACGAGAAGACTCTTAGGCTAGGTCTCATTTTCGAGAAAATTCAATTAGTGGGTCATTTTGGTCATGGGTCATTATGGGTCAAGCTATTTTATTTTAAAAACGGCTCAGACTATTTAGACTAAATTTTGCCTTCTACGGTTTTTGGGCACGAGAAGACTGTTGGGATAGGTCACATGTTTGAGAAAATTTGATTAGTGGCTCATTTTGGTCATGCGTCAGGATATTTGAACTCAAAGCTAATTTTGACCGAGCATAGCTCGGTCTCCCCTCCTCGTTCAGACTTTAACTGAGTATTAAAGAATGACTTTTCAAAGGTAACTTCCCAGGTTACGAGTTTAAATGAGAAAAATTGTACAAAACCCCAAAATTCACGGTGTTTTTTAATTACCCAATTTTCAAAAATTTAATGTGACTAGAATTTTTTTTTAAACATAGCATGTGGTTCAATTGTCTATGGAAAATCAAATGCTTTAGAAAATGCCCTTCGACGTTTTCATGTATAAGATGTCAGAAAGTCCACAATATGTTTCTTTGTTTTTATAGTCGGAAGAAGAATTCCACTGCAATGGGAAATACAAAAAAATTCTAGCGATAAAGAGACGTCAGACGCATTGTCAGCGAATGAAAGCATACAAACGTCAGCTACTGACGCGATTCCCTTCGAGTTAAATAACCAAAATCATAGTCTCGCTAGTACTATGAATATGAGATCAAGTTATGTTAAAACAGTTCTGCTTTAAACTGTGGTTGTTTATATGAAGCATAAAATAGGAATTAGAATTCTGGTCTGCTTTTTATTCGGCAATGGAACAATAAGCATATTTTTAACTTGGAAATTAGTAGAAAGATTAGGAACTCGAAAAGGAAAAAAAATAAAATGTTAGTATTGTGTTTAAACCTTAGGCCGTTATGGACGCACTCAGCGCATCCACCCGAGTCGTCTATCCTTCAACGTTACGAACGCGCTACACGCGTCCTTTTGAATAATTCAATGTTTTGAAGTTACGAACGCGTTTACCGAGTTCTAAAATGATTCTTTCTTTTATAAATACATGGCAGAACTAAATGGCATTCGAATACAATTTCACCTATTAATACATAATTTTTTAGGTGAATGTTTTAGCAATACATACAGTATAACGACGTGTCAGTTTCTTGTCCTCCCAAACTAAATCTATTCGAACTGACTTTTCAAGTGATTCCGAAAGTGATTCCAAAAGTGATTCTTGAGATTTATTTGATGACAAAAGTGCTGATAGTTTGAGCAATGCATCATTTTTTACTCTAAATTCTGGTATTAACGATGACTCGGGTAATTTAGATGATGCAAGACCATAGAGAAATTTTTAATTATACCACACTGAAAGAAATATCTGAAAAAAAAATCTGTACATTATGTAAATATATATGCATACATTCGTAAAATTTTTATGTTTTATTTATTTGCGACTATTTGTTTTGATTTAATGAACTTAACTATATTGAATTCGAACTTCAGATCGAACGTTCCTTCAAAACGTGTCTAAACGAAAAAAAAGAGAGAGAAAAAAAAACGCCGGGGCAGAACCGAAAGACAAAATATCAACGGCCTAAGGGTTCAGTGTATCCTCTGTGGTGGTAAAAAATAAAACTGTAGCGTTTATCAGAATTAATTTGGGACTAAGATAAAATAATTAAGAGAAAAATGCTGTCAAATATTGCTCGCACGTTTGATACACTGGAGTTATTAGTTTCAGTCTTGACGAAAGCATAGATCGTTCCACAAAGACTACAAATTAAGTGGGATGAGACACTACGTAACGCTGAACGTGATAATTGGCTGCAGTTCCGAGAATCACTAAGGGCTATCGACAAAGTAAGTGCGTCGAGATATATTTTGACAAACAATCTAGTGCAAAATAAAATTTGTGGATATGCTGATCCTCCCGAGAAAGCCTATGAGGTGACGTTGTATGTTACTTCTTCAAATTCTTCAAGTGAGCGAACTTCTCAGAGCGAACTTCACATCTTTGCGTTCAGATACTGATAATATTCTCTTTGCCTCTGCCCATTTTGTTATTGGTCGCCCACGTAATTCCGTATCTGAATCTACATTAAGTGATATTGGTGATAATAAATTAAATCTGTGGTAAAATATAACTGAAATAGTTCAGATTATCTCCAAGAATTGGAAAAACAATTACTTGAATACACTGCAACAAGTAAATAAGTGGGTGATATCAAAAATAACCTTAAAATTTGCGATACGTTTGTGTATTAGGAATAGTTGTAGCGGTATTGTTTTTGGAATACGATAAGGTAAGAGTGGTAAAGGAAAACCACAATGCAGTAATTTCCAAAGAACAATTAAAAAACTGCCATATTACAACTGGAAAATTGATTCATATATATATTATATATATATATATATATACATTATTTTTTTACGTTTCGCAAAAGTTGTATTTGTAATGTTTTTGTTTCAAATACACTTCGGAAGTTTCAAGATGCGCGGATTGTTTGATAAATATATGCTTTCAGTTTCTATTAAAATAACATATGACGACGCTAGCCGGTGAAGCTCGAAATAAAAAGTTGAGATTAGAATGTGTTAAAAGTTTTAGTTTAGCTTCAGAATTGTGCGTAGATTAGAGATGCTTTTCTTGTTAATAAGTTTCGGTTTCGTGTGAGAATGTGGGTGCTCTGTAGGCCGAAAAAAGATGTATGTAAAACTCCTCGATATTAATAAAATGTGTTATTTTCGAGGGAAATTTGAATTGACTTTTATTCATGTTGTAGAGAGTGTTTTTCCTTCTCGATCCAACCCGTAATTCATTTCAAAATGCTCTTTCAGCAATTCTCGATAATAGAAGTTAATTAAATTGAAATATTTTGGGCATCCTGTACATGATCTATAGAATTTATGAACAAAATATAATATACTAAATTATATTTCAGTTTCATAACCCATAAGACAATTGGAAATACATTTTCTGTAATTAGCTCTAGCAGACGAGAACGTAACAGAATTAATTACTTTGTAATCCTCCGAAAAAACATTATATATTATACATATTCTATTTTCCATACGAGATATTTTTTTCCTATTTGCTATATGAGAGAGAAACACACTTGTAACAATTGCATTCCACATATGTTAATGTATACAAGTTTGTCTGAACTCTTTTGTATGACCATGAAAATGAGCTATGAATGGAAGAACATGTTCCATTTTTTTATGGAAGAACATGTTCCAAATGCATGTGCCAAATATCCTTGACACATTTAAAGTTCAATAAAAATATCAAGTAACTGGCATACGAGAGTGCGGTTTTGATGACAATGCTTCTCTTGTTCGAAAGGATTTTTTATGCAATTTAATAATTTCCAAAATTTGCCCTTTTTTGGTTTTAAAACTGCAAAATATATAAAAGGTTTTATATAAGCAGTTACACACCTTTTTCGTCTTTTTGCATTTTACAACCGTATTTTAATATGTGTGTTCTTTGTAACTAAAACCATATTGAAACGGCAATCCACACCTTCAAATATAGCACAAAGAGTGTATAAGGTAAATTGTCTGAAGCTGCTTATCTTGATTTTTTGCATCTTTAATGTAACAATGACATCTATGTAAAAGTTTTGTACCTATGTTTTAATTGCTTTAACGAACTTTCGACAATTAGAAGCGTTTTCGTGCTAACCGCACTTTCGTACACAAACTCACTGGATTTTTTATTTAATTTTAAAATGTGTCATAGATTTTTAGATCACTTTGTATATTAGTTTCGTTCGCTTGAAATCTAAATTAGTTCCACATCACTAAAATGCACACCGGGTGATTGCCCTTTGCAGAGTCTTCACTTTATCTGGACTATTTTACATACCTCTGTAAAAAATAAATAATTTGGTCACTGTTCCCTATACATAATATATAGCTGTGCATCTAATTAACTAAAATTAATTACGTTGTAATGCATTTTGTACAACAACATTAAATGTACCCAGTAGACCATTATATTCCTATTTTGTTTGTGCGTGCCTGCAAATGTACAAATGCTATGTACGCCATTTTTAATAGGAAGCATATTGTAGTAAGCTTCCTTATCATTTACAAATGCTGAAGTATTCCCAAGTACTTATACAAAAAATACAGCACGAGCAAGCCGACGAAAGGAAACATTTTAAACAATTTTTGAAAGTGATAAAAATGATGTTATAATTGATATACATTGTAATTGTTTTAATCGTTCATAGTGTACAAGGCTATAGAAAAAAAATAGATATAGAGGATGGCCAAAAAAGTCCGTGATAAATCTTAAAATTCAATAAAAAAATAAAATATTTCGCTTTCCATAATGCAGCTTTTAAAGATATCGATATTTTGCGAAAGCAAATTTTAATTTTAATTCCAAACATTTCCCATAGATGACGCCATATCTTCAAATTCACAAAGGAAATTAAAAAATTCTAAATAAGAAGTTGCAAAATTTTAATATGATCTACTTCCATATTCCAAAGTGTGGAATGAAATTGAGTGTCATTTAGATGGGAATCAAAGGTACAAAGAGCACACAACTTCAAAGAATGTACATTGTAAAAAAAATTGTACTTGTGTACTGTTCAACCACGCTTCTAAGAACTCCGGTTGGCAGAATGC
This sequence comes from Maratus michaelseni, assembly GCA_963931845.1. NCBI lineage: Eukaryota > Metazoa > Arthropoda > Arachnida > Araneae > Salticidae > Maratus > Maratus michaelseni. Next base: position 248,878,183 of record OZ007596.1, on the reverse strand, counting down.
CAAGCCGATTCCATTCACACTGTTGGGAGAATAGCCCCGGCAACAGAAGCTGAAGTCACCGCACTTTATCTTAGGCAGCGTACTTACGGGTTACGGAGTTCCCCATTTTCGACATGGATTGGCCATTTACACCCATGCGCAGTTCGTTCCAGGTTTCTATCAAGCGTGGTGCATAAGTAGCAGCTTAATTGTAACTGAATTTTAAGTTCAATATTATATTACTCAACTCTCAAACTACAGATTAACGGTAGTCTTAAATATCAAAATATTTTGGTACTGTGGCCGTATTTCTTCAAACCTGTCAGGTTTTCACTGCTATTGCATGTGTCATTGAATACGCGCCTCCTGCAAGTTTTTGAAATATAAAAGTATTATTACACGGGATAATTTGAAGCGACAAAAATTGCCACGACAGAATGATTAAGGCTAATCCCTAGTAAGCTGTCCAAGCATTTCATTGGATTTTACACACAGCATTAGCCCTTATTCCTTTAGATCAGCGGTTCCCAACCTGGGGTACGCGTACCCCTAGGAGTACGTGCCGGGTCTGCAGGGGGTACGTGAAAATAATATCGGTAATGGCGGAAATCACAAAAATTGTTTCCCTGAAAACACATAAAGTTGATACTTTTTGAATTACAATGTTAGTCTCATGTGTAAATTCAATATGTTACACTCAAAATTCAAAATGAGGGGTATGCTCACTATACATAATAATTAATTATAATTCATTGATAATTCATATCACTAGCTCCGCCCACCGATAATCATATTGCATGAGTACTTATATATTTATGCCATCTTCGCAAAAAATACCATCAATTATTATACAATATTATACTTTCCCAACATATTTATCTTATAGCTCCGTTTTTAATAATAATTGCAGAATGCCTTAATTATGTTAGAGCTTCTATTGTTACAGCTTTATTTTAAAACGCATTGAAAAGCTGGCCCTTATTTTCGTTTTCGAATATGTGGGGTTATGTCACTAACTAATATTTATTAATAGGAAAGCTTCCTTATTTTTAATGAGTATTTGATATTAAGTATAATACTAATTTTTAAAACGCATATTCGCGTTACATAAGTAAGGGGGGGTGTATTTTATAAAAGGGGGTACTCTGAAATGAATAGCCTATGCAAGGGGTACGTGACGGAAAAAAGGTTGGGAAACGCTGCTTTAGATGAACACTATAGGCAACAAACTTGCTCCAAAATGAAAACGTTACTGGTTTTCCGAGCAACTTTTTTCAAGTCATAGATTTAAATTGTGTCACACGGAAGCAAATTGGACGTCTATTGTAATAGCACTTTAATCTTGTTATTGTTTACATTTTTGAGAGGCATATTTTCAACGTTTAAAGAAAGAATTCAAATTTTCCTAATCATATAGCTCTCATTCTTTTTTCTAGCTGTATCAAGCATAAGAATAATAATGTATGGAGAACTTAATAACAGGTCTTCAAACTCTTTTACAACTTTGAAGTTATAGCGCCACCTATAGTGAACTAAAATTTTGCTTAAACAAAACTTTCCATCATTTTCGATCAAATTGTTTTCTTGTACGCTAATTACTTGATTTTTTAATGATTTTCCAAATATGTCAAATTGGCTTACCTTGCTTTTCAATTATGGCAGTTTAATAAAACACTGAATACTAGAAAAAATTAATAATATATTTAGAAAAATAAACTACTGACAAAGAAATGAACAGTAAAATCTATTTGCTTTTAATGTGTTGCTTATTGAATGAAGAACAGAAATGATCATTTCGTTTATCTTTAATTATATGGTAACAATTTATAACTACGTAAAATACAAATACACCGTTATTTAAAAGTAGTTTCCTTTGATAAAGAGATGCCAAAAAAGCGTTAAAGTGATTACGTGTTGATTCAACTTGAGATTTTCAGTAAAAATCAATAATCCTATTTAATTGATGTTACAAAATAATGACATTTTCTTACGTCACGTAATAATTTAATTTCCCTCATAATAGAAAAGAATTATTTATCAGTATCATCAATAAAAAAGGATATTTCCACAGGGATGTTATTCACAATATTGAAATTATATGATATTGAACTTATTGGTATAAAACTAAAAATATTTGTTGAACCCGCTTAACACATCTTCATTTATATCAATATTGATATGACTGTATTAACTTTTCACATTGTATCTTATGGAACTTTCTTTTTTATTGTTTTTATCTATTCGTCAACCTCCTAATAAAAATATATTTTCTTTATACATTTCGGTCTATACAAAACAAGGTTACTAAATCAATCTATAGATTTCTTTTAACATTTTAGTGTATAAAAACGAAACGATTGTTTATCACACTAGCTAGGAATTGCTACTCTATGCCAACTATCAGTAGTCTATTGCAATAAAAATAGCATTGTTTGAAAGTTCTCCACATGGGATTTTAGTGGAACTTTCTGCGAGAAATCTAACGAACAGGAGATAATGGAATAGTTAAGTTTTAATAAACACTTCTTTTCACACTAGAGTTGCGCACGAGTGGGGATGAACCCGACACGAACCCGAAATTTATGCTTAAAATCAACTCGAACCTGACAAAAATATTTTGCCGAATCACTTCAACAAGAAACCGCAGTATGTAAACCCCAACATTAAGTGAAAGAAAATCAATCCATATATTAATACAATTACAGGAACATAGTCTACAATTATATATCCAATATAAATTTTATCTTGATTGTGAAAACATGAACGCATATGAACTCATAAATACTAAAATATGTAGTTTTTTTTTTCATTTGTAAAATATTCACGACTTTCTTTTAAAAAATCGTCTCAACCCGAACTGCACCCGAAAGTGTCAAAACCTAACCAGAAACCGCTTCTAACCCAATAACATCTAAATTCATCTAGACCCGATCCCGACGTGAACTGTGGGTTGGGTTGTTTTCGGGTAATATCGGGTTACCTAACCTGATACACAAATGTAGGTCTCAAATAGATTTGTTTTAAATTTTATGCTAAGCGAATTTTCTGCGGTGAAGGTACCAATGCAGAAATTATACATCTCAGTATTTCGCGATTACCTCAGCCATTTTCATTATCCCCTAAAAAGCTTTGCATATTTTGTAAAAATTTTCAGTTACACGGTCTCTGTTATTCAGAGCCGCATGAAAATATATGTGGTATGTGCGGTTTCATAAGACCTTGCACACGTTTTACTCGTTACCTTGTACATGTTCTCCAAAATACGTTTTATTCCCAGAAAAAATATTCAAACTATTTTTTTTAAGTCTAAATTACATAATATTTGTTTTCTGTAATATACAGAGTGTTCCAAAATTTGACCGACAAATTAAGAGGGATCGCAGAAGGCATCAAGAGGATGAAAACTTACCAGAGAACTTACCATCTTGAGCGCATACCTCAAAATATTTTAAACCAAAATTTCATTCATGTCCCTTAAACGACCCGCAATTTTGAAATGTAAAAATTTATTTTTTAACTCCAGACTTAAGTGACAGCAAATAAAATTAAGAAAGAAATCTGCTGAAATGTCACCTAGATAATGTGAGCAATTCAAAAGATGAATACAAAAAAATTAGACATGCTTTGTTAGCGTGAATTTCATATTAAAAATAATTTAGTGCCCAAAAGTTTTATATAATTGTTCTTTGGAGAATAATCTAAATGTATTAGTGTCTACTATTATTGCAGGTTAGGTAATACAGATAAACATAAATACTTAAATTACTTTCTTGTTTAGTTATGCATCCAAACTAATCATAGTTTTCCAAGGAATGTATTTCAGAGATTTAAAGGATATTTTCTAATTAAAATCAAAGGTAAGATAATTTTTCTTAATTACATCTGCTTAATCCAACAAATATGTTATAAAAGTATTATAACACGTACGTTGAAAATTCTAAAATCTGTCCAACATCTGTATAGATCATCTCAAACATTCTCAAGAGAAAATTTATATTTATTTTTAGTATAAATGAAATAAACAGAATTGAAAAATAAAAACATTTACTTTTTTATGATTTCTTTCTTATCAATGTTTGTTATTGTCACTTTTATTTTGTTGTCAGCATTTTTCAAGAAAATTTTAAGTATTTGTTTTTGATAAAATAACAAAGCAAATAAACAGACGAGGCCTTGGATCGAATATATATTGAGTTACAAAATAGCATTACACAATGACAAAAACATAGTAACTGAACTGAAAATTGAACATCCCTTATATATATAAATTCTTCTGTGATTCTGCAGTCATGTTCCCGGACGTACAAGAAAGCTTACACAGAAGTATAATCCAATAAAATTTAAGATGTAATGCTACGATTACAATTACGATACGATATACTAACACCCGCCCATAATCTAGCATTACATTAGAAAAACACAGAATAAAAAATTACAATAAACAAACATTAAAAGTATGACACAGTTAAAACATTACTTATACAAACAGCAAAGAACCAACAATTCATAAAATTTAGCTTTAGACAATGCCTTTGTAAACATATCAGCAATTTGCATATTTGTAGCAATATATTCAATTTTGATATTATTTTCTTTTACAACATTACGAACAAATTTTAGTTTTATATCTATATGTTTCATTCTACCATAACTACTTTCATTACTGATACATTTTTTGCAAGAATGATTATCCTCTAAAATAACTAAATCCTTAATACTTACAATTTCACAAGCAATATTTTTGAACCACAACAAGTCTTGCAAACTTTTAGTTAAGGCAATAACTTCAGCTTCAGTTGACGATAATGCAACTGATTTTTGTTCATTACAACACCAGAGAACAGGCATGTTGCAAAACATTAAAATGTAACCTGATACTGATTTTCTATCATTTGTGTTAGCCCCCCAATCAGAATCAACATACATAGATAAGTTAGGATCAGATTTTTGCTTTTTATACACAAGTTTTAAGGACAAAGTTCCTTTCAAATATCTTAAGATTTTCTTTAGTGCAATAAACAACCTACAATAAACAACCTACAAGTTCACGGTATGGACCATTAAATGGTTTTCCCTTTTTGAAATCAGATGGAGTGGATTCAGGAGAAATAGGAATATCACTAGGTTTGCATTCTAGCATATTAAATTTACTTAACAATTTAATTATATAAGACTCTTGATCCATTATTAAACTATCAGATTTAAATTTCATTTGAATACCCAGAAATTCTGAAACACATTCTGATTTTGACATATGGAACTCTTTAGAGAGTAAAGAAATAACTACATTAGGTTCATTTAAATCTGAACCTGCTATAAGCATATCATCAACATACAGAGCAATAATTATTTTATGACCATTACTATAACGAATAAAAATACAAGGTTCATTATCAAGAGATTTAAATTTTAATTTTGAAACAAATTCAAGAAACCTTTCAAACCATTGTCGTGGGGCCTGTTTCATGCCATATAAACTTCTTTTGAGTTTACATTTTAACCCACTTTCGTCATCATAGCCTTTTGGCTAATCCATAAAAACAAGTTCATTTAACTTACCATTCAGGAAAGCTGTGTTTACATCCAAAATAAATGCATGTAAGTCTTCATTTAAAATCACAAAAAGCACTAAACGTAAATCTGGCATACTTATTACAGGGGCGAAAGTTTCACTATAGTCTACTCCTTCTTTTTGCATAAATCCACGGGCTACAAGGCGAGCCTTATAACGTCCATCTCTTTTGATGGTATACATCCATTTGCAGGAAATAGCTCGTTTGTCAGGTGGTAATTTTTCGAGATCCCAGACGTCGTTGATTTTCATGTTTTCTATCTCTGCATCCATAGCTTCCTTCCATAAACGTTGTTCATCAACAGGGAGAAATTTGATCTCATCAAAAGATAAAGTTTCTTGTTGGCAAAGTAATGCTTCATACACCTCAGGAGCTGGATACCGAATAGGTTGTTTTCTTGATCTCTCGGATTTTCTCATTTTATCTTCTTTCTCTTCAGAATCCTCTGATTCTTCACTAATTCTTTCTTGAGCATCTGGGTTAATTTCACAAGCAATCAATTCTGAATTTTCCACTATGTGTTGCTTTGAGTTTATGGTATGCTTCTTCTCTTCATCAAATTTGACATTTCTTGATATAGTTATGCGTTTCGTCTCAGGATCTAACAATCGATATCCCATTGAAGAATAACCTATGAAGATCATATGTTTAGACCTATCATCAAGCTTCTTACGATGAACGGAAGGAACTAACATGCAGGCACTGCATCCAAAAACACGTATGTGCTTCAACTCGGGATCTTCTCCAAATTTTAAGAAATACGGCGTTAAGTTCTCAGTGGAGCTGCTTGGCATTCGATTTTTCAAGTAAGCTGCTGTAAGAATAGCTTGCCCCAAAAAGTCTTAGGTAAATTTGATTCAGCAATTAAAGTCCTTCCTATATCCAGGAGCGATCTATTGCATCTTTCAGCAACTGCATTCAAAGCTGGGGTATAAGGAGGAGCAGGATCAATCCCTATACCAAGATCTCGAGTGAAATTCACTAAATCATTACTTAAAGAATCCTTTCCGTTATCACATCTGATTTTCTTTACTGTAGGATTAGTTTTTAATTCTTCTGAAGCTTCACTTTTATGCTTCAATAATCGAACTTCAGTAAATCGCGAAAAATCATCTATGATAGACATAAAATAGCATTCACCAGAAAAAGTTTTCGGAACAATAGGGCCACATATGTCAGAATGAATAGCAGTCATTGGGGTACTTTCTCTTTTTCTAGGTCCTCTTCCCATTGGTGTTGCACTCTGTTTTGCTCGAACACAAACATCACAAAGACAAAGGGGTGTTAGAAGTTTCATTTCCTTCAACGCTTTGGCGCTTGGATGGAACATTCTGCGATGCCAAATTTCAGAATCACTTTCTTTTGATGCGAGAACAGTTTCATAATTTGGGACAAAATAACTAACATATTGTCCATTTGAATCACGTTCACCAAAACAAAAACGATTTCTTCCTTTTTCTATGAACACCTTTTCATTCTTGACAATAGCTGCATAATTTGCGTTTTCGATTTTTCTAACGGAAATCAACTGTCCACTTAAATCTGGTACGTAAAGAACATTATTTAATATAATTTCCATTCCGTTTGATAATTTTCCAATAATATTTCCAACACCTTTAATTTCAAGATTCGTTGTTTTCGACGCACACTTAATAGTTCCTGAAGATGGCTGTAAAGACGTGAAATATTTCTCATTAGAGCACATATGGGAAGTCGCTCCAGAATCCACTATAAATTCATTCTTTTTAACGTTCCCCGCAACAAAAGATACCGCTGAAGAAGCAAATTTTTCCTCATTTGAATTTTTAACAGCTTTACAGTTACGTATAAAATGGCCAGGAAGTCCACAGTTGAAACAAGTAAGTTTCTTTCTACAATATTTAGCTATGTGCCCCTTTGAATTACAGTTTTTGCACACAAATTCTTTTCGAGTTGATACAAACGCGGTATTATAATGATGAGCAGTTTTGGACTGCACTTTTTCTTTCTTAGAGTCGAGCAGAAGTGCTTCAGCATCTAACAGCCGTTGTGTGACAAAATCTAAAGTCAAAATAGTATTCGGTTGATTTTCTAACGCAGTTTTAACATTTTCAAATTCTTGAGGCAACGACATTAGAATATAAACAATATTATCGGTTGCACTTACTTCAGCACCGGAAATTTTAAGTTCCGAAATTAATTTATTTATTTCATCAATGTGACTTCTCATAGACACAACACGATCCTTTTTAATAGTTGCTAACCTCTTTCTAATTAAAATTTGTTTAACTGCACGCTTGATATCATATGTTCGTTCTAATTTATTCCATATCTTGTGCGTAGTATTTTCTTCTTGCAATGACGCAAGAACCCCATCGCTTAAAAGCGATAATAATAAAGCATAAGCCTTTTTTGATTTTACAACTTCCGCAGTTTCAGTTGTCGCTTCATTGTCTTAAATGTTATCCAAATCTTTCGCCGCAAATATGGCTTTCACACGCCTTTTCCAAACAGAAAAATTTCTACCGTCGCCGTCAAAAAAAGCAACTCCGTATAATTCTTTTTCACTTTTCATCGCTGGGTAAAAAAAACAGAAACAAAAGAAAAATAAATTTTCTCTCTCAAAACCACAGCAATAAATATGAAAAGTGACTGGCGTCACTCTGTCTGCGATTTAAACCAAGCTCTGCTGATAAAATAACAAAGAAAATAAACAGACGAGGCCTTGGATCGAATATATATTCAGTTACAAAATACAACTGCTGCTCAATCTACACCTAAGCATCGTGTGTGCGAAGCTCCGTATGTTGGGCTAAATAACTCAGGAATGGGGTATGCATTCTCTGTCATACATCACTGTTTTCCTGGTTTTATAACGAGCATTTTGATATGTGTTTTGTTTTAATCGGAGTAGGGGTTCAGGAGATATGTTTGTTTAAACTTTCTCTTTTGTTTTCTATCTCCAATGAACTAGGCTTATGCCACTTACTCCGTGATTTCCTGTGCTATATTTTGTACATATTACTGTAAATATTCATTTATTTAGGACACTTTGGACACTTATCTTCCCTTTAAGTGCAGTGTTTCTTATTTACATGCTTTATTTTTGTTGCTATTAACCATTTAAGTTCATACATTTTCCGTATTATAGCGCCATTTTCATAATCTTATGTTTCTGAAATATTTCTTTAAAAGTGTTGCTTAAATGAAATCTTTTAATTTTCACTCATTAACCATATTTTAAAGTATGTAGATTATGTTGGCACAATGTTTTTTTTAAGTTATCTCCAAGTTTTAGTGGTGTATTGAGTGTTTCAAGTTGTTCTGTTTTAATGTTCGGTTCTTGTGTTTTCCCTATAGGAAAACGTGGTGTAAATAAACAAATTCTTTCGTTCAGTAATATAATAAAATGATTATTTATTGTAAATGTAATGTTATATTTGGGTCATTTGTAATGTCTGCTTGTAGTAAATACCATTTAAATTGAATTTTATCAAAGTTTAGTATTGTTAATATGTATTTTAAAAATGTACTTTTTACATTTTCGCCTTTGCCCTATCCCTTTAACATGGGAAATCACAGTTTGTTTACGTTTAGAATTTAGCTTATTTAATAGCGTATTTAATTGTTTTTTGATTCCATTTCGCCAAATTATATTAATATATATTATATTCTTTGATATGCATAATTTTTTTAATTAAAATATAAATTTTTGATACGTTTAAAAATTTCTTAAAAATTCACTTCTTGTTTCTTGGGAACAATTTTTTTTTTCCCTTTGGTTAACATTAAAAGTGGAGTTTCTATTTAAAATAATTATTTAAAAATACTTCTTAATTTTTAACTGTTAGATTATTACATGTTTATAACGTAAATTTCCTAAATTTTCTTATGACTTATTTTATATAAAAATCTGTTTATGCTAAGTATTTTTGAATTTATTTTGAATTTGAAATTCTAAGATTTTTTTTCCTTCCAAAAAGGAAATATGGATTAATTCACATTTGAGTACGATTAAATTTTATTACTAGTGCAGTTTGGCTTTGATTGGAGTTTTTACTATATGGGGTGGAACTTATCACAATAATTATTTTGTGTTATTTATGGATTTACATGGAGTTTCTACTATATGGAGTGGTACTTATCTCAATAATTATTTTGTGCTATTTATGGATTTACATGAAATGGTATGGTTTATTTTATGTAATTGAGAATTATGGGTTGAATGTTGTTTAAAATTGGCCAATGACGTTCATCGTATTTTTGTTTATGTAATTTCTTTCTTCATTCCGGTTTTTACTAAATTTCGACCCTAAATATCTCAAGAACCATTGATCTGTGAGGGTCAGAAATTACTATTTTCAATATGTTTACAGGTTCGGGCAATCGAATAGTGTTGCCCATTTTGCCGTAGCAGCACATAGGCCGAGGAGGGCCTTTTTTTTACTTTAACCTAGATGGGTCATGCGACACATCGTTAGATAGATCTTGACCCACCCTATTTATTGCTGACTTACATTTAAATTTTAGTTCAGTTTTTAGCCCCTAGGTTTTTTTATGTACTTTTTCGCTTTATTTTTTACTGTATAATGTAATACTTCATTGTTTAGGTACTGACCTGCTCTTTTTATTCCTTATCTTGAAAGTTTATTTTTTACCCATAGAAGGCGCTTTTTAGCACATTTATTTTACTTTATCCTAGGTGGGTCATGTGTTACATCGTTAGATAGGTCTTGACCCACTCTATTTATTGCTGACTAGCAATTGTAGTTTAGTTCATTTTTTAGCCCCTAGGGGGCTTTTTAAGTATACTTTTTTTCCACGTAATGTATCGTTGTATAGGTACTGACCTGCTCTTTTTATTCCTTGTCTAAATTGTTTATTTTCCGCCCATAGAGGCCGCTTTTTAGCACTATTTCATCCATTTCATGTATTACATATTCGCATTCGTCTTTTTAATACTTTTCAAAATTTTATTAATGTGTTTGGGTCATCTTTTTTTTTCCTTTAATCTCCCCCTTTTCCCCCTACTATTTAGTACTTAAGTTCAAGTGCAGCCAGGATTTTGGACATCGATTGGTAAGGTCTCCTTTCTCTTGTTCTTTATTTTCTAATAGTCACCTTATGTCTTTGATTTGGACTTCAGTTAATTTGATTCATTAAAATTTGTATATTTTTAACGTGTATAGCTGATAAAAAATTTTAATCAATTATGTTTTATATAATTTTATATAACATAGTTTTATATATTTTTTTTACCTCTGAATTTTTATTTCGCGTTTTGTAAGTCTTTGAATTTCAATACGCCATAAGTCATTTTCATGTTTAGTCTGATTCGGTACAAAAGTATATATATTATTTATTATGTCCTGGTAGATATTGCAACTTTTTCAAATATAATGGTGTATTAAGGTCAATCATCCCACTCGTTTAGTATTTTTGTATTAATACCTATATTCTATTATGACCTTCATAGCATGAATATTGTAAATATTGTACATAGTTTGCAGCATCTTATTTGAGGTTCTATAATAGAGTGTTTTAAGGTATATTTCATTCATTTATTTATTACTTTTTGTGTTATTTTACTCATACTTTTTAAAAAAATTATTTTCATTATTTATTACTGGCGCTATTTTATGTAAAGTTTTTAAAGTGTATGATCATCTTAGCACAGGAAATATCCTCTTTCCTCCCCCCCCCCTTCCTTTCTTTGTTCGGCTTTAAATTTTCTTTCTCTATCGTTACTTTGTAATTTTTTGTTTTCATTTTTTAGTTAAAATATTAGTCAATTTTTCCCTTCCAAATTTATTTTCTCTTAGTCATTTCCAACAGCCTAGGCTGTTGATTTTTGCTATACTCTTTCTATATCCCTTTCCTTCACTGATGTATGGCGGAGGGCTAGTGATGCTCCAATTACAGTTTTATTAATTATTTAATTGAAATTTAGTTACGATTTTGTAGATAATGAAGATGTGCTCTGACTGAATTAAAGAAAAATTGAATTGCCAAAAACTATCGTGAAAGAAAAACTTTGCTTGACTAATTAAAGAAAATAAATTAAAATTACTATTCATCAATGTCAGAACAAGAAGAATTAGACAATAATATTCAACGTATAACGAGAAGTATATCGAAAGACGATCCTTAAAATAGAACAAGATCAACTTCTCTAAATATCATTGATTCTTCAATTGAAAAACCAAACATCGAAATTCATCGAAGTCAACGGAACACATTCAGTAAAAATCCAGATTTGTACCAAAAACAAACGAAAACTGATAATGCACCATTAACAAAACATTCTAAAACAAACTCTTCGCTTCAGGTAAAGAAACTGTTTAAATACGAAGATGATGAAGTACAACCCATGTCATTAGAAGACAAAATGGACCAGATGAAGAGACACCTCAAAAAGCGAGAAACAGCGTATAAGGTCGAAGCAGAAAAATATTATGAAGACATCTTGAGAATAACCCGGGACTTAACAATAAAAGCAGAACTTCAAACAACATCTAAACAAGAGGAAGTTCAGAAAATAATTCAGGACTTAAAGGATGAAAACTTGCTGTTAGAAAAAGAATTGATCGAAACAAAAGAAGCACTAAACAATCAAAAGAATGAAACAGAAAATCTTACTCAAATTGTAAAAGACAAAGAAGTAGAATTGCTGGAAATAATAAAACAAAAAGAAGTAGAGCTGCAAACAATCTTGAAAGACAAAGAAGAAGAAATAAACCAATTAAGAAAAAATTATATTAACTCATCAAATATCAGGGAAGAGAGATTCAACAAAAATCTTCAGCTCCTTAAACATCTCCCTCCAGATAAAGACCCAGAAACAGGAAAACTTCCTTCACAACTAATAAAAGAAGAAATAACCAATCTCAAGAAACAATTAGATATAAAAACGGAACAATTAAGAGAACTGAATTTTCAACTAAAGGATCAACAAACCTATATAGAATCAACATTACAAACACTGACCAAAGACGAAGAATTAAAAGACTTAATAAAGTTAATGCACCAACAATATGACGATAAACTACAGAAAATATTGGAAACAGTACAAAATCAAATGTCACCTAGCAATCTGCTACAACAAGATGAACCTTTGAAAAGTTCCTCAACTGCAGAAAAAATATCCATTCCAGATTTTTACTCAACAAGATTAAAACAAACACATTCTATTCCGGCACCAGCTTTCTCAACTACGGCAATTCTTCTCACACGTCAGAAACAAACGAAGATGTCCATGAACAACATAAGGGGAATATTAGACAGGGAATTAAAAAACGAACCTAAACTACCAAATTTATTCTGCACGTAGTCAAGAGATAAGAATTCTTTCATCTTAAAAGCTTTCACATCAAAGGAAGTTGACGAAACGTTGAACTTTCTGCAAAACAACGAAAAAATACAAAGCTTGTTAGATCTCAAGTATCTGGGAGAAAAAAGAAAAAAGATCATACTTTTAGGGATTCCAGATTATGTTCCGAAGGAAGTGGTGTTGGAAGTAATAGAAACAGAATTAAGTCAAAATGTAAGAGACAATATAAACAAAGTTATAACACGTCCAAAAGCAAAAACCTTTCAATTAATGTTGGAATTAGAGGAAACAATGGCTCTTCGTATGCTAGCAAAAGGCTATATTTATATAGGTTTAGCATCGTGTAGAATTACAAATTATGTCCCTCTTATAAGATGTGGAAACTGCCAATTATTTGGACACTCCCATGAAAAATGTAGACGCAAACAAGCGTGTGCATATTGTATGCACAGCCATGAGTCCAGTACATGTCCAAAGCGCAATTATCCAAACTTACATAGATGCATAAAGTGTTATAATACTGTTGATGAGAAAGGCATGACATTTAGCTACAAACACAGCGAAAACTCAAACAAGTGTCAAGTTTTCCAAAATCTTCCCCAAAACAGACAATATTGCATCAACAATACCATTGGATCATTTTCAACTTAAAGAATAGTTCCTCTAAAATCGTTTCATCAAATACAAACTCAAATTCACCTCCTTTTCTAAATTCTACTAATGTTAATATTCATAAATTGGAGGACCTTAAAATAGCACAATTAAACCTGCAAAAAATACGCCCAGCTTCATCATCCCTCTTTCAAAAATTAATAAATGAAAAGTACACAATAGCCTGTCTCCAAGACTGCGCCATAACAAATAAAAGGCCACATGGTCTTCCAAGCTCACTACCATGCTACTCTTCGTTATCTAGAAATTGTTTCATAGCCATTTTAAACACTGAAATCCAACATTTTCAAATAAAAGCAACACAAAATGCAGTCTTTGTAAATATATTGACAATAGAAGGATATCTAACAATAGGTTGCCAATATATACCTCCCTCCCATGACAAACAAGAAGACGTGCAAGAATGGGAACAAATTAAAGGAGGATCGCCAAAATTCCTAATGTTAGGTGATTTTAATGCTCACAGTCCTCTATGGGGATACAATAGTGAAAATGACATCATTTAATTCATCAAATGTGTACTCACAAAATTTTAGTAGTCAATAACCCACATGCTTCCCCGACATACGAGTCAAAAGACAGGAAAGGCTGGCCAGACGTAACATTAGCTTCAATGCCGATCTTCTCTCACATAGCGAGCTGGGAAGTGACGGAGGAGATGGATTTTGGTGATCATCGTTTAATAACTTTAATATTACATACAAAAATTCCGAAGCTTCCCAGACGACGATTCAGAACAAAAAATGTATCATTTCATAAATTTAACACAGCTTTTCACAGTCAAATAGAAGAAAATTATATATGCTTTAATAATATAGAAGATATAGATTCATTTAATGATATTTACGAAAAATTCATCACATTACTCACCAATATCTGTAAGAAAAATTTTAAAAGAAGAAAGTCAGCGTATACACCACAAATAACATGGTGGACGGAGGATATCAGAAAACAAAGAAATTGGGTTAGAGCTTTAAGAAAGAAATTAAAATTACCAGAGTCTACTTCTGAACATTATGCGAAATATAAATTAGAGAAAGCTAAATACAGAAAGTTTATAAAGAAAGCTAAGAATGATGCATGGAATCAATTTTGTAAAAGTACAAAAAATCCATATGGGAAACTACAAAAAGTAGCTTTTCAAGATTTCTATCATAAAGAATCTTATGCGCTATCTTCTTCAGACACCATAAACCAAACTAAAAAGCAACTATTCACAGATCTCACAAAAGGAATTTTTGGTCCATCAGCTAATCCAAAAGTTAATCTGCATCCACAGTCAACGGACACTGTACCGCCGTTCACTATTCAAGAATTGAGAGACGTCATCTACTCTTTTGATGCTAACAAAGCCCCGGGAATAGATGACATCGATCATCGTATAGTAAGAAATATTTTCAAAATTAAAAAAGATCTCCTACACCAAATGTGCATAACACTACTAAAACTGAACTATTTTCCAGATGTTTGGAAAATAGGAGAGTTGGTGTATTTTTTTAAATCGGGCAAACCCCCTACAGAGATTGATTCCTACAGGCCAATAACTTTGCTCCCAGTTTTCGGAAAGATATATGAAAAACTCTTACTGCGAAGGATAAACTTCTCTTTACACAGAAATAGAATACTCTTTGAAAATCAACATGGATACACGGAAGGGAGATCAACAGAAACAGCAATTCAAACATTATTCTCACACATAATTAAACAAAACAACTCATATATATCCCTGTTGTCAATAGATTTTAAAAATGCATTTGATAATCTTCCGTGGGAGCAGAGATTAATCTTACTTCAACAACTAAATATTGAACAGCCCTATATTAACACAACAAGGTCCTTCTTAACTAAAAGAGGAGCATATCCCAACTGGCTAATGTATGAAATACATTGGTTCTCCAAAGGCTGCGCACAAGGCTCGTGCTATGGTCCTTTCCTGTGGAAAGTGTTTATGCAGCAATTAATCGATATTCTCAGCAATAAAAATATAAGAGTCATAGCATATGCGGATGATTTAATGTTAATCATTGAGGCAAGAACTAGAGCCGAACTAGAAAGCAGAGTAAATGAAGCTCTTCAAGTAATTAGCGATTGGGCTCAAACTTCAGATCTGAAAATATCTTATCACAAGTGCCAATGTCTGAATCTCAGACGTCCAAAGTATTTAAAACGGCGTCCAATCTTCAAACTTGATTCACATAATCTTAAAACTGAAGATACTATGCCATATCTAGGAATACATTTAGACTCAACCCTATCATTTTTGCCACATCTTAGAGTCAAACGGGATGAAATGTCAGCAACAATACAAAACTTGTTAAAATTCGCATCAACCACAAGTGGCATTTCCAAACAAATCATAAAAACTTGGTACACTTTCATTCTAGAAAAGAAAGTTTCATATGCAGCAGCTACATGGTTTCCAAGATTGCAAAAGTCACATGGCTTTCGCTTGCTCTTATCTATTCAG
Organism: Maratus michaelseni; assembly: GCA_963931845.1. Classification (NCBI taxonomy): domain Eukaryota; kingdom Metazoa; phylum Arthropoda; class Arachnida; order Araneae; family Salticidae; genus Maratus; species Maratus michaelseni. Next base: position 248,862,183 of record OZ007596.1, on the reverse strand, counting down.
CGTCGTTGTCTGCTACTAATTTCTGGAGAATATAAAAAAATTTCCTACATCGGCTCTAAATGTCCTGACAGGAATTCCTCTACTACCTTTAAAACTGAAACAGATTGCAGACCAAGGAATCGTACTGAGACTGGGACTGCCATCACACCCACATCACTCTGATACATTTCAAAACAAAGCTTACAAAAAATATATAGATACCTCAAAAGAATATCTTAATATACTGGATCCAGAAAATAAAATAGAGACAGATGTGCAAATATACACGGATGGCTCCAAAACTGAAATCGGAACGGGTTATGCCTACTGTGTATTTAAAGAAGAAGAAATAATATATACATATCAGCAAAGAATACAGAACGAAAACTCAGCGTATCAAGCGGAACAGCTGGCGATCTTGGACTCAATACAATGGTCAAAACAATCAAAATATCGCACAATAGTTATAAAATCAGATAGCCAATCTACAATATCAGCACTAAAAGATATATCTACAAAAATATAATAATCAGCCAAATAATCCAATCTCTGCAAGGAGCAACACAAAAAATTTATCTACAATGGGTCAAAGGACATTCAGGCATAACAGGTAATGAATTAGTGGATCGGTTAGCAAAGGAAGCAACTGACCCAAATTCACTAATACGAGAAAAAAATATACCATATCCATCCTTATATCAAAAGAGAATATTAAAGCAAACTTTACATAACTCATGGCAACGTGATTGGGACTTATGTCCCACTGGGCGATATACCTATGCATTGAAGCCAAAAGTTTCAGAAGACTATCTTCTAAGTCATCAATACCTATATATATTCGCTATCAATCATGGCCTTTTCCCGGCTTATTTAATTAAATTTAATAAAGTTTTGTCTTCAAGATGCACTTGTGGCGCAAGAGGGGATTCGCTACATTACGTTCTCACATGCCCATTGACAACTACTCTACATTTGAGGAAAACAGACACCATCTCTCTGTCGAATTGGTTCAAATCAATCTCGGCGAATTCCTCATTGCTCCAAAAGATAATTAGCTGCATGTCCTTAATAGAAAAAAACTGTTATTCCAAATGCCACCAGTACACATCATTGGTGGTGATGATGATGATGATGCTTTTCCTGATGATGACGAAGTTTATTGAAAAAATCCACTGTCTCTACCTTTAAAATATTTTATGCTAAAAATCTGACAATTTCAAATAATTTTTAAACTCTTATTAATTGTGACTTTTTTGCTGAATATGACTTTTGAGTATGACTTTTTGAGTATGACTTTTCTGCAAATTAACCTGGGCTGTTTTGTCAAATATGTAATTTTTTTTTTAATATAAACTTGCCTAGCAGAGCTTGCAGGGGCTAAAGCCATATGGTAAGCCTCCCTGCTTGGTTGAATCTGAATCTGAATCTGAAAAATCTGAGTCACAAAATAACATTACACAATGACAAAAACATAGTAACTGAACTGAAAATTGAACATCACTTATATATATAAATTCGTCTGGGATTCTGCAGTCATGTTCCCGGACGTACAAGAAAGCTTACACAAAAGTATAATCCAATAAATTTTAAGATGTAATGCTACGATTACAATTACGATACGATATACTAACAGTTTTTTTTAAATGAATGAATGAATGAAAAGAAAATATAAGGGAAATGGGAATATAAGCACATATTTTAGCACCTCACAAAATAGGGTCGAAAACATTTTTTTCAACCAGAGCGTCAGTAAATATTTTTAATAAATTATATTTAAATAATCAAACCATTCTAGAAAAAAAGGAAACTTTTTTTACCTTATCAGAAAGCTGAAAATAATTGTTTGCCCCTTTGCATGCCAAAAAGAGCAACAGATCTTTTTTTTGTAATTACCATTAAAATACCGATAAATCATTCAAATATGCACGATTAAATTGAGTTCCTTTTAAATATTTATAGTCCTTTTCAAACACTTCTTCTAAAAACGGCTTCACTTTATGCAACTAACAAGAAAAAATTCCAGCGTTGCACATAGATTATAAAACACTTTCCAGCATTTATAGAATACTGTAACGAAACCTCACTAATTAAAAGGGTAATATATATATATATCTAAATAAGTAATTTAGAAAACAAACAAAATACTTGATTACTCAATTTCAGTACTTAGCGCTCATAATCGACACGATATTAGAATTCTTTTGAGCAGCTCTGTATATGATCTATAGATTTGTACACACACCACATGGTTTCCTAAACTTTAATTCAACTCCATAATGCATAGCACATTTGAAAATTTATTTTCAGTATTTGCCGCTCTCAGAAAGTAAATTCACTGTTTTGTGCAGACCTGTATACAGGGCTCGGAAGTAGCGCACTACAAGTAGCGGAACTACAGTAGCCGCTACTTTTCTAGTAGTTTGTAGTGTAGCGCGCTACATTAAAAAAACTGTAGTGTAGCGAGTAGCGCGATACAAAATATCAGTAGTTTGTACGGAGCATCCACGCTACTTTTGAAGCTACTTTAGGAGGGAGGGAAAAAGTGCCAATCTTCAACTCACGTGAGAACAATTCGTTTATTTTGTGTGAAATATGTTATCTGCAACAATTTGTGAATGTCAGCGACAAATCTCAGTTGCAGTGACATAGATTTTTCCATAGACGACGGACGCGGTCACAAATTAACTGTCATTTTCACAGTTTGGGTGTCAGAAACTTCGTGTACTGTTATTTAAATCCATAGAAATCTTCACAATATAATGTATTTTTATACGACTACGATTTTTTTTTACCAAAATATAGTCGTCTGGCTATGTTAAATCTTTATCTGACTAATTTCTTCTACCTTTTGCCTCCCACCCCCAGCAAGCAAAGAAATGTAAAATCCTTATTAAAAAAGGAAAAAGAATGGATTAATCTAAACATAAATCCTCTAAATTATCCCTAATCTCTCAAATTCACGCTTCCCCATAGTAGCATACAAAGGAGCTTAAAAATCTTTTCAATATAATGTATTTTTATACGACTACGATTGTTTTTATCAAATTATAGTCGTCTGGTTATGTAATCCAATTTCTTTTTCCTTTTGCCTCCCACTGCCATCAAGCAAAGAAATGTAAAATATTTATACAAAAAAAAAAAGAAAGAGAAAAAAAACGGATTTATCTAAACATAAATCATCTAAATTATCCTAACCTGTCAAATTCACTCTTCCCCCTACTAGCATACAAAGGAGTTTAAAGTATTTTTAAATTTTTATTTTTATACAAAAATAAAATCTTTCACTACATTTATTGCTCGCTAATGACAATAAATAAAAATTATTTCCTTGTCCCCAAAATTTACGCTGCCCTTTTTGCACCTTCACCAGCATACAGTTTCAAATATTTAAAACTCTTTATTTTTAAAAAAATGGCCGCTTTCGTTTCTACTTAATAATAATATATAAGTAATCATCTAAATTGTCCCCTAAACTCCCATAATTAACCCCCCCCCCCCCCTCTCAGCATATCAATAAATCTAAGATCTTTAAGTTATTTTTATTTTTATATATATAAAAAAAATCTTCTGCCCTAAATAGTGCTCTGTTGTAACGATAAATAATCAGTAATATAAATTATCCCCCTTCTCCTAAAATCTTCCTTTCCTCTCCCTATACAAAATTTAAAACTCTTCTTTTTTTTTTTAAGTTCCGTATTCTTTGCTGTCTAGTAACATTAAATAAACACAATCATCTAAAATATTAATTATAATTAAAATATTACCTTCGAACAAAATTTCTTCTCGCTTCCTGCCGATTTAAAATCGTTAGACTCTAATTAAATAAATATATATATATATAGTATTCGAAAAAGCGCAGAAAAAAAAACAAGCACAATGTGATTAAATGTGTGTTTTGATTAAATGATTCAAATGTGTTCATTTGCATACAGTCCGCTGAAATAAATTCATACACCCATATCCATCACAAAAGCAACTTCTTCGTTTTAATGCGCGCACTAAAGTAGAATAAACTTCGTTACATAGAACGTTATATAGAATATATACGTTATATAGAATGTTCGTTATATAGAATATATTTTTCGTAGTATGGAGATTAATTTACATGTTAATGCTGCTGAAAGTCAAGGTTCTGCAGAAAATTTCGTTAAGTAGAAAACTTCGTTAAATAGGGATTTCGTTAAAGGGAAGTTCCACTGTATTTAGCTCTATTTAAAAAAAAATAATGTATATTCAAATTTACCAAGGGCTATCAGCTCTTAAGGTTGTTCTCAAATCCAAACTGGCTACTTTATGACACATTCTTTAATTCATTTTTGTTCGGAAACGCATGAAAATGCAGGTGTTCTTATCTAGAAACTTTGTAACCGAAAGACGTTTTCCATTATTCTTTATTTTATTTATTTTTTTATTTTTTTGGTTAAGACAAGAGATTTTTCAGAAAACACTGTCAAAGTCGGCGTTTTCAACTGAATTTCCGAAGCCGCAGCAGGACAAAGAGAAAAAACGTGACACGAATCGCTTATAACCCGATAAGTAATTTATTTATAAAAAAAAAAAGAAAACTCACTTCGATTCCAAATCGCTTCCATAATAGTCAGGCTTGCCAATTTTATGCCTTTATTTTTAAAAATGAGTCAGATAGTTTCGCGTTGTTGAGCAAGGTATTTGAGAACCACCTTAACCGCTACAGTGCTATATCACTCTCATAAATTTGTAAGATTATTACAATTTTTGTTTTCAAATTTCCTCTTTTTAACACTTTCCAACATAATTAAAGAGTGTCTATAAATTCGCTTTGTCTGTCTGTCCGTGCTCTAACTCTCGTAAATATACTCGGATTACCATGAATATTTTATATGTTATTCAAGTTTATCACAGAATGTTCAGAATTGAAAATGAAGTGTGTAGCATTTATATCTCGCTTACAGGGACGTGCAAAAAAATTCTGTTACATTATGGTCTATGGGGAAAAATCATTTGCGGCTCATTTAATTACCTTTAGGATATTTCAAGCATAATGAGATTGGTTTACATCAATAATGGGGACTACATCATACTTTCTCGGGAATATGAAATAAGAAGCAGTAATACAGTTTACAGGGACGCACATAAGAATTCAACTATATTATGATGTATGGTGAAAAATGATTTGCTATGCATTTTAATGATGTTATGAATGATGCTTGAAAGTTGAAACATAAGGTAGATAAAAAGGATACTGAGGTGCAGTACAACATTTTTTCTACACATTAAGGAGTGTGTAGCAGTTATCATTAATTTACAACAGAGACGCAGAAAATAATTCGGTTACAGGAACTATGATCGATTTCATTCTAAGAAAAAAATTAAATTTTTTAGTAATATTCGTTTAGTGTTGGAAAGTGTTTAATAATCTATGCCGGATGCACGATTTTTCGTTCCTGTTCTGTTATAATTTCTTATTCATTCGTATGTAAGTTTTTGTACTTTGTTTTTAACTCAAACTCGTATTTATAATTTAACTTCTGGCTCAACCTAGTGGAATTTATAAGCACGCTGTTTTAAGGCGTAAGATTTTAAATTCTCCTTACCAATGTTCAACCTATGGACGTGTGATGCATTCGTATTTTTAAAATATCTTCTTAGGATACTAATAATTTTAATTTCTTTTTTCTGTCTACACTTCTTAAAGAATGTCTCTTTTTTGTTAGCTGCCAAAACATTTCTAAAATATATACTTAATTTTATTTAAAGTGTTGAAATATTATTAAATTTTGTTAAGATTTTAACAAATAAAATAATAAATAAAGTATATATTTTAAGTAATATTTTGACAACTAAGTATATATATATATATATAAAATAAAGGAAACATCCTTTAAGAACAGTACACATAAAAAAACAGTTAATGTTCAACAGTAAAATTCCTGAGGAGATATTTAATAAATACTAATACATCAAACGCCCATAGGTTTAAGATAAGCGAGGGGAGTTTGAGGATCTGAGCCATTGAAACCTTCTGAATCACTTGTGGCATATAGTTGTATCAAAAAGGTCTTCATTAAAACCAATACTCCTGTTCTTTCAAGTGCATCTGTTGAAAGATTATTTTCGTTTGCATCTAATATATTATGCCCAAATCGATCTTGTGTAACGGGTTCCAATTTTGGAAGTCAACTTTTATTAAAAATGAATAAACATGTTTTTTAATTTAACAATTTTATTTTTGACTAATTTGTCTTTTAGTTTCAGAAAGAAGAAAAGTGAGTGAGTTTTCAGTTAGGGTGATCATAGTTTTGCTACGTTGGGGACTTTTTTATTCAAAATGTCTACCACTATTACAGAACAGTAATATTCGGCTTATTTAATGACAGACGTTCTGTAATTAAATAAAGCGAAAAGTAGTGAAAAGTAGCGAAGTAGCGACTACTTTTGAAAAGTAGTTTGTGGTCGCTACTTTTTAAAACAAGTAGTTGTAGTTGTAGTTAATTACATTTTTCATAAAATAGTTGTAGTTGTAGTTCGCTACAAACAAAAAGTAGTTTTTCCGAACCCTGCCTGTATATGATCTACAGATTTTTATTATCATCATATATTAAACTAAAATTTAATTCAGCAAGGAAATGCATAACACAACTAAAATCGCTCTAAAAGAAATTACAATCCATAGACGACAATGTATCCAGTTTTTTTTCGTAGCCCTACATATGAATTTATTTATACAGTAATCCCTTAACATTCGCGGTTTTAACATTCGCGAGTTTTGATTATTCGCGAACATGACAATGCGGAACACTTAACATTCGCGAGAATCTGCCTTGATTACTCGCAATTTTTTAAAAATTATATCTTTGCTTTTTCAGAATTTACAATGGTTAAAGATTGTTTTCCTTGTGTTTTCTCAGTATGTATTTACAAATCCCTTTTCAGTTGTCTTCTGAAAAAGGAGAGAGTGTTGTAGGAAAACAAAATAATAACAGCAGAAGAATACTCATTGCAATGGGGATATTACAAGTGGTAAGGTAATGGCACACACACATCTTCAGTCTTTTATTAATTTAATATGTGCTTGTGCAGGTTCTCGTAGAGATGAAGCTGAAGCTGCATACATTATCATCTCTTTGCGAATAGAGAGAGAGTCGAAATTACTTTATCAAAAACAACCCTATGCTTTATAGCTGTAATTATTTCTCCAGTCAGTTAATCTTCATTAAATAAATTTCATAAATATGAATATGGGTGTACATTCATACATATATGTTATGCATGACGTAATGTTAATGCATATATCTTTTTGTTTTCTTGAAATACTGTGCCACTCTAATTAAAATTTCATAGAAAGTTACTCCTTTTTTAGTGCAGAGAGATAGACTCAACATTCGCGGATTTGACATTCGCGAGGTTTTCCTGGAACGTAACCCTCGCGAATGTTAAGGGATTACTGTATTCTACAAACATATCTTAGTATACTAAATACAGTTGAGATAGAAATTGCATAGCACAATTAAAATCACCTCTAAGAAATTCACGCCCATACACAATAATATACTTATAATAATATACTTATGAATTTTTGGGTGCAGCCCTATATATGAGCTATAGTATTTGTACACACCACGTAGTGTATTAAAAAGTTTTTAAGCTTCAAAACGTACACCGCATCTGAAAACGCATTTCCAGCGATTATCGGACATAAACAGTATTGTAATCGAATTATTTTGTGAGTCCCTGTAAATGAACAAAAAATGGTATTCACTCCATATTATACAGAGTGTTTCTAAATGAATATCGGGGTTTTAATGATTTGTAGTATCTACTATATAAAACTTAAAATTATACTTAATACATAAAATGAAAGAGCAACTCAAACAGTTTTACCTACAAGCTTACAAGTGTTCAATGTGAACAACTTTCGTCACACGGCACGCATCAAGTCGATAGCTCAGTTCTTACCAAACGCCACTCCACGCTCACCCGATCTGACGCCATGTGATTTCTACTTGTTGGGGTTGATAAAAGATCATGTGTATGTACCTCCACTACTAGCTGACCTGTCCGACCTAAGAAACAGGGTAGAGGCAGCTGTTGAAACAATTACCCCACAAACACTAATTAACGTTTGGGAAGAACTGAGCTATCGATTCCATGTGTGCCGTGTGACGAAAGGTGTTCACGCTGAACTTTTGTAAGCTTGTAGGTAAAACTGTTTAAGTTGCTCTTTCATTTTATGTATTAATCATAATTTTAAGTTTTATGTAATAAATACTACCAAGCGTTAAAACTCCGATATTCATTTAGAAACACCCTGTATATTATGCAATATATATCAGTTTGACTCTCTTTGAAATATTAAAGTAAATGATCGACGTAAAATAGCACAAATAAAAATTTATTACATGGCGAACAGCTGTTTCGGAGCTACCTAAAGCTCTATCATCAGTGCCAAATTTAAAAGATTCAAAACTGATTCAAAAGTTTAACACTTTCCGGCACAGACAAATTCTGTTCGTAAAATGCGAAATTACTGACTGACACCGGAATTTACAAACGACTTTTTTAGAAAATAAGAACTCCTTATTTTAAGCTTTCATTGTAGAAGCGAAATTTTATTAAAATATTCTTGGGGCCGAAAGCAAGTTTGGAATTAAAATTAGGTGTGCCCGGAGTGGGACCACTGTGCCGGAAAGGGTTAAGCCATGTAAGCTGTTGCGTTTCCACACGCGCCCAAGATAGATTGGCCATTCTATTGGCCTCTCGTAATTTCTTCAAGATCTAATTTACAGTTGTTTGTATCCTCTACAATAGATATCAGCTCAAAATCCACCAATCAGAGCTCTCTAAAAATTCCAAGATGGCTACCGTCAGTAAGTCATAATGTTATGTTTAGCGTGGTCGCAAATATTGAAAGCAAAAATACAGAAGAATTAAGAAAAAAGCAATATCTTTAGTACACAAGGACCAATTATACACGAAAAGAACTTTAAAAATGTGCAGTTACTTTCAACCTAAAGAATTACATATGCGGCGATCGTCCCTTCGCAGTTCGTTATTTACCACTCCCGATAAGAACTTTATTTACTAATTTCAAGTTATTTATTGCGATTATTTTATTTCAATTCCTTATATTATTTGCTATATGTTATAATTGTACTGTCGTAGTCACTTATTTACTTCTCAAACTGTACTAGTTTAACTACTTTCTGCAGCTGTATTTGGCGTTATTTCGTACTTGTTGCCAAATTATGTAGCCAAAGATAAAAATGTAAGCAAGCATGCATCAAGGTATTTTATTGCAATACAAATTATTCTAGCCTCCTTTTAGCATGCAGCGTTCAGAATCTAAATTTTGTAGTGGGGGGGGGGGGGCAGAAAATTTTCTTATAGTTTTAGAAAAATAAAATATAATAAATAAAAATTTAATCTAGCAGCTATTTATAGTTAATTATATTTTACCTTTTAATAATTTTCTTTTAAAACAATCTTGATACTCTTTTTTAAAAAGATGTACAATTATTATACAGACATACATATTTAATCGTAGATCGGTGGAATAGTAAAAATCTATTCACCGTTGTCCGGTCATCCACGGCTGTCTGTTAGATGGTTGGCGACTTTCTCTCCAACATGGTTTATTAGTGAGAAATTGCAGATTCAGAATCGGCCGGAGTGGCTCAGTGGTTAGAGCGATAACCCGGAACGCTGTTGAGCCAGGTTCGATTCCTGACTCTTGCAAATTTTCACTTCATGTTGGATTATTGTATTTAATGTATGTGGGTGCGAATGTACTTTTTAGTCTATTTTTCCTTTTTAATTATTGAATTTCAACCACCCTAAAATTTTGTCTTTCCTCTCCTAGCGGTGTATAAATTTTAAACCTTTATATGTTTTTCCATTTGTTAAGCAAATTGCGCCCTTTTTTTACTTTGTATTATTAATAAATAACGCATATAACCCCCCTTCCCCCCTCCAGTTAAAATGTTTTGCCTCCCTTCAAAAAAAATAAAATTTATATATTTTCGAAAAAAGGTGAATTGCAACGTAAAACTTTCCTAACAGAAATAGATTTCTAGAATTTTCAAATATGCGACCCCAAAATTAAAGCTCGTTCCGCCAAATAGTTTTTAAGTTATGCTTAAAAAAGCACTTGTCTTGTAATCTGTTTTGCGACGATCGAACATTTATTTAACATTAGGAGGTACAAACATAAAACCTGCGTAATTTCTAAACTACTTTAACGAGTGACTTTCAGTTTGATACACGAAGGTAAAATTTACCGAAAAATATGATGTCGAAATTAGGGTTTAGTACTAAAAGTTTTAGAATATATTACAATTGCTATACGTAATTTCCTCCTTCCCCCCAGCAAAATTTATGTACAGCATTATTATTAGATGTTATTACTAATCTATTGTTACTTGTGACATTTTTATACAGTGATTTGCGGCAGAGTTAGTAGAGGGTATAACTCCTTAGTTAGTAGAGGGTATTTATTCTAGCCAGGAGAGTTCAAAAGAAAATACACTTTAAAGTGGCTTTACTAGGGAGTATGTGTTTTAAATAACGCCATAATTTTTTAATACATGATTTAACTTTAATTAACAGATACGTTATAGGTATTACACCAAAAATAAAGAAAACAAAAAGTTCTCCCTGTAATAGAATATTCTTGGACTGCTCTATTTTCGAACAAACAAAACTGTTGATTTCATTTGCCCTATAGTCTATTGAACTATCTTTACCATCGCTTTGATAGATTCCGTTGTTTTCTACAAATATTGACACAGAAAATGTTTAATTAGCTGTGGTAATGATAATACACGATAGAGTTGTAAAGACTAGAAAAAACCCGGTTTAAACCTGGGAATAAACCGAGTCTATTGGAAATAAACCTTGGAATAAACCGGTTCTTTGCAACTCTAATACACCATGGTGCCCCTTAATAGGACTACGTCTTACAAGAATTGATTGGGATGTTTCGATTTTCATAATTATTTTTTTATTGGACAGAGTGCGTACTGATGATGGTCCCGTATCGATTTCCTTTGGATCCATCCATTGGTGAATTCTCTTTCTCATTGTTTTATTACTTCCTAGATAATATTTTTTATATAATCTGGCCAATCGCTGCCAAGTTTTAATACGTTGTTACGATACCAGGGGTTATCAGTTATGCGCCCGTGGATACACTTGCACCAAATAGACCTTTTCGCTGCATCCACGAAGCGTTTTAATTTTATATGTGTAAATACTTATTTTGCACTCATGGAAACTATGTTTTGATTTTAACTAAAAGAAAAAAGCGTGTATTCAATCTGTACAGAATTTTGCTTATGATATCTGCTACGAATAAAACATTGAAAAACACTCTTGCCCTAAATATGACATTAATGGGTATTTTCTTTTAATTTTCTTTCTGCCTTTGTACTTGTAAAGAAGCTCTGTTACCCTTTGCATTTATTTTTTTTTCTCAAATATATATGTATATCCATCCGCATATGTTATTTTGTATGCAGGATATCTCAGGATTCTGAACTCTAAATTTATGAAGAAAGAAAGAATAAAACCAAGAAAATGGGGTGCGTCTACCAAAGAAAAATCAGCTCACGCTTATCAGAGGTTTGTTTACTACAAATGTTAAGACCTAAATTTTACTTATGTTTGAAATTATAAAATACGAGATATCTTGTTAAGTATAGATATTTTTTAAAACGGGAAACAGGAACATGTATATTTGGAAATGCAGAAGAAAAAAGAATATCACCTTATGAATAAAAAAGTAGTAAATGATTGGAAGATGGATATACGTCTAAAAGAAGATACGACATTTTCGCGTGTATATATTAATGTAACAAAAAATATATTAAACTTAACTCCCCATGTTTCATCATCTAGAATAATGAGACCTTTTTTAGGTATAAATATATATTTTTTAAAAACATACAAATATATATTCCTCAAAAGTGCCAGAGAAAACGATACTGAACGCAGAATATGTGATGAAGCAAACAATGGATTACAAGAAGGCAGGAATGCGTGTACCAAGAAAAAGAAGAACTCGCAATTAATGGAAGTTTATGTTACTACAATAGGAAAAACACTAACTTTACTTATATTTGAAATTCTAAAATAACGAGCAAAAGATATTTTTTAAAATGAAAATTAAATTTGTACAATTACACAGTGCATAAGAAACGAGCGTCGTGAAATTTAGATTCAGGAAGAATAAATTATTCTTTATAGAAAGATAATGATGCGACTACAAAAGAAATAATGAATTCACAACTCACACAGTTATATATTACTATAATGGGTATGATACTAAACATTACACATGTTTGAACTTCTAAAATAACGAGATCTCATTTTACATATAGATAAATTTAAAAGAGGAAACAAAAATATGCATCTCTCCGAAGTGTAGTAATCTGAAATCTAGTTTCAAGGGGATGTCAAGAAGTTTGCATCTACCAAATAATACCCGATAATTGATTAATATCGAGGTAAATATTAAGCAAACTGCTAAACTTTACATACGTTTGAGATTTTAAATTAACGAGACCTCTTTTTATTTATAGATATTTTTAAAAGAGTAAACAGAATTGTGTATCTCAGCAAAGTGCAAGAATATGATTTACAGATACTTGAAGAGACAGAGGATCTCAAGCAGTTTGCGATTCGTCTACACATTAATAGTTGAATTTATAACTATCGTAGGTACATATTTCTATAATAGGTCAGATACTAAACTCTGCATATATTTGAGATTCTAAAGAAACAAGAACTTTTTTTAGTATATTTTTTAAAGTACTAAAATAAGAAACAAATACGTTACTATAACCTTCGAAGTGACCCAAAACCACATTATACTAAACGCAGGGTTCTTGATAAAAGGAACAATGTATTACAAGAAGCTGGAGATATGTGTAGGGAGTTAAATACGAACACGGGATTACCAAAGGTTTGTGTTACTGTAATGGGTAACATATTAAATTTTACATATGTTTGAACTTCTAAAATAAAGAGATCTGTATTGTGTGTAAAAATATTAAGCCGCAATTTCTCATTATGCAATTTATTTCGCTCTCAATATATTTTTGAACGAACAAAATGTTTACTTATTTACAATGTTTTAAATTACCAATATTAATATTGAAAATTCGTTTTAATCCTTTTGTAGGCAAAAAACTGTGAAAAATTTCTGTATTATAATTTTCAAAGTTCAGTTGAAATAAATGAAATATTTTACTTTATTTTTAATTTTTAATTTATACTCATAAACAAAAAAATTATTACACATTTTGAGCAGTAAAATAATTAAAATTCTGCATTTATAATACACAAAGAAACCAATAAGTCTACTTCCGTAGTTAACCAGTGAACATGTTATTTCTCACCAATGTACATCTTATAAAGAAAGAAAACAACATTCAAAGTCGAGTAATTCCGGATGAGATGCCGCGTATTTTTTTGAATTTCTGTATAAAATGTCATGGTGCACATAAACTAAAAAAAAATCATGCTGTGCTATTTAATGTTAAATATACAACATGTGTACTGCGACAAAAAATATAAATATATAATTAATATTTTTTAACAATTTTGTTTCTTAAACATTACACTCTGGCGCGTCACCCGTACATTCAGGGTGAGAGGCCGCACTTGTGCAAGAGTTATGACGCGCTTGACATAAGAACAGAATGAAATTATAAATAAAAAATATTCAAACAAATATTCACATCTGGACTATAATTAACTATGTAAGAACAAAAAGAAACTAAATGAGTACAATGAAACGTACTATTAAGGTTCAAATCAATATTAGTATGCCTACTTTATTCACTACAAAAATTATCTACTTATTTTTTAAAGATTGGATTTTAATTGTTATTTCATGAACAACGTAATATCAGTGTAGTAGAGAGGGAAAATAAAAAGTAAAATAGTGTTTACATTGTTTTATTTGTTAATAGACCTTTTTTTTCGACCGCAATATACACAAACAGTGTCAAAAATGGCATAGTCTCCATGTAACTACATTTGACACATGATGCAATGAAGCCAATCCCACTTCCTCTTAGTTTTGGAGTAGTTGAGTGTTTACACATTCCTTGCAAAGAACGTCTGCATCACATGTGTGATCCAACTTTTCATTATTATCTTCTTGACTTGCATCTCTTTTCGCCTTCTTACTTTTTATTTTTCCCTTTTTATCCTTAGGTGTAATAAACTTCATACTGTTTGAACATTTATTAACAATCTGATGAACTGGATTTTATTAATCGCGGCATCCCATACAAATGAAACTTAGGCATGTATACCGGATCGCAGTGCGGCATGTGTCCCATTTGTACAGTACAGACGTTGCACATCACGGTTTTCTGCTCTCGAAAAGAAAAATGACGTAATCATACACACACAGTACCCAATGCAGACGCTGAACTTAGTTTTGACTTCAAAATCATGCATGCGTTTAGTAATTAGTGTATAAAAAGTATTTAAGCATAACGTGTTTAAAAGTTTGGATAGTGAAATCATCCGCTTACCTCAAATAAGGATTGTACAGCTACAAGTAAACATCGAAATAGGATTCACGCTATACACTAGTTAAAGTTTTCTCATTGCGCACCTATACTGTGCGTCTGAATGTCATCTATCGATAATTACAAGAAATACAAGGGGTGCGGCATCTATCCAGGATGTGGCGATTCTCCTGGAGTTAATCTATATTAAAAATTTAAAAACTTGCGAATGTTATCGTTCAGTTCATATATTTGTAAAGCAACTCCATTTATGTAGGTAAAGCCTAAAAAAACAGTGGGAGAAAAAATGTTGACGTATCTCAAATTTTTATATAGGGGTAAGAGTTTCATATTTTTGTATCGTTTGAACAAATTATTTTTATTTTGTATTTTCTTTTGTTAAAGGTCTTCATTCAGCGAATATCATGTAGAAAATGAAATGTACTGAGTGGTCCAATTAACACTATAGAAAGAAGATGACATTTATGAAAAAACGACATGGATTAAAAACTCGAAATATGCATTCGACGATTAATGCTCAATGGTTTTTACTAGTTTGCCATTCACGGATTTCGTAAAATATAGTCAATTTCCAAACTGTGTCACTACTCTATGAAGGATACACTAATCTAATTTTCAATGGCAGATTTTAGGTGCAGTCATGGAAAAAAACTGAACTCCCCCCACTAACTCTGCAACAAATTATTGTAAAAGAAGGTTACTGGTATCAAACGATTGGAAATAAGATCTACGTTTAAATGATGGATATAAAATTTTCTTAGGGGCCATCTACACATTAAAAACAGCCCAAAATGTGATTTTCTCAATAGCAACACCCAATTTTGACATGATATTTTAAATTTTCGGTTCAAACTATGCCTAATTACTAAATTTCACGTCATTTGGATGATACGTTTTTAAATTATAAACATTCTAAATTTAGTACTTCTAATGTTAAATTACATTTTCATATTTTATTAATATCTCCTGAAATTATAATCCTAATGAGCTAATTTTTTGTTTGGTTATAATACTAAAATACCCAAATATAAATACATTGAATTTGTAGTTTTTAAAATTTATAATGCGAATTATAAAATTGATATTCGAAAAAAATATTTGAATTTCGAAATTTGATAATCCAAAAAAAATATTGAATTGCAACCGATAATTTTTTGATGGATTTATATTTATTATGTCCTGCTTTATGCGCATTAAAAATATAAATTTTTCGTTCCAAGTAATTTTCAAATTATGTTTAAAAAACGGCAAGATGCTGGTTTAAGGGGCCATCTATGATGTACAGAAAAACATAATTTGAAAAAATATTTTACTCATTTTATTGTTGATTAGAATAGGATATTTTTTTAACTTTTTCTGTGTCTGCTTTTAAAACTTTTATTAAAATTACGTAAATCGTATTTGCATGAGATACAATTTTACATCAGTTATGTATATTATTTTCGCTTTTATTTTTAAAAAACCAAAATTTATTTTTAAAACATGAACAGTCCTACCTTAGAAAAGAAAATCTTACTCATTATTTTTGTCACCTTTAATTGAATTTCTAGCCTCACCTCCAGTCTAATTAACCCATTTTATTTTTCTCCGGTATATATGTTTGAAGTAAAGTTTCTGATAAAGACATATTATATGTATTTGCTGAAAAAGGTTTCAAAATATGCCATTAGCAATCGAGTAAAGATTTATATTCAGACTGAAAAGCAATCTGTCTGGGTCTATTTTACTTCGTTTCCTTACACTGCTTCATACTATTTTTTATACTAAATTTTGTTTTCGTTGATATTCTTCACAAAAAAATTTAGAAAAGAGTGAGTAAAATAAATGGAAAATCTGGGAAAAAGCATTATAAAAACAAATAGAAAATTCCAATCACATTCGAAAATTATTTTGATCACAGATAACTTTATATATTTTTTAATCGGATAACTCAGCTTTTGTAAACATTATAAAATGATTCTTGAAAAGGATTTTACCGTATATAACAATAGCCGAAACATATTAAATGAGTAAAATGGTGATATTGGCAAGAAATAATACCTTAATAGAAGTGGCTTAGTCATTTGTAGAAGCAATCGAGTATCGAACTTCAATTTGGATACAGCCCCGAAAATATGCTCATTTTAAAATAATTAATTTATCTGAAACTAATCGTAGGAATTTCATAAAAATTGGTATCTATGCATAGTTTAAACTGGATATTTAAAATATCTTGCCAATATTGAGTCTTGCCATTCTGAAAAACAAAGTTTTGGTTTGTTTTTATATGTAGATGACCCCCCTAAGAGAATTTTACGTACATCATTTAAGAGTAGACTTTATTTCCAATCGTTTGTACCATTAACTTTCTTCCATAATAATTTGTTGCAGAGTTAATAGGGGTGTTCAAATTTTTTCCCACGACTCTACCTTGAACCTACACAGTTTTTAGATTTATCTATTGGATTTGTATAAAACAAATTAACGTAATTTTGAGATATGCCACTAGATGTCACTTAGCAGCTGTCCCTTTATTATAGTCAACACATGTTGCAGAGAATTGTAATAGAAAAAAAAGATTTGATCATCAAAAATTAATTTTTTTAAAGATGCAACTTTTCATTATATTTCGTTATCAACAGTTATTTAATTTAAACTCAAAGTTATGCATGAAAGAGTACTTATTGTGCATTATGAACATGCGTTTTAAATCGTGTCAAGCTGAACTAAAAAATGGTGAGCAGTCATTATTTTTCAAGTCACTAAGTGTTGTACCTTGAATATTTCAATAGTGTTGTACCTGCAACAGATTCAAAGTACAACACAATTACATATTCTCTTAAAAAAACAACAAATGAAAATGTTATTCAAGGAAAGTTTGTTATCGTATCATTAATTGAAGGAATTCAAAACTTAATTTGATATATGTACACCATTAGTGTATAGAAAATGTGCATAGATGATGACAATGGTGAAGAAGAGATTATTGTTGTGTCCATGAAATGTTTTAATAGCATTTAAATAGAAATCATACTTCAGGAAAACCATGTTTTTTCAGTCAGTCGTGAACAAATCCTTAGTATTTTGCCAGAACCTAGTCTTATTGAAAGACACAGAAGAATTTTTTTATGTATTTTCTGCTATAGTATCAGTTTTCGAAAAATAATCTTAACATTTTTGTTTGAAATGTTTTTTCGTGATTTTACATTGTGATAAAACAAACATGTATCAAAAGTAT
Source organism: Maratus michaelseni (assembly GCA_963931845.1). Taxonomy (NCBI): domain Eukaryota; kingdom Metazoa; phylum Arthropoda; class Arachnida; order Araneae; family Salticidae; genus Maratus; species Maratus michaelseni. The sequence continues at coordinate 248,844,465 of OZ007596.1, read as the reverse complement.
ATAAAACATACAATAAAACAGTTAAAATGCAATTAATGTCTATTGTGGTTGAAATTACCCCCCTCCCTCCTCCCTCTAATTTCACTTCTGTTTTGAATTACTTTAAAACAGATTTAAAATTTATTTCAAATACATTATAAAAAAGTTACGTTAAGTTTGTTTCATTGAAAAATGATGCATGGTCCTTGGTACAACATGTCTAGAGCCAAGGTATAACTTGGGTGTTGTACCTTGGTTCTGAGATTACTATTTTTTTAATTAATAGAAAAACTATGATAGACCTAATATCAGAATTCAAGAAAACTATGAAGGAATAAGAATATCATAAATAATTAGAAAATAGCTTTATATTTCATGATTTACATATTTTAATTAAACAAAAAATCAAAATGGGAATATAGGACTGAGGTACATGGCATTCCCCTATTCTCTTAATTTTTTTGTGTTAAAATTCTCTAAAAGAAAAAGTGTATTTTTTTTATTGTTACATGTACGTTTATATCTATATACATATGGTTACATAAATAAAGTGCACCTACTCAGAGCTGTCTGTGGTACAAATTATTCATCAGAAAAATATGAAATTTATGAGTGCGTCCAAATGAAGGGAAAGAGATTTGATAAAAAAATAACTTCAAAAATGACCACCAGAGGGCGTTTTCTAATACAATTTTGGCTTATATGCAAATATTAACTACCACATGATGTATCTGCTCGCGAACAATGAAAATGTTCAAAAAAAAGATGCAATGAATCTCTTGTAAATCTAATGCCTTTTCCCCGGAAAAGGAGCATATATAATATTATCATATATATATTAGGATATATATATGATATATCATAATATATATATCGTATGTATATCATAATATATATATATATATATATATATATATACATGAATATATACATGGAGTGTCTATATGATATTCGTCTTGATAGGAATGTCAATTAGGATGAGACATAGTCAAACGCTTCAATATATTATAAAAGTTTTTGTTTCATTGAATTTTCTTTTTATTCATTGGCCAACAGAATACCTCCAAATACCCAGTATATATTCCTTATCAAATATGTATTTATTATTTAAATTTTCGTGAAATATTTTCTATTATTTATCAATAATTTAAAAATTTAATGCTTCCAATACATACATTCTTGCAAAGTCTGCATGATTATTTAATAATTTGTGTTTTATGGTGAACTTTTTGATATCTAATGCATCTTTCATTCTGACAAATATTATAATAAGTATATTTTGACAATATATAATATATAACGTGTAATGTAGTAATTTGTAAAGTGTAAATTGATATTTTTAAGCTGCTTCAAGAACATTTAAACCGCTGACTGAGAAAATTTAAACGGAGTCGCAAAGCTGTTTACTCTGACGGGTAATAAATCATTTTCTCATCTTGGCATGATTTATAACATACTTTATAATACTAATGAACAAGTTGGCATCACAGTGCTATTAACATATCTCGTTGAGGTTTATTATATATGACTGCACTATCATGTTTGCCAATTTTCAGAAAAATGTAATAAAGTAATAGTTTTCAAATAAAAGTTAATAAAAATAAAGTGATATTTATAAGAATATAAATTACAGTGTATAATCAAATTTCTGATTATTGTGTTTAACTCTTATAGATTAGATGTTTTCAGATGGGAATATTGAATTGAAAAATAAATTAACAATTTAATTTCACTCAAATTTACTTTGAACAAATTATCAACTATACCAAAAGGATAGCCTAACTTTTTTAAATATAAATTATATTCTGATCATATAAGAGGAAATGCATAGAATCAGCAAAATCGCCACAGTTAAGGGGCCTACATCAGTTAAAAAAGCCTATGGAAAAAATCTAATAACGTAACTTTTTGTCGAAATCTACTGAAGCGATTTTTTTATTATTATTTTGGTATTATAACTAGCAATAAGTCGATACTTCGACTATTATAAGTCGACTCTGAAAAATCAATTCATTTTCAGTAACGTTAATTTAAAAAACAACAATTCTTTGTTTGCGAAATCGAGTAATTACTGAATTTTTATTCTCATTTCTTTCCAAATGATGTAATTATCATTTATCGACTGCCAAAAATATCAAAAATTATTACAATCATATCAGTAGTTACAGACAAAAATATACTTTATTATTAGCAGTGTTTCATAAGAATTTGAAAATGTTGTGATCTTAAATACAACTTAAAATTCCATATAAAAATGGCAAATGATCCAACACTAAACGCATTGCAATCTGTTTTGCAAAAATTAAGAATGCATTTAATATTAGGAATGCCAAATTTAAAACCCACATAATTACTAGACTACTTGACTGAATCACTTCCCATTTGTATCCGAAAGTAAAATTTACAGAAGAATCTAAATATGATGTCAAAGTTAAGTTTTAGAACTGGAAATTTTAAAGTTCGTTTTCTATATGTGGATGACATCCTAATTAACATTTAAGTGTATCATTATTTAGTACACGTTATTACTAATTGATTGTTTGCAGTACAATTTTATTGGTTGATTAGAGGCATAGTATGGAGTAAACACTTTTTTATTCCCGTACATATGCAGGATGCAACTGAAGAAATTATCAGAATTGTATTAGGTGGTAATATATGTGAAGATAAACAATTTTTGTATAAGAAACTAGGATGTAAATCCATTTATTCAGTGAAAAATACAGGATGTCTTAATTATTACTATCACCTGATTTCTTTCACAAAAGTTTGTAACGAGGTATTCGCTACTCTGAATTCAAAAGTGCTCATTTGCGAATATTTCATCCAGGTGATAACATGTATTTTTTACGTATAACTTAGCAAACTATGATTCACTGAGCGAATATATACTTTTGGACTCTTCACTTTCTCTTTTGTCGGTGGACTCAGTGAAATTGAAGTGTTCCTCAGTAGCTTTCGAATTTGTGATAATTTTTATTGCATTTGCTTTTATAGGCTATAAAAAGTTTTCGATGATTAAATCGGGAACTTACATCAGACCTCTCAAAGTATTGATAATCGAGTTGCGGTTGTTGTGGATGGATTACCCGAGTTACTATACAACATGAACGCCTTTTGAGTCCTTTTCTGTGATAGAGTAAGCGATTTTAGCTAAATTAGAAACAGTAAGTGAAGTATCTCCACTGCTTAAGGGGACGGTGGATGTTAAAATTTTCTTTTTTTAATTTTCATCATAGAGATATAAATTTTTTTTCATATATACATTTCATCATAAGTATATAAAACACATTAAAAGAAAGTTCCAATCTTTTTGCAATTTTAAGATTTTTTTTTAAATTTTAAATAAAATGCTTTTGAATTTTAATCACTTAAAACTATATTACAAACAAATCTAAGCATTGATTTTTTAATCACTTGTATAGTTAAATTTTTAGAGATTTTTTTCTGAATTTTTCATCAAAATTTTGTTTTTTAATAAGTTAAAAATCCAATTTAACTATCTTAATGAAGCCGAATTTCAAAATGCATGCTTAGTTTCCTTCTACACAACATCAGTATACTTCCTTATCAATTTCGTTAATTTTGATCAAAAACTAAGACACTCGGAGCATTTCAAAAATCTGAAATCGTTGAAAAATCAGTTTTGAGAAAACAGATTTAAAGTATATTAAAGGGCCGAAAAATTGTTTGTGTACAAAATTCAAACGCTTGTAACTTTGCGAAAAATAGTCGCAGCTGCATGCGGTTTTTCGAAAACCGGAGGAAAATAATATGCACAAAAATAATTTTTGATTTTTGGGTCGATTTCTGAAAAATGAAGGTCCACGGTCCCCTTAAAGAGTGTTGATTTACTCATATGAAGCTGCTGTTGAAGTCCACGGGACCGGCAGTTTTAGACACTGTTTTTGAGAACAGAATTCGATGTACGTAAAACTTTACCTAGTCATCTTGTATTAATATTTACTTTGTTTATTGAAGTGAAAGTTTTGAAAGTAGTTAATATACTCCCCCCTCCCCCGCTATAAATATCTTAGTCATCTGTGGAATAATTTTGTATTTTTTTTTTTATTATTCACAAACTTTTAATACTTAAAAAATATATTGTTTTGTTAATTCCTGCAAATTCGAGTGTTCATTTATTTTAGAAAATAACAAAAACAGTTTTAAAAAACGAAACCACTGGCGTTACAATTTCATAAAACAACTTTTAAACAGCTGTTTTCGATACAGCTCTTCCTATTATTTCATGTTATATGTTTAAATAAGATAAAGAAGTTGTTCAAACATTCTAAAAGGCATTATAGAATGTTTTTCTCTGTTGGAAAAAATCTCAACTATGATACTCCAACCATTGGACATAATTTAGGTAGTTGAATATACTTTCCTCTGTTCATTATGACATTATAGAATGGTTAATTAAATGCAATTGAAACAAATAGACAAACAACAATGGACAAACAATATATTATTCCCTATACATGTTAGATTCTTAGAAAATAATCTAAAGACATAAATTAAGTTAAATATATGCAGCATAATATACATATATTGTATTTCTTCATTATTAATTATTTATTGTATGAACATGAACACCATAAATTGCGAATTTATAATTTATATTATCGAAGTTGAAAAAATTCACTTAATTATGAAAAGCAAATAAATTAATAACTAAAACACAACATTTTTACTGTCTGGATTTAAAACTTTATATTTACGTACTGAATCATATTGATTTTTTTCAAACGTGTTATACTTCTTTATAAATGTTATTAATTACAGTTCTTCATATTACTTCATGTGTAATGTTTGAAGAACATAAATATACTTTTCAACTATAAAAAATGGCATATATTTACAAAATCCTATGTAAGAGAAAAATAACTTTAGAGAATCAACAATGAAAAACAATATGACATCTCATGTAGATCCTAGATTCTTACAAAACAGTCTAAAGACATAGGATGTTTTCATTACTGTTCAAAAACGCAACCATTCATCATCATAAATAAAATTCTTTCGTGTGCAAGAATGAATTCTTTGAAAAGTTGTGTCACCAAAATCACGAAATCCTCAAAGAACATTTCATTAGAATGTACAATATTTCTTTGTTGATGTCTTTAAGAAACTTTCACTTTAGAAAAGTATTTTTATCAGTTCTTCTTTAGTACAACAGTTATATAGAAGCATATTATCTTTGTTCAGCATCACAGCATTTTTTATTGTTTTTTGCTGCCATGTTGTGACACTTAAATACACGAAGAAAGATGTGATAATTTATGAAGGATTTTTGTAATCAACATGTGTAACGTTTCACAATTGAAAATTGTGATTTTTTAAAAGTTTTCTCAATATTATGTGCAATTTTAATTCTTTGATAAAAATTAATTTAACTTTCTAAATTGTCGCCCCTTCTTCTTCAGCTTTTAGACTGTCTAATCGCGTTACACATTCGAAAAATTCATTAAAGTTATTTAGTTTTAATAAGGTGATACTAAGTTTGAAATCATTATTTTTTACGAAAAGTATTTTTGTACACTTTCAAATTACATAAGTAAAAGTACTCAATTTTCCTGTTTTATGGAAATTTCTTATAATTCAACTTTTGCCATAATGCAGCAGAGAAAAATCATTTTAATAGCAATCCAACAGTTATTATATGATTGATAGTTTATTTTTAAAATATACTATTAACTCTATCAACTTTTTTTGCATGGTAGAAGTTAATTTCTTCTCAAACTTTAATACTTTTAATGTTTTCTTACTTGGTAATGGCGGGGCCAATTTATTTCACCTATGCTGAGATCCAAATTAACCAAACATTCAAGGAATGTTTATTGAAAAATTGCGAAACTAATTTTTATTGCAATAAATAACCCTAAAATTATTTTGCATATAATATGTCTAAATTGGTATTTAAAATTATTAAAATTTGAATGAAATAACTAAATAAAATGTATTTGACTCCATCGAAAAGAAAAGTCATCCATGTATGACTATGGATAATTGGTGTTAGCAATCGATAGAAAATAACAGCATTGCATGTGTTATATACAAAATAACAACCAATTATATCGAGATAGTAGCATAAAAGAAATATTAAATCTAGAAAACGGTAAAAATTCTAAATAGTTGTAGTGATATTTTTTAACACGCATTACAATGGTTCCTTGCCCAGTTGTAAAAGCCATTGCTTACAATATACTCTGAAAACTCAGAAGTTTGTTAAAATCGTTTTATTGTTTATTGAATAAAAAGAGGAGAGCATAGCGGCTGAAATTCTGAATCTATCCCTGTTGTTTATTTTATTTATTTTTTACATTTTTGTTGTTGTTTTTTGTTTGTTTTTTGTTTGATTGTTATTTTTTAAGAAAAACTTGTTTTCAGGAAACTTTTAAGCAAATCGTTAATTTATTTTATTTTTAATCAAAGTACTTCAATGAAAAAAAAGTCTCACTAAATCCAAACATTTCCTCCAATATTTATATCACATGACAAACTTTGATCTATCCAAGTAAAAGATCAATTCTCCCAAGGAATGCCATTAAAAGTTGAGATCACATTTTAAAACTTACAAAACCTCGTTTAGTACATATTCTAGAACGCCCTAAAAAATCACAAAAAACTCTTTTACAATTTTTTTTAATCGACCATACTCAAGATTCCTAATAATATTTCTTCGAACTACCTGTTATTTCAGACATTATTTTAATCTTTAAAACATATAGACAGGCACTGTACATTCTTAAAAACATATTTAAAAACACATAAAACCAGTCCACACGCTAAATGTTTCATAAAAGTAGAATATTTTCGCCTGTTGGCCCAGGCATCTTCAATACTGATGTCTCGTCTTTCTGCTCTGTCAGTCCGATTTTTCTGAAACTCCCTTTCTGTCCCGTCTTAACAGTATCTGGCGCCATCTGGTGTCAATTTTGGCGTGAGCTACGTCGTTTCAAGTTTTTGTATCTGATGTGTATATCTCTATTGCCTCTCTCTGTAATGCGTAGTTTAGATTATTGTAATCAGCTAATTTTTCAACATTATTCAAGTCTATTTTAATTGGGGATGTATTGTTTAATCGGGCTATTGCAGTGGTTGATTTACCTAAATTTATGTCTCTTCTGTGTTCTTTCATTCTCTCCTGGATTTTTTTTTTTTGTCATGCCTATATATGAATTATCTTTTCCTTCGTTATCTTTGAAATTAATTCTGTATATCCCTGATGTATGTTGATAATTAAGCTTTTCCGTATCTGATCTGATTAATTTGAAAATGGATGCATCTGGAGCGATAGGAGTATTTATTCCAAGTTTTTTTAATTCTCTTTTTAATTTTAGGGAAATGCATTTTATGCCATTAAAAGCTATTTCCATTAAAAGCCATTCCTATTCTAAAATTTCCCCAATTTTTGCTTGCCTAACATACTCAATATCAAAGCATATATCAATTTCAAAAGCATATTTAATATCAGAAAATAACGCAAACAATAAATTGCAGATTGAATCATATCATATATCATGTACAATAATATTTCAAAAATAATAATTAAATGACCCGTATAGTTGGAATTGACGCTCATCTGTCCATTTAGTGTTATTATATCTTTTATGTCAGTGAAATCTGATAATATATTCTGTCCATGTAAAAAAAGGGTCACTTAATATGGATTAAATATTTTTTTTTAAATGTACCTCTTTTACACTTTAAAATAATGAAGAATAACAATGAATTTATTTAAAAACTCTTTTTTTTTATTTTAGTATGAAACTCATACTTTTTTTTTGTTTTCATGTACATTTTTTTTCTTGAAATATTGTCGAAATTTTTATCAATTTTTCTTCATTTATTTAGCACTATCAAAAACTTTCCTCCACTAATATAAGGTTTAAGCAGCACGTAAATCATGATATTTTGAAAATTTTAAAATGATTACAAAGATTAATCGTTGTGTATTCAAAAAATAATAAATAACTAAATCGGCTCATCTTCATTTTCCTGCAAAAATATGTCATCTTACATTTATCATTTAGAATAATATGTTATCATTTTTCAAAATGTGTCGTCTATGTAATTTTAGACAGCATTAATCAAATGAATAATAAAAGCTTTCAGATTATAGATAGCTTTACAAAACTACCTTATTCTTTATAGATGGAATCCTTATTTAGCATTTTTCTTGAGTTTTCTCTAAACTGTGTTCATTTCCATTAGCTTTGTTGAATTACATTTAAAAATAACTAATTATATGCATGTTTTATAAAAAGTCATAACTGCAGTGTAAGTAATGAGAAAAGAGACAATGTCTTTTTAGAAGCAAAAATTTAAAATCTGTGCAACCAACATAAAAATTAAATTATATTCAATTATATTAAACACAACTAATATCACTTTATTGATAACACTGTTTCTATAATCCTTTTCTGGAAAATTTTTTTAGCATATATTTTGAAATACAAATACCGTAAATTTAATGGATTTTTTTATAACAATTTCACTTGAAATATGCAAAATTAAAATTCTTGTAATATCCTTTTATTCAAGCTTCAAAGTATACCAATAGAAAATGAAATTAGTCTGTTTAATAATCATCTAATTCATATGTGCTATGCAAGATGTGACGTGAAAGATTATAAAGGTATGAGATTTGATAGAATTTCTTGTAGCGAATGAAAATTTTGTTTTATATTCTTTTGTACTAAAATGATGTCAGGACCCACTCAATTCAATGATTAATATACAGGATACAAAATGAGGATCTTGGGCAGATGTTCGTGGGCTCGAAACCAACGTGGTATGGGCAGAGTGACTGTGTAAGGTTTTAGGGTTTCCTTGTACAAGAACAATAATTCGGGCCATTTCCCCTTCTAAAGTCCTCCCTGGAAGTAATTCTCCTACAGCAATATGACTAAAACTGGTCAATACTTAATTTACAAAGCCCTTCCCTCTCAAAATAATATTTATTCGGATGCTTATAAATAGAAAAAAATAATTTTTCCGGAAGAGCGTGTGATGAATAACTATTCGACCGATTGATTTGGTTCAACAACAATTTATTATTACCAGAACAAATAATCATGTACTATCGCAAATATTCACAGTCACCTGACTTCAGGTGGTAGCGTCTCGAACTAAATATCATATACAGTTGAATGAAAAGATTTTTTGCACACATCTAGTATGGAAGGTACGAAACCATGAAGTAGAGATATATGTACACTTATAGAAAGTCATCAGGAGTAAAACCCAATGACCACTGGGCCTTTTTTGATATAGCAATTGCGACTGATCGTACTGTCTTTCCTAGTAGTTCTGAAAAAAAATTATTGCATTGACATAAAAAGGTAATTGTCAAAGTTAATTCAGAAAGCATATATTGTTTCTCATTTAACATGAGCAAAGGTATGTGAAAATGCGATACCATACAAACTTATGGGCAAATGTGGACAGAGATACAGTCGAAAAACCAAGGAGAATATATGATGTAGTAAACGCTTCTGATCGTACTTTCTTGCCTGGTATTAGTAAAAAAAGACTATATCATGTTGAAATGACAGAGTGAATCTCACAATCATTTAAGAAATTTCTTCAGAAAGCAAAAATTGTATTTTCATGTGCAAAAGAACGTGATGATGCTCAATAATTGTAAGGATTTAGCAGACAGAAAACTTTTTCAAATTTGGGAAAGAAGACACCATTTAATGCATTGTTAAACTATGACATGGTGTTAATGTAGTGAGTATTCAATTTCATAAAACTATTAAACTTGAATACATTTTTGTGGAAATGATTTACGACAGTTTTGCATTCTGTTGGTGCTGAGTTTATCTCATAAGAGGTTCAACTATTTCAGTGAGTGGAAATTAAGTTGTACGATGATGAATCAAATATAAAGGAGACTTTTTTTAATATCAATAGACATATTTTTATACTTGTTGTCATGGCAATTATGATAAGTTAATTACGATAATTTTTTTTTTTTGTATCGTTTTATGCTACATACATCCATTTATTTTGACTAGAATTTTGACTAGAATCCATTTTTTTTATTAGAATTATAAAAAAAAACAATGTTCCTGATGCGGGTGCAGAAAATCTAAGTAGAAAATTTCAACAAATGAAAATGTCAAACCTGTTGCAATTTGGCACAGAGTGAATGTACAATTTAGAAATGACACCCTATCGAGGTCTCAAATATTTAAATGGCACAAGTTGTCTAAAAATGGTAGTGAAGAAGTTGAAACAAGATTATCCAGTATGAAATATCAAACACAAGGAAAATTACTTTGCAAAAGCAAAATTTGACAAAGTTCTCACAAATAATGTTTGAGATTTTTGAGGTATTTTATATGTACATCTCCTTCCTAAACAATAGACATATAATGTAGTATACGTTAATATTTGTTAATGTTAATTTTTGGAGAAGGTTATAAAGCTGCATTTGGTCTTAAAAATGATCTATTCCTATTAAAATGTTCATCTCTGGGATCATCTCCGGGGGCTCAATATTTCAAACATGAAACAACTCAGATGAATAAGCGAAAATTTCATTGTAAATAATTTGATCATCTTATACACTGTAAGTATCATCATATTTTACTAATATTTATTTAGATTCTCTTTAAATAAACGTTAAGAGGGGCAATATTTTACTTCGATAAATACCTGTAAAACACAGTATAAACTGTGAAAAGGAATCTGTTGATACTATAGAACATACTGGCGCTGTAATTGACAGTAAAAACTCACTAAAATAAATTCAACTACAGACTTTATTTATTTAAAAACACATAAAAACAATTAAAATTATAAAATAGACGTTTCGTGCACTTTCGTACACCTCATCAGTACTTCGAAACACAAATGCCAAGCCACCAGAACCAAAACAAGAAAAACAGTTAAAGTCACAGTTTAGTTAAAACATTATACTCTGCAGGAATCTGTGCAGCCTCGTTAATAGGAGATTCAGCTAAAACTGCCATCCAACCCTCCAGGAAGATACGACTGCTGTACACGCAACATTTTGAGCAGGCAATTTGCGCGTTCTGAAAATCAGGCACATGATCAAAATCCAAAGCATGCGCAACCAATCTCGTGGTTAGAGTGCCTGTATTAAACGAATCCCTATGTTCCTTCAACCTCACATTTAAGGATCGTCCAGTCTCGCCTATGTAGCTGGATCCGCAACCATTGCAAGGAATTCGGTAAACTACACCTGTGAGGTCAAATCTTTAATATCTATGCTTGTAGTTACCCAAAAACTCCATTATTTTTTGACCAACTTTATTTTATTTTAACTGTGAAATACTGTAATTTACTATTAAAAGCAGATATTTTTCACCGCGAAATTTTTCACATTCGACCAGTATAATACTTATTTTCTCTATAAAATGAAAGCCTTTTTCAAGTACTGTATGGGATACCAAAATTTAACATTAGTCATAATTCAATGACATTTAAATATCGACAGTTTTCTGTACTAATATGTTACATAAGCTGAAAGTTGTTTTCTTTTTTTCCCATTTAATTACCTAAACACACCTTAGAAAAAAAATCCTTTTTGAATAATAATTTACGAAAGTACCAAGTAGTTTAAAATTTCTTCTTGGTTTAAAAAATAATTTGTGATAGTTTTGCTTTAAATATAAAAAGAAAAAAAAAAGCTTTTTAATTTTTCTCTTTTAAGCAAAATTATTTGTTACTTCCCTAAAAGTATTTCAGACAAAGAATAATAATTTCTCATTTTCTGTATAAAAATTTTGTAGATTTTTTGAATGCGCAACAACGTGTATAGAATAACTTTTATATTCGCTAAAAAAAATGAAGAAAAAGGAAAAAAAACGAAATAAAAAGTATTTTTAAAAATTCCATTTCATCCATTAAATTATAATCAAAATCTTTCTTAATAAGTTAAAAAAAAAATTTGGAGGAAATATCTAATCAGGAAATAAAACTTGCAACAACAGATTAAGTTTAAATTAAAAAAAATAATAATAATGGCACTCCGGGAGTGCCGACAGAAGTGAAAACTTGAACAATATACGTGTGTATTTTTTGAATCGTCAGGAAACGTTTTATTGTGCAGGAAATACTTTTAAATGAAGTGGGTTTTTTATTCATTATTATAAACTACTACTACAAAAATTATATTACAGTTTTCATTTAATGCACTATTGTACATGAAAAATAATGCATATTATTTTACATACAAAAATTGCAATCTATTGCTTAAAACGTAAATTTACAAATACATGAAATATGAAATTTAATTAATTGGCATTCTTTGAAATGAATACCAATGAAACTTATGAATTTAATCCACAATTTGAACAACTCTCAATACATTCTTCATTTCTTCCATGAGATGTAGTTTCATATCTTTTGTAATAACATTTATCTGCAAAATAGGGTTCCCGCTTCCTATCACTCCAAAAGTGATGACTTCTTTGCTGCCTGTCTTGTTTACGGTATTCGTGAACATTATGCTTTTTTCTATCGGCATACTGCGCGTATTGTTTGCGGTATCTATAATTTCTATCAACAAACTTTTCTTTTCTATAAAATGATTTCACTCCATTTCCATATCGGTAACTACGTTTCTTAAAACTTTCGTGAAATATTTCATTATTTTCACTTTTTCTTTTTATATTACTTCCGCCTATTTCTTTTCTCGTGCTCGTTAAATTATAATATTTTCCGTGCTTTGTTATTTCATTTTCATCTTTTGATTTGGTCTCGCGAGTTGAGTCACTTTTATCTGTTTTCACCGCGCGTGCTAAATTTATTTTGAAATTATTTTCTGAATTATTTTTATTCATAATACCTCTCATTTCGTTTTATTCACGTGAACTATTTCCTTTTGATACTTTCGCTTCATTGTATGAATTGGCAACATAATTTAATTTTTTATCGGAATTATTTACAACTTTATGGCAACCTACTTAAAAAGTATTGCGCTCGACAACAATTTTAATTCCCTCTTCATCTATCGCCAACTTTAGTTTGCTGATCACGTCTTGCCCTATTAAAATATCGAGAGATTTTGAAACATAAAATTTCGTTGATATAAGAAACCCATCAACACGAATATCATACACAAAATATTCAATTAGATTTACAGTTTCTCCGCCAATGTCAGTTAATAAGATATCAACAGAAGACAAATTTGGCGACCCAGTATTGACATAACATTCGTAACTGAATAAAGAAATATCGCTGCCTATATCAAACAATAGATTTGCTTCTTTGCCTTTGATATTAATTATTTTACCCATTCCGTTAAGTTTAGACTTATTTCTGATTCGAATTGTAGCAATGTTAGCTTTTTCGTGTACACCGGCATTAGGATTTTCAAAAGTTTCTTCCTCATTGAATATGTTATTGGCCCTCTAGTGGTGAATAAATTGACTCCAAAATAAAATAAGTGTATATCATTTACCACTAGATGACATTACTTTGCAGAATTTTACAACAAAATGCATATTTGAGTGAGATTTTTGCTCATGTGTCAGTTACTGGTTAGGTGTCAATAACTGGGGGGTTTCCCCCAATATCATGTCATTTTTGTAAAAGTTAATAAATTTCATCTGTTTACGACCAAAACTTATTGTGATATGCAGAATTTAACGAATTTCATAATTTCATAATTTTACAGCTCTAAAAGAAGAAAGACAATTTAAATAAATTTTTAAATGATAAAAAACAACATATGAAGTGCTTTTGTAATTTAAAATATACTATTAAAGCAAACGGTTAGGCACTTTAAGAATTAGCTATTGAGCAGAGGTATAAGAAGACCTGATGTATGTTTGTGTGTGAATATTGATTGTCTTCGAAAATCTTTTCCATCTCCATAATTGAAAAAGTTCTATTATATTTTGAATTTGTGTGAACTTTTTTGAACGCTTTGTTTTACTACTGTAAAAAATTTCTTTTCTGAAACTATAGTAAGAAAAAATATGAGAATTTTTTTAGCATTTGATATAAAATTTCATCGAAATTTACCGAGACATATCAGACGGACATTTTTGATTTTATGTTTTTTACTTTATTTCAGTGAATCTGTTAATTTAAAATAAGATTTCTGAATTCCCAAAACTACAGAAATTGTAGTTGAATCTTCCGTGAAATTGTAAGGATTTAAACATATGTACCATTTTTCCCGAAAAGCGTATTAAATAATAATTTAGTATGAGCTTTTTACATTACTTGAATGTCGTGTACTTTTTCTTATCTTCATATAAATACTTAAACATACTTTAGAAAAAATTCGAATTTTCCGTGATATTTCATGAAATTGGTAAGTAAATAATATTTCTTCTTATTTCAAATATTATTTTTTGTAAACATTATATTTTGCTTTGAAAGTAAAAGAAAAAAAATACCTTTGTAAGCAAAGTTTTTATTTTTACTTGCCAAAAAGTTCTTTAAACTTAAGGAAACCATTCTCCTTTCTCTGTAAAATTAATTGTAGATTTTAAAATGCAGTGTATCATTTTTTGAAATCTTTTAATCTTTGCTCAAAGAAATTTTGTCTAAAAATAAAAATAAATACAAAATCATTTTCCGACATTGCGTTTCATCTCTTAATTTACATAGAAATATTTCTTGTTATGCCTGAAAACAATTTGAAAGGAATATTTATTTAAGTAGGAAACAAAAACTTACTACAGTATATTCTATGTATACACCCAGAAAAAAGGAATTAATTAAAACTACAAAAAATGTTTTGTTGGGTACATTTTGGTTGTTTTAGCAAAAATTTTTGTTGAAGTAAAAAATTGGTTTTGTTGCTTGGACAAAAAAAATATTGTTAACACTCTTACCAAATTTTAACAAAATGTCATCAATTTTACTTGAATTAACAAAATCTGTTTTTTTAATTTTGCAATAATTTTGTAATTTAAATATGTAATTCCAGAATTTTTTTTTTCAAAATTTAAATTGTTGTGTAGTAGCCATAACTCTCTCACGTAACTCGATTTATTTGACTTATATAGCTATATAATTAAAGGATTAACATAATTTTTGGATAATTAAAACTTTTTTTCATTGGGACGGACCAAGGTAGTTTTATAAATCCGCTGTCCCATTTATTATTTTCTTCTATCTTTACAAGAAGAAAGTATTGGAATCATGAAAATTTTCGACTTCCGGTTTCCGACGGATTTTAGAAGGTCCTGAACACGATTTGACTGTTTTTAGTCAATGACTCTATCTGTCTGTATGTGACAAAAATTTTGTGGGTGCTCAAGAACTAATGCACGGAATTTAATAAATCTATTATTTTTTACTTGATTGTTTATTTTCATATATTTGACCATGGAGTATTACTCCATGGTCATACTCCATAATAAAAAAAAAAGAAAAAGATAACGTGCGTAATTTTTAAAAAAGTACATAAAAATAATAACTTCAAAGCCCGTGCAGCTTTAGAATATTCTCATTTTGTTTTTGAAAATGACTCGGAAAGTGACGAAACATGTAAAACAACTAATAAAAGTTATTTTAATTTATATTACGTTGTTAATTTTACACCTTTAGCATTTAAAAGTAATATATCATTACAAGGTGTTATAATTTATTATATTGTTTAAACTTTTTATTAGTTTCCGATATATTAATTTTTTTGTAACTGTTAACGAAATTTCTCTAAAGATGGCAACTAAATTATCCCATTTTAGTGAAAAAAGAGAAAGAAAAATGTAAGTAATGGAATATCGTCTGCTATACAAATATCTTTCTTTTTATTTTGTTTGTATAATTCCATTCAATGATTTTTAGTTTACATTCTTTTTTTTTAACATTTAATGTAAAGAATATTCATATGATTTTCTTCCACAAATACTATAATTATTATCATAAACCTTAAATATTTTAATATTATTGATGAAAAGTATGAAATAATATCTTCCGAAATTCTTTAAAATGTAAATACATGGACTGTGATGGAACATGGAGTTTGGAGCATGTAGTCTTGCAACAATATTTTTATCCTAATCATAGCCACCCACACTATAGAACTTTACGACACTAACCTACACGAATTTGCTAAACGAGTTAGAAAAGTAAACAAACATCAGCTTGGCAATAATGGCAGTCTTTCTGAATTTTTATACAAAATCTAGACCAAGATAATTTTATCGGCTATGTGTCGTCATTTTCTTATAAAGTCATCCCACTATAATTGCATCAAAATTGCGTATCTTGCAAAATGAAATTTTTCATTCATTTACATTGTAAACATGATTTCTTCCTGATAATAAGAAAATTAATATTATAAATCATTTCTAAATGTAGAATTAAATTAGATATTCCCCCCTCCCCTCCCCCCCCCAAAAAAAAGATATCATTGAATGCAAAAGCAAAATATCGGGTTGCTACGCCAGCTAGTATTTATATATATATTTTACATGCTAAATCAAGCTCGAATATACAAACATTCAAAATTTTGAAATACCAATAAAATCACGATACACGAGAGGACACAGGGTATATAAAGAACATTTTGATCGATTTTGTAAAATTTAAACAAGAGGCGTAAGTCTCACAATTGGAACTTGCCTTCTTTATTAAATAGAATTTAAAAAGCATTTCAATCTCAAACATATGTTAGCGGAAGCAAGTTTTAAACTTCTGGACATTTTAGGGGATACTGAACTTACAAAGACAATAATTTTGCTTAATTTTATTTATTTATTTATTTAATACGGTGTCGCGTCAATTCGTCGCGGCGACGAATAGACGCAGAAACCTTTAAAACTGTGACTATTTAAAATTATTGTAAAACATAACAAATTATAACACCTTGTAATAATATACTTCTTTCAGTTGCTAAAATGCGTAAAATAAAAACTTTACAATTAGTAAAATAAGTTTGATTCGACTGTTGACATGTTTAGGCTCCGTCGAAGCTATTATCAAAAAAATAATAACTTCACAGACCGTGCAATTGTAGAATATTTGTTTTCATAATGGCTCCGATGGAGCCGAAACATGTCAACAGTCTAATCAAACTTATTTAGCTCTCTATAAAGTTTTTATTTTACGCCTTTTAACAATTAAAAGAAGTATATTGTAAAAAAAAATTTGAAAATGAGAGTAAGCATTGTTCAGGTATAGTTTTCGAAATAAATAAATAATAATTAAACTTTATTGAAAAATAAGTAAAAATTGTTTTAGTATATATTTTAAAATAAATAAGTAACAGTTAAACTTCTTGAAAAAAAATTGAGCTAACATTGTTGCCGTATATCTTTTAAAATAAGTGAACTTAGTTTTACAAATATTGATTTTCTAAATACACTGTAAAAAAATGGGTCGATCTACTAAAAAAATTTAGGTTTTCTCATTGATCTTTGCAATTACTAAAAATTGTTTTGTATTCTTACTCAGTTACAAGAAAATCTGTCAAAATTAATAGAAAATGCAGCTAGCAACAAATCCAGTTTATTATACCGGTTACTAAAAAATTCTGTGGAATACAAATTTACTAAAAAAAATTTCATAACCTCAGGATTTTTTTTACAGTGTACGCGTTGGACATAGCTATGTATTTTGCATTGACAACGACTTCAAAGCTTTAAAACGTATGAAAATTGAAAATTTTTGCATCGAATTCTATCAATTTCTTCATTTAAATCTCAACACTACAAATTTAATTTCAGATGAAAATTTTTAGTCCTTTCTAAAACTGTTTTTTTTTCTAATCGATCTCACACAATTGTGCCATTTACCAGCGACAACTCTACAAAATCAACTATTCTGATCATAAAATGATACGAAAAATGAAGAAGAAAAATTTATTTCTAGATTTATACTGTTTTCCGGTAAGAGAATTATTATTTATAGGGCTTCCAGATGGTGTGCATTTTAAACGCCGGTATTGTTTTAAGAAAAATGTCCTTTTTTAAATTTTCTTCAAATTTTGTAGAAACCTACTCCGAATGTTATTTATAATGCAAATGTTATACAAAACTACTGCAAAATGTTTACTTTGAAATTGTTGGTATTCAAAAAGCATACTATTTTGGTGCCCTGTATTTGTAAGCATATCAGCATCCACGGAAATGCTGAAATATTCGTTCTAGGATGCACAATATTTTCTTATAGTTTAGGAATATAGATTTTGGAATAAGATTTTCTTATATAAAAAATATACAATTTTAACTATAGGATAATACACATTTTTACTGATTCATTTTCACAGGGAATTAATTATTTTCTAATCTATTGAATCTATCTAATTGCATTACTTGTAGCATGAATGTTTCTTCGCTATTCTAAACCTTGCAGCAAAAATATTCAAATTAGAGTAAATCAAATTTTAAATGCGCTTAGATGGTTCTGATTTAGTGTAACTAGGTTTAAAATGAGTAAAATAGCTGGATATAACACCTATTTGATATAATCACTATTTCTAAAAGTAACTCATGCGTAAAAATATGCAAATTTTGAAGATGAAATTAATTTTCAGTATTCTTGTTTTAAAGAACAAAGCAGTCTTATTTAAGGGCTATTTTAAATATTAATTCATACATATGTAATCTGAAGTGAATTCCGCGGAAGAGAATTTAAAAATCTTTATATATATGTAGAAACAACTAAACAAAAATTCTTAAACATCCTTAAATCTTCCTTACGGCGTAGTCGAGTTTCGAAATATATTGCTTTAAACTTTCAGTGTCCATTAAAGCATTTACCATAGAATTAATGCGATATTACTAGAGAAAAACTTCTTTAAGGTAAAATGTCGTTAGGATAAAATGTATCTTTAGGATAAAATTTATTAAAACTACTTTAGAACATGCATATTTGGTTGTACTAAAATGTTAATACATAACTGAATAAGATCAACAATACATTAAAATTATCTGTTGGATATATAATACTGTCAAAATGAGCATACGGAGTGTATTATACATATGATTAATTTTAAAACAATTATTATAATTGGTAAATAATTTTATAAGAGTGTACTATATTGTTGAAGGATTAAAAGTTATGTTTTTGAATATTGTAGTAAAAACGATATAAATTAGCATGTTAAACTACGAACATATATAAATATATCTTCATTTTCAGTTAAAAAATATTTTTTAAAAGTCGTATGAAAAAACTTTGTATAGTATCATAATGAGTCGATGTCTATTTGTAATTATGATTCACCCATTTTTTTTTATTTAGTAAATATTAGCTTAGTCTACAAACATATCCAGATTATAAAATGTTTGGGGGGCCTTCGTTGCCGATTGGTTAAGACACCATTCCGCTAATCGCTTGAGAGCATAGGAATTAGGCCGGCGGTTTTGACTCCCATCAGCTCCATTGCACGCACTTTGTGGAGCTCGCGGTTATAACTCTCTGGTATTGTAAATTTCCTTGTGGCTATCTCGTCTAAAAAGATGTATGTAATTGTCGAAGTCATGTATGTGTTTCTGTGAATAAAATATATATGGATCGCTCGAGACAACAGCCTTTGTAGCTATAGGTTTCAAAGCATCATTCCTTCAAATGTTCAAATAAAATGGTTGTTTTTTATTTTATTTGTTTATTTTTGTTTTCTTTTTTGCTACAGAAGCGACCACGGCCAACTTTGTCATACACTTTTATCTGAATCTAGTTTTCGTAATATTTATGTCTAACGCTATTGATTGATAATTTTCTTTTTACAACTAATAACAGAAGATTAGGATGTTTTATGTCTTATAATATTGAAAACTATGCATATGTCTGTACCATTCATGATACATATATTTTTATAAGTAAATTAAAAATAATTTTTCAATTAATTTTAATTGAGTGAAATTTGGCTGAAACTAATGAATAATAAACATAAATTTTTACATTCTAAACTATTCTTACCGACCTGTAAAACCTGTAAAACCTGTAAAATCGTCAGAGTGAGTGACAGAGTTCCCGACTTGGACATTTTTCACTCTGTCGCTTTTACGCTCAGTTTAGCAATTTAAAAATTCACATGTTTATTATTCATGTATTTATTTTTGTCCATATTTTATAAAAAAAACATGTACATCTTAGTTTTGGGCAAAATTAGCTAAAAATTGTACTATATATTATACTATTATTTTTTTAATATCTATATCAGGTAAATAATTAAAAACAAAAGATAGGTACGTTATTGACTCTGCAACGGATTCGGTTATGCTAATGTATAAATGATCTTTCTGTATGCTATTAGAAAAATTATATGTATTTATTCGATATTTTAGAAAGATGGTATTGTCTGTAAGTAGTTATAATCATTAAGTATACACTATTTGGCCAAAAATCACAGGACGCTTTCAATTATAAACGTTTTATAGAAAATCTAGAAAATTATTTAACGAATACTTTTAGAACTTCGGGAATATAAACAACGTTTTTGACTTAAAATTTATCAACGAAGATTTGGTCACGAGGCCATTTTGAATAACCAAAAATAAATTGATGAAAAAAATAATATTTGTGACCACCCTGTAAAATAAAAACCACGAAGCGAACTGTCGCTGCGGCACATGGATATGTGGATATTGTACAACATTTCTATTCTTTTGTGTAAGAATAACATGTATATTCATAGACATATAATGATTTCTATAAACATTTTTTTTTTTAAGTATGTTTTTTTGATTTTTGCATGCCGATTTTTCAACCAAATTTAACATAAGTTTCAGAACATTTGGCAAATTATAGTAGAAATAACATAGTATAATTAGAATATAAATATATTTAAATTTTAAGGAATTATGAGCAGTTGTGTGAAATAATTTTTAACTGCTCATCTGCGAACGATACAAAAGATGGTTTACGTGATTTGAAAGTCAACTCTATTGATTAACTAATGTAAAAAGACCAGTTAAGTAACATAAAAATTCACAAATATATCGGCGATATAGTGAGCTGAATTTCCTTTGTCTACGAAAAGTAGTAGGATGATAAGGAGTATTCCGCAAATTGTCATTTTTTATTAACTGACTTCCAACAATGGAGTTAGTATTTAATGAATGTCAACATGTAGCTTTGGAACGAAGGTTTATATTTTAATAATTTATTTTTCTGTTGGAATTCGCTTGTTCTGGTGGTTCTCCAAGAATATCTAAAGCATTTTAAAAAAATAAGAATAAAAAATAAATAAAATAAAATTTGTGGATGCTATCATTCAGCTACTTTTAGAAAGCAACTAAATTTCAGCTCACTCTGTCACATATATCTTCTTGAATTTTCACGATATTCGACTAGTCTTTTTGTAGGAGTTGCACTATAGAGTTTACTACCAAATCACGAAAATAAATCTTTTTTTCTCTTTCGCGCATGCGCAGTTAACAATTATTTCATACAAATGCTCATATTTTATCAAATATTTAATATATTTATATTCTAATTATACTATGTTGTTTCTATTGTAATTTGTTAAGTTTTCTGAAAGTGACGTTCAAAACCTTACATGCTATAAGCAAAAAACCTGCAAAAATTTCTTGATTATTTTAAAAAAACCTTTATATCTACACAAATGATGTACAATATGCACATATTCATATTCTCCAGCTACATTCCATTTAGAGAATTTATTTTAAAGGGTGATATTCCAGTTATTATTTTTTTTATGTTGATTCCCTAGTTGCCCTCCAGATAAAACTTTCAATGAGAAATATAAAATCAAACATTTTCTTGAAGTTCCAGAAGTAATCGTCAAGTATTTCTCTACATATTCGACAAAATCTGCAAAACTGAAAGTGTCCGGGGATTTCTGGTAGTATATTGCGCATCATCTATTTGAAATAGTTCATAAAATTAAAAAAAAGACGAGAAAACTACAAAATTTGTAAATATGTTTTTATTTATCTATTTATTTATTTAAAACAAATATCCATATTATTCACTAAAATGCTGTGTTTTACGAAATATATTAACGCATCCCGAAAAATATCATTTAAAAGTATAAAATATATAGTTTCCTTTTTTAAATATTTATATATGAAACATTAAATTTACATAATAAAAATTAAGATTTTTTTTCTTCTATTAGCATAAAAAAAATCATTTTTACATTACAGTAACTTAATTCGTAGCAAAATCTGTAATTCACCTATTTTGCATTTTAAATATATTCATGATATGTATTTTTTTTAAAAAGAATACATAAATATTATATAATTTTTAACTTATTTTGCCGAAATTTAGTGTATATAAGCACTAGATAAAGGCAACATTTTAAATTATCCTGGAATTTATGATATTTTAGTTAAGTATTTTTATAGTATTTTTTATAATAATAGTATAATTAGTATTTTTATATTAATCACTATATAGTATTCGGTTAAATTACAATCATTATAAAGATGTTACAATGCTCTTGACTTTTGCTTTTTCTTCAATTAATGACTACCTGTTTAGAATATGTATGTTAAATATTATTTCATCTTCCAAAACCTTTTTTTTCCTATTATAATGTGTGATTAGTATAAATACGTTTTATTTTTTCTAAACGGAAATATATGATACATCAATTTTGTATGTTATTTTTTAATACCAAATGCATAAAATTCCAAGCAAGCACTTTCACTATATAAAAATAATGCAAACAAAGATAAGTAAAATTTATGGCTTTCAAGTTATGGCAAGGCTTTTTTCATTAAAATGAAAAGATTCTATGTTGACACTTTCAAGTGTTTTCCTTCCTTCTTGAGAAAAAGTTATCAAATAGTGAGTTGTTTCACGATCGACCGAAAGTTAGAAAGAAAAAAATGAGTTCCGACAATAAACGTTTTTATAAAATAATTAAAAGTAAATATTTTTACTTTTTTATTTTTGCTTAAATCAATCTTAAATTGATATCTCAATGAGATTACAATGTTTCATAACGGATTTACAATATATTAAGTTTACGTATTCATTTTTTTTATTTTAAACCGATCTGTTTAAGATATGTTAATTTTTAATTATTTCTATATTTGATTTTTAAAAAAATTCTCACTTTTGGTATTTTACACATTTTTGGATGCCTGAATACTGCGTGACATTTTATGAACTGACATCTGACTGTCTGTGGGTTTGTCGTCAGTCTGTATGTTAAAGAAATTTTGTGGCCGCTGTGATTTATTAAATTAATGAAATTGGAATCATTAATTCGTCAAACATAGTTTCTTCATCTAAAACGTACATTTGTTCAACACTTTTAAATAGTCCTTTTGTATCAACTCTCTTATTTATGAACCGAATTTGGATGTATCTGAACATGTGTATATGACATACAAAGGTCTCGACCGAGTTCTTTGACCAGCTTCATCCGCCATCTTGTTTCAAAATGGCGGCAAGCGAAACTTTAAAAAAAATTTAAATTCAGAAACATGTTCAAAAAATTTATAAATTGCAAAAAATGTTTCTGTTAAGTATTAGAACATGATACAAGAATTCTGGAACATTTTTTGTTCTTGCAATATCTTACAAAATGGCAGAGATATGGCAGTTTGAAATTCTCTGTTTCGCATTATTTATTCTAATCAACACATATTTGGAATATTTTCCCAGGAACGTTTAATTTTTAAAATAAAAAATTTACTAAAATAAAAAAGCACTAAAATATCCAAGGAGAACAATTTTCACTTCAGAAAAATACGCCAAGCAGTAAATAGATACACCACGCAACAATGAGCAGAAAAGTCTGAACAATTGACAAATACAACTGATGTCAATTTCTGTATGAGAAACTTTTTCATAACCGTTTAGAGTTAACCATTATCTAAACAACTCAACTTTACATTTGTTTAAAGTTAAACGACATCTTAATCTTATTAAACAGCTCAACTTTACAATCAGTTACAGTCAAATGTCTTTTATGCCTAGGCTGGTGTTGTAGCATCAATGCGTGACGTCTTGGATCATGTGGTCAGCGTTTTAGTCCTAACATGAACGAACAAAATGTATTATGAAAGCGAGACTTCATAAATCACGTGATCGGCGATAAAACTAAAAACATTTGCAAGTGTAAAAACCGAAACCAAAATATTTCTTTACTATTCAACATTCAGCAAATAAAAACTCAACCAGCAGGAAGAAAACAACTCCTCTACTCATGACGCCACTTCCGGCCACGACCCCTTTCGCGTCCGTCGCTTATAATGGTCCGATAACTACAATAATATTTCATGAGTTACGATTCCACCAAACTTCATATTTTGTTAGATCATGTAATTAATTTGCTGGCGTTTAGATTTTGGTGCATATAGTATAACAGCTAGCGCTGCCATGCCATGTTCGATACGTTTCTGCAGGAATCTTGCTCCATTCATCCTGTAGAGTAGCAAACAGTTCTGTGGTGGTTTTGGCCGAGTTAGACTGGCTCTAAATCGGCGCTCTAACTCATCCCAAAGGTGTTCCAAAGTGTTGAGGTGTGGACTTTGAGCTAGCCAGGGAAGGTTTTCCACACCAATTTCTTCAAACCACGTCTTAACAACACCTGCTGTATGACATGGAGCATTGTCATGCTGAAACAGGTATGGAACAAGACCAAAGTGTTGCCATAATATCGGTAGCGCTGAATTTTCCAGAATTGTTTTGTAGGCTCCGGCATTCATACTCCCAGAAATTGAAACAACAGGATCCCACCTCCGCCAAATTTCACTCTGGGTACGAAACAGTCCTGTAAATATCGTTCGCCAGGCACTCGCCGCACACAAACACGTCCATTGGACTGCCAAAACTGCTAGCGAGATTCATCGCTCCATAGGATGTTTTTCCATTTTTCTACTGACCAGTGCCGTCGTTCTTTAAACCATTTTAATCGACGGGTCTTATTCAGATGCGTGATATTTGGCTTGTGAACTGCAGCTCGGCCATGAAAACCAAGTGCCACAATCTTCCGCCGGACGGTACGATCACTTGCATCATTAGTCGTAGACGATCAAAATTCCCTTGAAATCGCCTCTAAAGGAAGCTTTTCGGTTTGATTTCACAACACGTTTTAGACATAGACGGTTCCGATCTACTACGTAATTTCCCAAAAAGCTATTGAAATATAACTATAAAAATCAAATTACAAGTTAATGACTCATAACTTATGAAAAATGTATAATATATCTTAGATTTTAGTTTATCATCTTCACTACAGGCATACAAATTACGTATATGCAGAAAATACATATATATGCGATAGAATTTACTGTAGAGTGTTTTGCGTATTGGGCTAAATTTCAAAAAAATTTATTATAAACACCTCAATTTACCTAAATGTAATCAATGTATGGACTATATATTCCTTTTCATCGTAGTTTAGAGTCAAAATCTTCCTAAACATAACCGTAAACTATAATTAAATAGCTTTTTCAAAAAACTTTTTCCGAACCCTTTCCGATAACTTAAAAATAACAATTTGTGGACAATCCCTTATCATTCAACAAGTTTTAGTCAGAAACTAAAAAACAGCTCACTCTAACGCCAATATCTCTCTGAATTTTTGCGATATTTGACCGATTTTTTTTATTAAGTTGTTTCAGAGAGTTGACTACTAAATTATGCAAAAAGTTCCTAGATATCGTTCGCGCATGCGCAGATAAAAATTATTTCATACAACTGAACAACAACTTGATACAACTATTTCCTTCAATATTTAATATATTTATATTCCAATAGCACTATGTTATTGCTACTACATTTTGTCAATTTTTCTGAAATTGGCGTTAAATTTGGTTAAAAACCCTGTGTGTTATAAGCAAAATACATTCAAGAATTTTTTTAATATTTTAAAAAAATCGCTATATTTCTATTAATATACATGCTATTCTTACACAAATCCATGCACATATTATGCAATGCCTGCCTATGTATATTCTGCAGCGACAAATCATTTCGTGCATTTTATTTTACAGGGTGATCCCAAGTATTTTTTTTTCTTTAATTTTTGGTCGGTCCCCTAATTGTCCGCCTTATCAAATCGACGTTGAAAAATATGAAATCAAACCTGTTCTTTTTAATCCTAAAATTCCAAAATAATATGTTATGTATATTTTTAAATATTTGAAAAAATGTCTAAAACTGAAAGTTCCCATCATTTATGGCATTCTAGTGTAAAGCACCTTCATGGAAATGAACCAAAGTGTGAAAATGTTTGTCTGACGTCAGGGTCAAAATGGATGATGACTTTGTACCCGGCAATTACTTTTCAATTGCCAGATTTCGACGTGAAAAGGAAATTGAAATATATATTTGTAAGAATTAAAAAGATGAATGTTTACGTCATACTGTACATAAAACAGGCATTTATAAATATTTGGTAATAATACAAGGAGAAAGAAGGCAAATATATCGGCATATTTGTAACAAAAAGAACATTTTCAAACGTTTGTTACTAATACAAGAAACATCAATATTAGTAACTACCGAAAACAGGTGAATATAACGTCATATTTAAAACAAAAAATTTAAATATATTTTACTTATACTGATTATTAAGAATGAATATCACTACATACAGAAGTTAATTTTCTATTAAATAGGATGTCATGATTCACGGGAAAAGAAAATAAACAAGAATTATACTATTAAAAAGGGATTTCGCTGTGGAGAAAAGTGACCTCTTATTATATATTATATATTAATGGCATATATGATTATTATTAAATATGTTGTATTGGTTCAACATAAATTCTTTTGCATTTGTAGTGCCCTCTGGAAGGAAATAAGGTAACCAAATTGAAGTAAAATTGATTTTTTATGTGTCACAGATAAACTGAAGTTAAAAGAAATTGGCTCAGATTCAACAGAATTTTCTTTTGTGTTTATAGCATCCCCTGGCGGTATATAAGGTAACTAAATTTAAAAAAAATAATTTCGTACGGTTTTTTAAAATTATGAAAATAACGTTCTGCCATGGTCAAATTTATGTTTCATAAAAATTTTCACATGACAGATTTTTTTACTCTGGTAGCGCCTCTGGTGGGAAATTACATAACTAAAACTTTAAAATTGACTTTTCTGATGTTTTCTTATATGGCACCCATAATCCAAGTTAAAATTAGGTAATGCAGATTCAACAACATTTACTCTTACGTGTATAGCACACCCTGGGAGGAAACAGCGTAATAAGAATTTATTTTTTATTCGTAAAATTGTTTTTATTATGTTCCACTCGATGGCAGCTATACTGAAGTTAAAAATGCGTAACACAGATGCAACACAATTTTCTGTTGCGTTTAAACCACCCGCTGGTTGGAAATAAGTAAATAAATTTAAAAAATTAGTTTTTTAGGGTTTTTTAAACAAATTTTCATAATAAACTTATGACACGGTGAAAATGATGTTTTGTTAGAAATTTTGACATGGTATTTTTTTTTTCATTCATCAAACACAACCTTTGAGAAATTACATAAATTTAAAATGACTTGTGTCTGTTTACTCATATAACAATCATATTCCAAGTTAAAATATGTTATACAGATTCAACAAATCTTTCTTCTGCGTTTACAGTGCCCCTGGGAGGAAATAATATAACTAAATAGTAACAAAATTAATTTTTTTAATGAGCCTCGGTAAAATTTATATTTTGATAAAAGTTTTCGAGTGATAGGTTTTATTTTACGCTGGTAGCGCTCCTGGTGGGAAATTGCATAATTGAAACTTTAAAATGAATTTCTTTGTGGTTTCCAATTTTGGAAACATATCCTAATTTAAAATTATGTAATAATTTTTCTTGGCTTTATATCCCCCACTGGGAGGAAATGGGGTAACCAAATTTAAATAAAACTGTTTTATTAATATTTTACTGTATGACATCTATACTTTTGTGATATATAAGGTCACGGCCTAACTCGATCGTTCTCCTTCCTCTTATACGGCCGTAACAAAAAGTCATTTTCCCTTTGTTCAAAAGGAATAACATTTTCTCCCCGGAGAAAGTAGGGGGCGCTATTACTTACCATGGCTAATGGAGAATTTCCTTATTCTCGCCTTTCACTCTTGTATTTTCTTAGATATAACGTAAATGAAATTGCGTGTTCTTATTTTTCTTTTGTTGAAAATGGTTCATTGCTGTGTTCCACATTGTGCTTCAAATTCAGAGAAAAAAAAATACCTGGAATTTCTTTTCATGAATAGGCGCTTTTATTACCGATACACCAGCAATCAGTAGAAGTACAGAGCAAAATTTTCGAAATATGTGCCTTATAAAATTGCTGTGGCTCTCAATTTATTTGTAGATTTAAACTGAATTTTAATGATCGAAATTATAAACCACTTAATTAATTTCTTTTTTAACTGCTAGCACCACCAAGAGTTAAGCTGAAGTTTGCAAGTATTGCCATTGTTAGCGGATAAGTAATCTTGTAAGAGTAATTCAAGGAAATTTTGAATGAGAATCCTGCTTATCAAGCATAGAAACAGATCAATGTGATGCAACCATACTTCAGTTAATTGCCAATCAGGATAGAGGTGGGTTGTCTTATCCTAAACTACAATTCATCAGTCTAATTTCCACAATTTTAGACTGAATTTTACTAGAATTTTAGGATTATACCAATCCTAAATTCAAACGGAATCGTCGAAACTATTTTATTAAATTTTATATATTAAATTAAAAATTATTATGAATTTGTTAAATAATCCGTATTTTGAGAAAAAAAAAGCGATATGAGGTGATTGCCGGATATTGGCGAAATAGGTTGTCTTATTCTGTTGATATTATGAAACATGAAAGTATATTTTTATTTTTATCATATACATACTTTTATACCATGACTTTCCAGAATTAGAATATAATATTAAATTTGATATGTAATTCTATCATATTTCTATATGCTTATATATTTCTGATCAGCACCTATAATGGTTAAATTTATTAAAAATTGTTTTGAATGTACACATATATACCTATATTTTAAATAATTAGGAATTGCGTAAAAATAATCCATGTTTTGAGAAAAAAAAATTCGGTATGAGTTCATTGCCGGATATTGGCGAAGTTGCTTGATTTTCTTAATATTGTGAAACTAGTAAATCTTTTTAAAATTTTTTACAGTGTATTTTACGCTCAGAATTATCAATGTTTCAAGTAATCCAGAATTGAAATGTATATAAATATAAAAAATTATTTATAATGTTTGTTTTACATTTTATAGTAGGGTGTTATTTAAACTATTTTTAATTGCTTAAAGCATTGCATTTATTTATTTTATCTTTAAATCTTTTAGTTTTTCCTGTTTGTAGCAAAGCAAACGCCGAAACAAAAGATAGATATGTTATATATAATGCTTATATATTTCAGATCAGTACCTATAATGATTAAATTTATTGAAAATTGTTTTTAATATACATATATATACATATTTTAAATAATTAAGAATAGTGTAAAAATAATCCATGTTTTGAGAAAAAAAAACGATATGAGTTCATTGCCGGATATTGGCGAACTTGCTTAATTTTCTTACTACTATTATGAAACTAGTAATTATTTTTTAAATTTTTTACTGTGTATTTTACGCTTAGAATTATCAATGTTTCAAGTAATCAAGAATTTAAATGTATATAAATATATAAAATTTACTTATAATGTTTGTTTTGCACTTTATAGTAGCGAGTTATTTAAACTATTTTTAATTGCTAAAAGCATTGTATTTATTTATTTTATCTCTAAATCTTTTAGTTTTTCCTGTTTGTAGTAAAGAAAACGCCGAAACAAAAGATACATATGTTATACATACCTTTTATAATGAATATATTGCAAAGATTTTTGTATTTTTATGTATAGAAGTAACCTTTAGTAAGCATTATTTATGGTAAGTATAGCGCGCCACCTACCGGCGAAAGTAGCCCTTTAACGATTCCGAAACTAAGGGGTGATTGTGAAGGCCGTATGAGGGGAGAGAGAAAGATCGAGTTTGGCCGTGATAAGGTGTAAAGATTCAACACAATTTACTTTTTCATTCATAGCGTCCCCTGGTGGGAAATATAATAACAAATTTTAAGTAAAATTGATTTTTAAAATACCAAATAAATCTTTATTAAAATAATGAAAATTTGAATAAAAAATTAGAAAAAAAACTAAAAAACTTAAACAATTTAAAAAAATGACTGCCCATTGTACTGCACAACCTAGTCGCTTATATGTCTGCAAAAGATGGTTAAATTTCTATGCACAGTTTTAGAGACTATAAGACTTTTTAACTAACTTTGACAAATTTCAAAATTAAATAGCGCTTAAAACAATTCGTCTATTTTAAAATTGTCTTTTTCAGGAGGTTTATAACACATTTTTCTACAATACTATCCGTTTTGATATATCAAAGTTCTTTTAATATGATCCGAGAAAGTCAAAAGGTCACAATAAATTCAATTATGGCAGCAGCAGTGACTGGCAGAGTTTGTTACTTTTTTTAGAATACAGAGATGATGTAAGATAATTCTCTTGAAGTAATTCTTTTATGGAGTAACAAATGCATTTTCGGAATAAAAAAAGCATTTGTCAGATCTTCAAATAAGGTAAATCTAGATTGCTTGCTCTTAAGTAAGGAAAACACTTGAAAAGGTCACCAAAGAATAGCATGATTTTAATGAATCAAGTTTTATCTGATATTTGTATCTGTTGACCAAATATTTTTTTTCGAGAAGTAATGTAATAAAGAAGCGAACAAAAACAGAAACTTTTCGCAGAAGACATATTTTGAAAACTTCTTTTTTTAATCACTATTAAAAACTGCTTATTGTCAACAGATACAAAAAGTAAAGAAAAAACTTTTGATGCCAATTAGTGGCTTCAAAGTTGTTAGGGAAGAAGGTAATCTGTAACTTTTTTGTTGTTGTTATAAAAAAAATTACCGATTTGTCTAAAACAAAGGGAGCATTTCTGGACATGTACGGGTTTAAAAATAAATGGATTGTGACAATAAGAACTAGTTTAATTAACAAAGAAATTCTTGTATGATAAAGGGAAATACAATTACTGATACAGGAAAGCCGATTTGATATAATTAGCTCAATAGATATTAAAAATTTGTTACATCTCATACTGAGAACTGCCACAGAATTTACACCACAATTGTTATCTAAAATGCTAGCTGGAATAATTTCTCACAATAGTACGTTAAAGAAAAAAAGACGATTAGTATTCGAATTCTCATTAACACATTATAGATTGTAAATTTCGACGAGCACAGCTACCTATTTGGTAACCAGAAGTATTATGGCAGCATCAAGATAATCGCTTGTAGAGAGAGTCTAGTTTTGATGTGAACGTGTTGTTAGATACAAGCGTATATGCCTTTATGCATCTGAGCGTCCCGGTTATTTTGTGCAGATATATGATCAATAGTAGTGAGAAGTATTTCTGCATCTTTTTACAGCACTCATGAACATTTTGCTTAAAATACGTTAAATAACCAATTTACAATTTCATATTTAAAAAAAACTAACAACAGCATAAATATGTATTTTACATTTTAGGAATCCTCCGTGTGTCTACTTTAATATACCTAAATTTCTAATAATTCTACTTGTACTTAATATGGTATATGATTTGAGTTTTGTTTATATTCTCTACGAATTCGTGTCATAAAGAAAATGTTGTTTGCAGAAATGGTCCACACAAGCATTCATCACATAGTTAAGTACGCCACCTGTGGCACCTCCCAAAGAATAGTTAATAGCACGATTTATTGGGAGTGTAATAAAAGTGTACATTTTAAAAGGCATAAAAGACCAATTATTTTTTACAACTTTAACCTAAATTCGTCGATCCCAAAGACTGTGGCATCCCTACTTAGAACATGTGACCAGGAGTGTAAATAAGACAACAAAGAGAAAAGCCTGGTAGTTTTATGATAGGAGTGCACCCTCATTCAATGAGAAGCAGAATGTTATAGAAATCACGCCCATAAAATTTACACTAGTACGTGCAGTGCGTGTCAAAAATTTACGCACAAAAGCAATGTTTAAATTAAATATTTATTATTCACTCTATTTTAAATTCCTCTTCGTATGCGCTACAAATTATAGTTTTGAAAATCTATCCAACACAATTACGCTACATATTTTATCTGACGCCATAAAATTCATCAAAAGAACACAAATATGTATTTTACATTTTAGGAATCCTCCGTGTGTCTTCTTTAATATACATAAATTTCTAATAATTCTATTTGTATTTAATAAGGTATATGATTTGTGTTTTGTTTATATTCTCTATGAATTCGTGTCATAAAGAAAATGTTGTTTGCAGAAATGGTCCACACAAGCAGAATGTTATAGAAATCACGCTCATAAAATTTACACTAGTACGTGCAGTGCGTGTCAAAAATTTACCCACAAAAGCAATGTTTAAATTAAATATTTATTATTCACTCTAATTTAAATTCCTCTTCGTATGCGCTACAAATTATAGTTTTGAAAATCTATCCAACACAATTACGCTATATATTTTATCTGACGCCATAAAATTCATCAAAAGAACACAAATATGTATTTTACATTTTAGGAATCCTCCGTGTGTCTTCTTTAATATACCTAAATTTCTAATAATTCTACTTGTATTTAATAAGGTATATGATTTGTGTTTTGCTTATATTCTCTATGAATTCGTGTCATAAAGAAAATGTTGTTTAAAGAAATGGTCCACACAAGCATTCATCACATAGTTAAGTACGCCACCTGTGGCACCTCCCAAAGAATAGTTAATAGCACGATTTATTGGGAGTGTAATAAAAGTGTACATTTTAAAAGGCATAAAAGACCAATTATTTTTTACAACTTTAACCTAAATTCGTCGATCCCAAAGACTGTGGCATCCCTACTTAGAACATGTGACCAGGAGTGTAAATAAGACAACAAAGAGAAAAGCCTGGTAGTTTTATGATAGGAGTGCACCCTCATTCAATGAGAAGCAGAATGTTATAGAAATCACGCCCATAAAATTTACACTAGTACGTGCAGTGCGTGTCAAAAATTTACGCACAAAAGCAATGTTTAAATTAAATATTTATTATTCACTCTATTTTAAATTCCTCTTCGTATGCGCTACAAATTATAGTTTTGAAAATCTATCCAACACAATTACGCTACATATTTTATCTGACGCCATAAAATTCATCAAAAGAACACAAATATGTATTTTACATTTTAGGAATCCTCCGTGTGTCTTCTTTAATATACATAAATTTCTAATAATTCTATTTGTATTTAATAAGGTATATGATTTGTGTTTTGTTTATATTCTCTATGAATTCGTGTCATAAAGAAAATGTTGTTTGCAGAAATGGTCCACACAAGCAGAATGTTATAGAAATCACGCTCATAAAATTTACACTAGTACGTGCAGTGCGTGTCAAAAATTTACCCACAAAAGCAATGTTTAAATTAAATATTTATTATTCACTCTAATTTAAATTCCTCTTCGTATGCGCTACAAATTATAGTTTTGAAAATCTATCCAACACAATTACGCTATATATTTTATCTGACGCCATAAAATTCATCAAAAGAACACAAATATGTATTTTACATTTTAGGAATCCTCCGTGTGTCTTCTTTAATATACCTAAATTTCTAATAATTCTACTTGTATTTAATAAGGTATATGATTTGTGTTTTGCTTATATTCTCTATGAATTCGTGTCATAAAGAAAATGTTGTTTAAAGAAATGGTCCACACAAGCATTCATCACATAGTTAAGTACGCCACCTGTGGCACCTCCCAAAGAATAGTTAATAGCACGATTTATTGGGAGTGTAATAAAAGTGTACATTTTAAAAGGCATAAAAGACCAATTATTTTTTACAACTTTAACCTAAATTCGTCGATCCCAAAGACTGTGGCATCCCTACTTAGAACATGTGACCAGGAGTGTAAATAAGACAACAAAGAGAAAAGCCTGGTAGTTTTATGATAGGAGTGCACCCTCATTCAATGAGAAGCAGAATGTTATAGAAATCACGCCCATAAAATTTACACTAGTACGTGCAGTGCGTGTCAAAAATTTACGCACAAAAGCAATGTTTAAATTAAATATTTATTATTCACTCTATTTTAAATTCCTCTTCGTATCAGCTACAAATTATAGTTTTGAAAATCTATCCAACACAATTACGCTACATATTTTATCTGACGCCATAAAATTCATCAAAAGAACACAAATATGTATTTTACATTTTAGGAATCCTCCGTGTGTCTTCTTTAATATACATAAATTTCTAATAATTCTATTTGTATTTAATAAGGTATATGATTTGTGTTTTGTTTATATTCTCTATGAATTCGTGTCATAAAGAAAATGTTGTTTGCAGAAATGGTCCACACAAGCAGAATGTTATAGAAATCACGCTCATAAAATTTACACTAGTACGTGCAGTGCGTGTCAAAAATTTACCCACAAAAGCAATGTTTAAATTAAATATTTATTATTCACTCTAATTTAAATTCCTCTTCGTATGCGCTACAAATTATAGTTTTGAAAATCTATCCAACACAATTACGCTATATATTTTATCTGACGCCATAAAATTCATCAAAAGAACACAAATATGTATTTTACATTTTAGGAATCCTCCGTGTGTCTTCTTTAATATACCTAAATTTCTAATAATTCTACTTGTATTTAATAAGGTATATGATTTGTGTTTTGCTTATATTCTCTATGAATTCGTGTCATAAAGAAAATGTTGTTTAAAGAAATGGTCCACACAAGCATTCATCACATAGTTAAGTACGCCACCTGTGGCACCTCCCAAAGAATAGTTAATAGCACGATTTATTGGGAGTGTAATAAAAGTGTACATTTTAAAAGGCATAAAAGACCAATTATTTTTTACAACTTTAACCTAAATTCGTCGATCCCAAAGACTGTGGCATCCCTACTTAGAACATGTGACCAGGAGTGTAAATAAGACAACAAAGAGAAAAGCCTGGTAGTTTTATGATAGGAGTGCACCCTCATTCAATGAGAAGCAGAATGTTATAGAAATCACGCCCATAAAATTTACACTAGTACGTGCAGTGCGTGTCAAAAATTTACGCACAAAAGCAATGTTTAAATTAAATATTTATTATTCACTCTATTTTAAATTCCTCTTCGTATGCGCTACAAATTATAGTTTTGAAAATCTATCCAACACAATTACGCTACATATTTTATCTGACGCCATAAAATTCATCAAAAGAACACAAATATGTATTTTACATTTTAGGAATCCTCCGTGTGTCTTCTTTAATATACATAAATTTCTAATAATTCTATTTGTATTTAATAAGGTATATGATTTGTGTTTTGTTTATATTCTCTATGAATTCGTGTCATAAAGAAAATGTTGTTTGCAGAAATGGTCCACACAAGCAGAATGTTATAGAAATCACGCTCATAAAATTTACACTAGTACGTGCAGTGCGTGTCAAAAATTTACCCACAAAAGCAATGTTTAAATTAAATATTTATTATTCACTCTAATTTAAATTCCTCTTCGTATGCGCTACAAATTATAGTTTTGAAAATCTATCCAACACAATTACGCTATATATTTTATCTGACGCCATAAAATTCATCAAAAGAACACAAATATGTATTTTACATTTTAGGAATCCTCCGTGTGTCTTCTTTAATATACCTAAATTTCTAATAATTCTACTTGTATTTAATAAGGTATATGATTTGTGTTTTGCTTATATTCTCTATGAATTCGTGTCATAAAGAAAATGTTGTTTAAAGAAATGGTCCACACAAGCATTCATCACATAGTTAAGTACGCCACCTGTGGCACCTCCCAAAGAATAGTTAATAGCACGATTTATTGGGAGTGTAATAAAAGTGTACATTTTAAAAGGCATAAAAGACCAATTATTTTTTACAACTTTAACCTAAATTCGTCGATCCCAAAGACTGTGGCATCCCTACTTAGAACATGTGACCAGGAGTGTAAATAAGACAACAAAGAGAAAAGCCTGGTAGTTTTATGATAGGAGTGCACCCTCATTCAATGAGAAGCAGAATGTTATAGAAATCACGCCCATAAAATTTACACTAGTACGTGCAGTGCGTGTCAAAAATTTACGCACAAAAGCAATGTTTAAATTAAATATTTATTATTCACTCTATTTTAAATTCCTCTTCGTATGCGCTACAAATTATAGTTTTGAAAATCTATCCAACACAATTACGCTACATATTTTATCTGACGCCATAAAATTCATCAAAAGAACACAAATATGTATTTTACATTTTAGGAATCCTCCGTGTGTCTTCTTTAATATACATAAATTTCTAATAATTCTATTTGTATTTAATAAGGTATATGATTTGTGTTTTGTTTATATTCTCTATGAATTCGTGTCATAAAGAAAATGTTGTTTGCAGAAATGGTCCACACAAGCAGAATGTTATAGAAATCACGCTCATAAAATTTACACTAGTACGTGCAGTGCGTGTCAAAAATTTACCCACAAAAGCAATGTTTAAATTAAATATTTATTATTCACTCTAATTTAAATTCCTCTTCGTATGCGCTACAAATTATAGTTTTGAAAATCTATCCAACACAATTACGCTATATATTTTATCTGACGCCATAAAATTCATCAAAAGAACACAAATATGTATTTTACATTTTAGGAATCCTCCGTGTGTCTTCTTTAATATACCTAAATTTCTAATAATTCTACTTGTATTTAATAAGGTATATGATTTGTGTTTTGCTTATATTCTCTATGAATTCGTGTCATAAAGAAAATGTTGTTTAAAGAAATGGTCCACACAAGCATTCATCACATAGTTAAGTACGACACC
This sequence comes from Maratus michaelseni, assembly GCA_963931845.1. Lineage (NCBI taxonomy): Eukaryota > Metazoa > Arthropoda > Arachnida > Araneae > Salticidae > Maratus > Maratus michaelseni. The sequence continues at coordinate 248,807,731 of OZ007596.1, read as the reverse complement.
TGTGGCACCTCCCAAAGAATAGTTAATAGCACGATTTATTGGGAGTGTAATAAAAGTGTACATTTTAAAAGGCATAAAAGACCAATTATTTTTTACAACTTTAACCTAAATTCGTCGATCCCACAGACTGTGGCGTTCCTACTTAGAACATGTGACCAGGAGTGTAAATAAGACAACAAAGAGAAAGGCCTGATAGTTCTATAATAGGAGTGCACACTCATTCAATAAGAAGCAGAATGTTATAGAAATCACGCCCATAAAATTTACACTAGTACGTGCAGTGCGTGTCCAAAATTTACGCACAAAAGGAATGTTTAAATTTAATATTTATTATTCACTCTATTTTAAATTCCTATTCGTATGCGCTACAAATTATAGTTTTGAAAATCTATCCAACACAATTACGCTGTATATTTTATCTGACGCCATAAAATTCATCAAAAGAACACAAATTAGCGTGTCAATACTTAAGACACAATAGTTATTTATTTTTCATAGAAGGATAGAAATAAGAAATTAATACTTGATTACTCCTTTATTGTGTTTAATGAAGTTGTATGTACGATATTCTATCGATAAAATCTGGTTCAGTAATTGTGATTTCAATGCCATGATTTCAAACCAAGCGTCCTCAATGGCATATTCCAAATATTGAATAGAAGAATACTGCTTACCATTTAGGTAAACAGCACGTGTGAGAATACGCCGTATGTTTTCTACTGGTTTTAAGTGCTAGAAAGTTCGAAACCGATACCATGTTCTACCTAAGCTACTGTGACGTTGAGTTGTAGGTATGGGTTGAAGTGTTATGCTGAAAAATCCAATCTTCTGCACCACATCTCCTCAACTGGAAGCAAAAAGATTGTCAAATGTCTCTTGATATTTTTCAGGGTTTTGACGATCACTGATGAATGATATGGACATCTGGCCATTGAAATAAATAGCCCTCTATAGCATTATTCAAACACCATCATGTTGTCTACTAAATATACTCCTTGATTCTTTTCGGAGTTCATGCCATTAGTATGCAAACGCATCAGAACCATCTAGATTCCGTCATTTTTCATCGCTGAATATGACATTTAGCCACTTTATCAAAAAACCACACATACAGTTTGGTACACAGTAATCAGGATTCTTTACGGTATAGTTTCGATAGTATGGTGTAGTAGTATGGTAATTGAGCCGTCTTATGTTTTTTCATGTACCCGGATTCTAAAATTCATCTTCTAAAATAAAAGCGTAAGTCATGTGACTGTCATCAACAGTTCCGGGATGGCCGTTTCACTTTTTCATATGCCAGGCGGCCATTTTTATTCAAAATTATTTTTTCGAATAAAACTGCATAAAAGTTGCATTTTAAGAAAGATCGTTCAAAATAAATTAATATTTGAGAGATGACTTACGTTCAATTATGTATATATTCTGCAATAACTTCAGTCGAAATTAGGTTCACAGTTCAAATTCTCTATTCATGAAAGTAAACAAAAAAAAGATTGATTCGTCGTGAACATTTAAAATATTAAATCATGGAGGTAATCATTCGCAAAGCAAGTTCTCCGCGAATGAATTTTTGGACCGCTGCCTCGCGTCAAAAAAATAATTCGCACCAGTGAGTTTACCATAATTATGTGCTATACAACTCAGCTTCCTTCCGAACTTTTTCTTGACGTAAATTGAACTCATGTAATAATATTTAATGAATCAAATTTTTAGCATTTTTAAAATCGCTAATACAGCTTTTATTTATCGCGTGCACAAATTAGTAACGATACTTTGACTTTGAAATCAAATGTTTTGATTTATGATATTATTTCTTATTTATTTATTTATTTTCTATTTAAATGAAAAGTGGAAGTATTTTAAATTTATGTAATATAAGCATTTTGGATTAAAGTTAAGTATTTTAAATGAAATGAGTGACAGGTTTATAATTTAAAATTAAATTAATGTAGTATGAATGATGATGATGGGAACAATATTTGGCGATTTATCATTTGCTCCCGGCTAACAAAAATACTCATAATTAAAAAAGGAAATAAAAATAAATAAATGATAGTTTGATGTAAATAAATATTGATATATATATCAAAAATAATTTATAGAACTAAAAGAATAAACGTAAATAAATAACAATTTCCATAAAAAAAAATTTCGCCAAATTGGCGGGGGGAAAAATCGCGCCAACGTGCGTATGTGACACCTGTGCCCAAAAAATATGCGAAATGCTAACATGATCGCAAAAGTTCATGATTTGTCTATTAGAATCTTACGATTTGGCGAAGGATTAAGGGAAAATGATATTATGAATAAATGTAACGTGTTGCAATGTTTAACATACATTTAAATGAGACCAAACTAGGCGCCAGTGGCGGCTAGTCTATGAATAGTTTTGTTTTCGATATTTGTTCTCCAATTGTATGTTTAATTAAAAAAATAATAATAATTACCAGTTGAAATCAAATTTCTGAAACACCGGTCTTTGCGGAAGCTGGTCACTCGTGTCCATCCTGTACAGGATTTTAGTTTAAAATCGTCACCACGAGCGAAAACTTTATAAATTGCCCGTTTTGATCTTTTAAATGCAGTTACAATTTCAGAAACGAACTTATGTTCGGACTTTGTTATTCTGTGATGGGCCAGATTATAAATACCTCCTGTTATATGGTGTTAAAATTACAATTATTATTAACACATATAAATAAGATATTGAAATAAAGTGAATATTTAAAGTTTTACTTTAAAAATGTTGTGCTTAAACTTTTGACACGCACTGTAATACATTGTAGATAAAGTCTCTTGAATGAAGAGATCTTACTTAAGTGAAGGTCTTAGGTATCAGTCTTCAATAAGAGAAGAAGGTTTGCAGTCGTACGTGACAGTCTTCAATTTGATTCTCTTGATACGAGAGATAAATTTCGTTTTCTGCAAGCGTAAAGTTATGATTAAAATGACGAGCTATAAGCATTATGATGCAGGTGCTTGAGTTTCATTTAACTGCGTCACTCTTATACTTTTAAGATGAAAGTTTGAGATCAGCATCACACAGAGATGAATGTTCTCTGTACTATATTTCTTGGTAATGAGCATTTTAATAAATAAATTAAGTTTCATCTCGTAGAGATTCTGTACAATAACAGTTTAATATTCTGAAATATTCTGAGCCCGATCCAGTGTAAAGATACATCAGAAAGATGTCAACTCAACAAATGTATAAAAAAAAGGTATTCCAGTTATTTTATCTGTCATGTCGCATACTTATTGTATTTGTAATTACGGGTCGGATCAGAGTTGGGCAAAATACATGGAAAACCCATTTTCGTTACAAAATACAAAGTACATTGGTTTTACAACTTAAAATACAAAATACAAAATACTTTTTTAATTAAAAAAAATTCAAATACAAAATACATTCAAACTACAAAATACATTAATTTTATTATTATTATTATTATTATTAGTATGTATGTGTTAGGTTGTATTACCCAAAATTTATTCTGATTTGATGCTGATAAATAAATCGTGAAATGTTCTTGTAAAACGGATTAAACTCTTTGAAAATATAAATTTCCTAAATAAAGAAGCAAAACTGATAAAAAAAATCAAATTAGGGATTAACACATTTTATACATATACTAGTAATCAAATAATAGTTACAGATAAAATTTTAAAATGTGTACTGAAATATGGGCTTTTTTATGAATGTAATCCAGCTTCCTTTTCAAATAAAGTGTTATAAAAACACTTTACAATTCACATTGACAGATAAACAGTCTATTCATTAAAAGCCTTATCGTACCAGATTTGAAAAAAATAATGTATATATTAACTTCCTTAAACGAATTCAAAAACGAGACAAAACAGACAGGAGTGTATTTTCCTGCTGTGAATTGTTAATTTGAGGTTAAAACCCAACAGTTTGAAAAAAAAAGAGATAAATGTATTTTGAGTATTTTGAAAATACAAAATACTTGGAAAAACCAGTTCAAAATATATTACAAAAATACTTTAGTTTTATCCGTTTAAAATACAAACTACAAAATACAAATGTATTTTGAACGTGTATATCAAATATATGTATTTTCGATTCTGTCCAACTCTGGGTCGGATAAATTTGGAAACCCAATTAAATATTTAATTAAAATGCAAGTCATTATTCTGATAGAAGTACGTTCTTAATAAAATGGTAATTATAGAGTATGTAAATTCTTGCAATTTAATATTGCAGATTAAATTAATTGTTTACAGCAAATACGATGATTTAAATTCTGAGAAATCGTTTATTTTCTTTTTTCTTCCTTTTCTTTTTGTAAATATTTATGTTAATCTATATACAATATGCCCACTAAAGTCCCTTGCCACCCTCTTAACTTCGGAACGTCTGATGCTATATTCATAAAAGTAGTGTCTAAGTAAAGTTACCATGAGCTACTCAATGAAACCGCCTACGGCGCCACCTGGTGGAATGCTTCGGAGTTAGCATTCCTATCTCGAAAACGGAAAGAGATAGAGAAAAAAAGTGATTTACAAAGTTGTAGAACATCATCGATTTAGTACGAAAAGACACATTGTAGACATTAATGCGAGGAATAGAACGGTTAAAACGAGCATTTGTTTTTCCGTGATTTCCTACATTGGGATGCGACAAAACGATCTTAGAAAGAAAAAAACAACTAGTTATAATAATATACCTTTATTTTAGATGTTCAAACTTCTCACCGTCAGCTGCAATGCATATTTGGGTCCTTATTTGAATTTCACGTTGCACACGTTGGAGCATAGATGCTGACACGTTGGCACATCGTTTACGGTCGCTGACACTCGTTTACAGTCCTGCTTTGTTTGTGGAGGGGTCGCATACACCTTCTGTTTCATAACTGGTTGTTTCTTTCTTTGTAAGATCGTTTTGTGACGTCACAGTGTAGGAAATCACGAAAAAATAAATGCGTGTTTTAACCGTTCTGTTCTTCACATTAATGTCCACAAAGTGTCTTTTCGTACTAAATCGATGATGCTCTACAACTTTGTCAATCACTTGTTTTCCCTATCTCTTTCCGTTTTCGAGATAGGAATGCTAACTCCGCAGTTTACCACCAGGTGGCGCCGTAGGTGGTTTCATTCAGTAGCGCATGGCTACTTTTCTATACCTAGACACCACTTTATGAATATTGCAGCAGCCGTTCCGAAGTTAAGAGTGTGGCAAGGGACTTTAGTGGGCATACTGTAATTTAAATATAAATAGACGTGCGTATCCGTATATTTCCCTTTGCAGCCAAAACTGCCCAGCTCAGACCACTAGTGTTTGTCTATGGTAGTAGTCTCTAGTCTCCCATAGTGCACTATGGTGGTGGCATGTCAGTAGCTGTGGGGGCGTGGGAGATATGGTGGTTGAATGTGGTCGACCTAGGGCAATTTCGTATTTCGACCAAATTGTTCTAAAAGTTTTTGTTATATTCTTAAAAAGGAATTGATTCATTCAACTTAACATGAACTAATTAAGATATATATATATATATAACTAATTAAGATGAAGTCGCGCCCCCTAGCCGTGGAAATTGAAACTAAAAGATCGCCCTGTATTTCACTTTGCAGCCACAACTACAAAGCGCAGACCACTGGTGTTTGTGTGTGGTAGAAGCATCGAGTCTCCCATCGTGCTCTATAGTCGTTGTAAATAGGTAGTTTATAAAAATGTTTTTAACAAAATTGCATTTAATAAATATTATTTTTAAAAAAACTTATAAATATGAATATGTTTCTATATATTTTCTAAAATATCCCCACTATTATATAAGTTATAGAAAATATTTTTTAGTGTCAACATTAAATGTTAAGAACATATTATCTGGGGAAAAAAGATATAAATAGCTCTTTAGGAGAAACGTGGTCGGGTTTAACAATTTTACTCTATTTTTATGGGTTGAAATAAATTGAAAATCAATGCCGCTAAACGCAATGGCATTTGGATATCTAAATCAAACAAAAAAGATCTGCAACCCAAGAGAATTTGTTGATTCTTGATGCAGTTTTAGTCACTATTCTATATTTATCTTATTCTAAATCTCCATTATTTCTAGCGAAAAAAAGTTTTTTTTTTTTTTTTTTCCTTTTGAAATTTATTTTTAACTTTTTGGGTTATTTATTGTTGTTGGTATAGAGTATTGTTTAGAGGGGAGAAATTTTATAGTATAAAATCGTTATTCTAATATATATATATATATATATATATTCTTTTCCAGTAAACAAGCAATCTAACCCGGGTTACACGGGTTAAAGATACCCAACATACGGCTCCGTGCACTGCGTAGATGAAAACCGTTTTTAATTGAAAACTTTAATGGCTATTACATTTAGTATATTTTCTTAGATTGTCCTCCAACTACACCAAAAGAATTTTTTTGTACACCAAAAAACATTTTCGTATAGGCCGCATGCTAGCGGTCAATCTCAAAACATTTCACTATTTATATAGGAATATTTTTTGATATTTTACGCGGAAACAAACATACACTGAATTATATTAAATAGAAATATGAAATAAGTGATATTCTTAAGAGTTCATCCGTTTTTGTTTAGGTTAATTTAAAAAATAGTTTCAGATTTAGCTCACAGGCTATCAAAGCCTGAGAACTAATGTGCTCGCCGGTTCGGTATGTAGGTATGTACTTATGTATGTATTGTACGTAACGCGATAACTATTGATAGAAATATCCGTTTTGCTTCAAATTTTGTTCATAGGTTCATTGTGATAAGGCGCTTCCCTGATTAGTTTTGGGTGTTCACTGGTAAAGTATGAAGGGGGAACGGGGGCAAATCCCTCCTTAATTTAGATAAATGGGTTTTTCATGCAGAATTATTCGATTTGTTTCAAATTGTGTATACAGGTTCATTCTAATAAGGCGCTTCCCTGATTACTTTCGGTTGTTCATGGTTATGTATAAAGGGGGGAACGGAAAGTTAATCCCCCTTAATTTAGATAAATGGATTTTTAATGCAGAATTATTCAATTTGTTTCAAATTTTGTTTATAGGTTCATTGTGATAAGGCGCTTCCCTGATTAGCTTTGGGATTCATTGGTTAAGTATAAAGGTGGAACGGGGGCTGATCCTCCCTTAATTTATTGTCGATTTCTTTATTTTTTGAAGAAAATTATTTTTGAAATAAGAGTATAATATACAATTAGTGTGAATAGTCTGTGAGCTCAATGCCATCAGTTTAACACTTTTTTGTCACTTTTCTTTATTGTCAATAGTTGCAACTACGCTGTTTCAAACTTTAAAAAATCCGAGATAAACTTCAGTATTTCAAAATAAGAATTTTCGCGTGTGAATTGTTAAACAGCATAGTAAGGATACACTGAAATGCCTTTAAATGCGGCTCTGAAATTACTGTTGTTTTACACATTAATGCGACCATTTTTTTTAATTTGAAATATTGCAGAACCATGTATTTACGAAAATTGGAACAGTTTTTAAAATGATTATATATAAAAACCATATGAGCCACCTGATTCACAATTATCATATTTCTCATTTTAAATAATATATTTAATAAATTATTGAATTTTAAAGTTAGGTAGTTCTTTTTTTAAACTAACTAAACACCTGTAGGTTGCTAAATTATGTAAATTATGATTTTATGACATTTCAGGCAAAGTAAATTTTGACTATGCATATTTGTGTTATCCGTTTTCATTCCACAAAATCCTTTTAGAAAAATTTTAAGTAAACAAATATTTAAATACATTATACATGTTTTTTAATTTATTAACATATATTATCGACATTAAAACATTTACATTGAATCGTACATTTAAAATATTCATAAGTATATTTTATAAAAAGTTCATTTCGCATACAAGCAATATTGCATTATAATTTAAATAAATAAATAAATTTATCATCCTCATAATAAATAACTAAAATTCCTATCAGAGCATCAAACTAATATTTCAGCCTTATTGAAGTTTCCTGCATTATATTTGATGAAATTAAAATACAGCGATATTATTGGGAAGTCATTAATATTATATAAGAAATATTTTTATTGTAATAATAATCTACGACCATCTGTTAGTGAACGACAAGTTAATAAAGTTAAATTATAACCATCCAAAAATTTCACTGGTGATGTACTGATGTCTAAAATTGAGGTCAAAAACACAATATAATGATAGTGGGAAATTATTGAGTTAATGAGATTTAAAATTTTACATAAATATGCCTCCAAAATCATCCGTATTTTGAATACTAGTAATTAAGATGAATCATTTTAGGGGTACGGTTCTACAATATTTGCAACAGAAACAACCTTCGAGGTCGGCTGCTATACAATTTTAAAGAAAAATCTAAGCAAAAAGTTATCATTTTATAAAAGTGATATTCAATAAACTGACAATTAAGGAAAGCCGTGCATAAAGAACTCATACTATAATACATAATATAGCAACATAATAAGATGAAAAAAGTTGGAAATTGTACATCAAACGTAACAAATGAGGTGCATTCGTACTATAACTAGTTTCAGTGAAATTATTTATATCGTCTGTTATCATGATATGATTAATTTTCGTAATAAAATAAGTACATTTTAAGTTTGCAACATTTTATCTTTACAATGAAAAAAAAATGAAAACTTTAAAATTACAATGGGAAACTTAAGCCTAGCTTTGAAAATTTCAGAACTTGAAATCCATATTTAGACTTTTTTTTCAATTTAATATCTATTTCTCCTGATACATCTATCCAAAAAACTGTCGGTAGATTATAGGATTGCTATAATTAAACAAATTTAGTATACAAATTCGGTTTTTAAATTCAGTAATATGGAAATAATATGACTCCACATCAAATAGAACGTAATCCCCATGACAACCTAAAATCATTACCTATCATGGGATATCATTGAATTAATTACGTATGAAAGGATTTAATAGAATGAAGAAAGCTTTTATTAATATATTTTTAAAATTTAATTCGATATTCATAAAATTTCACATGACTCAACAAAATTCTGCAACGATTATATATATTCAATTTCCAACCATTCAGTTGGGTAGTTTTTGCTCTGTTATATGCAGAGAAGACGGACCAGAAAACGATTATAGATGCTACGAATTTATATAATTACGAATGCACCTAAAAAGTATAATTTTTGTAACCTACCCAGAGCCCAATTCTCGCCCCCAACACAGAGATTCTGTGTTGGGAAATTTAAAATTTCTGGTGAAATTTTAAAATTCCATAATGACATATTGAAATGAATTTGAAATAAAAAACTAATAATGTCAGAACATTTACATTTTAAAAATTTAATGTATCAAATCTATCAAAGAATTTCATAATGCATTCTCTGATCAAGAGAAAAGTAATCTAAAACCGGATACCTTATTATTGGTTGCCTCTTGAAACCAGAATTTCCAACAGAATTTAATGCATTGTTTAATATTATCGTTATATATATATTTATTTATTTATTTATTTATTTATTTATTAATTTAAAACGAAAGTGCATTCTGTAAAGTCCACATAAAAATCATCTCTTTGCGCATGCGTCTACGGTTTTTTTAAGGCTTCTACGCTCACAAACAGGAAGCCTAATTGATTAACCCAACCCTCACCTGTTTAGTCTAGGGGGATTCAAAAGTGTTGATTGAAAACGGATGAAGCCGTTCCATTGCATTGAAAGGATAGACCTTCTAATATATTTTTGATCTGAGGTTGAAAGCTAAAGGTTTTATTTAAAGAACTCATGTTTTCACTACTAAATATGCATATTTTTTCGCAAATTTTCAAAGAGAGTTTGGGTGCGTTATATTTATAACCGATTGAAATGTCAGAGAGTTCGGAAGATGAGAACTATTTTTTATTGCTATGTTAAAGGAGCCAACGCGAAAACAAAAAAACAAAAATAAGAGAAGAAAACATTTCTTTTACAACAAGAAAACAATATTTTTTCACGGAATTTTTACACGGGCTGTAAAACCGTTTTATTTATCACCAATAAAAATTTTAAAGAGTTCAGATAAAAAGATTTTTTTATTAGGTAGCTTTCAATACAAAAAAGTATAAAGCTACCTATTGCAGCCGTTCGGAGGAAAGCAGTTCCGGAAAATTTCGATATATTTTCACCGATCATGACCCCCAGACGATAACGCTCGTATTTATAAATCGATTTTGATGAAACTAATTGTGTGTATTAAGGTCACCAATGTCTCGACCGAGTTCGTTGGCCAGCTTGGTCCGCCATTTTGTTTCAAGATGGCGGCCACTTAAAAATTTAAAAGTAAAATAAATATACAAAAAAGTTAACAATTCAAATTTATTTTTTAATTAGGTGTTCGGCCTTCATACGAGGATTCCAGAACATTTTTTGGTTTACCTCTATCTTAAAAAATGGCTGAGATAGAGCAGTTTGAAATTCTAGAGTGGCTGACATTTTGAAACAAAACAGCACTTACTTAAAACGCGATTACTCGCAAATTATTTTCTTTCATTGTTGTAATAATTTTCCCAACCATACGCATAAAACTATATATTCATATCCGTTAGCGCCAAACTCTCGCCAAAATTGGCGACATTTGGCGAAGTATCGCCAAATTTGGCGACCAAAATAAGTCTTCATAAATGAAGCCAATTTGGCTATTGCTCAATAATTCGGCGAATTTCTTATTCAAATTCAGTATTAACGAATCGTTTGTAACCGTTTCTTTGCATTTTAACTTGCTGTTTTCGTGTAACATTAGCTAAAATTTTAAAATGAAGATATAGGAAAGCTACCTTTTCCTCTCGGTACAGGCCGGAAAACTTTTTTAAACTATAAAACGACCCTAGGTTAAAAAAAGGAGCGTTTTTATCAGTAAATATCAATATTTTTTCGCGAATTTTTCATTTTAAAATATAATTTCATACAAAATCGGGTTAAAGATATAAAATAATAAAAACTTGGGTTTTTTTATTTATTATCACGGGCTCGGGCAACTCCGGGCGGGGTTCAGCTAGTATATATATATATAAAAAATGATTATCACATTTTACTAATACTGGGTTTTCTAGAAAAGGACATATCATCTAGTGTCACACCAGATAGAACACTTGGATATCTAAATCGTACAGAAAATAAAAAGTTCAGGTTTCTTTTGAAAAGAAATAAAATATTTTATTTTTCAACTTAAACTGAGCAACTAAACTATTAATATTTTAATTATAACTCTAATGATTTCATACCAAAATCAAAGAGATCTTCATCACAACTTTCAGAAATTGCAGAAACGACATTCCCTTCCATTTCCACTCTTGAAAATAATTATTCTTGCCAATATTGTTTTGACTGGCATTTGACTTCAAGCACTGCTTCAAACTTTAAGCATTGTTTTCCGAAACATCAGTTTTTATCCAACATAGGGTATCGTGTCTTACTCCAAGGGAATGTGTGTCGGAAATAAGTCCGTGAAAGTTCCCTTTTAAAAGCTAGCAACAGTTTCATTGTTGGAAATAAATGCTTATTAAGTACGCTACACATAATAATACAAAAAGTTCCAATCACTTCAAATGACTTCATATTTCAGAATTTTGAAAACATGAAAAAATTAAAACAAAAAACTAAATTTTTCGACACAGAAACTATACAAATGACAGTATTTGCATATCAAAATGGCCGCTACTTTTTTATGGCTACAGGTAAATACAGCAACCATTAGCCACTATTGGGCTGCTCAAATTTAGTAAAAACTGAAGTAACGGATTATATCCGACTACACGGTTTTACCTTACTTTTCCCTAATCTCCTTTTACTTACCCATCATACGTAGTATAGGGTCTTGTAATCGTTTTGAAAATCGAAAAAAAATTTGACGTATTTACGCGTTTCAAACACTGGAGATTCCGAAAAACATATTTTTAGAAAAAAAATTTTGGCCGTCCGTCTGTGTGTTTGGATGTCTGTGTGTCTGTGTGTCTGTAAACGCTCTATCTCCCGAAAAAATTGAGATAGAGACTTGAAATTTGATATGTACTTAGTATGTAATAATGGGAAGAAGCTTATTGAATTTCAGTAACCTCGATTATCCGGAACTATTTTTTTCAGACTCTCGGAATATTCGTTCTGATAAAAGGTATACAAAATTTTTCGAAATTGTTTATTTTAAGGAGTGAATATAAAAGACAATAAAAAAACATAAATTTTGCATAAAGCATGAAGTCGATCGGATAATGAGTTGCCGAGCTATTTATTGTAATCCTATTTACCACACTCTTCGGTTTTTCATGACCTTCTATTTCAACCAAATTTCAATTCAATGATATATTTTAATTGTATATGAGACGCTTAATCCGATGCAATAAACCGCTAGTTAATAGGATTATTGTTTTTGGAGTTATAATGATGTTTCTTTTAAGCAATTCAGTAATCGAGCCTGTAGAGTTTATGACGTCATCAAACCCTGATTTTATTCGAATTACAATGCATTTTATAAGTAGTTTACACATTTTTTATTTTAATATTTTATATTATGCATATTCTTGATGGGTAAGTATTACGGTGGCCCCCAACGACTAGTTTAAATCTTTTTAATGAATTCCATTGAATCAAATTTTTGAGATAATTTGAAAATTTAAATTGCAGTAAATTTAATATGAGCTTAGCAAAATAATGTGGTAATTTTAAAGACATTATTCAATTTATTCCTCATAAATATTTACTAAATGACAAATTTCTGCAGGTACCTCCTCTTCCATAAACATTTCCATTTTTCATAAATTACTAAAAGATAATCTTCAATCATTTTATGAATAGAAAAAACAACTTCAAAATTACTATGGAATTAATTTTTTTTTTAATTTTATTTTTACAATAAATATTATTCTGTAATGAAAACGACAAATACAGGAATGCAACTTGTGTGGAGTTCATTGTCTTTTATTGTAGGAATATTCTATCAGTCAAAAAGTGTTTGAATTCTTGAATTTAAAAATATCATAGCACTCCCAAACCATTTAAACGGTTAATTTATAAAGGCACAAAACTAGATAGTATCCTATCCTGGGCACAAAAACATATTAGTCAGGTACAATATACACACATTTGTAAAACAGAAAGGTAGAAATATGTCGTATTATATCCCCTGAATAGGATGGCTAAAATGGTGTTTGTATACACCACCCTACACAGCTATATTTTCAGGTCTTACAACGAGTCCTCATATTATTTAGTAAGTTGGTGGTGATAATTTGTGACAACAAATGCTACGCTTCTAAAAATACATATTTTAAAACCTGGGGTGTTTTCTTAATATATCCCAAGGATAATCAATGGAATTAATTTCCGGCGACATTCATGTGTAATCCATATGACGATTATACTTTTGCTCAATAAAATATCGAAAAGTTGCGCTGTGTATTGTCCGTATTATATGAATGATCTTATTATGAAGTCTCAGGGCGCCACTGGCAACTATTTTTTAATTCTATCTCGCAACATTTTCTAAAAATAAATTTTTTTCACATACATTTTAACAACATTTGCAAGAGAAATATACTACAAAATTTATTTTTTTAAATAGTGGTGCGAATAGAATATAAAAATAGTCGCCAATGCCAGCCTTGAAGTTTGGACAAGCAACGTCCCAGAAAAGTTCCACGTGAAGCTCATGGGTCTCGTCCTTATATCACTGTAAACATTCAACTGTGTGAATGTATTTTGGATACTAAATTTCCGTTTTCACCTCCAAAAACTAGCAATTGCAAAAAAGTACATTTTTTTCAAGAAACAATGCATTTAACAATAAATAATAATAAGATATTTATAACGTTCCCTGATATCTCTATTTTGACTAGACCTTTAACAAATTACTTTTTAAAAGTTATTTTTAATTATTTTTTTAGAAAGGACTAAAATGTACTTTGGTGATTGCTTCAGAAAAACAATCAATTATAACTTACCTATTAATTTATATTCTTATCAGTAATATCGTGATAGAAGAAGTGACTATATGATTTGAAATGTACAAATGTTTTTTTTTTAAACAACAGATGTATCTATCTTAATTTTAATTTATATATCAGTTATTTTTTTAAAGATGAAAATCTGGGCAATATATCATTACTTTTATCAAAAAACAAAATCCTAAAAAAAATATAGCAATCAAAAATAATTTTTTTTTCAAGTTTATATTTAATTATTTTCAATGAAACATTTTAAACAGTACTTTAATGATCGCGTGACAAAAACAATTATTTATAAATTAACCACTAACTGATATGTTAACTTATAGTAACATGAGATACAAAATCTATATATTTAAAACGCTAAGCGATTTCTTTCGACAATCCGTGAGAACAAACTACTGCATCAAATTACATCATTCTTTTTTTAAATGAAACATATTTGGACACAGATTTGTTATCGTGCATTCGTTTGTTCGAAAATTTAATTAATTAACCGTAATTTTCAATTAAACTTTTACGTCTTCTAATGACGTCATAATCGGATAACGCCTACTGTTCCGAAGCACAGAGTTTATTTTCTAAACTCTGTGGTTGAATAAAAGAGAAATAATAAATATTAAAAGCACGCGGTTTTAAGGCCGAATTTGTTAATTTGCAAGTTAAATTTCAGTAAAAATATTTATCCGCGTGTTTTATAAGCGAAAAAAAATTCATATTTATTGTGACGTCACGGAAATATTGTTCATTGGGTTTATTTTATCATTATGCATTATAACTTTATTGATGCCATTTTTTCATTACAATTAAATACAAAATATATTTATATTTGTGTGCATGGTGTTTAAGTATTAATGTAAGGTATATGAAGTACGTGTGAAAAGTTTGCGCCGGTAAGAATGACGTTATGCTTAGCTTGAAGTGCATTTTAACATTGATAAAACTAAAGAGAAAAATGTATATGATTGTGTTAACATGACATAATTTTACTGATTTTTGCATTCATAATTATAAAGATTAGAATTGGAGCCGTCATTGATTGCTTCATCTTGATTGCATACCTTGATTACATGTTACCAATTGCTTTTTTATTTTTAATTATAGTATAGAAGATTTCCTTTTTTAATAAAAAAAATCACAAAAGTAAAGGATTTCAGGAAATTTAAAGTTATTAAAAATAGTGTTATAGTACAAAAAAATCTTGAAATAATTATTGTATTTTTAGCTAGAATAAACAATGTAAGACTAATATTTCATAGGAATTATTTTGGTAGATTTATTATAAGTTCATTTAACAGTTTCTTATTAGCGCAAAGTCCCATTTCTTTCACTGTGAATTTCTCTTTCGATGTCAAAAAATGTTTTTCCACTTTTGGACGCCAGCCAAAATACAGTGGAAATTTTTAGAAATGTACAGCATTTGTGACAACAAAGGCGCTATCGCTTTAGCTTTCATCGCGCTTACATCACTTCGAAATACTACAAATTTCTATTTTTTACTACATTTTACAATTTCAATTCTTACATCATCAATTAGAAAAAAAATTAGCTTTCGATTGAAATTTATTTGAAAACTGCCGATTAATTTAACGACTTTTTAAATAATTTTCAAGCAGGAAAAGTTTTTCAATTCTATCTTATCAATGACCACCAGTTTACTTCAATAATGTAAAATAGCCCCTGGGAAAGTTGCCACAATTGAAAATAGATATCCCTAACCATCATAAAAAGTCAATAATAATTGTAAAAAAAGTGATAAATCATAAGATCAGATTATCCATAAGATAAAACATTTTGGCGCTAAACAAAAATCTGTCAGGAAAAAAAAAAAAAAAAAAAAAAAAAAAAAAAAGACTATTTTTAGTTTATGTTGAACATAAAATTGATATGTTGAATTCGTTGATGAATATGTTCCATCAGATATCAGGATATGCTAGGAATTGCATTTTTTTATTTTTTTACATTTGCCAACTGCATAAGAGGAAAAATATCCCCGACTGTGATGGAAAAGGGATAATCATCCTGATTATGTCAAGGAACCGAAGAACCCATACAAATAAATTACACTTGAAAACATTAAAAATCTCCCTCATCTGCAGAGAGATTTATTACTGTAAAAAACTTCTTAATCTTTGCATAAAAATTGATTAGCTTAAAACAATGGATGCGTTTTAAAAGATATGGATTTGAAACGAACAATGATTAAAGAGGACATTTTAAAACTTTTAATTTAATCATTTTAAAACTTTTTAACGTCGAATTTCGACGGTGCTTTTCGGCAGATGCAATGCACATGCGCATAGGAGCTCATTCGGTTGCATTATCACAGGGGGAGGGGGTGGAGATGTGTGCTTTATTTACTATGTTCTGTTATTTACTGAATATGATATGAACGTAGGAATATACTATTTGCATATACTTCATAGGTCCATGAATTTTTTTTCTTGCCGTGGGGAATATGGTGGTAATGTCAAACTGATTTGCATTACACAGTTATTTACGGATAGTTTGTTTGGAGTTTGCATCGTTAAATAGTACTGTATTTGACTGGGGAAACAATTAAATAAAATATTTGAAAGACTGTTTTATACGCATCCCTTCATAAATAATAAAGAAGCTTATTTTACTGATATTGTTATAGTATTTTTTTACGTCAAGTTTTGACGGGTTCCATCTAGTAAAATTTTAATTTGGAAATGATAACGAATAAAAACTAGTCGTTGGGGGCCATCGTAATACGTACCCATCATGGATATGCATAATGTAAAATATTAAAATAAAAATGTGTGAACTACTTATAAAATGCATTGCAATTCAAATAAAATCGTGGCTTGATGACGTCACAAACTTTAAAGGCTCGGTTACTGAATTGTTTGAAAGAAACATCCTTATAACTCCAAAAATAATAATCCTATTAACTAGCGGTATATTGCATCTGATTAAGCGTCAAATTTCCAATTAAAATATATCTTTAAAGTGCAATTTGGATGAAATACAGGGTCATGAAAAATAGAAGAGTGTGGAAATAGGATTCCAAATATCTCGGCAACTCATTATCCGATCATCTTCACGCTGTATGGAAAATTTAGGTTTTTTTATTGTCTTTTATATTCATTTCTTAAAATAACCAATTTCGAAATTTTTTATGTACCTTTTATCAGAACGAATATTTCGAGAGTCCGAAAAAATAGTTCCGGTTAATCGAGGTTATTGAAATGAAATAGGCATCTTCCCATTATTACATACTAAGTACATACCAAATTGCAAGTCTCTATCTCAATTTTTTCGGGAGATAGAGCGTTTACAGACACACAGACGGACGGCAAATTTTTTTTTTTCTAAAAATATTTTTCCGGAATCTCCAGTGTCTGAAACGTGTAAATCCGTGAAAAAAAATTTCGATTTTCAAAACGATTACAAGACTTACCCTATACTACGTATGATGGGTAAGTAATAAATAAAAATAAATGAATACAAATGATGTGAATTATCACTTTACTACATAGCGTACAACTAATAGAGTGAAAAAAAAGTCATACTTGGTACTGAACTCGGATACCTTGGTATAGTGCACCAAGTGCTTTACCATGTAAGCCGCCAGGGTTTTTTGACTTTTTCAACAGTGCAGTGCTATGTTACAGTATTATAAAAGTGTTGGAAAGTGTTTCATAATCTATACTTGATGCACGATTTTTCTTCCTTTTTATAATCGAATTTGTGGAAAATTATTATGTTAATAAATTAGCTAAAAAATATACGTCAGACAGGTTTTATTATATTAGAATCTAACATTTAATATGATAATTTACGCAGTATGTACAATGTATTTTTTCAAGATTCCGTAAATACAAAACCAAAGTCCGGCTTAATGATTTTATTCAGTGACCAATGGTCATTCAAGTCAATTCTCTAATATGACCCGCATCTAAATTTCTAAATAAGTTTTGAGAGGGGGGGCGTACAGTATATACAAAAGAAATACAATAATTTACTCAAACAAATTTGGTAAAAAGAGACAATTGGTCATACATCCGTGAACAATTGCACATTTTACTATGATTGCATAATTTGTATACTACCTCAAGTAGAACCAGATATTCTTAATTAATATTTTATAATTTTAATACACATGGCTGCTTATTTTCATAATTTAATGAATTTTTGCGATTGATTTACAATAATCTATAATATTTTTCTCTATCTGACATTCAAATGCTTTATTTTTTTTTTTATGCATGTATAAATCGATTTTAAAATTAATATCATTCAGAACTAGTTGATAAAAATAATATTATTTCTTTATCAATATTACTTTTAAATCAGTATTTTCTACAATCTATCGGAAAGTCGTATCTCTTTCTTGATGCGGAACTGTATTTAGATAACATGCAAACAAAATAATCTCAGTCAATACTCTAGTTAATAAAATAACTATAGTTTACTACAATGAAGTGAATCGATCGATATATTTTTTTTCTTAAATAAAATGCTATTATCTGTGATTTTGTGTTTTTGTAATTGAAATTAATGGGTTATAAAATGTTGAAATAGTTTTTATTATTTTCTTTAAATTATTAGATATTGGAAAATTCACCATAGGTTAATATTAAATTAGCTACGAGAGAATATTGAATGGGTTACTTGTCTGCAATGATTTATACGTAGAGAAAATGATTTATGCATAATGGGAAAATCAACGGATGAAATCATTGACGAAAAAAATCATAAATGAGATTAATAGATGCAAAAATTATTTATGTATTATAAAACAAAAATCATTTGACAATTTTTAAAACAATGTAAAAAAATATTTTTATTAACCATCATAAATTGTAACTATCAAAATATATACAGAGTGTCTTCTCTTATAGTAGTCCGAGAGCTAATTTCTGAACCGTTAGTTTTAGGAGTATATTTGCAATTGCAAAAAAACTTTAAAAGTTTTTTCTCAATCGTATTAAAAGCAATTTACATCAAAATAGTTTTTTTTTAAATTTTTATAATACACTGCAAATAAAGGCGTCTTAAATTCAGACACATATGTGTCTGAAAAAGCAATTTAGACACTTAAGTGTCTGAATTTGAAAATTCAGTGCAAATTCAGACATCAGAGGTGTCTGAATTTAAGACACATAAGTGTCTTACTGTTACCAAAGTATAAAATAACTAAGAAAAATGTCGGAATAATCACGATATGTCTGAAAATAAGACATATGAAAGTAAGGCAGAATTCAGACACTTAAGTGTCTGAATTCTGAATTTACTACAATTGTGTGATATACGTGGTGACTGTGATACAATCTTGCCCCTGTATATACCAGCAATATCAAATAAGGTTTCGGAACAGAAGAATGTTGCTTCAAATACTTTCCATCCACTAAATTTTGCGTGGGGCCCTGGAAAATCACTTGCGTCCCAACGTCTCTAACTGCAATATTCGACTAATAAAAATCTCTTTACAATTTGTATATATCATAGATAATATAGACATATAATATAGAGGGATGTAATATTAGACAATAAAGTGTATAAAAAAAAGCGTGTAATTTCTTTTGCATGTAATGTGTATAACGATTTTTCATTTCTAAAAATATTATATCCTTTAGAATATTTTAAATATTTATTTTTAGAGTTTAAATTTACCTTCTAGATGTTCACATCTATATATTACCTTAGAATTTCGTCAACTTTGTCTATAAGAAATAAGATTGATTTTAATTGGGACTGATTAAAATAATTTGATAACAGATGGCGACACTATTCAAGCCGACACCTGTTCTTGTTCAGATATTCAGAGAAGATAATTTATCACAATTTTTTTAATTCATTTCTGTTCAAGAAAACAGGAAAAGGGTAGGTTTTCTTATTCAGAAACTATGTAATCGAATAGTGTTTGCCATGTTTTGGTAAATACAACAGATCTTTCAGAAAATACTGTCAAAGGTGGCGTTTTAAACCAAATTTTCGGAGCGAGAAGTGAGAGTCAGAATCTGCATATAATTCGAAAAGTAATTCATTTATTAAAAAAATGGAACACTGATTACGATCCTAAATCGTTTCAACAGCTAATCTCCTGTCTTTGCGTTAAAAAATGAGTCGGAAAATGTGTCAGAAAGTACGCAGAAAAAATTACCCCGCCCCTATATTTTTAATAATCACATTTAATACTTATTTTAATTGCTAAAAGGTGTACAATAAAAATATTATAAACAGTAAAATAAGTTTTATTACACTGTTGACATGTTTCAGCTCAATCTGAGTCATTATCACACAAATAAGAATATTCTATAATTGCACAATCTATGGAATCATTTGTAATGCTATCATTTAATTTTTCACGTACTTTTTAAATTATGCACGTTATTTATTTTCTATTTTTTACTTGGATGTTTATTTCCATGTTTGTAACCATAGGATAACTCGAGTCACAATTTTTGTAAGTTAAATGACAAGCAAATTTGGTAAGTTAAAATGTTGCATCGTTACATATTACATTTTTACGTGTTACAACTTCTATGGTTTCCCTTATAATGGATTAATAGTATAGGTTGCAGGGGAAAAATTATTTTACTTTCATTGAAATTTATTTGGATGCTTTCTTCTTGATATTATCTTGCCAGGACTGTGGTTTTTCTATTATACTTAATATCAGGTATTATTCTCTTTTTTCTGTAAAAACTTATTTTACTCTTTATAATCTTTTTATTTTACGCCTTTTAGCAATTAAAAGAGGTATATAATTACAAGGTGTTATAATTTGTTATATGTTTAATCACTTAATTTATACTATTTGAATTGAAAATATGTATCATTCATATATCCTCCCCCGCCACATAAATAATAAAATTGTACAATTTTAACCATCATTTGAAATTTACCAAATTTTTTTAATTTCTCAGAAATATATAAATTAATTCTATAAAAATATCACCACGCTACCGAGTCATCTCATTACTTCAATTTAAAACCAAATCCTTCACATGTCTTTATGGCTTGATTGGTTAAGGAGTTAGTCTCGTAAACAGAAGGACGCGAGATCGAACCCAATCGTGGGTAGAATGAGGATTTCAGATTATCCTCCCGTAATCGAAATGATACAATAGATGGCAGCACTTCATATTTTTTGCAATTTATTTTACATACTGTTTGCCCGGGTAAAAAAAATGGCGCTATTTCAGACACTTCAAATGTCTGAAAATAAGACACGTACAAATGTCTTAAAATTTTAAGACACTTCAAAGTGTCTCTTTTTTTAACCATCCATTTCAGACACTTAAATGTCTGATTTTCAGACATTTCAGTTCACAGTGTAGTTACTTAATTTAACATAAATGAACTGTACAATGATAGTAATCACAGCGTTGGAAGAGTAAAATGAATTAATATTTTATTGGGTATACAGAAGGCTACACAAAATGGTTTTATGTGACTTTTGTACAGCAATAAAATTACACCAGTCCGCTTATAGAAAGTGTTAGATGTTGCGATCGTACAAAATAACACTGACTATCAACTACGCATCGGCTGTCGAACGTGAGAAAAAAATACTGGTGTATACAGCTGCTTCAGCAATTCTTGCCACTATTTCTCTATGTAGAAATCAACAGGGGGTATTATACACTTTATTTTTTAACTAAAAGTCTCCTCTGACTTTTTCTACCACACTCACCGACTGACACGCAGCACACTCCTGTGCCTCTCTTTTGCACTTGCCACCACATATTACTGTATTAATATTGCTTGTTTTGTGTTTCTGACTTTCTTGGAAATTTTTAAAACAGTTTTCTAAAGCAGCCTTCAAAGGATTTCATGTTTTTCGAGGTTGTTTATTGGATAATGCCTTAAAATGAAAACCGAAAAATACTTTGAGAATTTTCTTTAACGGGAAGTTAAATCAGTTATAAACAATCTCATATTTAAGTACAGCAATAGAAACAAAATATTGTCATTGTTATATGCAAATAATGTAACAAAATTACACAGTAATTGGTGGAGACAGGAGACAGAGAAAGAAAGATAAGGAACCTCCAGAATAAAAGGCGTTTATACCGTTTAAGATTGAAAGAAACAAACCAATTTAAAAAACTAACTGTGGCACATACCTTTTCAACTGAAAGTATATTTAAGAAATCTTTATATTTTTAAAAGTATTGTATGTTATAACACGGATAATTTTGTGAAAGGAAATGTACCTTTGAACATGTTTCATATGCAATTAATATTATTAAATAAAAAATGTATGTAATATTAAAATACTTATATCCAGTACCTTCCCAAATTATTTGGCCCAAAACCCCAAGGTAAAAAAAATCAGTTTAAGCGAAGAACATATAGCTATAGAACGTATATGTTGCAAATTACTATTTCTAGTTAACTAGTTAATTTCTAGCCTTAAACGATTATTTCATATTTTCACATGAAAAAAGAAACATGCTACAGTATTCTAATTTGTTTTTATTAAATACAAAGAAAAAGTGTTTTTGTTGAAATTGAAGTAAGTAATCTTAAAATTTTGCGTAGCTTTATTTACCTGCGATTCTGACTTTAGACATAATTTCAATACGTGACTGAATGTTTCTTGAATGTGAGGATTTTTCGCATTTATGTATTAATTTTTTTGGTCTTTTTTTGGTGGTTATCACTGTTTTACTATTTGCGGTTTACATAAAGTTATGCAATTTGCAACTGCTTCTGCAAAATTACTACGGACATTTTTCGTTCGTGTTGCAAGTATTGCTAATTTGTGAAATAATATGGCGTAGATTAAAAAAAAAATAGTAAAACTGTAATGTTACTATTTAATGTACCCACACACCTTTAGAGGAGATTTTTTGAAATTTTCTCTATATACCAATTTTTTCTAATAGCATTTAAATTAAAACTTTGAAAAATATATAAACATTTCAGAAATTACACACAGAAATAATTTTTTTTTAAGTGAAAAGTAGTCAAAATTATGAGAAAAATTGACATTTGCGCAAAACATGATAGCTCAAAATCAAATCAATGCCTTCCCATTTTGTAAATTTTCCATAATAAAGAGAATAACGTTCTCTAGGACATAGACTAGCGGCATTACAATAAAATCTCTATTGCAGATGCTATGGCACTTGAAGTACTAATGTAATGAACATTTCGTAAAATATCTTGAAACTTTTTAACCGATACCAGTGTAAATATAAAGCTAATTAATATATTATCATGATTGTAGTCTATCCCTTCAATAAACATTTGTAAAATAAGTACAAAAAATTTCAAGGCGTTTCATGCATAATTTTTTGCTATAGTATGTTTTCGTACAGTAAAAATCTGAAAAACTTCATTTTGAGAAAAAGCTATAATTACCTTTTAAACGTGGTTCTTGCTATAAAAGTAATTATTATTCTTTAAAGGTTTAATTATATGCCCCATGTATTTTCTTGGACATATAATTCAATTTAAAAGCTAAATCTCGAAAAAGAAGAATGTAAACATACGTTTCAGCTGACTTCCGGTTTGCAGAATGATATTTCCGGTTGTAAAATTCTTCTGCAAGATATAACAGATGTAACTTTAAACGGCTGAAACTTGGATTCCAATTAAGGTATAAACACAATTAAAGCAGAATTCGATAGATAAAAGATGGAATTTTAATATTATTGCAAAAATGAAAAATCGATATTTTTGTCGAAAATGACGTTTTAAAGGTATGTAGATACCTTAAAATGTAAGGAATTTAATATTTTACTAAGGTCTGTAAATTTTTATGAATATGTGCAATAATTTTGCATTGTAGTTTAATATCGGAATATGATATTGATAAAACGGAACGCAATACAGGGTGTTTCCAAATGGATATCGGGGTTTTTAGGCTTGGCAGTATTTATTACATAAAACTTAAAATTATAATTAATACATAAAATGAAAGAGCAACTCAAACAGTTTTACCTACAAGCTTACAAGTGTTCAATGTGAACACCTTTCGTCACAAGGCACACATCAAGTCGATAGCTCAGCTCTTCTCAAACGTTAATTAGTGTTTGTGGGGTAATTGTTGCAACAGCTGCCTCAATCCTGTTTCTTAGGTCGGGTAGGTCAGCTGGTTGTGGAGGCACATACACATGATCTCCAGCGTGGAATGGCGTTTGGGAAGAACTGAGCTATCAACTTGATTTGTGCCGTGTGATGAAAGGTGTTCACATTGAACACTTGTAAGCTTGTAGGTAAAACTGTTTGAGTTGCTCTTTCATTTTATGTATTAAATATAATTTTAAGTTTTATATAATAGATACTACAAAGCGTTAAAACCCCGATATTCATTTAGAAACACACTGTATAATGAAAATTCACTATAATGTCACAATCAGTACGTGATATTATTAGCGACCAGATAGTAGCCTTATACTGTAATAACGATATATAATATTGATAAAATGGAATGCGATATAAAGAAAATCCAATATAATATCATATTCAGTACATCACCAGATACACTATCTGGTCAGAAGTATCAGGTCACTTTTAATTTTATCAGATGAAAACCTAGATAAAAGTTTGACTAATTAATTATTCTTGAACTTTGGGGATGTAAATAATATTTTTAAACGCATATTTTCCAGTGAAGATTTAGTCATGACAGCAATTAGGAGACCAATAACAAATCCAATGAAAACATTTATATTTACGATTATACCGTGTTTTAAAAATCTCGAAATGAACTGTAACAGTATCGAATGATTCTACAGACTCAGTAGAATGCGTGCATGAATTCGTGTAAAACAGAATGTATATTTATCAAGATATATACGATTCTTTTAAAAATTAAAAAAAAGACGCATATTTCTTTAAAAAGTTTAAGAAATTTCATATTTTCTATTTATGACATGTACAATTTTCAACCAAATTGAACTCTACTTTCAGAAAAGTTGACAAAGTATAGTAGGAATATTGTATTGCAATTAAAAAATGAATATATTGAACATTTGATAGAAAAGGAGCATTTACGTGAAATAATTTTTAACTGTGCATGCCCAAATGATTTTTCAATAATTTAGTAGTCAACTATATAATGCAACCTGTTTAAAATGACCATTGAAATATCGTGAAAATTCAGCAAGTTATTGGCGATGAAGTGGTCTGTGTTTCAGTCACATTAAAAAATGATAAGAGATTTTTTTTAGAAATTGCCATTATCATCATAAATTACAGAGTAAAATTGAATTACAAAAGAAGTGTTAATGTTTTTATTATACCTACATGAAAAAAGAAACGTCACACACACAGTGTGTCCCAAAATTTCCCAGACTAATCCTATAAACGAAAAATTAAAAACTGAAATGAAAATTTTGACCTATATTTATTAGAATAAATCCCCGCTGGACTCTACACACATCTTACAACGACTGTAATAGTCATCAAAACACTTCTAGAAGTACGTCAAATAGTCGGTCGCAGTCGCTTGAGGTAATACTCTTTAAGTGCAGTTTCAACTTGGAGAGCAGGAAATAGTCACAGGGGGATTAAATCTGGGAAATACGGAGGATGGTGGAGCACGACGGCCCCTTTAGAAGCCAGAAACTCCCGCACAATGACCGAATTGTGTGCTGGTGCGTTCTCGTGCAAGAACGAACAACTTATTTGCTGTCGGTACCGAGGACGAACTCTGTGTATTCGGGCTATGAAACGATTTAACACTGCAAATAGCAACGTCCAGTAGCAGTATTACCTTCAATTTTATGTTCGTTAGTTGTTCAACCTTCGCGAACTCCGATATAATCACGTTACACTGTTACAACAAACCAAATACACTTAGCATCACACAACAGATATAAACGTGAAATTGTACCCCTTTAGAAGACAAGGTATAGTCGTGCTTTCGATATCCATCATCTGTGGGCACTCAGTACTAAAAATTGCCGCCGTCCAGTAATTTAACAAGGCCGTGAATTTGTGAGACGAATTGTGCATACTGTTAAATTGTATTGCACGAATTGGAATATTTTGTATTATATAAATTGCCACTTGTAAACATAACTTTATCATCAAGATACTTTTAGAAAACAGCTGAAATATAGCTCACTTCATCGACGATAACTTCCTGAATTTCTACGATATTTGACTGGTCGTTTTATATAAATTGCTCTATATAGTTGACTACTAAATTATAAAATAAATTTATCTCTTTTGTTAGCGCATGCGCAATTAAAAAATATTTCATACAAATGCTCATCTTTTATTAAATAGTCAATATATTCCCGTTCTAATTGCATTAATATGTTTCTCCTGCACTTCCTCAAGTTTTCCGAAAGTGCTTTAAATCTGGTTGGAAATCCTGCATGTTATAAGCAAAACACATGTGGGAAATGTGGGAATGTTTATACAAATATTTGTGTCTTCATTAATATACGTGCTATTCTTACGCAAATAAATACACACCTTGTATAACACGGTCTATATAATCATTTGCTACAACTACAAAACATTTCGAGTGTTTTGTGATACAGAGGGATAACAAATATTATTACTTTTATTTGATTACTTGTTGCCCCCCCCCCCCCAACTGCCTTTGAGATTAAGTCTTCACTGAAATATATCAGGTGAAACATGTTCTTTACATAAGTGAAGTTCAAGAAAATTTCGTAAAGTATTTCTCTAGATTTTCGAAAGAACGTACAAATACGAAAGTGTCCCGATACTCTTGAGCAGACAGAGAACTGTACAATTTACAATATTAGCTGAATTAAAAATATTTTTTACGAAAAAAAATATATAAACTAACATCAATATTGTTACGCATGTCACATTGATTCGTAAAGTTTTCTAAAACTATTATGTAAATGAAAATGTAAAACTGATTTAGATAATAACGTTTATCTTATTTTGTTTCATCTTTATTTTATTAGAAAATCACCCATAACATTTTCCAAAACGATTTTATAAATCAGTAGGTATAATTGATTCAGGAAGCTTTAACCATATTGTTCTTAATTAGTTTTATAAAAACAGCACTTAAACTTTTTATTAATTGTTTCTTTGTTCACGGTCAAGTTATTTACTTGAATCCATTACTTTTTAGTCTGTGGATAATTAGTTTTCATGCAAGATTAGAACTGAAAAAAAGTCACTTACAGTCTTTTAAAAGTACAATAGGTAATTCGTATTAAAGATAATGGATTCTACCTCTCTTTTTTATGAAACCATTATGTACCAAAAAGTCATGTTTAGAAATTAATCATTTAATTAAAAAACAATGCACGTAAAAAAATAGTATTAGGAACAAAATAATAAATATCTGTTCAATTAATAACAAACTTTCATATATATATATATATATTTAATCATAGCTCATTTATATTTCCTACACAATTAGTTACAAGCATCAGATAATGAGTTTGTAGTTTCTTTGTCTTGTAAAATATATTTTTACTTTCAATTAATTCATTATTATTTTTTTTTGTTTACAAATTTGTGCTCATTCTGATTTTATATTGCAAAAATAATTTTTATTCTTTGAAAAACAGAATTCTGATTTTTTAAATTCTTTTTATACTAGGCTATTTCTTAAAAATCAAGTTACAGATCTATAGACTATAGAGTTCCTATTAATTATGAATAGGAAGAATTTCAATTAAAAATACGCCAACTGAAAAATTGAATATTCAATAAGCAGATAGTGTTTTGAGATTATGCTCCTAAGGGACATTTTGTTTTGTTTAATTAATTAAAAATTTTATGCTATTGAAAATATTCTGTAACAAGAAAAATAAATGTTTAAAATAAATAAATTATGAGAAAAAGAGGGGGAAGGTGTGAGCTTTATCTTCTAATATTAAGGATATTAAAACATATACGGTATATTGTATGATACTGTATCGTTGCTGAATAATTTTTGCTTGATTGATTATATTGTAATAAGTTCAATCAAGCAAAAATCATTTATCCATCATGCAACTACTATACATCTGTTATCAGAGAAACTATAGATATTTTGTGTAAAGGACATCAAGTTTGCAACGATGCAGTATCATACAATATACCCAATATATTCTTTAATCTCCTTAATATTACAAAATAAAGCGCACACCTATCCCCCGTCTATTTCGCATAGTTTACAAAATTGTTTACATTATCATTTAGAGTATCCATAGAAACCAACTCAAACAACACTCAAGAAATAATGGACTTTCCACCTCAAGATGAAGCTAGAATTTACATGCGTAAGATGGTCAGAAAGTAACCTCGCTCCCTGAGGATGGTCGTGGTTGTCGGCTGAAAGTACTTGGACGGTTTTTAAACATTTGAACATCTTTTAACATCTATTTGTGTCTTTTAAATGTCACCTGTTAAGTAACAGTGGGATCTATAGAATCTCATTTTAAGTTAGTGCCATTTTAGTTGATATTTTAAGTAGTTTTTATTTATCTAAAGTCTCTTCATCACGAAATAAACAGCCTTATATATTTTGGATCCATTTATATGTGCTCTTTAAAAAAAATCATGGTCATCTAGCAAGAAGGGATTTCAAACGTAACATTAAATAAATTAATTTATATAAATAACCCATACTGTTAAGAAATAAAGAACATTTCAGCTTTCTGTTAAAAGCTCAATTATGAATTAGTCAAATTACAGAATGTAATATCATCCAGTAATGAATTATATGAAAAATGATATCTAAATACGTTTGTTACAGAGAAAAGAAATTTTAAAAAATGCATTTATCTATAAATATATATAAAAAATGAATTTCTTTACTAATTTAATTTTTAAATACAAACGATTTTAAATTATTAGAAAATGTTCACTGCATTGTCGTATTAGTAACATATTAATATTAAAATCGTTCCTTTTAATTGAGTTAGATATGAAAAATTGAATACTTTCGCATTAAAATATTGAAATAGAAACAACTCCGTTTTTGTAACAGAGAAACTGCACAGTATTTTCCAAAGCTGCATACAGCTTTAGTTTCTAGACAAACGTAAAATCACAAGTGACTTTTTTTTCATTGTGAAAGAACCTCGAAACAATCAGCCACTTTCCTTTTCTCTCCGCCGAAAGAAATATAAGAATATAATAAAGAAAATAAAGCGCACACCTATCCCCCGTCTATTTCGCATAGTTTACAAAATTGTTTACATTATCATTTAGAATATCCATAGAAACCAACTCAAACAACACTCAAGAAATAATGGACTTTCCACCTCAAGATGAAGCTAGAATTTACATGCGTAAGACGGTCAGAAAGTATCCTCGCTCCCTGAGGATGGTCGCGGTTGTCGGCTGAAAGTACTTGGACGGTTTTTTAACATTTTAAACATCTTTTAACATCTATTTGTGTCTTTTAAATGTCACCTGTTAAGTAACAGTGGGATCTATGGAATCTCATTTTAAGTTAGTGTCATTTTAGTTTACATTTTAAGTAGTTTTTATTTATCTAAAGTCTCTTCTTCACGAAATAAACAGCCTTATATATTTTGGATCCATTTATATGTGCTCTTAAAAAAAATAAAATAAATAAATAAATAAAAAATCATGGTCATCTAGCAAGAAGGGATTTCAAACGTAACATTAAATAAATTAATTTATATAAATAACCCATACTGTTAAGAAATAAAGAACATTTCAGCTTTCTGTTAAAAGCTCAATTATGAATTAGTCAAATTACAGAATGTAATATCATCCAGTAATGAATTATATGAAAAATGATATCTAAATACGTTTGTTACAGAGAAAAGAAATTTTAAAAAATGCGTTTATCTATAAATATATAAAAAACATGAATTTCTTTACTAATTTAATTTTTAAATACAAACGATTTTAAATTATTAGAAAATGTTCACTGCATTGTCGTATTAGTAACATACTAATATTAAAATCGGTCCTTTTAATTGAGTTAGATATGAAAAATTTAATACTTTCGCATTAAAATATTGAAATAGAAACAACTCCGTTTTTGTAACAGAGAAACTGCTCAGTATTTTCCAAAGCTGCATACAGCTTTAGTTTCTAAACAAACGTAAAATCACAAGTGACTTTTTTTTCATTGTGAAAGAACCTCGAAACAATCAGCGACTTTCCTTTTCTCTCCGCTGAAAGAAGGAGAAAGAGTGCAGTTGATATTCAAGGAAGCTAATAAAACTCGTTTACCAAGATTCGGGTATTACGGAAATGAAACTGTCTTGTACGCCCGAGGTCTCTATGAAGAGACGATTACCGTTATGGTTAATATCCGGTTCAGATCACAGCCAACTTCAGTACCGGCCGAGAAAGCTCTTGTTTGTTTCTCCCGCCTTAGGACGGAGTTCATGACGTCAGATCGCGTGATCTCCACCGAACCAATCGGCCGAGAAAGCTGTCCTAGGGAGGAGGGAAACAAATAAGAGTTTTTTCTCAGCCGATTCTGTCAGCCGAAGATCACGTGGTCTGACGTCATGAATTCCGTCTTAAGGCGGGAGAAACAAACAAGAGCTTTCTCGGCCGGTACTGAAGTTGGCTGTGTTCAGATCGGATATTTAAGATATCTTAGTCATTACCAATCATTATTGGCTCTGGAGGCTAGCTGCAACAGATTGGCTGTTGAGGCTGGCTTTAACTTATGCGCATGCGCACATTCTATGTTACTTCAGATCTCAGACACGGTGATGTTCAATGAATTTGGCGATGTGAACAGGTATTCAATTCCGGGAGGGTACCACCTCAAAAATGGCTATCTAAGATATCTTAAATGTCCATTGCGAACAAGGTATAAGGCTCCAACAACTCGGGCTGACTCACGCCTCCATTTAATCGCTCAGTCGGACGCCTGACTTGGCGTCTTATCGCGTAAGATGGCGAGTAAATTTAGTTACTTAATCACATGCAAAACTATAAGAAAAAATAGCTAAGATATTTAACAGCGCCATACATTATAAAGTAAAAAATAAGTACATATAATTATGCTTTTGCATAATACTATATTAAAATTAAAAATTCATTTTCATCAATTAATATTTATTGCTATGCTTATATGAATAATTAAAGTATTATAGGATCCCTAGTTATGGTACTTCACCAATGATGGCGCGGTGGAGTGGTTAAAATTTTCTTAAAATAAAATTATAACTAAGCGTATTAATTAAATATTTTGAATAAATAAATTTAATTTAGAAAAACAATTATGCCTTTCTCTATTTTATTCCGGTATCTTTTAAGACAATTTTTATTTTGAGAAAACTCATCCATATAGAAAAAAATGTATAACAACCGGCAAACATAAACTTTGAAGGAAACGCTGCATTCCTAAGATGGAAATAATCCACGTATTCAAAGATCCGTGAAAAATAGTGATTTCTTTTCGTGAAAATATTTTTAAAATTCCTGAAATGCTTTCTAAAACTGCAAGGCTGAAATATTTTTTCTTTCATATTATTCATATTTTTATGCTTACTGAAAATACTGAATTTGTATGAACGTCTTTGTATACATTTAATCAATCGTTACAATATTGACTTATTTTAAAACATTATTATGTTATCAAAATATAATTGATCTTAGTTTACTCTATTGTTTCGTGTACTGCACTATAATATATTTTTAAAAATTTAGGTACAGAGAGGCTCTGTGTTAATTCAGACTATTCCACTATTTAAGCAATATGTGAGTGATTGAATATGTTTAATAATTTGATATACACATTTTTTGTATATTTATTTTATAATTGTCATGCATGATACTTCTAAACCATATTTTACAGCATTTTTATGTGCTTAAATATATATTGTATAGTGGCATATGTAATATAATTTTTTTTTTATCTGATGCATAAAATACGTCTGGAGAACATTTTTAGTTCATGTTATATATATATATATATATATATATTCATTTTCTAAGTGTATTAATGTGCGATTTTCCGAATCTTGTATTGTTTTAACTTATTGAAAAATTGAACAGGGATGAGATCGTACATTTTGTGTAATGTGGTAATTTTGGTCTGACGATTCTGCCACAGTTCCACACATTCTACATTAATTCACTATCTTCAATTTTCATTCATCTTTTCTTAGTTAAATATTGAAAAAAAGAAAAGTACTCTTTACTTATTTATTGTTACTTTTTTGTACTTGTGCTTTTATCGGATTGTTGGCTTTATATCGAAAATGACAGCCATCACAGAAAATTTGCTATTATTCAGCAGATCAAAAATACAAGAAATCCGTTTTCCAACCCCGTGTCGCAAAATCACTGTTCCCAGGTTTCAATTAGACAATGTCATTTAAAATTTCAGTAAAATGTTAATTTTTTACACTGTCAGGTTTTCTGTAATTTAAGTGATATTGGGTTGAAATCTCTTCATTATTTAAGTAAAATATGCAAAAAAAATTTTGTGAATGCGCAAGTTATTCTTACGAAAATGCACCTAAACTTTCAACATAGCAAGTAAAATTATCTTTGACAGCTACAGGTTATTTTTATCTTTTGTATAATAATGAGTGACAGTTGACAACAAATGGCTTTTCTCTTAATATTTGATTTCTTGCTGGGACTTTAAAAGCAATCCTGATTGGATCTTCACTGGAAAATACAGAACAGGCATATTCTTTAAATGGCCGAATTTACAGGACTTTTTGTGTAATATCCTTAGAAAAAATATTTTAATTAGAAAGATACGGTGACTTTTGAGTTTAAAGTTTTTGTGTGTTTATAAATAAACACACATACACACACACACATATATATATATATATGTATATATATATATATATGTGTGTGTGTGTGTGTTTGAGGGGGAGGAAACGTGTAAATCCTTTCTTCTATTCCTAGCCATAAACCTAAAATACACGCTACTTTTTCCCACATCTATATAAAAGTTACCAAATGTTTGAAAGTAATATAAAACAATAAAGATTTTACTTTTTATTGTTTGTTTGTTTTATACTATCTTAATATAAATTGCGATATTTGATGTATATCTTTGTTTTTTTCACTAATCTTTGAAACACAGGCATGAGAAGCATGAAAGCTTAAAATAATAGAGTTCGAAAACTTTATTTCGAAGTATCTTCTTTCAATTGTATCTAGAAAAAACATCTTGAGTCAGCAATATACTCCGCAAATAATTTGGTATTGTTTCTTATGATGCTTTTGAGATTTTGCCGTACACAAACATATTGTATAGCTCCTTTAAAAAAAAAAGTTAAACACAATATTTCTTTTAGTTTCCGATCGATACTTTATTATATTTCAAACAGTTTACTCATTTTTAAAATCATAAACCGTTGTAGATCAACAACCCTGATTTGAAAAATATTTACTCAGATGTTAGAATACAAATGTTCAAGTATGTAAAAAAACAAAAAAAAAATAGAATAAAAAAATTAAAAATTACCAGCAAAAAGGTGCTTGATTCATATCTGCAACAAGAACAAAATTACATATTTATTATACATAGTATAATTTTTTTAATTCGAAATTGGAAAGCATATAAATTTACTTTTATGAAAAATCTACTTCTAGACGTCAACAGTCTTTTTTCACAAAATTCATAAAGTTTGTTTTAGCAATAACATCATGAAACAACTCAAGTGGTACAACTCATCTTAGGTATAAAAAATTAACTCAGTATCATCATGCGCTGTAGATTCTACGAACAATTTATGTTAACTGCAGTTACGAAAGATAGAAGCAATCAATAAAATCGTCTTTGGAAATAACATTGATGTTTGAGTATGTTGCAGATCAACGAAGTGATACAAAGCGTTAATTCCAAACAGTGCTTTAATGAATTTTTCCTGAAAATGTGACAATTATCAATTATTAATTGGGCTTGATTCTTAATAAAAGTTTACTTTCGTATTCATCTTATAGATTTCTTTTTAAAGAATTAAGTTCTTAAAATCGAAGTTCCTTGTTTACCCAAAAGAATTAATACGCTGTCAGGTGTTGTATATTTGTATTTTTTATGAGGATTATATAATTATTCAACTTGTAAAAACTATTACTTTTTAGACCTTTTTAATTTATTTTTATATCTGCTTAAATATGTAAACTTTTTTTAATAGTTCATGACTAATTCTTCGATCTTTTGTAATTGTTATCCGCTATTGATAAGTGCATTTTGAAAAAAAAATGCGCTATACAAAAAATAATTACTATGTATCTGTAGGTGTATAGTTGCTCTATGTATACTGCGGCAGGAATTGTATTCTATGTGTTTTAGACGCATATCGCTCGTAGTTGTAAATTCGACTGGATTATCACAGCATTTTACTTTTGAACATCGAGTTCTCCACATGCTGAGTAGCAAGCAAAGTTTTCATTTAGCTGTTTTTGGACAGAATTAACGGTTGTGTGTTCACCAGCGTGGTAAGGAATTACGTTTGGTACTACGAATAAAAGATTTTTGGAATCCACGAAGTTCTCTTTTATAGTGATATTGCAGTGTTTAAAGTGGAATTTTATAGTGATAACTACAGCGTTTCTTGTAACATTTTATAGTGAGATAAAGTATATTTTCCCTAGATTCCAGCAAATGAACAGCGAGGCCATTTTGCTGAATTAAATCACTGAATTTAATAGATATTTTGTGAAGCTGTTGTCTCCTCTCAGTTGTTAGTGAATTTGAGCTTAATTTTAATCGCCTATATGTCAGTCTGTCAGCTCCACTGTTAATTGATCTTATTATAGCATTAAATATTTTTTGTTGTTTATTAATTTTGTGTTATGATCCCCTTTCAATTGAACTGTTCGGAAGGGTACATCACAAATTGTTGACGAACAATTTGTGAATACAGGCAATAGGCATTGAACCGATAAATTAATATATGGATTTCACAAGTAGTGCCCAAAATTATTATGAAACCAGGCCGTTAGATGTTGTGCCCAGAGTATCTTTTAGTGGTGAACAAGATGTTAATGTCTTTATCTTACACCTTGAAGAATATATCCGGTACTTCTCCGTTATCCTGTTGACCACCTTTATAACAAAAAACTATTGCCAAACTCTAGGATTTAACGCCAAAATTGCAGTTCCATTCATTTGATGTCAGAAGCATTACACGTTTTCGTTATGTCATCACGTGCGACATTTACTTCTATTTTTCAGTATGTTTTACTGAATTATTAGTTGTTCCGTTAATTAAAATAACAATTGCGTCCTTAAATGGCTGTATCATGATATTAAAAGAGAAGAAACATTGAAAAAATGTTTTGATGCATAGTTACGTGCAATAGATCTGTTTCAACTGTCGTCACAAACATTTATTCACCAGACGAGAGGGATAATTAAGAAAAATAATGTAAATAAATAAATATCGATTTTTTTTTGTGTTTTCAGTAATATATTGTGATATTTTTTTTTGTTTAATCTTACTAATAGTTGACACTTTGGTGAGTGGGACTTTTCAGACTTTCTTGTGTTTTATTTATTTATTTTGATATTCCAATGGCAACATTCTTCCATTTGTTTATTTGGCGTTACAATTTGGCGATATTTCCTTTTTATGAAAAGTGGTCAACGAAATAATGGAGAAGTACCGTACATCCTTCATAGGAATATTCCTCATAGAAATAAATATTTGCTACTTAAGTGTTCTTTTAAATGAAATCAATTTTATGCCTTAAATATTGATAGACTTATTGTGAATGATTAGTATAAAATATATGAGTAGACAGTTTTCGAATTAAAAAATTTCCAACTTTATGAGATAAAGGTTTTTTATGCAGATAATTTTAATGTAATCAGCGAAATGTATATTAGAAAACGTGTAATTTTTTCTTTCATAAATTAGAACTTAAGAACAAGTTATGGATAAACTTTACGTTTTTGGAACTTCTAAACTATTCTTTACCGTTATTTCGTGTGTAGATAAAGGACTTTATCGAATTCGAGCCCCTAAAAATACTACTGAACTTCATGAGTTATTATCGAAATACGAAAATAGAAATCACACTGATTGTGGTGTAGTATCGGGTCCCACATGACAGAGAAGTATTCTCAGTAATGAGTTTAATACTTTTTCGTCACATAAACTTTGAAATAAGGGTGATGAAAATGGTTTTCGAGGGCAGAGCAGGGAATTTGGAAATGGAGATCGAATGATTTTAGGAATTGTGTAAATAATGTTCGTAGTAAGTGTGAGAATTATAGAGGTGATAGTGGTAACTTTAGAGAAAATTCTGGAAATATTCGTAGGGGCGAAGATAAAAATGTACAGTCATTTTCGAATTCATCTGGCAAAAATAGCAAGCGAAGTTTCCATTTATTTGTTTTTGACAAAATCTACAGTGCGAGTTCGCCAGCGTGGTATGGAGTTAAGTTGTGTACTACGAAAAACATATTATTGGAATCCACGAAGTACCCGTTTATTATGATATATCAGTTTTTAAAGTGTAATTTTATAGTGATAACTACAGAATTTATAGTGATAGTCTATTGTCATTATAGTGAGCTAAAGTGATTTTTCCTTAGGTTTCAGCAAACGAACAACGGGGCCGTTTTGTTCTAAGCTAAGTGATTGAATTTAATAAGTTTAATAAGTATAAGTGTTAAAGGATTCACCTCACTCAGTTTTCAGTGAATTTGAGATTTATTTTTATATCTTATATTTAAATCTGCCCTCTCTACTGCAAAATGACCCTTTTATTTCTTTAAATAAATGTTTGTTGTTTCTTAATCTTTTGTCATTACCTCCTTTAAATTGAACTTCCCGCGGAATGTACGTTACAATTTGATTAGCCTGTTTTCTTATCTGTGAACTTTAACTATTATTTTACCAAAACAGGGGTGTGTTTCTTTGATATGTATAATGATTTGCATTAATTTCTACATAAAAAAGAATCAGCGTGATCCCATACGGGGCTATGATCTTTCATAGCTTATTCCTATGGTTCATTTCTGAGGTATAAATATATTTTCCATTTTGGAGATTTAAAGGAATTAACTTTGTCAACGTTTGTACCCATAAAAAAGAAAATCTTAGAAAATAATCAGAAAAATTCGTAAAATATATTTTTATATATTGTGAATTTATTTTATAATTAGAATTCTTATATAATTTTTTTTCTTGTTACTAATCGAATATACAGTTTATTTTACTTGTAAGATCTTAATTTTCTTTTTCTAAATTTAGCGATAAACCTCAACAATTCTGTTATAATTCTATGAAGATTCGTGGCATATATACACACTTTATATTTTACGGCTTGAGACTGGACTGAACATTAACCTCCTAAAATGTTTACCCTCCCCCTCTAATGCTATGAAAATTTAAGAACCTTTTTCTGGACTGCTTTGAACTTAAATATGGTGTCATACGGGCGTATTATCGTTTGAAAAAACAAAGTTATTTAAAATTTGTTATAAAAACTTACATTTATATTATAAATTAAATTAAATATTGTGCTCATTTACGAGTCTGACACCTATTTTTTGCTTCTACTATAAAAGATCTGCGAAAAAAAATGAGTATATTTTTATTTGACAGGGACAATACATATAGCTACATTATTAATATACAAATTTTATAACTTAATTTTTCATGGACAAATCGCGATTTATCTATTATTAATAAAAAATCGATTTCTTAGAATTTTGTTTTTACATTTATTGACTGCTGACAAAACAAAGTAGTTCAGACTGACAAGTAAATGTGAAAAGTCGAATAAAGTTACTTTTTATGTACAGTGAAAAGTTTTAAAGGGAAATAAATTTACTCTAGCGGATAAAACGTCGCAGTGAATCAGCAGATCCTCTTGGGTACGGTGCTTTTGTTTGATATAGATCTATGAAAAGCGTTACGTTCAATAGTGTCCAAGGAATATATTTTTAGAAGTAAAGATAGAATAAATCAGTCTAAATTTGACCACATTGTTTCTATTCATAATAAAAGTATATTGTTTTTAAATTTGGGTCTCTTAAATATATGTACTGGCAACTTTAATGACAAAAACTTTGATAAATTTATATTTAGTTAAAGATTTCTAAAAATCTGACTAAACCTTATTAAATTAACAAAACAACAATAAGAAAATACTTTTTTAAAAATACAATATGTTTCTAATCAGTACATTTCCAATTAATATAATTGAAGCAGAATTTATATCTTTAAAATATTAAAATGTGTATGACATAAAATTCTCTTTTTAAAATAACTGGTCATGGTCAATGGAATTTAGAAATCAATATTAATGATACTGTTCTTTTCATTTTGTTCTATGTAGCACGGTAAAATTAGTTTTGTTTAACAAAGTAATTTACTTTCAATTTAAATTAATGAAGAATTATTTTATCTTCTTTAATTAGGTAATCAGTTTTATCCTTTCAATGAGTATTCAGATATCTTAAATTATATTGCCTTTTTAGAGACATTTATTTAATTTTCATTATTGTAATAACATTTAGATTTTCTGCATAAACAATTAACTTTTACATATAATTATTTTATTTTATTTATTTTGTTTGATTTCACATTTCTACATTAACTTTTTAATATAAATTTTTAATTCCTATTTTTATATATATATTTGTAGCTCTCCCGCGCATTTCATTTTCATTTTTACGCCTAGTAACTTTTCTTTTCCGTCCCAAAATGTATTCCATTTTCGATTTTAGAACATTTTATTTAAGATACTATTGTTACTACGCCTATTGTTAATTCTGGTAGGGAAGCTTCAGAAAGCATTTCTTACCTAATGCAGGGCCGTCGTACATCAAATTTCTCCATCCACCAGTAAAGAGTCTTGGCGTACTCTTATTATTGATTTTGAAGTCTTGGTGCAATACGAATTTTCGGAATCTTTTAATTTTACGTCGCGACCAATATAACCGCTGGCACTAGTTCATAGCTTGCTTTTTTGTTTTTCTCCCAGCATTAGAAACTTCACGACATCAGATTGTCGTCAAGTCTTTTTATAGCTATAATGCTAGGAAATTGATAATTTGTTTTTATTGTTGCGGCTGATTTACATCTATTTAATTTTATGCCAAACTTTCTTAATTGAAAACGAGAAATTATGTTCCCATGGAAAGTATCTTACATCGGAGAGAAAATCTTGTCTTCCGAAATAAAGATTTTTTCAAGATGTTCAGACTATTTGTTTGGTGCTGGAACATTATATTTCCATAAATCAACTCGGTTATTTAAGGCGACTGCCTGTCACACAAAATGCTTTGAACTATACCTTTTTTGTCAACCAGAATCTTGCTCATAAGATGTAGGCTGCTACTTATTTAGCGGGCATGTTGCTAATTCCCATCTTACGGCCAGTAAGTTTATACAGCAACCTTACTTGACCCGAGTGTAGTAGATTCATTTCCGTTCATCTAAATCATCACAAACACACACATATATACCAAAATACTTCAAAATGATCCGTAAAGCACAAAAAATAATTTCGGACATATCTTAAGAAACAAGGCATTTAGTAGTCCAAACTTTGCAGATGCATCTATTAAATGTATATTTTATTCATGGGATTTAAGTATGAGAATAAACAGTGGGAATAAGAGAAATAAAGTTTTCGCAAATCCAGATAAACTGAAATGAAAAAAAGTTTGGCGCCAAACACTTCAATATATTCTACCAATAGTTTTTCGATAACATTTTATTTCTTTATAAATCGATGGTGAGAAAGTATTTTGAAATCAGGTTTTTAACGAAATCTTTAGGTGAAAAATTTCCACCTTCTGAGAAGAGACTTTAACTTAAAACCTCATGTCTGGAATTTATAAGAATAAGGTTCAATGATGCATCATAACAGTTGCATGTAACTTGCTTGAAACTTTTTATTTATTCATATATATATATATATATATATATATATAAGAAAATACAAGATGAAGAAAAAAGTAAGAAACACAACTATTGTATATATATATAAATATGTATTACACTTCATGACACTTAATTCTAAATAGAAATTTAGATATACACTGTATGGCCAAATTTCACAGGATACCTTCGAATGTCATTTTCTGAAATAGCTATAGAAATAGTTCCCAAAATCTCCTGGAATTTCAAAATCATA
This sequence comes from Maratus michaelseni, assembly GCA_963931845.1. NCBI lineage: Eukaryota > Metazoa > Arthropoda > Arachnida > Araneae > Salticidae > Maratus > Maratus michaelseni. The sequence goes on along the minus strand of OZ007596.1, from coordinate 248,767,805 downwards.
AAGAAGAAGTTTGACCTCACATTTTTTTGCGAAAGTTTGATCATGAGGGAATTTAGGAGACAAACAACAGATAAAAAAAAATAACATGTGCGATCATCCTGACAATTAAAATACTCTAAACAATCTGTAATTGTAGCTCATGATTATGAGGATCTTGTTCAATATTTGTGTTCTTTTGTGTAATACTATCACGTATATTTAGGTACATATGTTTTTCTTTTAAATTACAGAAATTTTTGCATGGTTTATTTATACTAATTTAACGCTACTTTGACAATGTGTACTATAAACGACATACTACAATTAGAATATAAATAAACTAAATATTTAATGAAATAGAAGAATTCGTATGAAATAATTTTAACTTGTACAATGTACATGCACTAATGACAAGAAAAATGTTTTTGCATAATTCAGCAATTAACTATACAGGGCGACTCATATAAAAATGTCAGTCGACTGTCATGAAAATTCAGAAAAGTAACCTGAATTTCAGTTGCTTTCTGAAAGTAGCTGGATGTTAAGGGATTTTCCACAGCGCATGCGCAGAAAAAAAGTTTTTCATACGAATGTTTAATTTTCATCAAATATTTAATATTGATGCTACAAAGTAGTAGTAGAAACATACGAACACGTGCAGCAGAAACGTGCAGTAGAAACATGCTACATTATAATTGTAGTATGTTTCTACTGTGCTTTGTCAAGTTTCCGGAAAGGGATATTAAATCTGGTTGAAATCCCTGTAACATATTAACAAACGATTTACATAATTGTCTTCAATTTGTTTTAAGAAAAAATTACATCTCTATGAATATGTGTACTATTCTTATACAATTAAACAAAATACTGTATAAGATTCACTTAATTGAAGCTACAGATAATTTCGAGCATTTTTTATTGATCGCAAATATTTTTATTTCTTCAATTTATTGATTACACTCGTGATCAAACTTTTGCTAAAAAATATGAGGTCAAACATGTTCTTTATGACCCTGAAATTCCAGATGATGTTCTGGAATATTTCTCTAGACATTCAACAAAACGTCATAATCGAAAGGCTTTTGGCCATATATTGTATATTTATTTATTTATTTTATAATTATGGAGTCGTTAAGAAGAATATTTATTTATATATATTTACAATAATTGTGTTTCTTACTCTAATAAATCTAAAAAGGAAATTAGTTATTTATATAAAAATAAATCAAAAGTTTCAAACGAATTACATGGAACTACTATGAAACATCATTGGACATGGACACTATCCTTATAAATTATAGAAATTAGGTAAAATAAGTCTCTTCTCAGGAGGTGAAACGTTTTTGCTCGAAGACGTCGTGAAGAACACGACTTCGAAATATTTTCTCTATATCGTTTTTTAAAGTAGCAAAACATTATCGAAAATCTATTTTCACAATATATTGAATTTTTTGGAACAAACGTTTATCTATTCCAGTTTGTCTGGATTTGTCAAGACTTTATATTTTTTCTTCTTCCCATTCTTTATTCTCAAACTTAAATCCCGTGAGTAAAACATATATTTGATAGATATAGCTGCGAAATTTGTACTACTGAATGCTTTGGCCTTTGAGATATATTCGAAATCTTACTTTAACTTTTGTATGTTACGAATGGAATTTGAAGTATTTGGACATATATATATATGCAAGTATAAAATAACTATATATATATATATATATATATATATATATATATAATCCAGATTTTAAAGTATTCAAAAGAAAAGAAGAAATAAGGTGAAAAAAGGCAATTAAATCATAAAAAAATTACCAGCAGATATTTCGTACCTATTATCTTCCAGGACGTAAATAAGGTAATTTGGCATCAAATGTAAAATTTGATAGTTGCGTTTAAGTAGGCTGGTATAACTCTCAAATATCCATCAATCTGCTGGCTATTTATATAAAAAATAAGAGTTAATAATTGGGTAAAGCTAAATCGTATTTGCCTACTTCGTTTTTACAACTTATTTATGTGAATTTGCTGATGGGCCATTAAACGCATTTTTTTATATTTACTAACATTAAATGTTTTTTAAAGACATTGAATGGAAGCATTTTAACTATAAATCAAACCTTGTTATTCTGATTAAATCGTGTATTTTCTACTGCTAATGCGATAGTTGGTTATTTTAATGCATGTGTATTCAAAGGATGCTATCTATAAAAATTCCTTGGTACGTTATAACATTCTGAATGTGTTTAAAATTCAAGGTTTTAAAACAAAGCTGAGAAAATCTTTACTTTAACTTAGTTTTGTTTTTTAATAAAAACTTTTAACGAACATAATTATAAACAAACTTTAATTTAACAAACATAATTTTAATTTTCTTATAATTATAGCATAATATCATAACTAAAATCAAAATTTTTAGAACGATTCTAAAAGTAATGCAATTAACGATAAGTGCATTATTAATAAATTAAAAATATTAACTATAAGTGCACGATTAACGGTATGTTATTACTTGCCTGACTTCGTCAGACTGTTGGACAATAAGCCACAACACAACAACAGCTATAAGTGATATATTATTGACAAAATGAATGATCATCTTTTTTATTGAATTGAATATGAGGTAACGTTATCTTTGTTAACTTTGATATTCATGAAGTTAAAAATATATTGAGAATAGATTATTCCCAAATTTCATTAGATTCTTATTCACATAAGTGTTAAATGGAATATGATAATTTATGTACTGTTTTCATATTTTTACATATTCACATTTGTCAAGAATGAGAAATTATAATATTGTTACGAAATTCTCCCACCCTTCCATACGTGTAATGTATCAAATTCGTCTTTGTAAGGCCATGTGCAAGAATTATTCATTTTACGCACTCCAGATAATATTCTACCATTTACTTCAGCTGAAAACCATGGCACAATTATAAATGCAATTACAATAATTACTGCTCATCAACGGCTGTTTTTCCAAATATTTTTGTGTGGCCCTGTAAAAAATTTATAAATATTTAACACACTATTTTCTGTAGAGGAGATGGTGTTGAGTTGCCTCAATACCGTAAATGAATTTCGTTCTATTTGAAGTAATGTAACATCATTGAAACGGCCTAATATCGACAACATCCCCTAATGTACTACTTATTATATTATATTATCAATAATGCATATAAATTTCAATATGTTTCATGTAGTATAATGTCATTAAAATATTCAATCGTAGAAACAAAATGTGGTTGTAAAGGGTCATCTACTGCAAATCATCGTATGAACATATAACTATTACCAAACGAGTAGTAATAACATCTTTCATGGTTGTAAATGTGGTGTAATTGGTCATCAGCTACAAATTATCGTATAAACATTTAACTATTACCAAACGAGTAGTAATAACATCTACGAATTAATGCTATACTCCAATTTTGCTTAGGTGTCGTCTACATATAGAAATTGTATCAAATTTTAAAATAAATAAGTACTAACACCCAATTTTGATTTCATATTTGAGTTTGATAAATTTTAATTTGGATACCAAACGGCAAGTCATCCGATCAAATAGTTTAAGAATTACTACATTAAAGACATGAGTATAAAGCATCATAAATTTTACTGAATGGTGTATTCAAGTTTAAAATTTTATACATACATTAAAATAAAAAATAAAAATATCGACGTTTCGACCACCATCCATGGTCATCCTCAGGAAAAATTTTTTATATTGCTTCCAATATAAATCCAAATCCAAATATTTTTATATTGCTTCCAATATAAATACAAATACAAATATTTTTATATTGCTTCCAAATCAAATGTTTTTTTTTTGTTTTTTTGTTTTTTTTTCCACATTTGAAACTTTGGAAGCAATATAATTTTTTTTTCCTGAGGATGACCATAGGTGGTGCTCGAAACGTCGATATTTTTATTTTTAATTAAAAAATCGTGATAAGATGAATCGTATAAGATAAAATAATCGTTGGGTGATTATTTCATCTTATAAAATAATCACCCAACGACCATGTGTACAGAGGACATTGATGATGTAATAAGATGAAAATCTATACAGATAAATCAAATATTCATTGTTACCAATTGTTAGAGACATAAAACAAGCCATACAATTACAATTTCTAAATATTGAATTTATACATTGTACTTACATTAGTTTTCAACGTTGCTGTCTTTACGAAACTTATTTCTTCATTTTCTGAATATGCCACTTTTTCACTATCATTTCACTTCACTGTCAACATTTCTATAAACTTTTGATCATCAGATAAAACAAAATCATTTTCCAATGCGGCAATAATCTATTCACAGATAAGAAGAAAAAGAGGTTCTTTCTTCAGGTTGGCCTTAAGCATGTTCCGTGAACAGCACTTGCCATCCATTCCATGTATAGTTTTTAAGAGGTTTCTTGAATGGATTATTCACGCTCACGTCTAATGCCTACAGTAAATATGTGTAACACTCTGGAATGATTACAAGTTCCCAGTTCATCTCACACAAGCGCCAATTTATCTTTTCAGTTAGGTTTGACAGAAAAAAATTATAACGGTTTGATAATGGGACTTTTTTTAAGCTTTCATAACTTTAAAGTTTATAACTTTTTAAACTATATAAATTTTATTTTGTACCACGAACACTTTCATAACATGTAATAAGGGGTTTAAAAATCAAAAACTGCAATAAGTCATAACTGTATGAACTATAGACCCCAAATTTCGAGGACGATTGATGCCCTTAAAATAGATGGCCCTGAAAACTGTCCAACACAAGAATATTTGGCAATCTTTGTAGAGCATCATCACGATATTCCAGGATACACTTTATCCAGACGATAACTAAGTCATTTCCCACCTGTTTCTGGCGATCAAAAAATTATGCACTAGAAAGGTATATTTTTTATCAGACAATTGCTTTAAAAAAGTAATGAAGTAAAAATAATAACATTTATAAAATTCATCAAAATTGCCATGTATTTTTGTGTTTAATTTCCTCTTTCCAATATCTGAACATTCTTTTTTTCTCTGTCTTCAACAGTTGTGTCTAGATGTATGTCAGAATAAACTAGTGTTTGATGGGCATTACCCATTTGACTCATCAAATATGAATGTTCTCAGCTTCAGTCAGATTATACATCATTCGAAACAAAAACAATATCTTTATAAACATCTGGAAAACTCTAACATGAGGTAGGTTTTTTTTTCGTATTGAGAATTCATTCTTTTCGAATCTAGAAATCCATCCTCGACAACCTGTAAAATTTTCAGACATTTTTCAAAAATATTCCCTTAAATCTTTTGAGTCGACAGTGCTTTTTGTTGCAACGTTTCTATAAAAAGATTTAAGATGAAACGGTAACAAACATTCGATTCTTCAAGAATGGAACTCGTTTAAATCAACAAGGTCGCAGTAGCATAAGAAATATTTAACAAAGTGTACCGTAAAATAAGATTGCTCGGGCAACAAACTGACATATTTTTTACATTTCTTATCAAAACTATAGCCTACATAATTTTAACTGTGTTGATAACGAAAATTTTATTACTCATGTGATGTTTCGGCCTATTTAAAACCATAATTTGAATAATATTCTATCTGGCGCAGCAATCCGATGTGTTGCATTTGCATTGCTTGTGATATTTTGATTTTCGGTGAAAAACGAAATCTGATTTAATTCTACATTTAGTAAAGATTTATAATATCAATTTCATTAAATTTCTTATAATAAGTAAGAAGTCAGGTTTACAATGTAAATTAATTGAAAATTACGCAAATTACATCTTGCAAGTTAACACGATCTGTATTCTATTATAGTACAATGCCTTTATAAGAAAATTGCAACATACGGGTGATGAAATTGCATCAGCTGAGAGGATTTTGAATAAAAATTTGGAAAGCTTTGCTTTATTGCCAAGCTGATGTTTGTAGTGTGTATACTTGTTTAACTCGTTTAAAACTGGATTATTATCCTTATAGCTTTAAGAAGCACATTGTCTTTTTTGACAGTAAAGGCGTCTTTGGAGTTCTTTAAAGCTTTCGCCACATATCTTCCTAACGCACAGTGGGCTGAACATCACACTAACGTTGTGTATAAAATGTATTACTCCATATATCTCACAGATACAACAAAAGCAATAACGAAAGATCTTTGTTGATAGTAATCGAGTGTTAAGAAAATTCGTCCATATGAATATCATCAAATTCTGTAGTATGAGTTTTATGATTTAGACAAATACTTTTAATATGATGAATTTATTGTGCGTATATTCAGACTCCATATTACATTTTAAACCAGTTTGGAAAATATTATTTTAAACGGATCAATAATATTAAAAATTTTCAGTTGTTTGATAATAATTTTAATAAAGGGGGAAGTAAGTCATATGAATATTCTTTACGCTATATGTTTTAAAGACTGTTTAAATTAATAGATGTAAATAATAGAAAATAATTTTAAATCAACACTAGATAGTACCCGTCAAGATTTGACTGTAAATAACTTGAAAGTTCCTTTGGAAATGTGTTTTTATTTTTAATTAGTTGCTTTTAAATTAATTAGGTATTGTAAATTTGATGAATTGTTATATTGTGTAAGCGATTCCTATAGATATAAGACCATAGATAGTTTTGTCTGTCCAGCGTACTCAACAAATGAAGTGAAACAATTTTAAGCATATATTTTACAGCATTTTATGCTCGAATTAATTTTTAATTAAAACTATTAATCTAAAGATTTATTTCTATATACGAATTAATTTAGCAAGAATTTAATTAAAACTATTAATCGAAAGATTTATTTCTACATACTACGAGATATGATAGTACATATAAGATAGATACATATAAGATTTTTATTGAAATTAATTTTTATCAGTCTAATTCTAAAACCCTAAATTTAAACTTTGCTGTTTGGAGCTAACAGCAGTCTCCTTTTTTTAAATATCAATATTTAGGATTTTCTTTTTTTTTTTAATTACGCTACTTTTAAAAATTTGCATTAATTTTATTTTTATCAGCCTGACTCTAAAACACAGAACTCAAATTTTGCTGTTTGCAGTTAACGATTTATACTATATATTTTTTAATTACTTTAATTTTATTTTACATTTTCATACATTATTCATACATTAAATCAAACCATGGATATCAAGGTGATTTCTTTTATAATTCTTATATGAATATTTTTGCTGCTTTCTTTTTCCACTTCTTTTCTTTTTTTTAAAAAAAAAGAGAATAATCACTTACTTTTTTAGTTAAACAAATATATCTTCTTGATAATGGTCATACGAAATATAGATAAAAGTTTAGATCAATTTATTTAATCGATAACTACATGCAAAATATTTTATTTTTAATATTTTTAATATAAAGTAAATAATTAAAAAAATATGGTCGGTTGTTAAATTTTATTTACCACAGTTCCAATATTTTGAAACAATAACAGTATTTAGTATATCTGATTAATCTTTTAAACTACTTGACCTTTAAGATTTTTAATGAAATTAATTTTTATCAGTCTGATTCTAAAACCCTAAATTTAAACTTTGCTGTCTGGAGCCAACAACTATCATGGATATGAAGATAATTTAGAGTTCCTGTATGAATATTTTTCCTTATTTATGTTGTCTCTCCTTTTATTTTCCATTTTTACGAAAAATAAACACATACATATCTTAGTATGTATGTGACACCTTGATAAAGATCATACCAAATATAACAAATATTGTAGACCAGTTCAATTTATTTAATCGATAATTACATGCATAATCTTTAAGTTTAAATATTTTTAATATAAATTTAGTAACTAAAATAAAATATTCTTTGGTGTTAAATTTTATTTAATTATAAAGCATTCGAATAAAAAAAAATATTATATAGTTTTTTCTAAGGAATTAAATATGGCATTATTAAAATGAATTATTGCCAATAAATAAGAAAACCCATCCTGCCATGAGTGGTTATCGAACTGACGAACTGCACAACGAAACACCGCGCCTGAAACCTCTCGGCCAACCTTTCCTCGCTCAAATGTACTTTAACATTAGATAGGTTCTAGATTTAATTCTACGCATCTGCAAATGGGTCATTTTCTTGTGAATGTGAAATTTGACAAAATGCTCTTTTAGCTTTAAATATATAGATTACTCATTTCATTGTGAATTTAAATATATAGATTACTTATTTCATTGTGAAATTAAATATATAAATTGCTCATTTCATAATATTCAAATTTTAATTGCTTAATATGCGTATAGCCAACATAGTGAAAAAGTACCCAAGCAGGGACTCGAACCCGGGTCATCAGATTAGCGCACTGACGTTCTACCAACTGAACCACTTGGGAACGATACTCAGCCTGGAACTTTGTCACCATAACATGTTGGCAAGGCTACAAACGCAGCACAAGATGGAATATTTTCCGTGAGACGTCACCCCTGAGGCAAACACGAAATCAAAGAAAATCCAGCATCGACAAATGAATAAATTCATATTTTAATACTTGGAATTCTTTGACTTCCTGTTTGCCCCAGGGTTGGCGGCTCGCAGAAAATATTCCATCTTGTGCTGCGTTTGTAGCCTTGACAACATGTTATGGTGAAAAAATTCCAGGCTGAGTATCGTTCTCAAGTGGTTCAGTTGGTAGAACGTCAGTGCGCTAGTCTGATGCCCGGTTCGAGTCCCAGCTTGGGTACTTTTTCACTATGTTGGCTATACGCCTATTAAGCAATTAAAATTTGAATATTATGAATGCAAGGCGTGAGAAATTTTCTCTCTGAAAAAATTTCCAAGTATTAAAATATGAATTTGCTCATTTAATTTCGAAATATTTTTAACATCTTGTATGTACGATATAATGAAAGGTTTATAGGGATATATTTGTATATATTTTTTAAACTATCCTTAATTTATTAGATTACTATAGTGTCTGCAGTTACAATATCACGTGAGTAGGTCTTAATAAGCCGAAAAATATATATACAACAGATTCCGGTGAATTGGGAAACGAATGTATTAGCAAGATTTGTCCCGTTAAAGCGGTTGCCCCAATCATCCGAAGAAAAGTTAAAAACGTGGTTTGAAATTTATTCGCTAGCTCTGAATTTTTGTCTGAGGAAAACTTTTAGTTTTTTTTTAATAGTTATCGTTGTCTTATTTAAATGTATGTGAAAGTTTTTGTTCGAAATACCTGGTGGATGTTTTTGAGTAATCAAGCTTTGGTTATGGCGACCTTGCGACCTGTACTTTTTGCACTCTGGTAAAAAGGATACATTTTAAATAAATTTGGAGAAAAATACTTATCTGTTCTTACCATCATACGATTTGATCTGTCTTTAACCTATTTTGCGCTAAATTCTACAGTAAATATATTGCACATAAATCCGTATTTCTAAAGAAATTATAAAAGCAGATAATGAAACATGTCACAATTATTACGTTTTGTACATGAATCCGTATTTATAAGAAAGATTATTATAGAATATAATGAAATATATCGCAATTAATACTTATTTCCTGTATATTTTTCCGATATTAAAATATTGTTTAAATTCACTAGTTAGAAAAAAAATTGCAGTTTATTCTGGTTCTTTTATTGCTTGTTCGTAATTAAAAGCACCGCACAAACATATAATGATGACATCGGACATCCTTCATTTCCTTCCTGCACGAAGAAACGAGGCATTGCATCCATAAACATTAATGATGTTGTAATTGGGAATTCATTTCCTCTTGCATCATCCAAACCCTTTTTCTACTTAAAGTTTCGAAAGATCAAAAGACAATTATTTACACCTACGCAGTGTAGAGGTAGAGATGTACTTTGATTTCCAGAAAAGAGACAATGAGACTTTGACGCATGCGCGCAAAATTATGTTTATTCCGTAACTGTTTTGGAACATTTTTATTAGAACTTTAAGTTTAGTTTTAGTTTAGTTTGTGATTATGATTTTTTGAGAGCGTGTCGCTCAGTTAAAAAGCTGTAAATAATGATTTGTGTTCGTCGTGTTATTTGTTATTAAATATAAATGTATAATAATGTACTGAATTTTATTTGAGTCAAGATTATTCTCTCGTGAAAGTTTCATTTGCTGAAACATAATGAATCATGAAGATCCGGAGCACCGATGTCCCGATTGGAATTTAGAGGTAAGAAAATTTATATCTTACCAATTTTATTTAGAAATCAATTAGTTTAAAGATGATTATTTACATGTTGTCAACTCTTGATTGAATTAGTAATATAGGCAGTCGGAGTTGTCACAATACAACTTGCGTTGTTAATCAAATTCACAGGACTCATCTTTTTCACTTTCAGGTTTTTCATTTTTATATCACACTATTTCTACAGTTTCATCATCAAAGTTTAATTCAACTCACAACGTTCAATCATATTGTCGATGCTTACTAATTCCTCATGATTGGTAACTTCTGAAATTCAGAATACGGTTCTAGCCTATTTTCTGCAATATCTGCGATTTTCTGGGCCAGAAGTTTAAAACCGCAGAATGATTATCAATTCATGTTTTTAGACTTAAACCTCTCCAGTTATTACCTACAGGCTGTACTACTTTAAGAAAATTTATTTCCGAGATACCGTCGATAGATGAGGATGTCGCTGAAATGAAAATCTCTTCTATTGAATGAACGATATTGTTAACTAATATTGGATGATAATGAGTGTTTAAAAATTTTTATACCCATACCCACTGGCTCTATTAAAGATTTTGTGTTTGACGGCCTTGTATTGTAATCTTTGGAAAGCATATGCACTTTTAGGGTGTGCTCCACGGTAATCTAGAATAAGAAGAATATGTCTAGATTCTCTTTGTAGTTCTGAATTCCATTTTTTCAACACTATTTCATAAACATTGTTGCAGTCATCCGTGTTTTATTATTTGTAGGGCATTAAACAGGTAAACCAGATTTAAATCCCTAAAACAATGAAGTTTCAAGCTGTTTTCAAATACCACAAGTTTCCTTTTATATCTTCCGGACATGTTCGTACAGCATAAAACATGCATTAATTTCTTGAAGCCAGAAAGTTTCACATTAGTATAACAGAGTGAACCATTTTATGTAGCACGATAAAAATAAGTATTATTTTAGTCACAATCAAGGGGGGGGGGGTTAAAATGACTGTGGAGTAAGTCAAAAATATGAAAAATATAGATAACCATATTTTCATTGAATGTATATTAATTTATGTTCAGTAAGGTCAGATAAGGACGCCAGTGAGGTCGAACTTTACGAAGTTAATAAAATAAATAGAAGATACTTTGCAGGCTAAATGTAATGATTTAGATAGTCTGTCGTCTTTTTTAGATAGATTAGAAGCAAAACATGAAGAACTCTCATTAATCGATAAACAAATCTTAGATAATTTATCTGAAGACAAAACTTGTCTACAAGATGCCTTCGATTCTGAATATTAGCAAATAGTTAAGTGTAATACAAATTATTGGGACGTAAAAAATAAACTATCTAGATACATAAAAAAAATTAGAAACAGAGAGCAGTCAGGATACCTCTTTGTCATTAGATAGTATGGCCACAAGAAGAAAGTTTAAATTACCAAAATTAGAACTTAAGTCCTTTAATAGTGAAATAAAAAACTGGTTATCCTTTTGGGGTCAATTTGAAAAAATCCACGAAGATTCCGATATAGTAAACGAAGATAAAATCGAGTACCTTATTCAAGCTACCCAAAAGGGATCTAGGGCTAGGGAAATTGTTGAATCTTTTCCCCCTACAGCCGTTAGCTATCCAGAGGCGATTCAATCATTGAAGGCACGGTTCGGTAGAACAGATATTTTAATCGAAGTATACATACGCGAAGTACTAGGATTAGTTATTAATAATTCTTTAGGACAAGGCCAGAGACTGTCCCTTGTTAAGTTGTATGATAAAATAGAAACCTACCTTCGGACATTAAAAATGTTAGGAGTATCGAGCGAAAATTATTCTTCGATTTTATATCCATTGGTCAAATCAGCATTGCCTTCAGATATTCTTAAATTATGGGAAAGACATCTTAGCACTTTATCTGTTAATGATAAAGATAAAGATCAGGGAATTAATAAATTAGATACTTTAATGAAATATTTACAAATTGAAGGTGAAATGGAGCAAACGGTCAAATTGGCTAAGAGTGGGTTTTCTTTCGATAAAGATGTCTCAGTAAACAGAAAATTTAGATTCGATCGTAAGGATAAAAATTTTCCCCTTCCTATAGCGGCCGAACTGTATAATGCAGATGATAAAAAATTGGAAGGACAGTGTGTCTTTTGCGAAAATAAACACCGTAGTCAAAATTGTAGAGAGTTATGGAACGTGACACTCGCGAAGAGAAAAGATGCTTTATTAAAAAAAGGAGCTTGCTTTCGATGCTTCAATGCCAACCACTTGGCTAAAGCTTGTAAAATTAAAATTAATTGTTCTCACTGTGGGAAAAATCACTACCAGTTCATGTGCGTAGAAAAGAATAAAATTAACTTAGGCGATAATTCTAAAGAGGATTCTACTCCTAATAAAGATTGTATGCTTACGAATATAACTTCTAGAAAAAGGGTTTTGCTCTAAACATTGGTTGTACGCATATACAATGGGGATATCGTACGAAATGTTAGAATTTTATATGACACGGGATCGCAACGGTCGTATATATCAAAATTTGCTGCTAACATGTTAGGATATAATAGTATAAGTAAAGAAAGAATAGTGCATAGTTTATTTGGGGGTCGACAATGTGAAGAAATACACGATAGATATTTAATTAATTTGGGAAATATGGATGATAGTTATCGATGTAAACTTGAGGTATTAGACCAACAAAAGATTTGCTCTGAAATTTCACCTATACCGGAAGGATCTTTTATTAATGAAATAAAACGGTACGGAATTTTATTGACTGATAGAGTCACTAAAGCTAATGATTTATTATACGAATTTTCTCCTGATGAAATTCATGTGTTAATTGGTGCAGATGTCGCCGGAAAATTATTTACCAGAAATTTAAAACAATTACAGGGCGGATTAGTTTGCATGGGAACTCGTTTAGGTTGGACAATTCTCGGGAAAACTGGAAGTTTTCTCGCTGCATGTCAAAGAGACAAAAATTTCCGAGTTATGACACCTTGACACTTTAGGAATTCGAGATCCTGGGGAGAAAAAGGGTAGAGAAGAGATAGAGTTAGCCACTAAAGAACATTTTCTTAGTAATATAAGAGTAGATGAAGAGGGTAGATATGAAGTTAGTCTTCCATTCATACAGGGCCACCCTAGACTACCCAGTTACGAAAATATCGCTCGACGTAGATTAAAAACATGTGTCGATTCATTAAAAAAGATAGGAAAATTAGGTGATTATAATCAAATATTTAATGACTGGTTAGACGAGAAAATAATAGAAAAAGTTGATCAGAGAAAAACGTTAGGTAGTGAGCATTTCCTTCCTCATAGAGCAGTGTTTAAAGAAAACTCCACTACAAAGGTGCGGCCGGTTTTTGATGGTTGAGTTCGGGAAAAGGACTCACCATCGACAAATGATTGTATTGAAAAGGGGCCTAATTTCGTAGAACTGATTCCTTCTGTTTTAAACTGATTTAGATTGGGGAAAATAGGGGTAATTGCTGACATAAAAAAGGCTTTTTTACAGATTGGCATTAATGAAAAGGATCGATCATACTTGAAATTTCTATGATATGAAGAAGGAGACCCTCAACAGTTGATAACGCATCAGCCTAGAAGAGTAGTATTTGGCATTTCATGTAGCCCCTACCTTCTAGGTGCCACGTTAGAATATCATTTGAAAAATGCACCTGAACAGTTTAAAAACACTGCGTTAAAATTATTAGAGTCAGTTTATGTAGACAACTGTGTTACGAGTGTTGATAATAAGGAACAGCTGAACAGATTTATCGAAGAGTCAAAAACTCTTCTTAGCAATGCTAAATTCGAACTTCGCGGGTGGGAGCATAGTTTTCGAGAAGTTTTTACAGGGGAAAATGTCCCTGTTTTAGGGATGGCTTTGGATACACTAGCAGTTGATTTAAAGGAAATTTCAGAAGACGATCGCCAAGTAACTAAAAGAAACATTTTATCGTCTGTACACAGAATTTTTTATCCTATCGGATACACATATCCTGTAACATTAGAACCTAAAATATTATTACAGGAGTATTGGAAAGCTAAAGTGACATGGGACACGGAATTACCTGTTTCTATCAAGAAAAAATTTGAAAAATGAAAAAAACAATTAGGAAAATTAGGGACTATTGAAATACCTAGGTGTTTTTCACGAGGTGCAGATAAGTTGCATTCCTTGCACGTTTTTTGCGACACTAGTAAAGTAGCGTATGCTACGTGTATATTTATACGAACCAAAAATGAGAACGGTGGTTTCTATCAGTTGGTTCAAGCAAGAAGCCGAGTTGCTTCTATGAAAGCAATTTCCATCCCGAGGTTGGAATTATTGGCTTGTAATATTGGGGCTAGATTAGCAAGTAGTGTTAAAACTGATTTGAAATTAGATATTGTCATTTTTTTTTACTGATTCGGCCAATGCGCTTTACTGGATAAAAAGAAATGAAAATTGGGCACCTTTTGTGTACAACCGAGTGTTCCGAAATTCGCTCATTAAGGGATTCTTCAAAATGGCACTTTATTTCTGGCCAATTGAATCCTGCTGACCTGCCTTCAAGGGGTTGTACCGCTGAGAGTAGCCCGAGATAAATGGTGGGAGGGACCGCAGTGGTTGAGAAAACCAATGGACGAGTGGCCAAAATCAGAAATGTTTCCTGATTTCGAGACTATCGATGCAGAAAGAAGAAAAACAATTATTAGTGCTACAAATGTAGATGTTAACACTGAACAATTTTACACTAGAATTTCTTCCTACATAAATTAGTAAAAGTAATCGCGTGGATATACAGATTTTACAAAAATTGTAAGAAAGCTGAAGAAGAGAGAGAATTTAAAATTTTAACTGTAGAATAGCAGAATGAAGCTGAAAATGTATTATTGAAATTAGTTCAAAAATCGTTTACTGGACCCCAAAATAAACGTTTAAAAGCATTTCAGACCATGACAGATTCGGCTGGAGTTCTGCGGCTAAAATCACGCATACATTTGAGAGAGGATCTTATGAATTTCAGATTTCCTTTTATCCTTCCACATGACCATCCTGTGGTTGAAAAATTAGTTAGATCTAGACACTTGAATCTAGGACATGCCGGGGTACAAATTATGATGTCGAATTTAAGGGAAGACTTTTGGATCGTAAAATTCTGAAAAACTATTAGAAAGGTAATTAGAAATTGTGTACGTTGTAAAAGATTTGATTCAAGAACTAAACCTATTAGTGAAGCACCTCTTCCGGAAGATCGTATAAAAGACGCTGCAGTATTCGAGGTTGTAGGAACTGACTACGCCGGTCCTTTACTTCTTCGAGGTGGTCAGAAAGCTTGGGTAGTTATTTTCACATGTGCTGTCTACAGAGCAGTACATTTAGAGATAGCCACATCTTTATCGACTGACAACTTTTTGCAAGCTTTTAGAAGATTTATAGCACGAAGAGGTAGACCTGCGATAGTATATTCTGACAACGGAAAAAAAATTACGGGTGCTGAAAATTTGCTTAAGCAAATTGATTGGGATGTTATTCACGGGCGCCATTTCGGGGGGGGGCTGGGGGGGGCAGCCCCCCCCCCCCAAGGAATTTGAAATTTCAGAAAATTTATCAGTTATCACAGGCTAGACCAAAAAAAAAAATTAAAATTTGATCAAAAGATTTGACAGATTTGATTACAATAAAAACTAGTCGGATGTGCCAATCCCAAAACTTTCTTCTATCTTACACAGGTTGGCATACACTGAAAACGAATCAGCACCAATTTGTATCAAGGTCTAACTGAATCTAAAGTTTTATTAAATTCCGTGCATTAGTTCATGATTTATGACTATTGCTAAAATCGTGTAAATTCTGAAAATTGCAGCATATCTGCGCCACCTGTTGAGAAATTTACAACCAAAACTTAATCAACAACAACTTATGTCAAAGTCTAAGTGAATCTGAAGTTTGATGAAAACCCGTTCATTTCAGATATAGTTATCGTAAAAATCATGAAAAAAGAAGTAGCATAACAGCGCCACCTGTTGGGTTATTTACACCAAATCATATTCAGCATCTATTTATGTTAAGTTCTAACAGAATCTGAAGTTTGATGAAAATAAGTGCATCAGTTCTTGAGATAGAGCTATTGCGGAAATCGCAAAAAATGCATCATAGTAGCGCCACCTGTTTGGCGATTTACCCCAAAATGTAGTCAACATCTATTTATGTTAATTCTAACAGAATCTGAAGTTTGATGAAAATAAGTGCATCAGTTCTTGAGATAGAGCTATTATGGAAATCGCGAAAAATGCATCATAGTAGCGCCACCTGTTGAGCGATTTACCCCAAAATGTAGTCAACATCTATTTATGTTAAGTTCTAACAGAATCTGAAGTTTGATGAAAATAAGTGCATCAGTTCTTGAGATAGAGCTATTGCGGAAATCGCAAAAAATGCATCATAGTAGCGCCACCTGTTGAGCGATTTACCCCAAAATGTAGTCAACATCTATTTATGTTAAGTTCTAACAGAATCTGAAGTTTGATGAAAATAAGTGCATCAGTTCTTGAGATAGAGCTATTGCGGAAATCGCAAAAAATGCATCATAGTAGCGCCACCTGTTGGGCGATTTTCGCCAAAAATTAATCGGCATCAATTTATATCAGGACTAACTGAATATAAGGTTTTATTAAATTCCGTGCATTAGCTTTTGAGATAGAGCGCCCACAAAATTTTTGTCACATACAGAAAGAGTCACAGACAGACATTTTCTAAAAACAGTTAAATCGTGTTCATGACCTTCTAAAACGTATAAATCCGTCGAAAACCGGAAGTCGAAAATTTTCATGAATCCAATACTTTCTTCTTGTAAAGATAGAAGAAAGTAAAAACTAGTCTGATGTACCAATCCCAAAACTTTCTTCTATCTCATACAGGTATCACATACACCAAAAACAAATCAGCACCAATTTATATTAAGGTCTAACCGAATCTAAAGTTTTATTAAATTATGTGCATTAGTTCTAGAGATATAGCAATCGTGAAAATCAAGCAAAATGTAGCATAGCAGCGTTACTTGTTGGGCTATTTATACCAAAACATAATCAACGTCTATTTCTGTCAATGTCTAACGGAATCAGAAGTTTGGTGAAATTAGTTTTTGAGATATAGCTATCATAAAAATCATGAAAAATGCAGCATAGCAACAGCACTTGTTGGGCGATTTACACCAAGAACTAATCATCACCCATTTATATCTGAGGTCTAACTGAATCTAAAATATTATTAAATTCCGTGCATTAGTTCTTGAGATACAGCGCCCACAAAATTTTTGTCGCATACAGACATACTGACACACACACAGACAGGCAGACTCATAGACAGACATTTTGTAAAAACAGGCCAATCGTGTTCAAGACCTTCTAAAACGTATAATTCCGTCGAAAACCGAAAGTAGAAAATTTTCATGAATCCAATACTTTCTTCTTGTAAAGATAGAAGAAAGTAATGAACATTTAATAAACACTTTAAACATTGAAGCTAATAATTATCAAAAATATTTTCTAAAGCCTTGCTTTTGCAGCCTTCTATAAGTGAGACAGCTATCATTAATGAGTATTTTGGCTAGTTTTAGAAGTATATGTGAAAAAAACCTATGAATTGCTTCTTAGCCGTGTACAGCATGATTAAAAGAAAACGCGTCACTCTCAAGGCTAGAATTTTAGTGACAAATTCTCGCTTTATTTTAGCGAAATTTAAGGGGAATTTTTTTTCTTTTTTTTTCTGGGGTGGTGGGTGAGGGAAGTGTATTTAATTTCCTAATTATTTGATTTATTAATTTTGTTTTATTAGTGTTACATTATATTTATTCCAATCGTTATAATGCTATTAAATCATTTGCTTTATTAAATCATATCATATATGTACAGTATGCTCTTAAAAATCTCCACAGCCTGACACTAGAGTCCTGCCCAGATTGGGTTGTAGCCGACCCGAATCTTGACTTTAACCGACAGACTTCAAGCCGAATCCGAAATATTCATACCTGAACCCGAAGTGAAAGAAAATGAATGTATATTTTAATACATTTATGGGAAAGTAATCCACAAGTTTACCGCTTATGTACAAAAAATAACACATATACACCCATTAATATTCAAATATACTGTTTTTTCATTTGAAAAGTATTCAGAACCTCCTTTTGTGTAATCGGTTCATCTCGAACCCGATTCAAAAGAGGCAAAGAACAACCCGAAGCGTATAAAGTTTACTCGACCCGCAACAACAAAAAAAAAAAACTGAATCAACCAAACTCAAAACGAAATGCATTTCGGGTAGCCGATGCAGGACTGTAATTTCCAGTAAACCCTGAAACGTCGAAAATTTTTCATTGACCGCAACCCTACCCGAAATTAAAGAAAATTAATTCCTATTTCAATATGATTATGGAAAAGTAATTACAATTAATCTGTAACAACAATTTTATCTTTTATGTAGAAAAATGATTTTTTTTTTCATTTGAAAATATTTAGGATTTCTTTGAAAACTCGGGCAACAAGAACCTGACTCAAAATAGTGAAATTCCAACTTGAACCCGAAACAATTAACCTTTTGATAGCGGGCCAGGATTGACGACTAATTTTGCATTCAATTGTTCTACAATTTCCAAAAAAATTCCTTGTGACAGATTTCTCTTGAAAATATCCTACTATAAGTGTGTGAAAGATTTCAGAAAGCCGTACTAATACAATAAGAAATAGTCCACTGGGACATATATGTCCCACCGTAATCAAATGTTCCAAGTCAACCTGACCCGCAACGAAAATAAGCCGCGTCAACCCGGCTCGATCCATACTGCAGATTGTGTCGTGTTGCCCGACTCAATGCAGGAGCAAGGAACCTGAGACCAAGGGTTTTGCAAATTCCTAAATTGTATAGAATTTAGATCATAGTCTGAAGAGGAAGGCAAAAAAGGATTGCGGAAAATTTTTACTGACAGAAAATCATTAATGAAAATTTTCTTATACCTATTAATAACAACATTTGCAAATTTCTTAACTTCTTGATGGTGTTCGTGTGCTAATTATCTCGTGACCAATTGAATTTCACGAGTTTATCCCTTGATTGTTTCATATTTTTTATTTATTTATTTTATTTTATTATTTTTTTTTGTGACCATTTTCCAAAATTCGCTATTTTTCTGTGAATTAGTGACGGAATTGATTTTTTCGACCATTTGTCAAAATTCACGACATTTTTTTTCCAACCGATCGACGAAATTCGCTATTTGTTTTCGCCATCTTTCGATGAAATTCACCATTCTTTTCTACGATCGTTTATTGAAATTCTGGAGTCTTTTTCCGCAATCGACTGACAAAAATTGCAATTTTTTTGCGCGATCGTTGACGAATTTTTTTCAAATATTTGTCGAAATTTTCTTTTGGCAACTGATCGACGAGATCCTGTATTTGATTTCGAGATTTTTTGACGCAGTTCGCGTCTCTTTTTTACGATCGTTTGTTGAAATTCGGGAGTCTTTGCTCAATATTTCGATGAATTTTGCGATATTTTTCCACAATAGTTATACTAAATTTGCGATTTATTTCAGACAGATTGACGAAAATCGCTATTTGTTTCAGTGATCTTTGGCGAAATTCGCAATATTTTTCCACAGTCATTTGAAAAAATTAACGATTTTTTCCTCGACCAATTTGTCAAATTAACTATTTTTTTTCTAAATCCAATTCGTAAAATTCCCGATGTTTACCACGATCGGTTGACGAATTGCTTTTGCGTAAAACAACAACAAAAAAAAAAAAAAAAAAAAAAAAAAAAAAAAACCTCACGGACTACCAGTAAAATTTAAAATATTCACTGAAGAATCACATGTTTGTGAAAGAAGTTAAGATAAGAAGACTAAAATCTCACACTGCATTTTTTATTTTATTTTTCTATTTTGCAAATGGCGCCCCTGCAGTAAAACTTGCAAAGAAGGAGTTGAAAATGACTGGAAAACAGCTCCATTTTAGACAAGTCTCCATGTTAGCAAGTATAATTGTATGTCGTTCTTTTCGTCAAAACTTGATTATTTTTCCGTTTGTGAAAGAATTACGTTAAAGACAGGTTTCGCTTAGACACGTTTCACTGTAATTCACCTATGCTCTTCAGAAGTGCTTTGTAGAAGGGAGGTTTTAACAGTGTTAAAGAATACCTGAAAAAAAAAACGGTTACTGTCTATAACTGAAAATTTCCATAATTATTTTAAAATTCAACTTGCTAAGACGAAAACCTGTCTAAAACGGAAATTTTGACAGGTCCCTTGAGATTCCGTATTAGAAGTATTACTGTCGTTGTATCTATGATTAAGTAAACGTTTCTCGTTCGGAGAGGTGGGGGGGTACAGCCCCCCCGAACTCCACCCTTGGCTATACCACTACCTTAAAAAAACTTTGCCCCCCCCCCCCAAGAAAGTTCTGTAATGGTGCCCCTGATGTTATTTCTCAGTACAGCACAGCTCAAAAGATCACTTGGAAATTTAACCCTCCATCTGCGCCGCGGTGGGGTGGATGGTGGGAACGTTTGATAGGCGTAATAAAAAGGATCCTTCGAAAAGTCTTAGGACGAAGCTCTTTGGACTTGGAAGAAATGCAAACTGTTATTTACGATACAGAAAATAGTGTTAATCAGCGGCCTTTGACTTATGTTTCAGAGGAAATCGATGATTTAATACCCCTTACTCCTTCTATGTTTTTACAAGACATTAGAGAATCAGGTATTCCTGATCTTGACATTTTGGATTCATCGTCTGTTAATAAGAGACGATGAATCCAACATTTTTATTACTATAGACAGCGATTAAAACAAGATTTGCGAAAAAGACTCCGCACTGAATATTTGGGATGTTTAAAACAATCCTCGAAATTTAACAAAAATCAGCGACCTGTGCAGATTGGTGATGTAGTTCTTGTGACTAGTGAGAATGTTAAAAAACTTGAATGGCCACTTGCCAAAATTATAGAACTCTATCCTTCAAAAGATGGAAATGTTAGATTAGTAAAAGTAAAGATGAAAGGGGGCGAATTTCTACGTCCTGTTCTCAGATTGATTCCTTTAGAAGTAACCCATGAAAGAGGTACTGAACTCCAGTCTACAATTCAGTCGAATGATAAAGAATGCCCTTTAGATCCTGCTCCTACCAAACCGACGATAGAATTGACTGGTAAAAACTGTTATTTAGACCCTGCTACGAGTAAGCCGATGATCCAACATTCTGTTAAAGACGGCTTTTTAGATACTGAATCTACTGAACCTATTTTCCATAAAGGTGCTAGTGATCCTCCTAGTGGTTCGGTCAATGACAGTACATCGGACGTTTCGGTTCCTCGTTCCAGATATGGGCATATCATAAAACATCGAACTGATTGGAAAATTTGAGTTTCCGACCCTGAAACTCAAAGGTGGGAGGATGTTGTAATTGGGAATTCATTTCCTCTTGCATCATCCAAACCCTTTTTCTACTTAAAGTTTTGAAAGATCAAAAGACAATTATTTACACCTACGCAGTGTAGAGGTAGGGATGTACTTTGATTTCCAGAAAAGAGACAATGAGACTTTGACGCATGCGCGCAACATTATGTTTATTCCGTAACTGTTTTGGAACATTTTTATTAGAACTTTAAGTTTAGTTTAGTTTAGTTTGTGATTATGATTTTTTGAGAGCGTGTCGCTTAGTTAAAAATCTGTAAATAATGATTTGTGTTCGTCGTGTTATTTGTTATTAAATAGAAATGTATAATAATATACTGAATTTTATTTGAGTCAAGATTATTCTCTCGTGAAAGTTTCATTTGCTGAAATATAATGAATCATGAAGATCCGGAGCACCGATGTCCCGAATGGAATTTAGAGGTAAGAAAATTTATATCTTACCAATTTTATTTAGAAATCAATTAGTTTAAAATTGATTATTTACATGTTATCAACTCTTGATTGAATTAGTAATATAGGCAGTCGGAGTTGTCACAATACAACTTGCGTTGTTACTCATTCAAATTCACAGGACTCATCTTTTTCACTTTCCAGTTTTTCATTTTTATATCACATTATTTCTACAGTTTCATTATCAAAGTTTAATTCAACTCACAACGTTCAATCACATTGTCGATGCTTACTAATTCCTCATGATTGGTAACTTCTGAAATTCAGAACAAGTTTCTAGCCTATTTTTTGCAATATCTGCGATTTTCTGGGCCAGAAGCTTAAAACCGCAGAATGAATATCAATTCATGTTTTTAGACTTAAATCTCTCCAGTTATTACCTACAGGCTGTACTACTTTCAGAAAATTTATTTCCGAGATACCGTCGATAGTTGAGGATGTTGCTGAAATGAAAATGTCTTCTATTGAATGAATAGTCTGGTTAACTACTATTGGACTATAATCAGTCTTTAAAATTTTTTATACCCATACCCACTTGCTCTATTAAAGATTTTGTGTTTGACGGACAATTGTAATCTTTGGAAAGCATATGCACTTTTAGGGTGTGCTCCACGGTAATCTAGAATAAGAAGAATATGTCTAGATTATCTTTGTAGTACTGAATTCCATTTTTTCAACACTATTTCATAAACATTGTTACAGTCATCTGTGTTTTATTATTTGTAGGGCATTAAATAGGTAAACCAGATTTAAATCCCTAAAACAATGAAGTTTCAAGCTGTTTTCAAATACCACAAGTTTCCTTTTATATCTTCCGGACATGTTCGTACAGCATAAAACATGCATTAATTTATTGAAGCCAGAAAGTTTCACATTAGTATAACAGAGTGAACCATTTAGTGTAGCACGATAAAAATAAGTATTATTTTAGTCACAATTAAGGGGGGGGGGTTAAAATGACTGTGGAGTAAGTCAAAAATATGAAATATATAGATAACATTATTTTCATTGAATGTATATTAATCTCTGTTCAGTGTGACAGTGAAATAAGTCAGAGTTCGCTTAAGGAGTCACTACAATGTAAAAAATGACCAATGTTTTTTATTTTATGAAAATATGCTATAACCACGAACGAAAATATAATATAATCTTCTGAGTTATCCGAAATTTCAAATAGCATGTTACATTGTCTTTTTAATCCCCAGAAACGAATACATTTTCAAAATTTAAAGAATAATTTATAAAAACAAATTATTTTTTGCTGCCCGAATTTTTCAGAAACGTTTCCGAAGGGACTTTATAGCGTATTAATTAGTGTCCTCAGCCTGGAATACCTGTTTCTCGAATACTATCCATTCTGAAGTAAACATTTTCATGCTAAAAAAAATGTTTAACAGACAAACATGCAAAATTAACAGCGCTAACAATAACATTAAAATTAAGATTATTTCTTTACTCTTTCATGTATAAATTAACTTATGCGGCTGAAAACGTGAACGTACTTGAGAATGGATAACATTCGAAAAACAGGTAGTTCAGCCTGAGGACACTAATTAATACACTATAAAAACCCTTCGGAAACGTTTCTGAAAAATTTGGGCAGCTAAAAATATTTTGTTTTTATAAATTATTCTTTAAATTTTGAAAATGTATTCGTTTCTGGGGATTCAAAAGACAATGTAACATGCTATTTGAAATTTTGGATAACTCAGAAGATTATATTATATTTTCGTTCGTGGTTATAGCTTATTTTCGTAAAATAAGAAACATTGGTCATTTTTTACAGTGTAGGAGGACAAAACAAGTTGGATCACTTAATTCAACGGCAATACGACAAGTTTCAGAAAACCCTTTATTTCTCAAATTACTAAATATTGACCAGCTTCAAAACTTTCAAGAAATCAGGGAATTTTTTGCAGTTTCCATTCCATTGGAATTTCGAAGTTCGTACTATAAATTTCTTCAATTTACTTCTAAACTTAATATAGTTTCGAATATTTGTCCTGGGTATAACCAGCCGTCTAATGTCTTAAAATCTTTATGAACTAACTTTTTACCCAAATCTCTTAACCCCTTAATCATCGCACCGGATAAGTGTAGGGTAATTTTTAAAAATTCAGAATGTTTGATTACCACCAGTTTTTTAAAGTAGAAATATTCGCCGAATTTAATAGGCAGATAAAATATTGCGAGAAAAAAGCCAATTACACTATTTTGAAAAGCTGGTGGGAATCAAACAATCTGAATAAAACAGGCGTAGCCTACGATGCCCGTGAATGTCTTGGGTACGACGATTAAGGGGTGATTCTTTCGCCTTTTTTCAATATTGGTCCACTTACTGACTCTTTACCAATATAGCAAATCTTTCATTTAAAGATTCCTCGACATCTGGATTCTTTTCTTGACGTTTTCGCTTTTTTGATAACCTTTATTTCGATTACGTAAGACGATTTTTCATAAAGTTTATTCTGTTTAGAATTTAATTGATGAAAGGTGAATTTTGGAGAGCTTGTAATTTCTGCAAATTTTCGACGACTAATACTGTTCTATGGATATTCTTAAATTTTGTCA
Source organism: Maratus michaelseni (assembly GCA_963931845.1). Lineage (NCBI taxonomy): Eukaryota > Metazoa > Arthropoda > Arachnida > Araneae > Salticidae > Maratus > Maratus michaelseni. The sequence continues at coordinate 248,743,195 of OZ007596.1, read as the reverse complement.
AACATAAATATTTTTTTCATCCAGGCACAAGTCTTTTAAAGACATTTATAAATATGTAGCGACGTATTTCAAAATATAAGCTAAACTGATTTCATTATCAGAAGTTTTTAGCAGTTTGCTAGTCGGAAATCCTCGCATATACAGAAAGTAAACAGCAACTACCTAAAACTGTAGCAAGAAGGGAATAACTAGAGTAAAATCAATTAATCACTCGTTGTACTTATTATTTTACCTCTCACCACTTATTCTTTTATTTTTATATATTTGTATTTTCTTTTCAGTAAAACATTTTTAAAATACGTGCACATATGTGGCCCTAATAAGCATACTGTCCCATTTATCTTAAGAAAATTACTGATAATTTAAAATTTGGTTTTGTTTGTGTCATTTTGCCTCAATTAAATGGCTACCCCCAATTAAATGGGTTCTAAAATAACCGAAATCAACTGTAAATAGTATTTTGAGCAGAATCTAAAACGAAATATATATATATATATATATATATACACTGCTCAAAACAATTAAAGGATATTGCAGTTTTAGGTGGATTTTGTATCTGGGAAACTTTTTAGCTGATTGATACATGGTCGACAGACATAGTAGGTTATATGAGAATAAATTACACATGTTTGGCAGAAAAAAATGCATTTTATTGCGCATTTGTGTACAAAAGGAAAAAAACACAATTTGTGCATAGGAGAAAAAAAGAATAAGAAAAGCTGTTTTCTTCAAAGAAAATCCACGGGCGGCCAGCAACGTTGAACACCTTTGAGGCATGGACTCAATGAGGCTATTAATGACGAGTTGGGGTATTCTGCCCCACTCTTCCAGAAGAGCTCTTTCCAGTTCTTGGAGAGTTTGTGGGTGTTGTTGGCGGCCAGAAACTCGTCTTCCTAGAGCGTCCCAAACGTGCTCGATTGGATTCATGTCTGGAGAACACGCTGGCCATTCCATTCGAACGATTCCTTCCTCGAAAAGGAAATCCTCCACCAGGTTTGCACGATGTGGCCTGCAGTTATCGTCCTTTAAAATGAAGTTATCTCCGATTGCTGCAGCGTAAGGGACTACAATAGGTCTGAGGATCTCATCCCTATATCGGCGACCAGTCAGAGCTCCATCTCGAATGATGTAGAGGTCAGTGCGCCAGTCAATGGAGATGCCACCATACACCAACACTCCTCCACCGACAAATCTGACAGTTTTGTGCACGAACGCAGGATTATTCCTACTGCCACGGTCCCTCCAGATGAAAATACGCCTATTATCCGGATGCACAGAAAAACGGGACTCGTCAGAAAACAGAATATTGCTCCATTGATTTCTCCTCCAGTTGACATGCTCGGTTGCCCACTCCCTGCGGTCGCGACGATGCCTTGATGTTAATCTAACACATACCATCGGTCGGCGAGCATACAGACCTACAGCATGGAGCCGGTTTCGGACAGTCTGAGTTGAAATCGTGCTGCCTGTAGCCGAGCGAAGGTGTTGTTGGAGAAGAGTAGCGTTCATGTTTCGGTGTCTCCGAGCTGTTAACGCTAAATACCGATCTTCATTGGGCGTTGTTGCCCGTCTACGACCTTGCCCTGGTCTTCGGCCTGCACATCCACTCTCCAAAAAACGGTTCCAGATCCTGGAAATGACACTTTGTGACACTCCAATGGCTTGCGCTACTTCGGCTTGAGTTTGGCCCCCTTCTAACCTATCAACAATTCTCCAAGCTTCTGAATCTGTCAAATGACTTCGCTGAGACATCGTACTCATCGAAACAAAGCAATCACTGAATGCCGATCATCCTTGTCTTCATTCTCCTTTATCCAGTTGAAAGTCAAATTTCATTCGCTGCCGCTGAAGCGACGTTTTTGACGTCGAACTCAAAATTTGCATACTCCACAGTTTGAAAACCAGAAAAATTTGCATTTGTGATTCTCTTCTTCTATTTTCGGCAAAAAAAATTTCGTTTATATCTTTTTTTATATAAAACTTCAAATATCCTTTAATTGTTTTGAGCAGTGTATATATATATATATATTGTAATTGACAAGAAGAAGTTAATATAGTAGTCGTTCGATTTAATGAACTGTAGCGGACTCCTATAATGTGTTCGTAAAATAACAAATTCATAAATCTGGAGATACAAGAAAAAAAAATTAAGAAATGTGAAATAACTCACCTTTATTCATATATATTAAAAATTGAGTTATTTTTGTTTATTTCATTGAAACACTGTAATAAGAATATGATTCAAGGATGTCGATATGGGAAAGCATCTCAATATATTGTCATCTGAGTCGAAATAACGACGGAGTCCAAAGAACCGTTCAGTAGCTTCTTTAAGAGTACACCTGGGGATAGTTTGCTCATTTTTAACACGTTCCAACCTAGTTGAAAAGTGTTTATGACTTCGGTTTGTCTGGCCGTCTGCCGTATGGCCGTCTGCCGTATGGCCGTCTGGCCGTCTGTCCGTGCTCTAACTCCCGTAAATATGCTCGGATTGCTCTGCAATTTTTATATGTTATTGTCGTTATCTATAGCATGTTCCCTATTTCAACGGCAGTGTGTAGCACTTATAGTTTTTTTTACAGGGACACTCAAAAGCATTCCGTTACATTGCGGTCTATGGGGAAAAATCATTTGCGGTTTATTTAAATAATATTTCACTATTTTAAACGCATTGAAATTTATATACATCACTAAGGTGCATTAGAAGTAGCTTATTATGGGATAGGGTGTGCATAGCACTTATAGTTACTTTACAGGGAGAGTCAAAAGAATTCCGTTACATTACGTCTATGGAGAAAAATCGTCTACGGTTTATTTAAATAATGTTTCACTATTTTAAACGCATTGAAATTTATATATATCACAAAGGGGCATTACAAGAAGCTTACTACAGAATAGTGTGTGTATAGCAGTCATCGTTCATTTACAGGGACACACAAAAGAATCATTCGGATATTTTTCCGAATATTGTATATGTTGGAAATTCCTGAAATTATGTTTTTAAATATGTTATGCGTTTTCCAAATTGTTTACTTAGATGTTATATTTTAGCTTATTAAACGGTATGATTTGTAAAATTATTTTGGATGCGTCGGAAAGTGTTACATAATCTATGCTTGACGCATGATTTTTCGTTCTTGTCTGACCCGCATCCGATTGTTCTCCAGTGTGATTGTCCAATATTTCCCCGATGATTTCATTGACTGAAACTTCTTCAGTACAGGATACGTTTTCGCCTACAACTAGAAAATCTCTGAAAGTTAGGCCTGCAACAACTTGGAAATCCTTCGTTCGAAAATCTTGCATCAATAATTCATCTGAGATGAGATCAGTATCGCTTCCGGTTTCTTTGATTGCTCTTCTCTCTTGAAAACTTCATGACAAAACGAGTTTGCAATTGTTTTTTTTGAAACACCATTCCATGCAGTAACTGATAATTACACCGCTCCGAGTCAACAACGTTATACTGTTTTTCAAGTTCTAAATTAAGCATGATTCTTTTCAAAAACAGTTTCCTGTAATTACTTTAGAAATAATGAATTATACTTTGATCCATCGGCTGCAAAACTGAGGTGACATTTGGTGGAAAGAATATCACTCGGATAACCTGGAGCATAGGAACATCATTGTGTGTAGCACAGTTGTATACTATTTATTAAATTTTGCGATTATTCATCCCGTGCCAAATTTTAGGTAATTCCAAAGATGCTGATTCATTGCAAATGTTCTCGTTACGCAAATATATTCACGGATAATGGGTGGATAATAAACATTTGATGGAAAAATTATTTTACTATTCTTGAAATTAGCACAGGCTCTATTCTATGTAGTTTAGCTAAGGTTTTGAATTATTTAAGTTCTATTAAGTAATTCTATCCATTAAGTCTTTTGAATTACCTAACATTTGGCACGTGATGGTTTACAAATTAAAACTGCAATTAAAATAAAAATAATTATTTTCACGTTTTCTAGTTTGACCAATTTAAGCACCTGCTTATATTGAACATGTGATCTCGTGATTTATTTTTATCATTTTCAAAAACTTTGCGAAAATATTTTATTTATCATTTTGATCTGAAGTTGCCGCCGTTTGAGCGCATGAAACTATATATATTTATATATATTAAAAGGTATTTTTAAGCCTTTTGTGTTATGTTTTTATCACTTTAAGCAGTAAATACACTTTAATTTAAAGTTAACAAGTCATTTCATTATATTAGTTGTAATTTTTTTTAATCAAAAAAATTAATTTTTCAAAAAGAAAATTTTAGAAGATGATTAAAAATTTAAATTTTTAGCTGTGAAATCATGTAGTACATCAAATTCAGTATATCACATCATATAGCGCATCAAGGTCAATGAAACCGAATAAAAATGACATCAATATCATTGCTCTATGAAAAATATTGTTTGGGAAAAAGCATTCCAAGTAGTAAAGTCTTGGTAAATATTTGTATAATGTTACCATTTTTCCAATTTAAGGCCCTGCATCTGTAAAATCCTAAATTCCCCTTGCTAATGTTAAACCAAAGGGCGTGTGAGGCATTCATATTTTTAAAATATCTCCTTAGGAAATTAAGATTTTTAACTTCCATTTTCTGTCGACTTTGTGTCTTGAAGGATGTATCTTTCTTTCTTTGTTATCAAATTATTTTTAAAACAGAGTGTTCCAAAATTCAACCGGTAAATTTATAAGGATGATAGAAGGCGTCAAGAGGATGAAAACTTGCTATAGCACATGGGGTCGCTAACCACGTTTAGTGAGAGAAAATTGCAAAAATATGTATGAAGGGAGTGACGTTGAGTGGAACAAAGAGGCCAATAATAAGTAGAAAAAACATTTTATATGACGTCAAGCATGATTACAATGCATTACAGTTTAACACCAGAAAGGCGACTACGACACATTTTTATAGATATTGTTCGAAGTTGCGGCCGCGAAGGTCATTGTACAGCCGTCACCGACGGAGGAAGGATTGCCGGGCTCGTTAAACCATATTCCAATAAAAATGTCTCGTCGTCTCCTTTCTGACGTTGAACTGTAATGTATTGTAACCATGTTTTACGTCAAATAATTTTTTTCTATTTATTATTGGCACTTTTTGCTCTACACGACGTCACACACTTCGTAAATATATTTGCGATTTTCTCCCACCAAACATGATTTGTGACCCTATGTTCTATGGTACGTTTTCATCCCCATGATGCCTTCTATCATTCCTCTTAATTTGTCTGTCGAATTTTGGAACATCCTGTATGCTTAATTTATAGTTTTATGTGTGAAAATCTTAACAAAACTGAGTAAGATTTGAACACGTCACATAAAATGAAGTATATATTTTTAAAAGAATTTGAAAATTAAGAAACAAAGTCACATCCTTCAAGACAAAGTAGGCAGAAAACAGAAGTTAAAAATCTTAATTTCTTAAGGATATATTTAAAAAATACGAATCTTTCACAAGCCCATTAGTTTAACATTAGCTAGGGGAATTTCAGATTTTACTGATGATTTTTCCTTGATATCTCAAAATATAATTTTTGAAAGATTATCTCAAATTAATCTTTCAAAAATATTATTTGGTATTTTGTTATTTTTAGAGATTAGATGACTGAGCAAAATATTATAAGTTTCTGGTTTATCAAGATACAGTTAATTGGCTCATTTCACGTGGAATAACACCATTCATTTTTCACTATTGCACAATTCATTTCATTTATTTATTAGAAAAGTAGGAAAAACATTTTTTTTATTAGTAAATTAGTGTAAAGAACTCAAAAGTTCAAATAGGACAAGAGACGAACAGATTTCGAATAAAATTGTTTTCTATTCGAATTAGTTTTGCATAATCTTAAGTGCAAACATCAGACAAGATTCTGAAACTTGTTAAATATTAAATGTGTATTCCAGAAATAAGTACTCCTATCTTTCTCATAGTATATATAGATATATATATATGGATTATGAAAACATAATTAATAGGTATAAATAAAGCAGATACGACAAGTACTTAACTTAAAGGTTAATAATAATTCACTTTCATCGGTAATTATGTACAAAACACTATACAGTGGAAAATATTTATCCTTTGTCAGAAAGCATTTCACAAACAATACACTTGTTTCTAGCATATTTTGTTATAAATATCTGATATTAGCCGCAAGGAAAGCGTATCTCGCATGATTGCCTATCAGATATAATGTAATTATATACAATCAAGATCAGTTTTACTTACCTGTAAATCAATGGCCATTACCTTAGGTATCTTGGTTTCTTATATTGATAAAGAATGTGCGTAGAAATTTCTATCTATAATGTGAGCCATTAGTGGAGTTCTTTCTCGGAACATGAGTTTTATCATTTCGGAATTATTATGTTTTTTCTGATGGAGAAGAAGTACCACACATTAAGAATTAAAAGGGCAATGTCTAAAGATTTCTCTGTAAATATATTAATATAATATTAGGTTTGTCCTTTAAAAATGTTTCATTTCTGTCGAGTTTTCTCTGAATTGTTTCTTGAATATTTATTTTAAAAATTGTTATAATTTTAGGTCATCATAGGTCAAGGTCAAGCTAATTGTAACTAAAAAACGTTTCATTTTGAGTAACTTTTGTATCTTACCATTTTCGGGCAAGAGAAGACTATTGGGCTGGGTCACATGTTCGAGAACTTTCGATTAGGGTGTCATTGTTGGGAAAACGCGGGTCAAGTTAATTTTATCTAAAAACGGCTATAACGATTTTGATTAAATTTTGTATTCTACGACTTTCAGGCACGAGAAAATCATTGGGCTAGGTCGCATGTCCGAGAAAATTCGATTAGTGGGACATTTTTGGGTCACTGTGTATCAAGATAATTTTATCTAAAAAACCGTTTAAACTATTTCGGCTAAATTTTGCCTCCTATGGTTTTCGGGCACGAGAAGACTTTTGGGCTAGAGAATCATGTGTCAGTGCGAACACTTGGGGGATTAATTCTTTTGGCACCACCAGTTTGGGTAATTTATTTAAAATGGGAGAGTCTCGAGTGTCCTCGCACATCAGGAGATCATCCCCGGAAGAAAAATTGCATATACTTTGGCGCTATATCCACTTCTTGATCTAGCTTTTGAGCTATTTGGCAACACTTTTTGTCAGTCTTTTGAAGTTCTTGGATTTTTTCAAGAAGGTCAGTTGGGGGGATAAAAACATTTTCCTTTGCTATTTGTACACAAAAATTACAGTTTACAGTATTTACAGAGATTTCATCAGAAGTAGTATATCTAGAAAGAAAATCTGCAACACTGTTGCATTTGCCCTTGATAAATTTTATTGAAAAAGTAAAGTCAGATAAAGACGCCATACGAGAAGTTGGGTCCTGAATTTTAAGCATATAAGTTCGGGGGGCATGATCAGTGAAAATAAAAAAGTGGGTGTTAGCTAGGTAATACTTAAAATGGGCGGTTGCCCAGACAACAGCTAAAAGTTCCCTTTCTGTGGCTGAGTACCTCGTTTCAGGATCTTTCAATTTTCTGCTGGCAAAAACCACAGGGTGTAAAAAATTGTTATCATCCAGTTGAGATAAAACTGCGCCTAAAGCTTCGCCGCTCGCGTCCGTATATAAATAAAATTCTTTCGAAAAATCAGGGAGTGCAACACATGGCTTTTAAATTAAAGCAGCTTTTAAATCTTCAAATTCTCCTTGCGCTGCAGGGTTCCAGGAAAAACGACCATTATCTTTAGTTAATTCAATTAAGTTTTTAGCTCGTTTTGAAAAATCAGGGATAAATCTCCTGTAAAATGAAATTGTACCAATAAAAGATCTAACTGCTTTGCGGGTATTAGGGGGTTGAAATTTTTCAATTACTTCTAAATTTTTATTAATGGGGGAGACTTTACCTTTATGGATTTCAAAACCTAAATATTTAATTTTATCTGACAGAAAAAGGCATTTACAGGGTTTTAATTTTAAATTATGCTGGCGAAGTCTATCAAAAGAGTTGTTAATTTTTCAAGGTGGGATTCAACATCTTTGCTAGCAATAACAATATAATCAATATAGACAAGAATTCCCATACTTCCCAGATCTCCAAATATTGCACTCATGAGTCGTTGAAAAGAATATCCTGAATTTGATAAGCCAAAACAATTTCTCGACCATTCAAATAGTCCTTTATGAGTTATGATTGCTGTTTTGTGTCTGTCTTCAGGACGCACAACTTGCTGGAAAAAGCCACTCGTTAAATCAAGTGTAGAAAAGAAATTTGAACCGGACAGTGCATCAACCGAATCTGTGATATTAGGGATGGGGTATGCATCTTTGACTAAATTTTTGTTTAACTTTCTAAAATCGACAGCCAATCTGTACGATCCATCACTTTTTTTAACCAAAATGACTGGAGCCGCAAATTCAGAAATGGAGGGGGATATTATATTAACTTTTAACAGGATATCTAATTGATCTTCCATTTCTTGTTTAAGATTATGGGGAATTCTATAGGCTTTACATTTTACTGGTTTATCAGAAGTTAAACTTATCACATGGGGAATAGTGTCACAGCCGGGCAAGTCTAGGACTGATGCTGCAAACACATCTTTATTTTTATTAAGAAAATCCAATGGTCAAATTAAATGGTCAAGATTTATATCTGAACTCCAGCTGAGATCCGCATGATCAAAATCAGCTAGTGGAGTGGGCACATTAACATTAAGGGCATAATTACAATTACTAGAATTACACTCAGAATCATCGATGTACTTTTGAATTTTAGCAACCCTCATTCCCTTATTCAAAGTAACCTCATCATCCGAAAAGTTAGCAAAATATACAAATAGCCCGTGCTCCTGAGAACAGATTGTTCTAGATGTTAAAACACCGTTACCAAATTTTTGTACAAGGGGTTCCAAAATTACAACATCATTATTATCAATAAAATTACTTCTCGAGCAGTTTACTTGAGCTAAAATTTTAGATTGGGGGGGGGGGGATAGTTACTAAATTTTTTAAAACAGCAAAACTAATTTTAATATTCTTAGATTTTTCACATGTATCACTTATTTCAGTTTTGACATCACTTGACTGTGACTCTTCGCTGTCATTACAATTTACTTGGCATACAGAGACAGTAATGTCATTTTCACTATTTTTCACATCCCTGACAGTATTTACACTAAGATCACAAATATTACTTTCATATACATTATCCCTAACAATTGCCTATTTTCATTTAATTTATCACTACACATATTACTACAAGTCTCATGATCATTTGTATTATTAACATTTTCTAACTTTGAAACACATTCAGAAGATTTTTGAACAGAAGAATTGTTATCATTACTTTCATATTTATCTAAATTCACACTATTTCTATCTTCGCTACTACATTTTTCATTATCTTGTCAGTCCGACTACTCCAGACTCAGCCATTACCCGTTTAAATGTTGTTGATTATTATTATCAGTAGCAGGGGTGTTAGTCTGCTGGGTCCCATTATTTTGATTCCCTCGACCCCTATAATTACCTCTCTGACCATTATTACCTTTGTTTCTATAATTATTACCATTTCCCCTATAATTCCTTTGATTTTGAAATCCCCTGTTGTTATAATTGCCTCAGTAGTTGTTGTTAGGCCTGGCCATACCTCTACGACCATAGGGATTTTCATTGTAATTTTGCCAACCTTGATTTCTGGGGTTTTGGGGGCAGTCCTGAAAAAATGGTTGGGGTCGCCGCATCCAAAACAGAAAAAAGGGTTATATTGGGCATTTTCCTGGACTGGTGGTCTCACTGCGGCTGATTGTTGTACAACAAGGCTATCAATTTTAGCAGTCAAGAGTTCCATTTTATTTTGAAGCTCCACAATTTCACGGTTGGGATGGCTAACTTGGGGTGTTGGAGGGTATACAGCAGCACATGCTACACCTGAGGGTACCTGGGGGCAATGTTTGCTGGCTCATAGTTGTAGAAGGGGTTAACACTCCTACAAGCTTTTTCCTCAAGTAAGGCAAACGTTAGGCTTTCCTGAGGGGTTTTTGGATCTTTAGCTATAACACCCTTCCTAATTTCTGGAGATAAATTTCCTAAAAGCATAGAATGCAATATAGCATTTCTACTCTTCTCCACTATGCCCTCAGCTATTCGATCAATGACAAGAGCTCTGCGTGACAGATCAGAGGCTCTGTTGAAAAAGTCTTGAACAGACATTGATGGTGTCTGCTTGAAGTTTAGGAATTTAGATAATGCCACATCTGGGGACTCCTGCTCTGTGTACCTTTCTTTTAGAATTTCTACCAATTCCGCATAATTTTTGCTTTTGTTAGCCTTAATTAATTTGGCAGGTTTCCCTGACACCCTGTTGAAAAGGGACGAAGATTTTCTCCTTTTCATCCCAATCAAAACAGGTAGCAATATCAGTGAATTTTTCAATAAAGTCGAAAAATGAAATTGCAGAGTCCCCGCAAAAAGGTGGGATGGTGGATAAATTATCCATTATGGAGTTTTTTTTTCTGCAATTCAGCCCTTTCTTTGGTAGGGGCATCCGCCATATTTATGAAATGTTTTTGAAACAAATTTAGCGGTACAAAAGTTTCTATAATTAACTCTACCTAGCCCTTAAGAAAAGGTTAAAAAAAATTCACACAATTTCTAAATTTAAAAAAATTACTGAGAGCTACATCCATGTATACACTAGTCACCCCTAGCAAAATATATCAGCAATTGAAAATAAATAGAAACAAATGGGAAAGGTATGTTAAAATATCCAAAAATTCAGTGCGGGTGGGGTATATACCCGTAAGTCATGGTGACATCACGGCGACGTCACTGTGAAGTCACACTGTGACTTTGTGACCTTCGTCGTGACGTCAAGTGACGTCGATGTGAAGTCATTGTGACCTAAATGCGAGGTCGTTATGGCCGTTTTCAAGGCTTTCTGTGACCTCAAAATGTGACTACTTTGTGAAAAGTCACCGTGCGACTTCAGTGTGAAAAATGTGACGAATCTGCATCGGATAGGGTGACCAGATTTTACCCGAATCCTATACGGATTGTTCGGATCAAAATTTTTTATGGTTCAAGTTTGTGACGTTTGTGACGACACTGCACCGGGTCGGGTGACCAGATTTTACCCGAATCCAATCCCGAAACTTCGGATCGATCTTTTTGGATTTGTTTGGCTACAGAATAGATTTGGATTAGTTGTCGTGTGACCTGATTTTCTTGAACCCGATCTGACCCGAGTCGGGTATAATGTTTTTACTGTAAGTCTTGTTCGGAATAGAATCTTGCATACGACCAAGTAACCAGATTTTAACACAAATTGTGTTGCGATACAATTTCTGATGTCGGCTCGGATCTAGAGTCATGCACGAATCCGGTTATATGCTTCTTGAACATGATTGAATGTCTACTTGAACATGAATTATGGTTGACTGAAACTATATTTATATTCAACCCGTATTCTTACCCTAACCCAACAACAATAACAACAAAAATTCTGTAGGCCCACAACCCGACCGAACCTGATAAATGATTTCGCATAGATTCGGATAACAAGATTTCACCAAATACGGATAAGATCGACGATAAGGATTGGATCGGCAATCATTTTTTTATGCAACTCGTATTCAAATTAAAACTTTGCATCTGATTGGGAAACCGGCTAATGTAGCCGTTAAACAAGAAAATTATAAATGTAAAAAACGCATACTAATATAAAAATAATAGATGAATCCATTAAAAATTATAATAAAATTAAATATTTTAATAATATGAAATTCTATTGTGCAAATAACAACTTTTAAAATTAATTTCTACTTCCATTTGTTTTATGTAACCACCAAAAATATTGACAATAATTAAAACTATGCTATTTTGCTGTTAAGTGTTGAAGTTTTTAAATGTTTATACTTTGCTATATTTCCCTTCGCTCAGTGTCACGAAACTTTCTGACATATTTATGAAAAATGTTTTAAGCGCATGGCACTTGCATGCCTGATTATTAAAGCTATTTGGAATGAATAGCGTTTTCCATTTTTAGATAAATGAAATGCTTAAGAGCAATTTTGGTCACGTTTTTCCGTTTCTGACGCTGCGCGTCGGAAATTCGGTTCAAAACACCGACTTTGATAGTGTTTTCTGAAACATCTTCTGTCAAAAATGGAAAATGCCATTCTATTGCATATATTCTGAATAAGAACACCTGCCAATTTCATGTGTTTCCGAATAAAAATGAATTCAGAAATTAGTTATTTTGGATTTGATTACAAATTTAATGAAAATAAAAGTATAGATTTTTAAATAAGCATTGTGAAAATTTTATATTAGGAATCCATTTAAGTAATAGATCTACCTATTGTGCGATATTATTAAATAACAAACATTGTATCAAGCAATAAAACATTTTTCGAAGCAAATGAAATTTAAAATTTAGGATCATAAACGCAAAGAAAAAAAAATATTTTTTTTTCTTTACAAATTATTTCATTTATAGTTTTTGATAGAATACTAAATGCAGAGCTTAAATATCAATTTTTACTATAAAAAAAATTCGATAACACAACTGGAAAAATTACCTTAACTGAATAGCTGTTTTATTGTTTCATCAATATTCATTATTTTTGTGCACCTAATATTGACATATCTTGACAACTAAATTTGTAATGAGTTAAATTGTCGCAATTATTTCAAATATACCAGAAAATTATTTCTCGAAGCCTCCACTAGCTAAGAAATTTTTAAATTGTAAATCAAATATTAATAGTTTTAAAAATTGCAATGTTTTTAATTATAATGAATAACTATGAAAATTGAACTGAGAAACGCAAAATATAAATAAATACCTCGTTATAAATAACACTTTACATTTAAAATATATATTGTTAGTAAATACTTTAAGCTTTTTTACAAACTCTCTATTTAAAACGATTTAAAACATTAAAGATAAAATTTTATACAAGTGATTAAAAAAAAAAGATTTAAACAAAACTTTTAAATAATGCACTATTAATGTACCATTACTAAATATGCACTATTAACAAAACTGCGAAGACATTAAAAGTTACCTGCCAATCTATAAGTAAAACCACCAGTTCTAGGGATTAAGTTTTAATGGTCGTTGACTGCTTCCTTTTCATTGAAAAATGAGACTCAAATCCACTGCTTTAATTTTCAAAGTGATCCAGCATAGGTGTGTTCATAGATCTGAGATATCAAATATCACGCAGACCTTAATAACGCATCCAGCTAGACACAAGGATAGGTTAAAATGGATGATTCACTTTAAAACGATAATTTACTTACACGGTATAAATTCCACAAAATACTTCCACAAACTTAAAAGAACACCACACACTCTAAACAGCCGAATTTACAAATGAAAATAATCGTCTGCCCTCAATAACTGCGATCATGATATGCGCAGTAATGTTTACCACAAAGTAACATCTAGCAGATGTTTCCAGAAAAAGAATAGAAAGAAAACATTTAAATAAAGACATTTCAAATGCTTTATAGTTTATATGGCTGACAAATAACTTCTAATAAAACTATAATATTCTGTTTTTATATGAGAGAGTTTAGTATTCTTGGAAATAAGCTGTGAAAATTTAAATTTGTATATATTTTTTAATCAGTTGTATTTTCTTTAGGCGTCCAAAGTAAACATAAATTTTAAATAAAAATGGATTTAATAGTCTTTATAAAATAATTACGACATAAATATAAATACTATTCTGCAATCAGATTTCCTAAATACGATTTTTTCATTTTTTACACTCTATTGAAAAGAGCAATATATTTAACAGAGGTGATATCTTATTAAGCACTGACCAGTTTTGGAATAAATTGCTATAGGAATGACATATACTTTATGACATATTTTTAATTCGTTTTTGTTCGGAAACGCATGAAATTGGCTGGTGTTTTTATTTAGAAACTATGTAATTGAAAGACGTTTTCCATTTTTTAGTAAAAGCAGAAGATCTTTCAGAAAAGAATGTCAAATTCAGCGTTTTGAACCAAATTCCCGACGTAACAGTGAAAGAAAAGAGAAAAACCAGTCGTCACGTGACACGAATTGCTTATAACTCGATAAGTAATTTATTTATCAAAAAATGGAAAACTCATTTCGATTCCAAATTGCTTCCATTGTCAGTCCTGCCCATTTTATGCCTTTGCGTTTCAAAATGAGTCAGAAATTATGTCAGAAAGCTTCACGTTGTTGAGCAGGTCAGTTGAGAACCACCTTAATTATTCAGTACAAGAAAAATCTTGAACGCGTTCGACGGTCGCCCCGAGCACCCCCGATGTCGAACTCGCAAAAATGGTGTCCTCACTTTTTAAACAGAAAGCTGATGATTGGGTTGAGTGGCCCCTCAAAATAATAAGAGATTGGAGATTTTAAAAATATTTTTAGTATCACAAAATTAGCAAATGAGTTCCATGCGGTGGTAGGAAAAAAAATTAAATGTTTGTATTTAAAATGCTAACAAATCTCTAAATTGCTAACAGTTTTATTAGAATGGGAGATCTATTTCTGAATTACTTTCCGCCAAAACTTTCCTACGTTACTAAATTTCTATTTAAGGATTTTTACCTGTGTATTATATAGTATATTTTGTTAAATTTCATGAAAATGGTAATAAAAATTGTAAAAAATTATCTGCCTCATATATGTAGACAGATATTTATTTATTATTTTATTTTGGAAATACAATATATTTAAATAATATGTGACAATGTTTTTATTAATGATTTAGGTACATGACATAATTCAATTCTATATTTTATGAGTTTTTTTTCCAAATTCTCTCTCCGATCACACCGTGAAGTCACAGAGTATTGGCATTTTGGTCATAGGTTTTACGTGACTTATGTGACTTGCAGTGACGTCATTGCAACGTCACAAAAATTTTTAAAGCTGTCTAAAAGTAATTTCCTTCATGCCATAAGATGTTCTAAAGTTTATTTTAAGTTTTCTTTAGATCTTCAAGACGTTCACATTTTGGTCACAGTGTGACGTTACAAAGTGGTGTCATTTTGGTCACAGATGTGACGTGACGTACGTGACTCACAGTGACGTCACAATGACGTCACTGTGACTGTGCATGCTATGCGGGATGAGGAAAAAAAAATTTTAGAACTGCACAGATATGAGGGTCAACACTTCATAACATATACTTAAAAGACATAATGCACAACACATTTAGGAAAAATAGTTGCCTTATACCTTGAAATTTATTTAAGTACACACAAATAAGTATTAAAATTGAATTGTGCCACACAGGTAAGTGTCATGGCACCAATTTCTTTGTTGGGTTTTGTTTATTTAATTATATTTTGTAAAACCTATTACCTTTTACTTACATGAATGTATGCAAATTACCAAGGACTTAAAATTGAAGTGAATCCTGTCAATACATATAAATATATATAAATTTATTCCAAAACTTAAATGAATTTAGAAGAAAGCAAATGAAATGAATTTAAACAGAACCATTTAAAATTTAAAGAATTTAGAGTTACTTGAATTCTAAATTTTGAATTCATAACAATGCTAGAATTAATCATTTAAAAACACTGACAAGATTCTCAATTTGCATTACATCAAATTCCCCAACAATCAGC
This sequence comes from Maratus michaelseni, assembly GCA_963931845.1. NCBI lineage: Eukaryota > Metazoa > Arthropoda > Arachnida > Araneae > Salticidae > Maratus > Maratus michaelseni. The sequence goes on along the minus strand of OZ007596.1, from coordinate 248,727,588 downwards.
ATTGTGAATTCGAGGATTTATATGGTATATGATTACTGAAAATTTTCATAAACATAATAATTTGAACAAAAATGAAAATTTTGAAATAAAGGGGCCAAAACCTTTCTTTTAAAGAAAGTATAAAAAGAGGGAGGGTAAAAATTAATGATATAAGTTAAACAAAAATAACATTTAATAAATATGAGAAATATTATATAATTTTTACTAATTCACAATGCTGCGACTGTGATCGTATAGTGTTTATTAAAGTTTGAGACTATAAGTAAATAGTTAAATTTTGAATAAAGTAATTCATCATAATAAAATACTTCTCATAAGATTTTAAATTAAAATATTAAAAGTGCTATATATATCAGTTCAGACATGTATGCCATGTAATCAATTAAAGAAAAGGAAAAGGTCTCAACTAAATAAATAAAATAATTTGAATGTTATTAATTTCAACACTAAGTAAAACAGCAGTTTATTTTTATCAGGTTTAGTGCTTAAAATATCATTTAGAATCTCAAAATATATGAAGCAAAAATTATGGAAACAAAAACCAAATTAGATTTTTAATTTAAGAAAAATACTTTACTTCCCATATAAAAAAAACAAACAATAAATTTTGATTTTAATTCTCAAGTATGAATTTCATGATTAGGGAATACAATAATTTACTTTAATTAATTGTATTTAAGTTTTCATCAGAATTAATATTTAAACCAATTAAAAGAAATTAAGAAAAATATTAATATAAATCTTTAGATTGATAAAACAATCTATAAATAGTATTCCAGATTAAATCTCAATAGTTAAATAAAAAGTGAAATGCTGAAAAGAAAACCTTTTGAAATAATTAAGAAAATAATAATAAAAGGAAAACAGAGAGAGAATTGCCTGAGTATTATGTTTATTTACAAAGACATATTATCAATGATTTTCATTAATTAAAATAGTTACTCAATTTTAAGTGATACTCCATCGCTATAATCATGAATAACAATAGACATGAATATCTACATAAAAGATATATTCAGAGCTATAAATATAATACAAATAACCATATTAAATCAATTAGGAATGTAAATCGTATATTTACCATAAAATGATAGTTGGTTATGATGGCTATTGTAGTTCAGAGATAACTGGATTTGGCTGATTTATTTTTACGTTTCCCATAATAACTCTAACTGTGAGTCCAAGAATAATAGTTACATAAGTTTTTCTTTTATGTAGTTTTCAGCTCTACAGCTGAGTTAATAAACACAGTGTTAGTCTATGGGAATCATCACAAGAAGTAGAGGTTCACTTTCGTGTACATGCTATCAAATAAATGTTTGGTTGATGGTCAGACGATCGAAATTGTTTTCAAACGACTCGAAACGACAGAAGAACATGCATTCCAAGCAGCCCCGAACGAACACTTCATCAAAGCTGAGATGCTGCACAAGGAATTCTTTTTAAAAATGAACCCTACAATATCGATAGTATTCTTCTGTAGATTAGTTGCAGTCCATGAACACTGTTCAGAAACACGCTTCAGACTTTACTGCATAACAGGGAGTGTGTATCATTTCGGCGTAAATTCGTGTCGTTCGTCACATGAAAATAAAACTAATTAAAGCTAAGATGTTCACACTAAGTTATGTGTCGATGTCTGAGTTGAAACGTGGTTAATATCCGATATAGACACGAGCAATGATGTTAATTTCATATCGATAATTGTTTCTATGCTTAAAATTTTAAAAGCGGTAGAATATTCTACTATCTCATTACTCAAGACGCTAGTAGTGCTTCTTGTCGGGAAAACACCTTCGATCCACCTCGATCATCTCTGGTCAAAATTAGATACTTTACACCTTCATCGGTCCCGACTCTTTTTCGAATGCCTATATTTCTTTCACCGACAGGGTGGGGTGAGGGAGAACCTCCCGTCACCCCGCACACGACTTCCTCATACGCGCTTCAAAACATAACTCTCTCTACTAGCCTGGTCAAATCACCATCGCAACGCCTTAAAAGTAGGGCAGAGCTAACGCTCATTGGGTGAGGGGGAGATTACCGCTAAAATTCTTGGAAACTCAGCTTGCAGCTGAAATGGGTTCTGCGTCCACTTTTCACCTGCCTAGGTCGTAAAAACTCTGGAAAACCGTATTCTGTTGTTATCTTTTTTAAACAACCAATTAGCACCGTTTTATGCCTACAATCCTGGTCATAAAATTGCATTCTAAAATCGTTTAATGGCTATATTCACATGGTAATAAAATTGCGTACAATACAAGTGAAACGAGGCTTTTTGCTATTCCATTGAATTTTCACAAAGGTTTGTGTACATTGTCTGGTTTGTGTGTGTGAGGTCCATGACCAACACTGCAAGTACGTGACAATTTCAAACGTGGGAACGTATCTCTCATCTTCTTGTGGGGTCTTAAAAGTGCAAAACAAAATCCTGGGTGGTCTCTTTACTTACAGAAAGACAAAGATATTTAAATTTTGGAAATAAGAGTTTTAATTAATAATGTTTAAGAAATATGAGAAAAAGGAGAGGGTGTTTTAATTAAATACTAAAAAATAATGAGTTTATAAAAGTGAAATGTTTTAAGATACAAATTAAATTTTAAATTGCACAACTTAAATTAAAAAATCTCTAACGCTAGGTCACATGTTCGAGAGAATTTGATTACTGGGTCATTATGGGTCAAGCTATTTTTATCTGAAAAACGGATCAGATGATTTGAACTAAATTTAGTATCCGACAGTTTTAGGGAACTAGAAGACTATTGGGTTAAGCCATATGTTCTAGAAATTTCGATTAGTGGGTCATTTTGGTCATGGGTCATTATGGGTCAAGCTATTTTTTATCTTAAAAACGACTCAGTCGATTTGAACTAAATTTAGTATTTTATAGTTTTCGGGAACGAGAAGACTACTGGGCTAGGTCACATGTTCTAGAATTTTCGATTAGTGGGTCATTTTTGTCATGGGTCATGGTATTTGAACTTAAAGCTAATTTTGACTGAGCATAGCTTGGTCTTCCCTGCTCGTATGTAAACAGTTAGAAGTGTACTTCTAGGTGAATTACTGTTGTATACGAATATATTATAATGTTCAGTAGTGTCTTCATTTAAGTATTTGGTTAAATAAGTAAAAAAACTGTTTAAAACCTAGATTGAAAATCTATAATCATTTCAAAATTACAAGTCAAATACATATTTACGTAACTGTAGGATTATAAATAAGAAATCCTGCATATATACATGTGTGTGTGTGTGTGTGTGTGCATAAAGGAGTAGACACCGTGCAAATTATGCATCCAATTAATTTGTGTATGGATGTAGATAGTTGATGTCTATATTTCATTAAATGATTACGCGCTACACATGAGACCAAAAACAGAAATGCCCATATCGAAATGCAGAATTCTGCGTTCCTATCAGGAAAACTATTAGATATACATTTTTCAAAAGCAAATATTCAGCGTCGCCAATTTAGGAGGATATAACACTCTATGTGGATGAACAAAAAAGTCGAAACCAAAATTAAAACGAGTAACTGTCAGTTGGTACGAATTGCCTCATTGTTCAGGCAAGAACAAACAATTTTTGGACAATGGTGACCAACTGTAGCACATATACGTAATAATGTTATGTTGCTTCTGCTTTAGTCATATTGCGGGATTACAATCATCAGCCTTTTTTCTGACATTATTCTTCTTTCTAATGAAATCAATACTGTAACAGGGACGAAAATCAAAAAGTTTAAATTCGTATTTTCACTTTTCATTTACAGCTTTCATTCATATGGCTAACTACTAAATTATCACTGCTAAATACATGATGCGAAACAAATTTCTTATTGACTGTTTGGATAGGATCACTGTGTTCCGCAATTTGTCGCTAAGGGCGTTGCGAGTTGTTTCAGGATGTAGTGTATACCCTCCTTCCTGTACATTGACACGACTTTTATACCTGTATCTACATATGTTCATAAATTAAATGTTTGGGCAACACATACGCTTTCCAACATGTTTCTAATTAAGATTTTTATATATATTTATTATTGAGATATGTACTGTACTTTTACCGGTATTTAGAAAATGGAAGGTAATTTAAATTTTTCAGAACATTAAGTACATATCACATTAGGCGGGACAGATAGTTTGCAGATTTTAGTGAAGACTGGATCCTCCTTAAGAGGCAGTTAGATTTGAAACTTTATTCATTATTTCATACATTTTTAAAAAGTTCGTGCTGTGTTGAAACAACATTTTTGTTTCAGTAGTGTTAACCATAAGATCGTGAATTTATGCACCAATATTTGGTGCCTCATTATAACCATAAACTGGTAAGGTGTTGAATCACAAAATGGAAAAGTGTTGAACAATGAACGGATAAAAAGTTCGACCGATATCGTGTAATAAATGGGAAAGAAAGGATATTTGCTGAACCATAAATTCTCTACTTTTATCCTTGCCAAATAAGAATAATATCCATCGAATTTGGGCTTAAACTGAAATCCTATACACAATGAACATCCAAGGTTGAATATATTTTTGAACTTAACACCTCTTTACTTCCAGCCAGCATTCTAATCGCTAAACAAACAGGTTTATATAAAATTTGAAAACATTTTTCAACTGTTGAGCTGCATTGTATATCTCAGATCGGATGCAAATGCAAAAAAGATTATATGAGTGTATTGTGTCAGCTAGATTTGTCTAGGATAGCTTGTTTGTAAGAGCGTTCTAGCTTAAGCTAAAAGTTCTGGGTTCGACTGCCCTGTCTGTACATATATTTCCTCAGTTATAAAATTTTCAACTTGTATGATTTATTTATCAATTAAGTTTGCTTGAGTTACAATAATGCAATATCGTTACGTATCCATGATTTAATGGGGAGTTCCCTTACATGTGGTTTAACGTGTTAAGCTGCAACATACATCACAAGATTTTATGATTGAATTGTGTGATTCGGCGTTGTCAAGTTAGCATAGTTAGGATAATGTTGGCAGCTTATGCACATGTTCTGAGTTGGACTACAAGAAATCAAGCCCAGAACACCTTTTCACTCAGTTGGGGAAGTTGAACTTGTTACAAATTTGTTATCAATGAGTTTGATTTAGTTAAAATAATACAAAACAAGTCGGATATGTCAATCCCAAAATTTTCTTCTATCTCAGACAGGTTTCACATACACTAAAAAAACAATTATCATTACAATTATTATTAAGAAATATTGCACATTCCGTGCAATATTTCTTGAGATATGACTATCGCTAAAATATGATAAAAATAAGATATGACTATCGTGTAAACCCTACAAAATGCTGCATAGCAGCGGCACCTGCTGGGCGATTTTTACTAAAAACTAATCAGCACCAATTTATATCAGAGACTAACTGAATATAATGTTTTATTAAATTCCGAGCATTAGTTCTTGAGATAGAGCTATTGTGGAAATCGCGAAAAATGCTGCATAGCAGCGCCACCTGCTAGGCGATTTTTGCCAAAAACTAGTCAGCACCAATTTATATCAGAGACTAACTGAATATAAAGTTTTATTAAATTCCGAGCATTAGTTCTTGAGATAGGGCTATTGCAGAAATCTCGAAAAATGTTGCATAGCAGCGTAACCTACCGGGCGATTTTCACCGAAAACTCATCAGCACCCATTTATATCAGGGACTAACTGAATCTAAAGTTTTATTAAATTCTGAGCATTAGTTCTTGAGATAGAGCGCCCACAAAATTTGTGTCACATACAGACAGACAGACACACAGACTCACAGGCAGACATTTTCTAAAAACAGTCAAATCGTGTTCGGGACCTTCTAAAACGTATAAATCCGTCGAAAACAGGAAGTCGAAAATTTTCATGAATCCAATACTTTCTTCTTGTAAAGATAGAAGAAAGTAAAAAGTACATAATTCCTTTGTGAATGAGATTCTTTTAACTTTGTGTCTGAATATAGGCATTCTAGAGTGTTTTTGAATAAAAGTCGCTAATGGTCAAATATAGAATTTTCGTCCTCCGAGTCTTTAAAATTGGATCATTTATTCGTCTTATTCCAAATTTAGTGCAAATTTTTTTTTTGTCAAAATCCGGTGTTAAGCTAACTTTTAATTTCATTGACATTGTAAAGTGTCTGTGAAGGCAAGTTGATTGTAAATTAAAATTTGCTTCAATTGTATTTTAACTTTCTGACAATCTTAACAATCGACTTCGGTACGTACTTAAATGTATGACGAATTTACAGTTGTTTCAGGTTATCTCTGAGATATTCGAAGATTTTTCTTTAAATGATTTTGTACACTTTTAACAACTTGATTTTTTATCATTGGTTTTAATTTCAATAATTGTAACAGATGGACACTTATTTTTTCCGCATATTTTTTTATGTGTATTATTTTATGCATCTTCGAATAGTTTTAATAGAATAGTTTGCATTTATTTCAGTTGTTTTTAATCAAAATAATTTAAAATTTCGTCAAACATTAAAATGTAATCTTTAGCATAAAAATCGATTTAAAGATGTTTACTTTTTTATATTTTATTTTCACATTTCGAATAAACATATTTTTTGAACCATTGAAAAAAACAATAAAACTAGCGAAAAAAAGAGAGAGAGAGAGAGAGAGACTATTGCTTTTTATTTAATTGTGAGCTTTTTATCTCTTATCTTAAAAGAAAAAATCCAATATTTTGAGGATGCTAAAAAAAATATAATACCCGATAAGGTGATAAGGTATGGTAAAAAATGTCTTTTTTCTTTCATTTTTTAATGCATGACTAATTGATTGAACATACTTATTTTGAATTACAGAATGTTTTTCTTGTTTTTCTAATTAGAAACTAAAGCATTAATGTGCTGAGAATAACTAACTAAAATTAGAAAAAATACAAAACCATATTGTTGATTCCCAGTTAAATACAGTGTAAGTCAAAAAGAATATAGCGATTATAAACGGCTATAACTTTTAATGGAAAAGAATTTATCGATAAGATTAACGCAGAATGTAGACGGAACTTCAAAATTTTGTATACATACGTCATAGATGTTCTATGTGACTCACCTTGGTCACACGGACAATATCTAGACGGTAGTCCATTTCACGCCATACATTCTGAAGCATTTGTTCAGACACCGACGCAAGCGAAGTTATATGAAACCAAAAAATACATTCGTTTAGAGAGTACTTTCGTGGTACTGAGGGTAACTTTCATTTTAAAAAAATCAATACGTACAATTAAAAAAAAAATCTCCTGAAAGACATTTTCATATTTTCCCGTTTTTTTGCATTTTAAAATCACAATCGCCGGTGCCCGGATAGAGTTATGAAGAAGACAAAAAAAATACATACATGGTGTTTCAAAACTATATGTCAGAATTATATAGGCAGGCAGAGGGGACCTAAATAAACAGATTCTGTATAGTAATGTCAGTGCGGAAATGCAGCGTTGAGGCAGTAGAGAGCGCTGTTAAGTTCGGCAGATGAAAGCGCTTCACTGGCTTGAATCGTCATTCCAAGGAAGGATACCGAGCACCATGCACCGTTACATGGAGCTTGCGGACATGTATTGCATGTATGAGGCTGCTGAAAGAGATTTAGCGGCTGCTCAAAGGATGAACATGGAACGTTTCCGGGGTAGGAATCTGCCGGATCACGGAACAATTGAGCGTCTTCATCGGGAGTTCTGCACGAATGGATCGTTTTATGTTTCCAGGCGTGATACGGGCACTGAAAAATATCGCAGAATTCCTGCAGCGGAAGAAGCAGTATTACGCACAGTAGAGGATAGTCCTTCGATTATCTCGAGAGCTGCCAGACGTGCGTTGGGTGTGAGCCATATAACTGTTTAGAGGACTTTACATGAAGACGGAATGTACCCGCATCATTTGCAAAAAGTGCATGCATTGCAGCCCGACGATTATCCTTTGCGTGTCAACATTGTCCGCTGGTACCTACAGCAGAATGCAGCTAATCCCATCTTCATTGTGGATGTTTTATTCACTGATGAGTGTACCTTGATTCGGTCGGGTATATTTAACACCCAATAATTTTCATCTTTAATACTCATGATAACTAACATGGCACAAGAACACATGGCTACCAAGAGATATTCTCCATTAATGTTTGGACAGGCATTGTGCACAATGACCGCACATTCTACCTAGTCGTTTAAACGTTCATATAAACGGCATCTTCCTGGAAGAGGTCTTACCTGAACTTCTGCTCGATTTTCCTGCAACTGTTTGCACACGAATGTGGTTCCAGTAAGATTGAACTCCAGCTCACTTCAGCAGGAACAGCAGGAATCACCTAGACGCTGTCTACAGCAAGTATTGGATAGGACGGGGTGGAGCTGTTCCTTGGCCACCACGCACAAAATATTTGACGTACTTGGATTTCTTCTTTTGGGGTCCCATTAAGAGCATGGTGTACGATACTCACATAACATCTGAAGAAGATCTGTTGTCCCGATTAGCTGTTGCTGCGAGAAATGTGCGTGACATGCCTGACTTTTTTACTAATGTACGCTAATCCATGCGCCGCCGCCGCTGTGAATCTTGTATCACTGTCACTCTTTTGAGAAGCTATTGTAAAGTGTTTGATAAATAAATTGTCGCTTTCTTTTGTCTTTACTTGTCTTTTCACATCTGCTGTTAATACTTCATTACGTGCACTTCAAAGGCGCATTTCTTCACTCACAATCCTATACGAAATCTGCTTATTTAGATTCCCTCTACCTGTCTTTATATTTCTGTCATACAGTTTTGAAACACCCTGGAGGTTTAGAAGGTACGTACTTTTATGGCACTGAAGGTATCTTTCATTAAAACAAAAAAGAATATTTACTATTTGAATAAAAATCTTCTTAAGGTCGTTTTCATATTTTTCAGTTTCCTGTGTATTTTTTAATCGCCACCGCTGGGCTAGGATGAGGCTATTGACGGAATCTGTTGTCTATGCTTTCCCTTATAATGATGTTATTTTTAAAAAATAGTTTCTAGATGTCGTTTTCGAATTTTCAATTTTTTCTGCAGTTTTAAATTGCCATCTTTAGTAGACCATATTAAAAAAATACACGATAAAAAGTATTATTTTTTCTTCTTAATGGTACTTTTCATTAAAACAATATGAGTATTTACTATTTTAGAAAATAACTTTCATATTTTCTGTTCTTCTTGCTGTTTCTATTTGCCATTCACGTAGCCCATATAAAAAAATAATACAAAAATAAATAAAATAAAATAAAAATAATATTTATGTATAAGAAGATAAATTTCTGTAGTCTTGGGCAACGCTGGGGCGAGTTTGTTATTTCAAAAATATATTTGTTGAAACACATGCAATTGTTAAAACACATGCTGCTTTAACTCTTTCATTCATAAATTCAAATTTTCTCATCTTCTCCATGAGTAAATTATTCGTTGTTTTTTAGCAAAATTTTTCTTTAAATTTAGGGGGATACGCGAGGTCTTAAATAGCGTCTAAAATTGCGGTACTATAAAAAGTCTGAATATCTTTAATTGTATATATATATATTGTTTTATAATATCTATGGGAATTCAATTTTTTAAAAAAAGAGAAAAATATCCAGAAGTTAAATAAAACGTGATTGAAAACATGTATTTTCAAAAATTTACATTAAAATTTAGAAAAAAATACAGTTATAAAAACTTATAAATAAAATAATTTTTGTCAACGATAATTTAATTAAATTCATTTTACACTTAAATTAATATTTTCTGCGTGTCCAAACGTACTCATATATTATTACAATATTTGAGTATTTTTTAATTAAACTATACGAAAACAAATAAATACACTAATGATTATTTATTTATTTTATTTATTTATTCAATGTAAAGTGTATAGTTTATTTCTTTATTTATTGATAAATTAGTTATTGATTAATAGCAAAATAGTTTCAATAATCGCCAACAGATGGCGCTTTTGATTGGTAATACAAGATCAAAAAATTAAGATGGCATACCTAATTTATTGGAAAATGTCACAGTGAATGTGGTTACGCTTTCGCATGGCGATGTCGGTCAAGTTCAGATTCCACATGGTCATTGTGCTAGAGGACAAAATGCAGGCGGTGCACGTCGTGGTCAACTACGGAATGTAACGCATCAGGAGTGATGTTTCGCACATGTTGTGATATGCAATCTTTTAAGTGATGGAGGTTTGCTACAGCTCCATGGTACACAACGGCGTTTGCACCGACAGACCCCATAGCGCCATCTGTTGTCGATTACTGCAACTATTGTTTTATTGTTCCATTCTTCTTCCCCCTTCTCGAAAAGTAAGTGTACAGATTTTAGTTACATTTTGTGATATTCTTTCAAGCTACAAACAGCTCCTAATAGAGATACTTACATTATAACCACCCGGTAGTATTTATTGCAAACATGTTTTAAGTAATTGAATACTTTTCACCCTTTCTCTATTTGAAAACAAATGGTCAATTACTGACGATAGTATGAACAATTACTCGATTACTTCTGATCATTTACTAGCGAAACTTCATTTTGCAACTAACACTGTAAATACTTTAACTTGTAGAAAATTGCACAGGAAAACTATTTCCGAATTAGCACTCCTCTTATATAATTGGTATTTTACGCATATTTGCATATTTACAGAAAAATGTCAATTATATTTTTTAAAAAAACTTGAAAAAATTTCCACTAAATTGGAAGTTACTAATGCATTAAATGAATTTGGCATTTGATATATTCCTGAAATTTTTAGAAAAAAAATCATAACATTATCAACATTTTAGCGGATAAAAATAAACAAAATGAAAAAATATAATAATCATTTGCAATTTGACATTCATCGAAAACAAATGCTAAAAACTACATGTTTACATTAAAAAAAATATATATATTTTTAATTAATTAGAAATCGGCAAATTATGTTACACTTTTGAAACTAACCGTTCTTGAAGTAGCATTTATTTATTTTAATTGATGACGTAAGACTGAAAATATGCGATATTTAGAAACCATGATATGATATGAACCATTAAAGAGAATACCTATCACAACAATTCTGTGAAAAACTCGTCAAACTTCGTTTTTAAGGTACTTAAACTGTTTTTTGTAAAAAATCTCTTTGAGGTAACCTGGCCCCACTTTGGAGTTCCTACGTGCACAATTTCGTAACAGTGGGTTTTTCTATCATACCTTGATTATCTATAGAGACAAAACCACAGACAAATTATTGGCTTTATTAATATACTAGCTGACCCGCCGACGTTTCCCGAGCCCATCAAAAAATCGCACAAAGCAGGAAAGAATTCTAAAAATAGCGAAAAATGTAAAAATCGCTGAACGAATTCCGATTAAAGTTTATTAATAAAAGAAAACAAATTATTATATTCGGCTAGATGATATAACCAGATTCGTTTTACTAATGTGGAACAATCGTAGAAAATCGCGAAAATACGCTAAAATTTAAATAATCGCAGACGACAAAATTTATTATATTGGACAGAAAGTTGGATTGAAAGTTTAAAAGAGAATTCCTTTCACGAATATCTAAAAATCTCCGCGGAAAGTGAAAAATCTCTTCAAGTTGCATAAAATATTCACGAAAAATCGGTATACGAATTCCGAATAAATTTTATTAGAAATAGGTCAAAATTTGCTGTATTGGGCTAAAAGTTTAAAATCGGATTTATTTTTACTAATGGAGAAAAATCGCCGCAAAATGCAAAAACGTTTTCCGAATAACTCTCTAAAAATCATATAAAAATTTCTAAAAATTAAAAAATCGCAGATGAAATATTTAGTACAGTAGGTTAAAACATTTTAACTGGAATATGTTCATAAACGTAAAAAAATCGGTGCTAAACTAAAATAGCATTGAAAATCGCTAAAAGATGAGAAATCGTGGAAGACAAAATGTACGATATACGCTAAATGTTTAAAACAGAATTCCGTTTAGAAATGTCAAAAAATCGTCACGGAATGAAAAATACTGCTAAAAATCGCATTGAAAATAACAATAAAAATTTAAAAACTTTAAAAATCGCGGACGGCAAAATTTACTATTTTATGTCAAAAGTTGAAAATTAATTATATTTACGAATGTCAAAATATCGCAGCGAAACGCGAAAAATCGCTAAAAATCGCATTAAAAATAGCTAAAAATTCAAATATCGCAGAATACATAATTTACTTGGCTGAAAGTTTGAAATTAAGCTAAAAGTTTGAAATTGAATTCCTTTTAGGAAAATCAAAAAATCGCGGCTGAACGCGAAAAAATTTTGAAAATAGCAATAAAAATCAAATTAAAAATTCGTAAATATTCAAAAATTGCAGTGAACAAAATTTACCATGTAAGGCTGAAAGTTTGAAACCCAATTCCTGTTATCAATGTCAATAAATTGCCACGGATCACGAAAAAACTTTAAATATCCCATTAAAAAAATTCGTGAAAAATTAAAAATTCACTGTACGAATTCCGAATAAACTTTATGGATAAGAGGGCGGAATTTACTACATTATTCTAAAAGATTGAAATCTGATTTATTTTAATAATATAAAAAATGGTTGCGAAACGTGAAGAAATCGATTAAAATTTTAAACAAAAAAAAAATCTAATCAAAAATTCAAAAATCGGGCTTCGGGGATCATAACTACATACTTTGATTTACCTTCCTACCAAATTTTGTAACTCCTGCGTTCAGCGGTCTCTTCAGAATACAGCAGACAGACAGACAGACAAACTTCTTTTTTATTATTATTATAGATAGATAGATATAATAGACCATCGTTTCCGCATTTGTTTAAACTATGAGATAAACGCAGTACTAGAAGCTTGGAAAAATTTACCTTTAACAAAGATCAATCTTCGTTCACTGTAGATATTCTATTCTATAATAAAATACTAATTAAGTTTTGTTTTTGTTCTAAAGCATTCTGTGCCATTTAAAAGAAAAGCCAGAGCAACAGATAAATTTTAAAACAGTATTATCGTCCAAAAAACTAAAAATAATTTGTAAAATAATGCAAAAAGAAAGTATTAAACTAAGTGTCTTTTCAAAACTGAATTGTTCTGACTGTGTAGTTTTTCTTCCCTAATTTCCATGTTTAGAAATTCTATCCGTGTTAGATGAAAAAACTTTAGAAGCCGCCCTTTTAAAGTAAAAATTTTGTCACACAAGGTTTATGAAATTTAATGCTTCGTGAGAGATAAAATTATACTATCCTTGCACGAAAGTTTCATTATAAAAGAAATGTTTGTGATAAAAATAGTTGGTATCTTGAATACAGATCTCTCTTTAGAATAAGTTTAAAAGTAAAAAAAAATAGGGATTTTAAACGCACTTTTATAAGTATATATATATATATATATATATATATATATTAATTATTACACACTTTATTTACACACTGCCAGTTATTATGTTTTAGCAAGCACTGTTACGCGTACACTGTTAAAAATTTTGTCCCGGTTTGAACCAACTTTTGGTGCTTCAGTAGCTGCAACATTACGATGGTGCAATTTCGTTCCAACATTTAGAGCTTTTGTTCAACTTGTTTAAGTTAATTAGACAGTATTACTATTACTATCTTATAAGACACCATTTTTATAAGCTATTCAAAATATGCTTAATGCCTCCACTGTCGGAACACACGCTAAATATCATACATTGCTGCCTATGGTGGATATATTAAGTATTCTTAAATTGATTTTCTTATTTCAATAAGAACGAGTGAGGAGCCAAGTATAAACTCAGCTGTGCTCAGCCCGAGTCTACCTGAGCGAGGCAGAAAATGTTAAACACTTACAACTAGAATCCTAACTGTCATAACCCATTCAATTTTGCATAGTAAACGTAATTGCTTGAAAAAAACTGTGGATTTTCTGTCAAAGCCACCCATATTTTAGTGTAACATAAATTTTCTTCCAAATAACATTTATAACTTGGTCTTTAATTATCATAGCCCACATAAATTGTGCATTGTAATGTAATCGCTATAAATAGGGGATGGTTATGAGCCTTGCGAAACCTGACAGGATATATATTTTTTTTATATACATTTTTGCTTCTTCCACCTTCGAAAAAGCTAGGAGACATTTTTTGTGCTGTAATTGTTTTAGGTGCGTTCGTAATTATATAAATACGTAGCACCTATTGTCGTCGCTTGGTCCGTCCGTCTGTCTGTTCGTCTGTCTGTCCGTCCGTCCGCATATAACAACGCAAAAACTACCCAACCGAATGGTTTGGAATTTAACATACATTATCTTTGCAGAAATTTGTCGAGACATTTCAAATTTTTTAAAAATCGAATCAAAAGTTTAGGAGATATTAATAAAAATATTTATTAAGAAATTTGAATTTTTTTTTTAAATCGGTGCTTTTGTTATAGGAGCTTCCGAGGTTTAATCTTCAAGCGACCGAGATACTTATTTTATGACAGAAATGAATCTGCAGACGATATAATTCATTTTACAGAATTAAAAATCATCAAGATCTGAATATTTATATAACTAGCTATAGTATGAACGCACCTCATTTTTCACGTTTGACGTACAATTTCCAACTTGTTTTCTTATGTGAATTACTATGTTGATTGTTTTAAAAAGTTTTTTGCTTCTTGTTTTCATAAACATATATCGTAATTTTCGTATTTTCCCTTAAATAGTACAAAAGACCTGCGTAGGTGCACATATTTCCTGTTTCTTTATATATAATTACTAAATACACATATGTATAATTATTATGCATATATATATATATATATATTATATAGCACTTTAGAAACGCACTTCTCACAATTACCGTCAATAGATAGTAATGTATCCAGATTCTTTGCATGGACATGTAAAAGAACTATGAATAATATACATAAACAAAATATTTGAGGAGAGCATAATGTAGAAAAACTCAGTAACGCCAAAAAAGCCAAAGAGCAAATTTATTCAAATTTATTCATCCATAGATTGATAGTGAAAATTTTTAGGCCAAGTTACCATGACGTTGTAGAATGGTTTCTTGTCGTCTGAATTCTGCGGGGTAAGTATTTTCAGATCTACCAATTTTTTGCAATTAAATGGTAGTTTGGTATGATAAGCTTGATCCCTATGGAATCTCACTGCTGCTCTTCTATTTTGCGCCAAAAAACTATTTCTGACAAGGTAATCTTTAAACTTGCCATCACTTGGTGTAAGCTGCAATTGAAGAAGAACACTAAAGATCTCGTTATTTCGAAATGGAAAAGATCTAAATTTTATTAAAAGACTTCGTGGAATTTTAGAAACATTTGCGTCAGCAGTTCTTTAATTTCATCATGTTTTCCAGCAAAATGTTTGTCACAGAATAAGAGATTTTTTGTTATTTTGTTGATCTCATTATATGTCTGCGGTGCGTACATTCTGCCCTTCCTCCTTATTTTTTTTGCGCCATGACAAAGTGCATGTCCCACTGTAATCATGCTGAAATCAAGATCCCAAATCTTCTTTTAAGAGAAGGTTTATATTTCTCCCTTACAACTCACGTACAGAGTAAAGTTTGGACATACTTAAAAGTACAAAAAGTAAATTTGCCATTTTTTGGACTTCATTTCTTTAATATGCCTGATTATTCATAAAATTCTATTATCAATTTATCCCTTTATCTACTGACGGTACTTTTAAGTACCATCAGAGAAAACTTTGTATAAAATTTCTTTAATCTGTCTAATAATGATAATAAGGTTTTGTATAAAATTTTTTAATCTGTCTAATAATGATAATAAGGTTTTGTATAAAATTTCTTTAATCTGTCTAATAATGATAATAAGGTTTTGTTTTTATACAAAATACTTTTCTGGATCACATTTAGAAAGCATAGCAGAACAGTGAAAGCTAAATATTTTATAAAGTGGTATTTTTCTCAACCTTTTACATAAGTGTAGATCTTCTCTTTTTAAAAATTGTTATATGAAAATTTTGCAACTATAAAAACCTTTCTATTTAATGATGGGATCACAATACATTTATTTACATTGTTCCGATAAAGAATTGTGATATTTCCTTAACAGCATTTTCTGTTAATTAATCTAATTATTCTTGTAAATATTTCACAAAAAGAGCTATTACTACCGCATTATTAAATCAGTTTTAATGAAAAACCTTATCTAAATTTCATATTATTATAATATAAATTGTCTAATATACCTTTAGATATCAAGGAAGATAATTATTGAGATTGAACAATTTGTTGATTCATAATTCGGTAGATAAAGGGTTATCTGAATGTAAAGTTACATAGTAACCTATGCACGCAGATCAAATACCGCCCGCAAGTCCCGTAAAGCATGGGAATTATTTGATGTCTCCCTCCAAATAATCATAAAAGCTACATATCCAATTTCTATAGGAAACATTCTGTAGTGTATATAAATATCGTATATGAAGTTTGTGTTCCTTGAAGTAGTACAGCGTCATTAATAGCTACCATACTATATCCAAATCTGTTGGTATTCTTCTATAAACGGCCCCACCAGTGGCTGAGAGGTTGTGCTCTCGAAGCTGGTAGACGGGATGTGCTGGGTTCGATCCCAATCGCGCCCGTCGGCCCAATCGTTCGGAGTTTTCGTGGTTTTCTTCGAACCGTGGATTTATCCATGCGTAAATACGGGTTATGTTCCCTTAGAAAGACCCCCACGAATGGCACTCCCCCCGGGCCTATATCCCTAGCGTAGATAATTGGCCGTCAACAATCAACCAACTCTTCTATAAACGTAAGTTAATGTTATGCATACAATTTTCAATAGATTACATGTCTGAGTAAATCTCTTTAACATGTGCAAAATTTCTTCGATTTTCAAATTTATGAAAGTTACAGCGCAGACAAAACCTTTAAGCTGAAGTATAAACAATTTTCAACTACATTGTGAAGTACAGGGTGGTTTTTTTTTTAAGTTGTGAAAGTAAAACCCTATAAAAAAAGAACCACTGATCCAAATGACCTGAAATTTCATCAGAATGCTCCCAAAGCAATGGGGTTGTTTTGGCGTGATTAAAAAAACTTAAAATCGCACCGACAGATGGCACTGTAATTTAACAGAAACAAAGAAAATCGTCAGTGGGAGGAAAACTTCGGACGGTACTTTGAGAAAGAATCTTCCGCAGGCCTTCTGTCGTCATTGGACCTTTTCTTAAATTCTAAACTGTCCTAAATTTCCTAAGAGCAGTTGCTGCGCTGTCATTACTCTGATAATACAATTTCACTACAACGCATGGTCTATCAATGGCACAGTCAATGCCAGAATATCAGTAGAATAATGAACACGAGGTGTGCGTGCTTCACGTTTTTATCGCTACTGAGCATGTCTAGTGCGCAAGTTCGTCTCCGGACTTTACTGCATATAAAGCGCCATCTGCCGGTGCGATTTTAAGTTTTTTTAAATCACCCCTAAAAAATTTCCAATGCTTTGGGAGCATTTTGGTTAAATTTCGGGTCATTTTGATGAGTGGTTCTTTTGTTATAGGATTTTACTTTCACAACTTTAAAAAAAAAAATCAGCCTGTATTAAATATGAGGGAAAAAACTGAATTCGGCAATATATTTTACTATTATTCTTAAACAGGCCACATCAAGATTGAAATCATATCACCAATTAGGGTAAAATAGTAACATGCTGATTACAACAAAATTTAATTAAAATTTTTGGAAGAAGTAATTTCTGGACATGGGAAAAAAAAAACCTTTGTAATTGTAGTATATAGAAAAAAAGGAAAACTCCATTATGTTACATAATTCATTTTTAACACTTTCTAACATAAAAAAAAAGTGTTTGACTTCGGTTTGTTTGTTTGCCGTCTGTGCGTGTTCAAACTCACCTAAATATAATCGGATTGTCATGTAATTGTTATATGTTATTGAGATTTTCTATAGCATGTTGGCTATTGAAAATAGAGCAATCCATTTATATTCGTTTAGAGTAACACTCAAAAGAACTCCATTGCATTATGGCCAATGTGGACAAAATCGTTTGCAGTATATTTTAATACTGTTAGACTATTTCAAACATAAAGCAATTGATATTTTTAACGTTGGTGCACCAAAAAATGCTTTCTGTAGAATATGGTGTGCAAAGAATGTGGCAAAGTAAAGATTTCGGATACAGTACTGTCTATGAGTGAAAAATGTTGGAAGTGCGCTTTCAGTTGTGGTATGCGTTTTTTAATTTAATAATTTTTTTTCTTATTACTTGGTGTATACAATTTCTATAGATCTTATACAGAGCTACATAAAATAATTCGTAAGAATTACTATGTATGAGCAGGAATTGCTTAATGGTATTTTTTAACTGGGTTATGTTTTTTTCCAGCTGAACTATAATTAGTAATTAAGAGATGTTTGTATATGATGAATAATACAGCGATACGAAAAGAACTGGATACGTTGCCGTCTTTGGATGGTGATTTCTAAAACTAAGTTTTCACTTGTTTTATCCTGGATTAAATTTCAGTTTAATACAAGTGTATAAAAATCTGTAAGTGCCATACAGGGTTATACAAAATTATTCGAGTTGATTGTAGTCTATTGGTGGAAAATGCTAAAAGTAAAATTTCATTTTGTAAGTAAAGCTGAGCACACTATGTAGTGTATATATAGATGTATAGATCATGCAAAGAGATGAAAAAAAGTATTCGGATACCTTTCCTGCCATAGACGATAATTGCTAAATCAGTTTTTTCAAATGCACTATGCGTTTTCTAAGTTGTTTACTTAGATATATTTTTTCACCTTTTTAAACAGAGTTCCAACATTTTATTCTGGAAGTGTCAGAAAGTGTCTGATAATCTCTGCTTGAAGCGTGATTTTTCTGTCTTGCTTATATTGCATCCATTTATAATGATACAAAAATATACATGCACCAATTTTAAAGATAATTTCCTATGATGATGAAAGGTAAAATTCAAATAATTGGTCTATTGGTGGAAATTGCTAAAGGTAAACTTTCGATTGCTTTATGCATTTTGTAAGTAAAGCTAAATTTTAGCACACTATGTAGTGTATATATAGATGTATAGATCTTGTAAAGGGATGCAAAAAAAAAAGAATTCGGGTACCTTTCCTGCCCTAGACGATAATTGCTAAATCGGTTTTTTCAAATGCACTATGCGTTTTCTAAATTGTTTACTTAGATATATTTTTTCACCCTTTTAAACAAAGTCCCATACATTTTATTATATAAGTATGGGAAAGTGTCTGATAATCTATGTTTGAAGCATGATTTTTCTTTCTTGCTTATATCACATCCATTTATAACGATACAAAAATATACATACACCAATTTTAAAGATAATTTCCTATGTTGATGAAAGGTAAAATCCAAATAATCTGTCTATTGGTGAAAACTGCTAAAGGTAAACTTTCAACTATTTTATGCGTTTTGTAAGTAAAGCTAAATTTTAGCACACTATGTAGTGTATGTATAGATGTATAGATCTTGTAAAGGGATGCAAAAAAAGAATTCGGGTGCCTTTCGTGCCCTAGACGATAATTGCTAAATCGGTTTTTTAAATGCACTATTCGTTTTCTAAGTTGTTTACTTAGATATATTTTTTCACTTTTCATACAGAGTTTCAATATTTTATTCTGGAAGTGTTGAAAAGTGCCTGATAATCTATGCTTCTAGCATGATTTTTCTTTCTTGCTTATATTTCATCCATTTATAATGATACGAAAATATACATATGCCAATTTTAAAGATAATTTCCTATAATGATGAAAGGTAAAATCCAAATAATCTTTGAAATGATTACGTTTTTCAATCTGAGATTCTCAGGAAAAATCCAATAATCCTACATAATAGAACTTTTATTAAATTAACGGAATTATCTTACGGCACGTACTCACTTTTTTTCACTTCTAGGTACAGAAAATTTACTTCCATTAACTCCGATTGAAGGGATTTTTCCGCAGGGAATTTTAATTATTTTTCACCAATACTGGAAGAATATATTATTAAAAGCATCATAAGGAAAAAAAAATCTTAAGATTTTGCTCGTGCTATTGATTAATATATAGCTGTTAAATAAAATCCAAATTATTAAATTCAACTTGTATTTTTAACCAGGGCTTTACAAATTTGATAAAATCTGGTTGCCAGCAAAAAATGCTAGTCGCCAGTAAAAAATATCCCCCCCCCCACCCATCTCCGTCATTGACTTTAAAAAACAAAAAGGATTTTGTATGAGTTAATTGAGAAAAATAATAACAATCACGTAGTTGAAATTCATCTATTAAAATCTCTCATTTATCAGACATGGTATCTTTTGTCATCTCGACAAGCTCGAAGCCTTGTAAATTCTATGCTGCAACTGTGCATTGTATTTATTAAACAGATAGGAAGCACAATTGACATGTAATATTTCTACTGGGACTTCCCTCAAAGGGATTAGTCTGAGTGATATTGCTGAGAACATAGGGTTAACAATTACAATATAAAGAAAAAGAGCAAATTAAATGATAGAATTACAAAATATCATATATAAATTCATATACACTGTTAAAAAAATAGAAAAGAAGTACCGCTCATCAGATGTGTTGTCATATATTTTTTTAACATGTGGCAAAAAATTTCATTTTCTTAAGCGCGTATTGCGCAAAATTTGGAAAAAAAAAAAACGCCGGATTTTTTAAAACGCCAAGCTTTTTAAAGTTACGTAATTGGATTTGCAGCCAATAGATTATTCTCTCAAGCGTGGCTTAACGCAAATTTAATTTCATTGTTGCATCTTTTTTTTTGTGTGTGAATTTAAAATATTTGTTCCTTGATTATATATCTATTATTTGTATAACTGTTTAAAGATACTCTTACACTTCAAACCACATTGATAGCATGCTTTGCTACAAATCAAATTGCAAAACTATAGTCTAAATTACTATTAAAGTATACAAAAAATCTTTCGATGACTTTTGTAAAATAACTTTTACATTAAATCACCATATCGGCAAAATTGAAAAATTATATATATTTCAAAGTTAAGCTTAACACAAAACTTCTTGATTATTCTCTAGGACGCCCTGCCGCCTGCGCCTTTACTGCGCCTTTACTGCACCTTTACTGCGCCAATCCGCAGACTTTTCTTTTGCCTGTCTGTCTGTGTCTCCACAATCTGTCTGTTTCCCTATCCGTTCTTCTGCCCGTCTCTCTAACCGATTATCTATCTCTCTACAGGTCTCGCTACCTGTCTCTATATTTCTCTACCGGTCTCGCTACCCGCCAGTCTATTTCTCTAATCGTCTGTCTATCTCTCTAACTACTTGTATGTCTAGGCGTGTCTCTATCCACTTCGCTACCCATTTGTCTATCTGTCTCACAACTTGTCTATCTGTCTCTCTACCCGTCTGGCTATACGCCTCTCTACCCATCTTCTTACCCATCTCCGTACCCATCTACTGTCTCTCTACTCGTCTGTATACCCGTCTCACTATCCGTCTGTTTTTGTACCCGTCTCGCTACCAATCTCATTACCCGTCAGTTAACTTGTCTCTGTACTCATCTCTGTACTCGTCTCTTTATCTACCACGCTACGCGTCTCGCAACCTTTCTCACTATATTCCTGTCTACCGGTGTCGCTACCTGTCTCGTGACCCATCTCGCTACGTCTCTGTCAACCCTCTTTTTACCTTTCTCTCTAGCCGTCTGTCTATTCGTTTCGCTACCCGTCAGCCTACCTGTGTCGCTACTCGTCTCTCTACCCATCTCACTACCCGTCTGCCTACCCGTTTGTTTACTCGTCTTTCTACCTCTCGCCACCTCTTTCCAATATTTAAACAATTCATTTAATATACAGAAGCCGTTTATCAGTTATTAAATGCAAACAGAAGTAATTTATCTAATAAGTGTAATCAGATGCAATTTTTTTTTTTAAAATACATACATAAACCTGAATAATAATTCATCAGTTTTGTGTTCATAGCTGTTTATATCATTTGACAGTAAATCTCAACTTCTTAAACCTGAATTGTCTCAAGCTTTTAAAAAAACCACAAGGTCTGTATAACTGCAAGGTACCCTGAGGGCTATATTAGCTACATGTTATTAAGTTAAGTGAAAGTTTCGTTATCGCGTTTGCAGCCAATTGCTTATGTCAGAAAGCGCGGCTTAACGCCATTTTAAATTCATTACTGTAACTTTCTTTGATTTCTTTTTGGGGGGGGGGGAGGAGGGTTTCAAATATATACATTTAAATTAAAACTTTTGCCTCCATGCCATTAGTGTTGTTTGTATTATTAACTGATACCTTGTAAACCGAGCTTCATTTGAAATAAATGTAAAAGACTTCTACAGTTTTTTTAGGAGAAACTTTCGTAATTGGGCCCAAAGCCAATCGGAGCATTTAATATCATTATTGTAACTCTTATAGAGTTAAAACAATATTGCTGCTAGCTTTACTCTTGTTTGAGACCAGCCTTGCATGTGTATCTGAATGGGGAAAAGTTTCGTATCCAATGTCGGTTGGCGAAAAAAAATTTAAATGGTGCCAAAAGGTAGTTTTAGCATCTTACAAAATTTTTCAAGAGTTTTCACATATTTTTCAAATATTTACAAACATACGTTTATTAAAGCGTGTTTTTGCACCATCTTAAAAATTTAAGCACGATGCTAAAATAAAATTTTATCACCATATTCGATATTTTAATAAGTAATAAAAATACATAAACAAACCTAAGAGGCATTTTTGTGATAAATAATTGTTATTGTCAGGGTGGTAAATTGTAAACAATTAATAAACGGCTAGTAAATAAAAAATAGCATTTAAAATCTAAAAATGGAGAAGTGGTCCGTATAAAAATGCAAAACATAACATTATACGCTTGATATATGTAAATCTTTTTTTATTTTTTAATATTTTCGGATAAAAAGGTAAAAATCTCTTTTCCAAATGCCATTACAATTTAATATATATATGTAAACAAAATAGAAAAATATCTGCACAAAAATATATTTACATAATACTACATCTGCAAAAAATAATATTTAGAAAAAGTAAGCCAAATCCTGCAGATCCCAACAGTCACATCGAAAAACTTATTAACAAAAAAGAACTCGCCAAAATCTTACGGCACAGGAGATGGATTTTTCCCTCTGAATGCAGAATATTAGTTTTTTTTTCTTGTAAGATGGGTGATTATAATATAATTGTTTCATTTCACATACTACATACCGTTTGATATATTGGTACTTTTATGTTATCCTGGCGCAGTTGATAAATCGCCAAATATTGTTCCTATAACATTTTCATATTGAATTCATGTCATTTAAATATAAACCTTTCACTCATTTAATTTAAAATACATGCCTTTCATTAATCCCATTTAAAATGCTAAAAAGAGAAGAAAAAAGAAATAATGCCATAAATCGAAACCTTTTATTTAAACACCAAGGAATTTTTTTTTTTAATTTACACACGCGAAATAAAAAAAGCTGCTATTGCTGAGATTTGCGCCAAATCTCTAAAAACAAGTCTACCAAGTTATTGCGGGGTTTTTCTTTCAAACAGAAAAAAATCCAGATTAATTTTCGATTTCTACTAAATTGAAATATATTTTATTGTGCTGAATATTAGTGCGTGCATATTT
Organism: Maratus michaelseni; assembly: GCA_963931845.1. Taxonomy (NCBI): domain Eukaryota; kingdom Metazoa; phylum Arthropoda; class Arachnida; order Araneae; family Salticidae; genus Maratus; species Maratus michaelseni. Next base: position 248,703,997 of record OZ007596.1, on the reverse strand, counting down.
TTTTGCTCCATGTACTCCATGAACTTTTCAATTCCAATTGTCTACGAAAATCTCCCGCCTGTGAAAATGACGTACGCACAAAATTTTCGTGACGTATGTACTTTAATTGTGCTTTTTTTTATCTATTTTTTAATATAATTTCCAAACGGTTTGACATTTATTCTTGGTAATAAATAGACGTCGTTGTCACCTTTATAGGTATCTGCTGTAAAAATTTGAACGAAATCCGTTAAACATTTTTTGAGTTATGCTTGACGAAATGTTTTAATATCCATCGTAGCTATATATGTGGCAAAGTAATACTGCGCTGTGTATGAGTCTTCGTTGCACTCAGACAATAATTTATAAAAAGCTGTTCCGTTTTTATGATTTTCTTCCTATTGCAAATGCAGTAAACATGCAGTTCATTATATTATAATAATATTAATTTTTTTTAATATATGTTTATATTGCCTGTTTAGTTTGCAAAATCAGTGTATATCATTTATATATGAACTAATAAAAATATCATTATTATTTCTCCAATAAAATAATCGTTGCTATCATTTTGAAACTCCTGTGTGAACTCGAACTCCAATAAACCATTATTATCTTTAAAAATATAAATCATTTGTTTGAAAATGCGTTAGATTTATATCACAAAGTATCTATTCGAATTTCTGATTTCAGATTTTGAAATTAGTTTTCTAATTTTACATTTTCTATTAACATCCGTCTGTTGTCTCACCCTTTACAGCGATAAGACATAACATCAACTACAATTTCCTCTTTCCAATAAATAAATTTCGCGAAGTAACCTTTTATCTGTTTCATAAAATTCAGTTTTAAATTGCTCAGTTTATAACACTTATTGGTGACAATTTTCATACTTTTACATCTATTAGTAAATTTGTTTCGTTATTTCTGATGCAAAATATTTCTTGTTAAAGTTGAACTAAATATATTAGTCTCTAATGTGGTTTTGGGTTAGGTAATGAGGACAGCAATAAATAACTATCTTTCTAGCTAAAGTTGAATATACAAACTCATCAGAGTTCTCCATAGAAATCCTTTCTCGAATTTAATGGGCTTTTCTAATTAAAATAAATGAACTTAGTTACGATTCAGCTTAGTCCAATAAATGTTTCCAAAGATTAAAAATGTTTACAACATATATGATTACTTATGGTTTCTGAAACACATTCAAGACGAATTAGATCTGTAATGGCAATCCTTAAACATATCTAACAAGGAAAGTCTCCATAAACGCAGACTCAGAAAATTTTGAAAAAATTACAGAATATTCTTCTCATGAGGATATATACGTTTATAAAACAAGAACGAAAAATCATGCGTTAAGCATAGATTATGTAACACTTTGCAACGCTTCCAAAATAATTTTACAAACCATTACCGTTTAATAAGCTGAAAGATAACATCTAAGTAAACAATTTGGAAAACGCATAACATATTTAAAAACGTAATTTCAGGAATTCCCAACATATACAATATTCGGAAAATTATCCGAATACTTTTATTCAGCCCTGTATAGGATCTATAGATTTGTATATACAGTGTCTCACATAAGTGATGGGACACTTGTGCTTTACAAAAGGAAACTAATCAAATAAATTAAAAAAACATGTACACATTTTTTTTGTGGGTGTGTTTCATACTTAAATTTAGTAAAGATTATTACATAACATACATTTTGTCAAAATATTAAAATATTAATTTAATAAAAATACAAATGTTTAGAACGGAGCAAAAAATAGCTCACATAAGTGATGGGACACCATTATATATGCAACAAAAATCGCCTGAAATAAGCAATAAAAATATTTTTTGGGGTTTTATTTTTACTTAAAAGCAATTGGCAATAATTTATAAAATCGTCTGCAGTATTTCTCTCCAGTTTGTATTGGAATTTTTGTGTTTTTTAGCTCTGTGTAGTCATGAATGCTAAACGAAAAGAAACTTCGCCTGAAATTCGAAAATTAGTTATTAATTTGCATATTGAACGTGGAAAATCTATTAGAAAAACTGCTGAAACAGTTAACTTGAGTCGTTCAACAGTTTTCAATATCATTAAACGATATAAAAAGAATCATATGATTCAGGATAAAAGAAGACCTGGCTGACCATCAAAGCTATCCAATGGAATAAAGCGAATTATCGTTCGAAATATTAAAAAAAATCCAAGAATTAGTGCTTCAAAAGTTGCTGCTGATTTACAAGCATTATATGGAATAATTGTTAATCCTGAAACTATTAGAAGGGTAATTCGATCTGCTGGATATCACGGTAGAGTAGCCAGGAAAAAATTCTTCGTAAGTGAAAAGAATAGAAAACTCAGACTAGCTTTCGCAAAATCCAACATAAATAAGAATTCTGATTACTGGAATAAAGTTATATTTGCTGATGAGAGTAAATTTAATATATTTGGTTCTGACGGTAGAATCTTGGTGTGGAGAAAACCCAGGGAAGAACTTCGCAAACAGAACTTGGTACCAACAGTAAAACATGGTGGAGGAGGAGTTATGGTATGGGGGTGTATGTCGTCCGCTGGAGTTGGTAATTTTGTTTTTATTGACAGTATAATGGATCAGTACAAGTATATTGATATTTTAAAGCAAAATTTGAAATCTTCAGCACGAAAATTGAACCTTCATAACGATTTTAAATTCTACCAGGACAATGACCCCAAGCACACTGCTCTGAACGTTAGACTCTGGCTGCTATATAACTGTCCTGAAATAATAAAAACACCACCACAATCTCCAGACTTAAATCCCATAGAGAATATTTGGCAAGAATTGGAATCAAGAATTCGCAAACACACCATTTCTTCAAAACAACAACTAAAATCGGTGCTTCAAGAAGAATGGGGTAAAATCACTCCAGAAATCACAAAAAAAATAGTCGAATCCATCCCAAAAAGATTAAATCATGTTTTAAAAGTAAAAGGAAATCCAACAAAATATTAAAACCTTTTAAAAAGTAAAATTTGTGGATAAATATTTGATGGAAAAGTAAGTGTCCCATCACTTATGTGAGCCATTTTTTGCTCCGTTCTGAACAATTGTATTTTTACTAAATTAATATTTTAATATTTTGACAAAATGTATGTTATGTAATAATTGTTACTAACTTTAAATATGAAACACACCCAAAAAATTTTTGCACATGTTTGTTTATTTATTTTATTGCAGTTTCTTTTTATAAAGCACAAGTGTCCCATCACTTTTGTGAGACACTGTATACTACATAGGATGCTAAATTTTAGTTTAGTTAGGAAACGCGTAGCACAGTTTAAAATTCTACTTCTGGAGTTTCTTTCAATAAACGGAAATGTGTTCGCGAACATTTGTGCTGCCCTGTATATGAAATACAGTATTTATACACACCAAGTAATAGACAAAAAGTGAGTTAAATTTAAAATCGCGTTCAGCAACTTAAAACGCACTTCCAGGAATTATTGTTAACAGACAGTAGAGAATTATTTTGTGTGTCCCTGAAAATGAACAATGACTGCTGTACACACACTATTCTGTAGTAAGCCTCTTGTAATGCACCTTAGTGATATATATAAATTTCAATGCGTTTAAAATAGTGAAACATTAATTAAATAAACCGCAGACGATTTTTCTCCATAGACTTATAATGTAACGGAATTTTTTTTACTGTCCCTGTAAAGTAACTAAAAGTGCTAGGCACACCCTATTCCATATTAAGCTTCTTGTAATGCACCTTAGTGATATATATCAATTACGATGCATTTGGAATTGTGTAACATCATTAAAATAAACCGCAAATGATTTTTCCCCATAGACCGTAATGTAACGGAATTCTTTTGAGTATCCCTGTAAAAAAAACTATAAATTCTACGCACTTCCGTTGAAATAGGGAACATGCTATAGATAACGACAATAACATATAAAAATTTCAAGGCAATCCGAGCATATTTACGTGAGTTAGAGCACGGCCAGACGGCCAGACGGCAGACGGCCATACCGCCAGACAAACCGAAGTCATAAATACTTTTCAACTAGGTTGGAAAGTGTTAAAAATGGAACCTCGATATAACGTCCGTAAAAAAAAATTATGAAAACTCCATGTTTTGGCGATTTATCGCTGGGTTGGCGACACGATGGAATTTTTAAAAAATGCGCATTTACGATAAAAATTCTTTTAGGAAAAACGTTTTCTTCTTTTTATACTGAACTAGTTTAAATAAGTTTAACTTAAATAAATACATTTTTATAACCACGGTTTTGCTATGTACATTTATATGTATATCTAAAGAAAATTAACGATCGTATTCTACGGTTTAGAACAAAATTTAAATTTATTAAAAATGCTTCAAACTAAAAATTAATTGTCCTATTCTGAGCACTGTCAATTTGACTTCGATATTGTTAGTACCGGAGACAACAAAAGAAACGTCTTGTTGCCATGTAAACAATGAGTTATTCAAAATCGAAATGTATAATGAGAGCTTTCTTAATCAGACATGTACTGTTAAAATACACTTAAAACTTATCCAGTCCGCGAAACCGTGTAAAATTAAATAACTTCAGCAATACTTAACTTGTATACATATATTATATAAGCTTATAGAAAATAATTATAAACTGTTTAATCGTTGAAATTTAAATTCATAAACTACTACGCGTTTAAACACTCATTTTACCAGGAATTTTCAAATACATTAAAATTGCTTGCATTGAGCAAGGAAGAAATGTTGCTCGCCAAATCGCGTCTTTTTGTGCCAAAAACGCGAAAGTAATTTATTTTTTTGCAGATTTTCTACTGGAATTGAATTCCGCAGCTAAATTAGACTGACCCTTTATTACGTACATGAGTAGTTCCATTAGCATTTTTTTATTATTATTCTGAGTATGCGCATTAAGGAGACCTTCCTTGTAAGTAAAATATCCATCATATTTTTTGGTTTGCTTTATTTTATTTTCGAAAAAATTATATATCTATATATGTATACACGGTAAAGCAAAGATATTCAATTTTAAAATTCTTCGGTTATAACTCTTAATTCAAACAAATTTCATTACATTTTTATAATATTCTATTTCCTTTTACATTGCCCTATTTATTTTAAGATATTTCTAACACAAAAATGTTTTTGAAGAGAATTATTTAAATGGATTTGTCATTAATGTTGTTTCAATTTAATTAATGACGAAACAATAATTAGTTAAATTACTTTCCAATATAGTTGAATGTCCAAACTAATTAGAATTTTCTATTGAATTCCTTCTGAGATTTGATGAGCATTTTCTAATTATAACTATTGTTAAGAAAAATCTACTCTGTTACAAGTAACTAGTTCAACAAATATGAGATAAAACTAACATACCGTATGACAAGTTTATAAATCCGTTCTACACAATTTAAATTTCTAAAGCCGTCCAAATGACTGTGTAAGACGAAAATTCAGCAATTTACATTCTAGGTTCGGTTTGATTCGTTGGGGGCGCTACGTTCATCTTTTGCACATGAGGGCTAATGAGACCGGGTCCTCCGTTTAAAGAGGAAACGGTCTATGACTAGTACAAACAGCCATGCCTGAGTCGAGATTCGAACCGTTGTTCCGTAGCGAGCGTCCTAAGATAAGGATGTGGGCAATTTATATTCTAGGTAAAATAATAACATTTATTTATTTTTATTTTTTTCTTAATATAGAATGACATAATTGTGATTTTATTTGCTTATCAGCATTTTAAGAAGTATGTTTCAAGCAGCTTTCTTTAATACATGAAATCAAAATATGATTTGCATCTCTTTATTCTAAAAAAATGTTACTAATGCTGCCGCTGCCGTTATTGAATCAATTATATTCTTTTAAATTTTTCGGCTTATCCTGGAATAACTGCTGTTTATAAATACATGATAACTGTTCGTTTTATAGAGAAATGTATTAGAAACACACTGAAACAGACAGTTTTTAAATCAAAGAATGATTTTAAACTCTATTTAGTGTTAAAATAGGTCTTTATACTGCACCTCAGTAATACATATAAATTCCATTATGTTTTACATAGTGACACATCATTTAAATTACACTACAATTTTTGTGTGACCCTTTAAATTATTAATAATCGCTTTGCACACCATATTTTAACTTCATAAATGTAGTATATCAATTTCATCATGTTTCAAATGGCGTAACATCATCAAACTGTACTTGAAACGATTTTTCCCCATCGATTGTAATGTAACGGAATACTTTAAACTGTCTTTGAAAATAAACTATAAATGCTACGTACTTCATTTTGAATTGTGATCATGCTATAGTAGAAGTCAATAACATACAAAAATTTCAGTTCAATCCGAGTATATTTACGAGAGTTAGAGCACGGAAGGACGGCAGACAGCCAGACAAACCGAAGTCATAAAGATTTTTCAACTAGGTTGGAAAGTGTTAAACAGGAAATGTTAGGGTTTTAAATCCTTTACATATTGCGATAATGTTAGATATGGGTGTCCCACCAGCAACGAAGAATTGGTTGTTTAACCATTTTATACAAGCTTATTTCGATATGTATGATGGATCACTCACACAAACAGACGTCAGATTTCGCGAAAGAGATGGTTGCGACATTGGGAACTGAAAAATCCCTTAATAAAAGGACATTTCAGTGCAATTACGGAAGATCGCCACTTATTGTGATAATACCATTCTATGTTCCATAATCGTGAAAACAATTTAAAACAGAGCACATTAGCGTGTTTTTAGAGCCAATTGAGTCTGGAAAGGGTTGGCGAGTGTAGCTCATAGGGGCATAGTCCCCTAGTTTATTTCTATATAATAATCTAAAATGAAAATACATAAAAGGTGTATTAGCATAAAACAGCGAGAAAAAATTAAATTAAATTTGAAATTTAAGAGTATTTTTATGGAAATAAAAGTAAGCAATTAAATGCTCAAACGGTTACAATTATTGTGGAGATCATTTAAAATACAAGTTATCATCGTATTTTCGCCCCCTACCCCGTATAACTATTGAAATAACAAAACTTAATTTTAATAATCTTACATTCTCTAAATGCACGAGAGATATAATTTTTAAAAAATTCCATGTACTTATTGTGTGTGTTCCAATGCTTAAAATATTCCAAGATTGTGCCCAATTTCCAAGCTTGTTGATGAACAAAAAATATTTTTTAATCATCTAATCTATGAATGTTTCAGTTTATCTCTTAAAACATCAACATTGTAATATTTTTCTATTTTCTAGCCTTTTGAAAAATTGCGATTTTTTTCTGGACAAAGACAATGTCTGTAGTTTCAAATAACAATGCCCGAAAATCAACATTTCTGAATTTTAATAAATACGTGAAATTAAAAATAATAATCTATGCTCTAATTATAGTTTTTAATAAATTAATTATTATATAACACTTATTATTAAAAATTATTTATAATTTAAGTTTTTTTTAAAATCCAAGTTCCCCATATTATGAAGGTAAAAAGCTGGTAGATTACTATTGTCTAATAACAAATATTTTTTCATCAAAAACCATATATGGTCTTACGAAAAATACCACTTTTTCAGAGAGAGGACTATTAATAGTTCTATTTTGCAGATAAACAACTGTGATAACATTCATATAGCGGTAAGATACACAACTATATTTTATAGTCATACTTACGAATTGCGATGCTTTTTAAATTTTATAAAACGTAAAAAAATAAAAATGATAATTAAAAAAAAAATACTAATAATAAACATGAAATTATGTCACACTTATAACCAAAAGTTTTGCTAATAATGTGGCATTCATTTTTTCCCCCTCTATCGCAAAAAATACTATTATAAATATTACATCTGTGGTGTAATGTTACATTATTTTTCATTATTTTAAGACCATTAATTAATTCTATTGTCCTCCATTCAAGTTGTCACCGCAAGGAATACATTTTTCAAATTATAAATGAAAAAGTTTAAGAAAATAAAAATAATAATAAATCGATTTTTCTTAAAATGACAAAAACCTACATCATCAATTTCCTACCTAGTTATAGAATTGCCTTGCTGATTTTGGGAATATTTAGAAATCCTTCTTTTCTGATCAGTTTTAATTCATGATAAAATAAACAAGAATGAAAAATCATGCATCAAGCATAGATTATGAAACACTTTCCGACACAGCCAGAAAAGTGTAACGAAACTTCGCCGTTAAATAAGGGGAAAGAAGAGATGTATAAGTAAACAGTTTAGAAAACATATAACACATTGAAAAATACAGTTTTCGAAATTACCTTCCAGTGTGAAAAAAAGTAGTCGAATTATTTTGTGCAGCCCTGCATATGATCAATAGATGTGGAGATATAGCATGATAAAATTTAGTTCAGTTAGATTATTCACATTTAGCAATTTTCGCCAATCGACGGAAATGCACTCGAAATCTATTGTACAGCCCTGTATGTTATCTGAAGACTTTTGCACACACCACATATTAAGATAAAAGGCAACTTAAAACTCACTCTCAGCAATTACCAACCGTAAACGACAATGTATATTTTTCTTTGCGTTGCCCTGTATATAAATTTATTTATATTCCACAAACTTCTATCAGTCTACTGAATATAGTTCAGCAGGAAAATGCGCAACACAATTAAAAACAACCCTTAAGCAATTCACTCCCATTATCTGTATACTTACTGATTCCCTTGTGTAGCCCTTGTATATGAACAACAGAGTTTATAAGCACACACGCACTATTAAAAATTTTAGTTAAGCTTAAAGACGCAAACCAAAGTTGAAAACGCCCTTATCACACATAGACTATAAATATCGGACATGTACTGTAACTGATATCTTCTGTGTGTTCCTGTAAATAAGCGCAATGCACACCACACTTTCAACAGAGCAATTTATAGTGAACCTCAGTAATGCATATAATTTTCATTTTATTTGAAATAGGGAAATATCACTAAATTACACTACAAACGTTTTTCCCTCATAGAACAATGTGTAACAGAATTCTTTTGCTTGACCCTGTAAATGAATAATAAATGCTTCGTACCCCATATTCTACAAAAAAACATGTTTTAATGCTCTTCCTAATTATACATCAATTTCATCATGTTTTAAATGACGTAGCATCTTCAAAATGCACTTGAAACGATTATTTCCCATTGACTGTAATGTAACGGAATACTGTTAGCTGTTCCTGTAAAAGACTATGAGTGTACACACTTCAGTTGAAATAGGGAACATGCTATAGTAAACGACAATAACATACAAAATTTTCAGGGCAATCCAATCATATTTACGCGAGTTAGAGCACGGACAGATGGCAAATGGCCAGACAAACCGAAGTCATAAACACTTTTCAACTAGGTTGCAAAGTGTTCAAAATAAATCTCATGGTGACTCTAGAATACGCATAACACGTTTAAAAACCTAATTTCAACAATCACCATCCATAGTGGGAAAATTAGTGAAATTCTTCTGTGAAGCCCTGTATATGATCTATAGATTTGTATATATCATATATATTATAAAGCAAGAAGCCCTATAAATGTATGTCCATGGTAATTTTAAAAACTGCAAAATGCATTTTTTTCCAGTTTGCACCATCGGATATAGAAAATTCCCACGGTCATTTTGATGTATAATACCTATATATAACCATGATTTTTTGCAATAAAATTTGGTATTTTATCTTATTTGGACGAAAAGTTTGCCTTTGGTATATGTTTTTCATCTTGGCGACGGAATATTATGCTACCATTTGGTTAACGGTCTTTGGGAAACGGCTATATCAGTTAGTGATTAAAAAAAAAAAAAAGTTGCAAACATTTCGAAAAATAAAATAAATAAAAACAAAACTGCCCAGTTAAACTGAGGCATTGAGCTCACAGGCTATTCACACTAATTGAATATTATACTCTTATTTAAAAGAATCTGAAATAAGAGAAAAATAAAGAAATCAACAATATATTAAGGGGAATCATCCCCCCGTTACCCCCCCCCTCATAGTTAACTAATGAATCCCTTAAACTAATCAGGGAAGTCTCTAATTACAATGAATATATATACAAAATTTGAAGAAAATCCGATAATTCTGCATGAAAAACTCATTTATCTAAATTAGGGGGGGGATTTGCCCCCCCCCGTTTCCCCCCCCCTTTTATACTTAACCAATCAATCCCGAAAACTAATCAGGGAAGCGTCTTAACCCAATGAACCTATAAACAAATTTTGAAGCAAATAGGATAATGAAAAACCCATTTATATAAATTAAGGAGGGGGATTACCCCCCCCCCGATCCCCCCTTTATACTTAACCAATCAATCCCAAAAACTAATCAGGGAAGCGCCTTAACACAGTGAACCTATAAACAAAATTTGAAGGAAAACGGAATAATTCTGCATGAAAAACCCATTTATATAAATTAAGGGAGGGATTAGCCCCCCCGTTCCCCCCCTTTATACTTAACCAATCAATCCCGAAAACTAATCAGGGAAGCGCCTTAACACAGTGAACCTATAAACAAAATTTGAAGGTAAACGGATATTTCTATGAAGAGTTATCGCGTTACGTACATACATACATACATACGTACGTACAGAACCGGCGGGCACATAAGCTCTCAGGCTTTGATAGCCTGTGAGCTAAAAACTATTACTGATTTTACTTAAAATACAAAGAATTTTTTTTAATGAGAAATAATTGCCTAAACGTCATTTGAGGGTCACTGTGGGGACCCGAAAAGTTTTTGGTTTCCGTCTGTCTGTCTGTCTGCCTGTATGTTTGTCTGTTCCGCCATAAATGCCGCAAAAAGCATTCGATTAGGTTGATATTTGGTAGGTATGTTAGTGAGGCACCCAGATTTAGCTGTATAGTTTCTGATTAAATTTAGTTCTTTCGTTCGAAAAATATAGAACATTTATTTTGATGTTATAATGATTTCCTATGGGAATGCAGACGATTTACAAATTTCCTTTTTAACTGAAATGAAAATGACACATTTAAATAACGGATTTAAACGTAAACTTATGGATATTAAATTTTCGATATAGAGGTCTTAAATATATTCAATAGCTTTAAAAATTTGCCGATGCATTTATTAGAAAATAGAAATTAATTGTTTAAATTATTGGGAAATATTTTGCATCATTTCGGGAAACATAAAACATTTTATTTTCATATTTTTTACAAATTTTAAAATGCATTTCCTTTTACTTGCCTCTTTACTTTATTAGTTCCTTAGCAACCGTATTTTAAAGCGTATCAAAATAATAAAATTTCAATAAATTGCACTATTTCGCTGCAATATTTCTTTTAGGAAAATAGCTTATTTTCCGGAGATTTTCAGTATTCTGTTGAAATACATGATGATTTCTTTGGATAAATTTTCTCTTTTAACTACTTTAGAAACGAAACTGTAAACGAAAAGTGAAATTTGGATTTATGTCTCGTAACAAGAGTTTACATTTGTATGAGTATATTTTTTTCATGAGATTTTAATCTATTTCTGCAACAGACGTGGAAATTTCGTGATTGAAAAGTTAGTATTCTTTTAAAAATGGGATAAAATTCCTCGTACAAGGAGATGGTTAATCTAGAGGAATTAGAATTGTAAAACAATTACATACATATAATTGAATCCTGAAATATCACAATTAATGGAAATTGAGAACATAAAATTAAAGTAACAACGGCAGGCTGAAAAAATGTGATTTTCATTCTTACAACATTACAAGAATAAGCAGTTTGTGTGAATATCATTGCATAAAAGTATATTTAATGATACACTTTTAAAATTTTTTGTAAGCTTTGAGAAATCTTTTATGCTTATAAATACATATAGAACTTAACACAATTAAATTGCGGATTGTATAGTATTAAATATTATGCAAATTGAGATTTATAAACAATGACGTCTAGAGCTGACGTTGAGGCACCTGATATGCAGATTTATAGTACTATTTTGATCTAGTACTATACTATACTACTATATAGATCTCATTATATTTCTAAGGTGCGTACATTCTGTCCTTTATCACATAATAAAACGAATAATAAAATAAAAATAATCAATAATAAAAATAATAAATAAAATAATAAATAAAATAATATTAATAATAATAATGATAATAATAAATAATAATAATAATAATAATAAATAATAATAAAATAATAAATAAATAATAAATAATAAATAATAAATAATAAATAATAATAAATAATAAATAATAAATAAATAATAATAATAATAATAATAATATGATAATAAATAATAATAATAATAATAATAATAATAAATAAATAAAATAATAAAATAATAAAAATAATAAAAATAATAATAAAAATAACAAAAATAATAATAATAATAATAATAATAATAATAAATAAAAATGTATAATAAAACGAAGATATTTAATTAAAATATGAAAGGATTGTTTGTACCGCTTAAAATAAATATTCAATGCCAAGGGCGGTCATTGAAACAATATTTGACAACTTATCACTTTTGTTGTCCATATTTGGCAACTAGATTTTTAACAAATGTATTTTCTGGGTCTTTTGCTTTATGATATACTAGCTAATCCGCCCGGCGTTGCCCGTGCCCGAAATATTAATAATCTGTTCTATACGAATATGACTGAAATCTGTAAGGCTATCGAAATCAAGTCGAATGAGGCAAACCCCGTCGTAATCGGGCTCATAAAACCCAAGATCGGAAAGCGCATCCTGGCGGTCGAAAGTGAAGCTAAAATATTAAGGCTATAGATATCAAGTCGAATGAGCCTAACCCCGTCGTAATTGGGTCCATAGAACCAGATATACTCCCATAGTTCCACCTTCTACCGCGAGGGGGCGCAGTCTGTTCTGGAAGAGGCCTTTTCAGAACACTCGACCCAACCAAATTTCCTATTAGAATTGAAATTTAACTACGGGTAAACATTGCCAAAATAGCGGAAATCGCGAAACTGGGTTACGTAACTGATCGGTTTCTAAAGGGTTAATGTAGATATTTTTTAAAACCCAACGGTGCATTTTGAAGAAAATGAACGTGTCTACGATCTGGAGTCTACTGTTTGTCCGTACTTGCATTTCCCGAGTCAATGCCGATTTTTAACACTTTCCAACCTAGTTGAAAAGTGTTTATGACTTCGGTTTGTCTGGCCGTCTGGCCGTCTGCCGTCTGTCCGTGCTCTAACTCCCGTAAATATGCACAAATTTCCTTGCAATTTTTATATGTTATTGTCGTTGTCTATAGCACGTTCCCTATTTCAACGGAAGCGTGTAGCACTTATAATTTTTTTACAGGGACACTCAAAAGAATTCCGTTACATTACGGTCTATGGGGAAAAATCATTTGCGGTTTATTTTAATGATGTTACACAATTGCAAACACATTGTAATTGATATATATCACTAAGGTGTATTACAAGAAGCTTAATATGGAATAGGGTGTGGATAGCATTTATAGTTAATTTACAGGGACAGTCAAAAGAATTCCGTTACATTACGTCTATGGAGAAAAATCGTCTGCGGTTTATTTAAATAATGTTTCACTATTTTAAACGCATTGAAATGTATATATATATCACTAAGGTACATTACAAGAGGCTTACTACAGAATAGTGTGTGTATAGCAGGCATCGTCCATTTACAGGGACACACAAAAGAATTCTCTACTGTCTGTTAATAATTCCTGGTGCGTTTTAAGTTACTGAACGCGATTTTAAATTTAACTTCCTTTTTGTTTATTACGTGGTGTGTATAGATTCTGTAGATCATATACAGGGAAATACAAAAGTTCGCAAACACATTTCCGTTTATTGACAGAAACTCCAGAAGGAGAATTTTAAACTGTGCTACGCGTTTCTTAATTAAACTAAAATTTAGCATCCTATGTAGTATATATACAAATCTATAGATCATATACAGGGCTGAATAATAGTATTAGGATATTTTTCCGAATATTGTATACGTTGTAAATTCCTGAAATTATGTTAATATGTTATGCGTTTTTCAAATTGTTTACTTAGATGTTATCTCTCAGCTTATTAAACGGTATGATTTGAAAAATTATTTTGGAAGCGTTGGAAAATGTTACATAATCTATGCTTGAAGCATGATTTTTTGTTCTTGTTAAATCTGGACCAAAAAAAGGAAATTCGCGTGAGTGAGTTTTGGAAAGGATTTTTTTTTTCGGAGGGTTAAAATTATTTTTTTTTTTTTCAAAACGGATACCAGATTTTAAAAAACAAAGGGATATAGATTAGGCACGGTATTTTTAGTTTTTCGTATCTTGTTTATAAACGCCAATTCGGATTTTTAAAGATAGGAGAAATAGTTAAAAAAGCGAAATTGACTTACGGTTAAAAACGTTTTTGAAAGGGTTAACGTGATTTATTTTTTAAACTAATGGTTTCAGCCTAAACCCGATAGAACGTAGATGTCTTTAGGTGTGTTTGCTTTTTGTTTGGTTATTTTAGAAAGCCGATGCCAGGTTTAATATATAGCAGAAAATCGGAATTCGCAAAAGAGAGTCCTGTGCACGAATTTTTTTTGAAGGGTTAATATTCGTATTTTTTAAAAACAAACGCAGATGTCGAAAAAGGAATAAATTTAGATATTGTCTGGTATATTTAGTTTTTCGTACCTGTCTCTGAATCGCAGATGCGAAATTTTAAATTTGCCAAAATCGCAAAAATCGCAAAATGGCATACAGAAAATATACTTTTTCGATGGGTTAATTTTTGTATTTTTTAAAACCAAAGGTGGCTTTGAAAAGGACAAAAACAGTTCTTTAATTTGGTGACCTTCGTTTTTCCGTATCTTTTGCATTCCGGTAGATGCAAGGCTCGGAAAACGGGAGAAAATAAAAAACACGAATTCGATGCTTTTTGATTATTTTTTAAAGGGTTAAATGTAAAAATTTTTCAAGCCAACCAGATCGTTCGAGACGTAAAAGTATATTCTTTTAGAATATGTAGACCGTTTTTCCGTATTTTTAGCGGTTTGTCCATGGCGAATTTAGAAACACTTTAAACAAAACCGGAATGTCTTCTGCTTTCTTTCTTCTGTTCCGGAAGATACAGAAATTGGTTTCTGCGCATGCGCCAGCTCGCTTCAGAACAAGGACTTTTTTATTTGTGATCTTTGATCTGTTTTTAATTGATGACTACTTTAATTTTCAAAATTTTAAAATTCTGAGGCTCAGGTATACCAGTAGAGGATTTGGACTACCTAAATCTAAATTTACAGACTTCTAGGTGCGCTAAATTTTCCCAGCCATCGCCAACAGACACACACACACACAGAGACACACAGAGCGAAACTTTCTTTTATTAGTATAAATAGATACCAGGTGTCCTAAAATAGGAGAACTGAATTTAAAATTCAATAACTTCCAAACGGTGACAGATATTAAAATAACTGTTGCAGGAAAGTAATGTATGATGTCAGGCGTTTTTTTTTTTTTTTTTTTTTTTTTTTTTTTTTTTTTTTTACTGGATTTTATTTTAAATTATCAGCAATAGATGGCGTTGCGATCAATAGACATCCAATCGAGACAAAATCAGAAATCACCAGCATTGATGCGAAAGTAGGAGGTTCAATACATGAAGTGGGTCTCATTCACCAATAAAATCTTATTCGGAATCGGGCCATAAGAATAAAATTGTATTAGCGAATGGGACGCATTCAATGTATTCGAACTCCTTCATTCGCATCAATACTGCGTAATTTTAGTTTTGGCCTCGATTGCACTCCTATCGCTCGCAGCGCCATCTATTGCTGGTAATTTGAACAAAAATAAGGAATCGCAGTAAAAAAACTCCTGACATCCTACATTACTCTCTTGCAAGAATTTTTTTAATATCTGTCACCATTTTGAAGTTATTGAAATTTAAAATCAGTCAGTCCATTTCAGGACACCAGGTATGATTACCGTGAATGTCGCAGCAGGCGATTAAAAAATATCATTTTTTTAGGGTTTCGTTCATCTCACGAAACCCTATTGCTCCCTCTTCGTTGTCTGTCTGTCACAGAGCCATTCTCGAAAACTGTGTAACTTACAGAGTTGAAACTTTGTGTATAAATCAGAATATCAGCTGCAAAGAGCTGAAAATATTAAAATTTGAAAAATTCGTATTATTTTAATAAATAGAGATAAAAAACCAAAATTCTAACAGCCTTTTCTTATTAAATTTGAACATTTTTCCTTATAGCAGATGCCAAAAATTAAAAATCCATGATGAAATTCTATCTACAATAATTAATTTTCTATCAGACGATTTCCACGTGAAAAATAAAAATGAAATAAAAAGTTTCACCAATTGAAAAAAAAGATTAATAGAAATGATTTTGCGAAATAAAAATGATTGACGTCATAGTGGTAATAAAACAGAAAGATTTCTCAATAATACAAGGAGTATGAGTACTATATGTATGCACACAAAGCAGATTAATATCACGTCATTAGAGAATTAAAAAGAAAATCTGACGTCATATCTCAAGTTTAACGGATTTTTCAAATGTTTCAGTATAATACAAAGCGAGTCTGAACATGAGTAATAGAGAATAGTAAATATATGAGTTTGAGGAACGTATTGAATCATGATAAAAACCCGATTATGGATATATTCGCATATTTTAATATTTTGAAGTGTTTTGAAAGGAATATTAAACGAAACCATTTGTGCGAACTTGGATCACACTTACCCACTTGTTTTATATGTATCGTATATTTTATCTCTCATTTACAGACTATTTTTGCATTTCCAGTTGAATATGTATGTATGACACTGTTAAAAATTTGCAGCAAACTGTCCAGTCATTTGACCGTTTTTAGAGAAAACCGTTACATAACCGTAATTTAACTCTATTCGGTTCATAATATGGGCAATAATATGGTCAGAATAGAGTTAAATAACGGTTATATAACCGTTTTCTACAAAAACGGTCAAATGACTGGACAGTTTGCTGCAAATTTTTCACAGTGGACGACAGTGTTTTTACTTGATAGAATAAAAAATAATTCAAATATAATATGTATTCTTTTTTATTTGTGCATATTAAAAATGATGCTGAGTTTGAACTTCGCGGACAAATGCATTTAGAGATATGTACAAGGTTATCATGGCATCCGTGCGAAGCCGGAGCAGGTTGCTATTACTAAATAATATGGAAAAATGTAGTTTAGTTGAGTAACACACAACACAGCTAAAATGTCCCCTTTAACAATCTTCGCCAATAGGCGGAAATGTACTCGATTTTTTTGTACAGCCCTGTACATTAATGACAGATTTTTACATAACAATTATTTTATTTTAGTATCACTTAAGCATTTTCCCTAAATTTTAATTAAAATTTTAATGACAGATTTTTATTCAAACCACATAGTAAGTTAAAAATTTAATTCAGATACAAAACACATAACACAACTCAAAACATAGTTCTAGCAATTATCATCAAATGTACTCAGTTCTTTGCGTATATGAATTTATTTATACATATACAAACACCTATTCGTATACTAAATATAGTTGAGCAGGAAAATGCACAACACCACTGAAAACCACGATCATACACATTAGTACACATGAATTCTTTTGTGCAGGCCTGTATATGATCTATATGATTTAATCACACAACATAATATTCCAAAAATTTAATTCAACATACAAACACATACCACAAATAAAAACGCACACATAGTATGCTAATTTAATTATTTTATGTGTCCCTGTAAATGATCTATAAATGCAATGTACACCATACTTGTAACGCACCCCTATAATACATATATATATATATATATATATATATATATATATATATATATATATAAGCTAATTTAATAATGATTGAGATAGTGTAACATCATTAAACTACACTGCAAACGATTTTCCCCCGTAAATCATCATGTTCCAGATTTCTTTTGCATGACTCTATACATGAATTATAAACTCTTAACAGTCCAGATTCTACAGAAGCCTGTTTTAGTGCGCTGCGGCACTGCATATCCATTTCGTTAAGCTTAAGATAGTATAATAACATTAAAATGCACTGCCAACGATTTTTTCCCATTGCCGATAATGTAACGGAATTATTTTATGTGTTCCTGAACATGAACTATAAATGGTACAAACTTCATTTTCAATAATGATCATAACTATAGTAAACCTCAATACCATAAATCAATTACTTGGCAATCTAATTATATCTATGAGAGTTAGAGCAAGGAGAGACGGAAGACAGACAAACCAAAGTCTTAAACACTTTTCAACTGTTGGAAAGTGTTAATTTTTTTTAAAAATAATAATGTATTATATTTAAAAAAAATTATATTGAATTACTGTAATAAAATATTAATATATTAAATAATTTCATGATTTTTTTAAACTTAGAAATTTTTTCTAATGTACTAATTTAAAGTGATTGCATTCAATATAATGATTTAAAAAAATGTTACAGTAAAAATTTTCACTTAAATAACATAAGGTACATTTTAAATACCTTGTAAATTTTCTGCATACATACTTTGGACAAAGTTTTACCTTAGCATACCTAAGTTTTAAAATTGTAGATTCAAACTGATATAACACCTGTATGATTATAATGACATTCAGAATTTTAAAATGTAACTCGTGCAGAACAATATGCAAATTTTGAGGCGAAAATTAATTTTCAGCATTCCGGTTTTAAAGGATAAAATCCTTTTCCTTAAGGACTTTTTACACTATTACTTCTCGCATATGTAATCGGCATTGAATTGCGGTGAAGAACATTTTAAAACTATTTGCATTTCTGTAATCAAATATATAACAACATTTAAATAATTTTTGCATATTTCTAATAAAGTAATCGAGATAAAATTGTGTTTTATGCAATAAATAGCTTTAAGCGTTCAGTGTTTATGGACGAATTTTTACATAAAGTTAATTATCTAACAACAATTGTGTATTTCATCTTATTTATATGATAATGTAATGTCACATAAATCTGTGAAAGTTGTAACAGTTTTAAAAGTTCTTTTTATATTCTATCAAATAACCAAATGTAATTTTCTTTTAATATTAAACTGCAGGCTTCAAATTTGCAACATTAATACAGACACTGCCAAAAGTTAAGCACGCAGCGGTAAAATGTGGAAAAGTAGACAAGTACTGCTTGGATTGACATGAAATGCGGGAAGAAAGTAGCAAATATGTTTGTTCATGAAACAAAACAAAGAATAACATACACACACAATACCCTAATATATATAAAAAATATATATTTTTTTTTATGTATCGTAAATTTTATCTCTCATTTACAGACTATTTTTGCATTTCCAATGAAATATTTATGTATGGCGACAGTGTTTTTACCTGATAGAATAAAAAAAATCAAATATAAACTGTATTTTTTTTTTATCTGTGCAAATTAAAAATTATGCTGAGTTTGAACTTCGCAGATATACAGTGGTGGCCAAAAGTGTGGACATTTTTTTAAAGTTTCATGTTTGTAGAATATATTAATTTTCCCTTAAATACAAACGTTTATATATCAACTTGAAGGTAATTTAATGAAGAATTTAATAATTAAAACAGTATTACAATATATGTATTACAAAAAAAGTTATGCAACTAATAGTAAGATCTATCTTAGATTTGCATTTTTTTAAAGTGATACTTACACAATCAATACTTAGTAGAACTAATTAGCCGTAATTGACAAAAACAGGCGAAACATATCTCGCATACTTTTTACGACAAACACCAATAAAAATAAGAGATAGCATAAAAATTTTACTTATAGATAGATGTAAGTGAAATAAACTATATTTATTATAACTGCGTTCATTTGAAAATTTCTTCGACTACATTTCTACCATTGATTAAAAATTTAAATTAAAAAAAAATAACAGATTTTAATTATGTAAATTTTATTACTGTTATTAAAACTCAAAATTTTAAAAATAAGATTTAATATTTGAAATATATGTTACCCAAACATAAACTATAACTCGTGAAATCACTGTCGTATTGTCTTTTTTTGTCGTAAAATAAGAATACATACTTTGGCGCTATCTAAACTGTTCGGAAACATAGAATCTTGAAAGGTATTTGGTCATATTTTCAGAAAATAATAGGCGGCTTTCATTTTCAATAGAAGACTCCGCAAAAATATTGTTTTATGCAGGGCCATTTCGAAGCTTATATCCTAATAAAAAGTGACGTTATCCAAAAGAATGCAGTGATTGTGCATATCATTTTATACGTTACTGTAAAATATTCTTTTCTTTTATCTATATTATGGTATTTCGAATGAAAAATCAATTGATTCCCAATATCTCATTTTATTCATTATTTTTTTTATTAATTCCAAAATATATATTTAGTAAAACAAGAACAAAAAATCATGCGTCAAACATAGATTATGAAACTCTTTCCAACACAGCCAGAAAGCTGTAACGAAACTTCACCGTTAAATAAGGTGAAAAAAGATATGTGAGTAAACAGTTTAGAAAACATATAATACATTGAAAAAAAAATTTCGAATTAACCTCCAGTGTCAAAAAAGCAGTCAAATTATTTTGCGCAGCCCTGCATATGATCAATAGATGTGGAGATATAGCATGATAAAATTTAGTTCAGTTAGCATATTCACATTTAGCAATTTTCGCAAATCGATGGAAATGCATTCGAAATCTTTTGTACAGCTATGTATGTGACCAATAGATGTGGATGTATAGCATGATAAAATTTAGTTCAGTTAGAATATTCACATTTAGCAATTTTCGAAAATCGATGGAAATGCATTCGAAATCTTTTGTACAGCCCTGTATATTATCTAAAGACTTTTGTACACACCACATATTAAGCTAAAAGTCAACTTAAAATTCAATCGCAGCAATTACCAACCGTAAACGACAGTGTATCTGCTTCTTTGCGTAGTCCTGTATATGGATTTATTTATATTCCACAAACTCTTCTATTCAGTAGGAAAATGCGTAACACAAAAAAAAACTATCCTTAAGCAATTCACTCCCATAATCTATAAGACTTATGTATTCCCTTGTGTAGCCCTGTATATGAACAACCGAGTTCATAAACACACACGTACTATGAAAAAATTTAGTTGAACTTGAAAACGCAAACCAAAGTTGAAAACGCACTTATCACGCATAGACTTCAAATATCGCACTTGTACTGTAATCGATATATTTTGTGTGTCTCTGTAAATAAACGCAATGCACACCACACTTTTAAGAGAGGAATTTATAGTGCACCTCAATAATACATATAATTTTCATTATATTTGAAATAGTGAAATATCATTAAATTACACTGCAAACGACTTTTCCCCAATGAACAATGTGTAACAGAATTCTTTTGTGAGCCTGTAAATGAATAATAAATGCTTTGCAACCCATATTCTACAAAAAGCATGTTTTAATGCGCTTCATAATTACATATCAATTTTATCATGTTTGAAATGATGTAGCATCATCGGAATGCTCTTGAAACGATTATTTCCCATTGACTGTAATGTAATGGAATACTTTTGACTGTCCCTGTAAAAAAACTATAACTGCTACACACTTCAGTTGAAGTAGGGAACTTGCTATTGTTAACGACAATAACATATAAAAATTTCAGCGCAATCCGAGTATTTTACGTGCGTTAGAGCACGGACAGACGGCAGACAAATCGAATTCATTAACACTTTTCAACTAGGTTGAAAAGTGTTAAAAAGAGAATGTAAAGCACTAATCATTATTGCATGCTTTCTTTTACTTAAGAGTTCTGTATGTATGTGGCAGTCAAATTTTGTCTCTCATGTTTCACCCACTTCCTGTTGACATAGAGCTTTGAAATTTGGAATATATATGTATCCCTGAGAATAATACATGAATTGGACATTGATTTTTTAAAACTCGATCCCTAATGGGGAGGGGGGGGGGGATCAACGTAGGCCCAAAAATTTTATATTTCCTATAAATATAACGTTGCGATTGTTTAATATTAATTGAAAACAAGTAATATATATATTTTTTAATTTTAAGTTAATTCCTACTTAGGTCAAAAAGAAATTTTTTTTCCAGCGATCTACATGCTTCGCCACTGACGGTATTTATTCCTAAATTTATATCCTGCTAAATACCTTATATCAGAGAAATTTTTGAAATGTATTAAAAATGAAATAAAAAATAAATAGCTAAAATGAAATAAAAAATAAATAGCTAAAAAAAAATAATAATAGCTCGAAAAGTATTTCTCACAAAATTGTTAGACAAACTTCGTTAGAAAGGTAAAAAATTGTATTTTTCTTGATATAAATTATAGCGAACCTTCACACGTAAAAATATAATGGGGCTGTTCACGGACGAAGATCAGGCTGCGCTCGGGCGAAGTAAACTAAAATATGGAGTGAGTCTATACTTTTGAACAGAAATGAAATATAAAACTAAAATTAATTAATTAAATTAAATTAATTAATTAATATTTGAAAAACCTGTATTAACATTAAGTTCTCAGCCACTACAAGGTTATGGTACAAGGTATTTGAACTTGACTGGATGAATAAAAAGTATTTTATTAACGAATGAAAATTTGAACAAGATATATAAATGTGTAGAGGGTGTGAACTAATAGTAGGAATTGAAAAAATAGCTTTATTGTTGCAACTTTCATCCATTTTAATCATATTGTTGGCCACATCATTATGACGTCAGCATTTATATGAAATATATATGAATGAGTATGTATTGATGAATACATATGAATACAATGAGTATTTGTTGAAAAGTACTAATGACAGGGTTGCCACAATAGCGCCAAATTCGGTCCAACTGGGCGAAACATCGCCAAATTTAGCGACAAAAATAAGTTGCCATGTATGAAGCAACTTGGCGATAGCTGGCTAATTTTGCAAAATTCCCATTTAAATCCATTAATTTTCTATAATCTGCTTCCATTAGCACAGCCTACTATTTTCTATAAAGTGCCATAAGACAAAAACAATTAAGAAAGCATGTTTGTTTGTTTAATTTTTAAAAAGGCCATTATACTTATTTTTAATTTTAAAACAACAAAACTTCTATACTTTTCCAGTATAGTGTCCTTGGCAAGATAAAACAAGAACGAAAAATCATGCGTCAAGCATAGATTATGTAGCACTTTCCAACGCTTCTAAAATAATTTTACAAATCATTACCGTTTAATAAGCTGAAAGATGACATCTAAGTAAACAATTTGGAAAACGCATAACATATTTAAAAACGTAATTTCAGGAATTTTCAATATATACAATATTCGAAAAAATATCCGAATACTTTTATGTAGCCCTGTATATGATCTATAGATTTGTATATATGTACATAGGATGCTAAATTTTAGTTTAGTTAGGAAACGCGTAGCACAGTTTAAATTCTCCTTCTGGAGTTTCTGGAAATGTGTTCGCGAACTTTTGTGCTGTCCTGTATAGGATCTACAGAATTTATACACACCATGTAATAGATAAAAAGCTAGTTAAGATTAAAATCGCGTTCAGTAACTTAAAACGCACTTCCAGGAATTATTGTTAACAGACAGTAGAGAATTCTTTTGTGTGTCCCTGTAAATGAACGATGACTGCTATACACACACTATTCTGTAGTAAGCCTCTTGTAATGCACCTTAGTAATATATATAAACTTCAATGTGTTTAAAATAGTGGAACATTATTTAAATAAGCCGCAGACGATTTTTCTCCATAGACGTAATGTAACGGAATTCTTTTGACTGTCCCTGTAAAGTAACTCTAAGTGCTATACACCTACTATTCCATATTAAGCTTCTTCTAATGCATCTTAGTGACCTATATAAATTTCAATGCGTTTACAATAGTGAAACATTTTTAAAATAAACCGCAAATGATTTTTCCCCATAGACCGCAATGTAACGGAATTCTTTTGAGCGTCCCTGTAAGAAAACTATAAGTGCTACACACTTCAGTTGAAATAGGGAACGTGCCATAGATAACGACAATAACATATAAAAATTGCAGAGCAATCCAAGCATATTTATGGGAGTTAGAGCACGGACAGACGGCCAGACGGCAGACGGCCAGACAAACCGAAGTCATAAGCACTTTTCAACTAGGTTGGAAAGTGCTAATAAAATGGCCTCGACGAGAGAAGAAAATTTCTGGCAACCAATACATTTTCTGGTAACCTATTTATTGCCTTATATACACAAGCTATTTATTTCAAAATTTATAAAATTTATTTAAAATTAAGAAGCTAATTATGTTTTTTTTTATATTTAAACAGAAGTAAAATGTATATAAAAAACAAAAATATTATAAGGTACCAATACCAAATAAGGTCACATTAAGGATTCAGATCCTTATTGTGGTAATATTGATCTGTATTAATGTATTATATCAGCATTAACATTTTAAATATTGTTGGAAGTAATATTTACACATAGTTTTACAATATTAAGTCAGGCATACTCCGGCCGCTGTTAAATTTTGGTAAGGAGAGCTCAAAACAAAAGGCACTTTTTTAAAATGGCCTTATTAGGAGTATGAGATTTAAATAAGGCCACAATTTTCTATGTACATTGTTTAATTTTAATTAACAGATATTTTACAATTATTACAACAAAATAGAACAAAATAACGAAAATGTTTTTAAATTGCACAGTTTAACTGCTGAAAATGAAATATGTAGGTTTTAAGAACGTCACAATAAAGTCGTTATAATTTTATGAGAAAATCCAAATGCTATTCACATTTTTTAAAAATACAGAATATTCCAATAAACATAAAATATCGTTAAAGTTTCTGGTACATCATCCAAAGATTCTAAAATTTTTTCTTCAGTATCAATTATTTACGCTGATTTCATATGACAGTTTACTTCCTGTATTTAACAATGACGTGTCGAAATATATAAAAAAATGGTACACAAATTTCTATACAGCGGAATATCCCCAATTTCAATTAGGACTTACTGACTAAAGACGTATACATGAAATTTGGCTCAATTCTATGCATTTCATACACTTTTCGATGATATAAAGAGGACACATGGACAAACAACCATTTTGTAAAAATGTGTTTTTCGGGATTAAAAATTTTTTGATTACTATACTTTCTTCCATTATAAATAAAAGAAAGTTATAAATGCACTTCGCTCACAAAATATATTCAAATAAACATACTCTGATTTTTTTTTCCTTAGAAGCCACATGGGTAATTAATTTTTGGCTCTCCTGAAAAAATATACTTGAACAACTGAAAAAAAGTTTTCAAACCATTGTTTCTTCTAACCACATGCACTACCTACAAAATTAACTGATATAGATGAAGACTAAACTTTAGGACTAAAATCGTTTGTATAAAGGAAATACAGTGTATTTCATATTCCAATATGTCATGTGTGTATATATATATAAGTATATGTTAAAAATATGATCTAAACATATTGCCCAAATGCATTTTATGCAAGAAAAAATAATTACCTGGGCCATTTAAACAATAAAAATTTAAATACACAACAAATCTGTAAAAGTACATATTTCACAAATCATGCAGGGGAATTATAAATTCAACTTCAATGGTTGGAGTATCATATTTGAGATTTATTCAAACAGAGCTAAAAATGCCAGGACCAGGACTGGAACTTGTGTTCTTTGGCTTTCTATGCCAAAGCTCTCCTTACTGAGATATCCCAACGATATCCTGGCTGGCATTATACATGGTATACAGGTGTATCCGTGTTATATCACATTAATCATGTAAAATACTATAGTTATAGCTCGGATGAATGAAATTAGCGCTGCAGTTCGCAGCCTTGTCCAACAGATAAGAGTGAAATATGCCGGCCAGGATATCGTTTAATAGCTCAGTAGGTAGAGCGTTAGCACGGCAAGCCAAAGTAGCCAGGTTCGAATCCTGGTCACGGCGTTTTTCGTTCTGTTAGAACGCATCTGAGCTATGATACTCCAACCTCTAAATATGATTTACCTAGTTTAAAAACCTTTATTATATAAATTCAACTTTCTGAAAGATTGTATAGAAAATATATTCAATTACTCACAAATTACCGAAAAAATTAAATATTCAAAAGTAACATTAAAAACATTGAAAAATCAGTACATAAAAAATTAGTGTGTAATAAATGTAGTTTATGTTTTGATAACAAAATAATGCTGGAAAAAAATCAATATTGTAAAAATTGAGAAAATCAATATAATGAAGATCATATATTTTTGCTTGTGCATTTAGAAAGTATGCGAATAGCATGACTGACAAAATCTCTAATCCTACAGTTTAAAAGAAAATGCATTTCAGGAACTACGAAAATACTTTCACGAAAACAAAATATTACTTTTATTGGAACTTTGCATGTCAGGATTATATCTAGCTTCGGATTACAGCATTTCTTTGAAATTATATTTGCTCTTTATATATAGATAGCTTTATAAATAGATATGCTTTCTGAAAACAAAAAACAAAAATCTTAAAAGATTCCAAAATAAAATAAAATACAATTTTATTTAGGTCAATCTAACATTTTATGTAACTATTCCTGTCCCTCCACGAAAAACATGATAAAAATATTTTGCTACTATCTAATGCTATCTAATACTTGCAATTTGTATTTATCCGAAAAATAACTAGGCCTTCAATCGAAGCTTTAGCTGTGTAAATAATTGCTAATAATTTTGTTTTCTTTTTTTGGATAACATAGATGATAAAACAAAAACTTCTGAACTCGTTAAAACAGGAGACAACTATAGAACTTAGTGTAAACAACTGAAGTGAAAAAATCCTGTTAGAAACTTTAAAAATGCAATGCTTGTTAGCGTATTTAAAACTTCATTTATAAATTTAGTAAACATGCAAAAAAAATTTTAATTAAATATATTTTTCGTTTACAAAAAAAAAAAAAAGAAAAAAAAACACTAACTCGTCTTTGGTGCAAAGATTAAATGATTGACCTAATTACTTTTTTTAATTAAATTTATTTATTCAAAATGTCTAGTTTGATTATTTGTTTATTATGATTTTTTTAACTCACAGGCTATCAAAGCCTGAGAGCTAATGTGCCTGTCGATTCTATATGTACGTATGTATGTACGTACGTATGTACGTACGTAACGCGATAACTCTTAATAGAAATATCCGATTTGTTTAAAATTTTGTAAATAGGTTCATTCTGATAAGGCGGTTCCCTGATTAGTTTTGGGGGTTAATTTGTTAAGTAAAAAGGGGGGAACGGAGGGTAGGGCTAACCCCCCTTAATTTAGATAAATGGGATTTTCAAGCAGAATTATCCGATTTTCTTCAAATTTTGTGTATAAGTTCATTGTGATAAGGCACTTCCCTGATTAGTTTTGGGGGTTCATTGGTTATGTATACAGGGGGTCGGGGGACTAACCCCCCATAATTTATACAAATGGGTTTTTCATGCATATTATCCGATTTCCGTCAAATTTTGTATATAGATTCATTGTGGTAAGACGCTTCCCTGATTAGTTTTGGGGGTTCATTGATTAAGTATAAAAGGGGAACGAGTTGCTAACTCCCCTTAATTTAGATAAATGGGTTTTCGGAGCAGAATTATCCGATTTTCTTCAAATTTTGTATATAGATCCATTGTTGTAAGGCGCTTCCCTTATTAAGTTTGGGGGTTTATTGGTTAAGTATAAAGAGTGGGAACGGGGGCTAAACCTTCCTTAATTTATTGTCATTTTTTTATTTTTCGAGGGGCATTATTCTTTGAGATAAGAGTATAATATACATATAGTGTGAATAGCCTGTGAGCCCAATGCCATCAATTTAACTGGGCAGTTTTCTTTATTTTAATGTACGGCAAACGTGTACCTTTATTTTTTTCAGAATGCAGAGACTATAAATAAATACTATATCTTTTCTTATTAGTTTAGTAAAGCAGAGACTATAAATAAGAACTATACGAGCATAAACAAGTTGGAAATTGAGCGTCAAACTTGACAAATGAGATGCGTTCATACTATAACTAGTTTTATAAACATTCAGATCTTGGAGCAATAGCTGCGCCACTCTTAGGACCTAA
This sequence comes from Maratus michaelseni, assembly GCA_963931845.1. Classification (NCBI taxonomy): domain Eukaryota; kingdom Metazoa; phylum Arthropoda; class Arachnida; order Araneae; family Salticidae; genus Maratus; species Maratus michaelseni. Next base: position 248,675,950 of record OZ007596.1, on the reverse strand, counting down.
TACAAATTATATCGTCTAATAAGAATTATTTCACGATATGAATTATATCGTCTTAGGCAAAAATGCATGAACACGAAATTTATTGTATGTGCAGATTTTCATATTATATATATATTAATTTTATTTTATGAAATTAAGATTCAATACACTTTTACAAAAAATTAATTACAATTCTGTTACATTAAAATTATACTATGCACAAATATTAAATACAAGACAATGTAATAAAAAAATCATCGTTTTTATTTCACTGCGAAAAAAATGAATTATATCGTTTGTTATTATGATACGATTAATTTCTCAAATTAAGCTCTCAATATTTAATCATTTGTTGACATTTACTGAAAATTGCAATAGAAAACTTAAGCCTAGCTTTGAAAATTTCAGAACTTGAAATCCATATTTAGACACTTTTTCATTTAATATCTATTTCTCCGGAAACAGCTATCCAAAAAACTGTCGGTATATTATAGGATTGCTATAATTAAACAATTTTAGTATACAAATTCGGTTTTTAACTTCAGTAATATGAAAATAATATGACTCCATCTTAATTAGGACGTAATCATTATGAAAACCTAGAATCATTACCTGTTATGGGATATCATTGAATTAATTATACGTATGATAGGATTTAATAGAATAAGGAAAATTTGTATTTATATATTTTTAAGTTTTGATTAGATTTTCATTACAGTTGAAATGACTCGACAGTATTATGCAACGATTATATATATTAAATTTCAAACCATTCGGTTGCGTAGTTTTTGCGCTGTTATATGCGGACAGACGGACGGACCAGATGAAGACTATATGTGCTACGTATTTATATAATTACGAACGGACCTAATACAACTTATATGGGTACTTCTTTTTTACAGCTGCTCCCACAATTACGATTATGCCAAAGTCGCAGTTGCAAAGTCGCCAAGATCATCGAAAAATGTATGCATCATATATGCACACACACACATATATATATACTCCAAACGCTAACATGTATGCCATATATGTAATACGTAATATTTGCGTCTATGTCTTAGATACGTCATAAACAACTTATACCCATGCTTTAAACACACATCATGTATGCGTCATATATGACTATAACTTGGCTATATGTCATGAAAAGTCATATGCATCACATATGATTATAATGTGATATATGTCTTACAGTTTGGCGATATAGGTTGGTCGCTTGGAGATTCATCCTCGGAGGCCGCTATAATTAAACGCCCTTATTACTTACCCATCATACGTAGTATAGGGTAAGTCTCGTGATCGTTTTAAAAATTAAAAAACAAAATTAACGGATGTATGTACACGTTTCAGACACTGGAGATTCCGTAAAACATTTTTAGAAAAAAAAAATTGCCGTTCGTCTGTCTGTGTGTCTGTAAATGCTCTATCTCCCGAACAAATCAAGATAGAGACTTGAAATTTGGTATGTACTTAGTATGTAGTAATGTGGAAAAGCCCATTGAATTTCAGTAACCTTGATTATCCGGAACTATTTTTTTTCGAAACCTTGAAATATTCAGTCTGATAAAAGGTATATATTTTTTTTTTTCGAAATTGTTTATTTTAAGGAGTGAATATAAAAAACAATAAAAAACCATCAATTTTTCATAAAAAATAAAGTTGATCGGATAACTAGTTGCCGAGATATGTGTAATTCTATTTTCCAACCTCTTCGATTTTTCATGACCCTGTATTTCATTCAAATTTCAATTCAAAGATATATTTTAATTGGAAATGAGACACCTAATCCGACGCTGTAAATCGTTAGTTAATATGTTTGTCATTTTTGGAGTTACAGGGATATTTATTTTACGCAATTCAGTAATAGAGCATTTGAAGTTTATGACGTCATCAAGCCGTGATTTTATTCGAATTGCAATGTATTTTATAAATAGTTTACACATTCATATTTTATGTTATGCTTATCCATGGTGAGTAAGTATTACGGCGGCCCCCAATGACTAGTATTTATTAAGCATTAAATAATTATTTTATTTATTAGGCACAGTTGCAAGCCATCATTTCCCAATCTGCAGCACAACGATGTAAGATCATCATATTTCATTTTTAAATATTAACTATTCAAAATGCAAAAACGATTTAAGCACTAATCTAGTTTAGTATTAAGCACTCAAAAAATTGGAACCGTGATGGTTCTTGGTAATAGCGTTAAATTGACTTTAATTAGATATTAGTTTATATTAATCATCTCCCCACATCCTTCCTTTCCAATTTCTTCTTAAATGATTTAATCAGAATATTCTATTTAATTTACGGAGTAGCCATTTTTTCAGGCAGAAAACGTGGAGAAGTTTAAAATTAAAAAAACCTACTTCTGAAATCCTGATATTAAAATAACCAGGTGATCGAACCAAAGCTACCCGTGTTAAAGATGTCCTATATACTGTCCAGCGTAAAAAACGTACACTGCAAAAAAAAAGTTGATTTTACGGTATAATACTTCCATCACCTTTTTGATTTGATTGTTTGAGTGTATAAGCACGTAGTTTGATTAAAGGTGTGCTAAAGTAGTTTTCTAGTTATTTACGATATATTTTTGAAGTTTTAATTTTTTTAGGCAATTTAGTAAACGAATATTACACGGAAAATAAACAAATACTGAATAATTTATATTATTTTAAATGCGAAACAGGTTAATCTTTCGTGATCGGGTTACACATTGTATTAATGCATGTTTAATGAGAATTTAGTTCCCACAGTGAAACTGTAGCTAGAATTTATAAGTCCATATTTACGGTTTTCTTTACGTTCCTCATTTTCTTGAGGTAAAACCGGATATCCCAATTTTGGTAAAATTGGATACTAACCTTTTTAGATAAAATTGTAAAATAAAACATTTTGTTTCTTTTCAGAAGAGTCTAAACTCATTCATTTTCTAGAAGAGTAACACGGGTGGCCATGTGATCATAACCCATTTGTCTATTGAGACAGGATGATTTGACTGTTACCCGACTGCCAAGAAGGGTTTTGTGTTTGACGCGTATCTGTCTATGTATGTGGATTTCTTTATACCCTCGAAAGATCCCAACGGCTGGCTGAATTTAAATCAATGATGCCTCTATCGATTCATCTTAACCGTCGGATGGTTATAGGCTAGCTCTTCTTTTGATAAATTCAAAATGGCGGCCGTAAAATACAAAAGGGCGGTAGAGACGAAAAACAATACGCACCATATTGAGTGGCATATCATTGGATCGGTCTTTTAAAATGAAGACTTCTAGGCTAGGTTTTGTTTTCATAAATTCAAAATGGCGGCCGTAAAAGACAAAATGGCGGTAGAGACGAAAAAGTTTTTACGCACCATATTGAGTGGCATATCATTGGATAGGTCTTTCAAAATGAAGACGATGTTTCCTAGACTATTATACCACCAGAAGCTCCGTTTTTAGTTCGCTTTTTACGAAGTCGGTTTTATTGATTTTTTAAATTTAATTCGTTCTTGTTTCAGAAAAGCATGGTATTAATAAATGTTGGGATAAACTAGTCATATAATTATAGTTACATTACTGAACAAGAACTAATGCAGAATATTTACATATAATAAATGAAATAATGGTAAAATATAATACGCTAAAATGATGTATCACTTTAAAAGATTTAAAAACTACATTAAAAAAACATCTACGATTTTAGACCTACATCTGAAACCATCATCAGGATAAAAGTCAATAACTACATGTTTCTGATTGCCTAGACCAACATATGATCCTAAAAGACCCGACCATTCGCCGATTTTCTGCGTGCTAGTTTCGGAAAGCGGCGTATGGCGTCTCGTGGTCAGCACTAAAACAAAAAACTGCAGTTTATAGAACACGTGAATGTTATAGTTATGTGATTTTTTTTTTTATTCTGGTTGCTATATACTTACAAATATGAGGTGTTGTGTGCCTTTCTGTAGTATTGACAGTAGGGCAGACTATTTTGACCCAGATGATAATAAAATTTCGATGCATTATTATCCAAAAGAAAAAATTAAACAAGCATGGATTCAAGCAATCGGCAGACAAAGTATGTTTATTTCCCTTTTACTATTTTATTTAAGTTTATTAAATGTTAATTATGCATTTAATCTAATAAAATGGCTCATAATTTTACTATAAAAGGAACAGAAACTTATAGAATAATAAAATATCTGTTCTAAACATTGTGGCTATTAAAATAAAACTGTTTTTTTATCACAAGCACGCCATACCTCGACCCACATGTGCTCCTAGCGCTATACAATTGTAAAATCATAAATCTTTAAAACATTCTAATATTAAGAATTTATACAATCAAACTTTTCTTTTATCTATCACTGTAGCCTTAGGGATGTGCATAGGAAATTATCCTGATTTCTGTATTTTTTGGCTTTTGTATTTCAGGAATTTTGTTATTAATTTTAAGTGACGTTTATAATAATTCACCCATGTGTAACATAATCTTTTGAATTAAAAACTTTTATTGCGATGACGTTTTAAATTAATCTTTTTACAACTTGAATCATTCAAAGATAATCAATATTTTATATTTTAATGAGTAAATTTTGAATTTTCTCAGCAATTTTAATTTATTTTGTACAATTGAAACTTTTGAAAACCAGTGATAGAAAACAAAAAATTTTAAAATAGCTTTAATATCACAATATTACTTGCATAATACTGCGTTAATTTCCTTTTATATATATATTAATAATGCAAGCATATATTCAGTATTTAGGATTGTCAGAATCTGATAACGTATTCCCAAAGAAGCATTATTTGCCTGATACCTACTACTTTAATTCTTTAAGGAAATGTCCATTTTTTTTTTTTTTTTTTACCAATCAGCTTCAACTTAACTAAAATATATACTAGACAGCCAACGACATCTACTAACTTAAACTGTTATTAAATACCAGTTTGAGAGAATAAATCGAGAAAAACAATTTACTATAACCCCCCCCCCCCCCCACAAAAAAAAATCCAGAATGAGAAAGCAACAAACTACCCCGCACTTTTTAAACTGAAAAAACCCACTACTTAAATCTTGAACAAATCTAACCAAATTATAATATTGTGTTGGAAATTATGGCTTGAAGAAGCAATAATTATAAGGTAACTGATTTTACACTACTTTTCCCTACAGCAATTTTCACAAAGTCACAATTAACTTTACCTAGAAGTTCATAAAATCGTAATTTACACAATGTAGTAACATACATTTAATGCTATTTTTCACTGACATAACAATATTTTTGTATTAATATTTTTGAAGAATATCGTAAAAAATCTAATACTTAACATTTTTTTTCTCTAAATAATACTCTGTTCTAACAAGAATAAAGAGCCCAACCACATAAAGATAAATGCCAAAAAACTGAAACAAAAATGTTTCCCACCAGCGATAGTAGAGATTTAGAATAATGACCAAAACTGTATCGGGATTCAACAAACTCTTTTAACGGTTTCAGGTCTGATTTAGATCTTTAAATGTCACTGTGTTCAACAGGATTGTTCGCGAATTTATTTTAACTCATAAAAATAAAATAAAACGTTCAATACGCAAGTATTGAATCCAAGAACCTTTTAAAAAGCTATTTATATTTTAGATTTCTAGAAAATATGTAATAAGGAATATATCAACGCTAAATGCATATTTTAGGTAACTTATATACACAAGTAGACTTATACAGAGAACATATAGAAACTCAGTCATATTTAGAATGCTTTCTGTTTTTTTCAAAGAATATTGTTAAATATAAGTTTCTTAAACACTTTTTAAAAGACAAATAGTGCTAAATTGTGGCGATACGTTGAAGCCTTTATGACAAAAATAAATGTGAGTTGTAATTTTCCAACTGGACGAAAAATATCCGGGCTAATTCTTAGTTAAGAATTGTTAGTTAAGAATATAGTGAAGAATTGCTAATTCTTAAACTACATGGAAAAATAATGCTACTGGAACAGATAATGATTGTGATGTTGATTTCAACTAGTTAATGAATCTTGCCAGTTTTCGCATTAACTGTGTAAATGATTTGTGTTTTATTTAAATAGCACTTGGAAAGAAAAAAGGACAAATTTCAGACTTTTGGAAATAATGATATTATTAATTTTACTCAAACTTTAGATTATATAATTTTAAATTACGTAACTTTATAAACAAGATATCGATAATAATCGATTTAAAAGCAAATTAAACCTCTCATATATTTATATAAAAAATATCGAAAGTTCCGGATTTTTAAATACAATATATGTTTATATTATTTCTACGCATTAATTAAGTCTTGTAAAAATATATTTTTAAAGAAGATTTTTTTTATGAATACTTGTGTGTGTGTATGTGTATTAATTTTCAAAACAACACGAATTATTTGCGAGAGTTATCTGGAGAAAAAATTATAAAAATGTCAACGGAAAATTCGAGCTTCTTAGTTTAATTTTCACTTGCATAAAGAATTCATTAGCTTAATTATAATACTTTTTTAACCCACTAAAGGGAATTACTATATAAATGCAAATTTCGGATCATTTATAGAACAAATTAGAGATTATGGTAGAGATAATTATGCTCTTCAATGAACGTAGTATATATAATTTATTTAATTATAAAACATATCAATATATAGGAAGAAGAGAGAAGAAACTTAATTAATTTTCTCTTGAAATAAAATTTCTATGCATTTTAAAAACTTAATTATTTTATTCCGACTTACTAAATACTATTTTTCATCTGTTTTTGAAAATTAAGTTTAAATTAATTTTAAATTACTAAATTTTCTGAAAATCATTCTAAAACACTAATTTCGACAAAAATCTGAATTTTAAATTCTTTTTTTGCCATCTTGCAAAATGTAAATAAAAGTATTATATTAAAACAATGATTTATGTTTATTTTATATATTTCTAGATTGAACTTAAGAAATATTTCCATGAGTCCATTTTCTATAAGGTACAAATAAAGTCTAAAATGAAAATCACGTAAAAAACTAATGAAGTTCCATTCATCGGTGTAGTTGTCTCGTTATGTTTTCTACTTAACTATATAATAATAACTCCAAATATTTAGAATAATTACGTATTTGGGTAAATTAAGACAAGCATTATATCTAAGTAGATGTTAATGGTGTTCTTCAAATAAATAAGGTAAGTACTCTTAGCAAAACGTTATATATTGTGGGGCACATAAAAGTATTTTACTTCTAAATATATGCAAAAATATTTGCTGTGTTTAACTTAAGTACTGGGGATTGTCACTTGTAAACCCACTATACAGAGTGTTCGTAAACTGTTTCGACAAAACGAAAGGAATGATAGAACCATCAGGATAAAACATTTTCATAGTAAACAAATATCACAATCTACTTATTCATTCATAAATACACTGAAATGTCTCATTGTACGCAAAACCTGGATTTACGTTCATAAATTTAAACATTTTGAACGTAAATTATTTTTATTATCACCGAATTGACCTCAAATATGATCACATTAAGTGTAGTCATGAAGACGCTTTGTAATGTGGTCAGTGGAACCGTAGGTACGCTCAGTAACATTCTGAAATATGGCGCGTCTAGCTCAGTGTTATTTGAACATGAATGATGAACTTTTACTGATGTCTTTACATTTCATTGGGAGAAAACGAAATAGAGATAATATCATCAAATATCTTCATTATTTCATAATCACAAAATAAGATCACTAAATATAATTAATATCTAGAGAAATGCTTAAGTGATACTAAAAGAAACAACAAAAAGCTTATAAAAAAACCTTTTTAATGATCAACATACGTTTCAACGCTCACTACGGCGTCATTTTCAAGAAATATAATGATAAACAAAGTATTCTTGCAAATTTTGAAAAATAACCTAGAAAACACGAATCACGAGATCCAAATATGTAAAAAAGAGAAAAGCAGGTGCTTGAAGTAGCCAACTGTAATCGTGAAAATTATATCTCGTTATTGCTTTTTAAAACGGAAAAGTACCTCGTGCCAAATTTTAGGCAATTCAAATGAGGAGGATTCATTGCAAATGTTTACGTTACGCATGTAGATTTCTATTGATTCACGGATAATGGATGGGAAGTAGACTCTTGATGGATAAATTATTTTACTATTTTTAAAATCAATTTCTATTACCTCGGTTCTATGTAGTCGTGCCAGTGCTGTAGTACTCCTGTCATATTTGATATCTGCTATATGCTCTTTTAATCTTGTTTGAAACTTTCTGGTGGTCATTCCTATATAATATTGTAACGTTCCATCCGCTCTGGTGAATGGGATTTCATAAACACCTGATAGTTGATATGGTTCTATTGGGTCTATTTTCTTACAAACTACACTTTTTAATTTTATGAATGGTTTTGCAATAAGGCAGATATTACATTTTCTAAGTTTATATTTTAATCTTTCAAAGAATCCTGGGAAATATTGTAAAGTTGATATTTTTGAGTTCCGCTCATTAAAAATTTTCTTCTTTTTTTTATCTATGCTCGTAATTAATTTTTTTATACGTGACATCGCAATAAATAACAGATACAAAGACAGCACCATCAATAAATTAATTACGAGCATGGATAAAAAAAAGAAGAAAATTTTTCATGAACGGAACTCAAAAATATCAACTTTACAATATTTTCCAGGATTCTTTGAAATATTAAAATATAAACTTAGAAAATTTAATATCTGCCTTATTGCAAAACCATTCATAAAATTAAAAAGTGTAGTTTGTAAGAAAATAGACCCAATAGAACCATATCAACTATCAGGTGTTTATGAAATCCCATTCACCAGAGTGGATGGAACGTTACAATATTACATAGGAATGACCACCAGAAAGTTTCAAACAAGATTAAAAGAGCATATAGCAGATATCAAATATGACAGGAGTACTACAGCACTGGCACGACTACATAGAACCGAGGTAATAGAAATTGATTTTAAAAATAGTAAAATAATTTATCCAACAAGAGTCTACTTCCCATCCATTATCCGTAAATCAATAGAAATCTACATGCGTAACGTAAATATTTGCAATGAATCCGCCTCATTTGAATTGCCTAAAATTTGGCACGAGGTACTTTTCCGTTTTAAAAAGCAATAACGAAATACAATTTTCACGATTACAGTTGGCTACTTCAAGCACCTGCTTTTCTCTTTTTTTTACATATTTGGATCTCGTGATTCGTGTTTTCAAGGTTATTTTTCAAAATTTGCAAGAATACTTTGTTTATCATTATATTTCTTGAAAATGACGCCGTAGTGAGCGTTGGAACGTATGTTGATCATTAAAAAGGTTTTTTATAAGCCTGTTGTTGTTTCTTTTAGTATCACTTAAGCATTTCTCTAGATTTTAATTATCTTCATTATTGTTAAAATTACGAACGAAAATCTGAGTTCGGCTTTAAGTGAAACACCCTGAATTTTTGACTCGATAAATAGTTTACTATACAAGAATTGTTAGTCATGAAGACGCTTTATACTGTGGTCAGTGGAACTGTATATACTCTCAGTAACACTCTGAAATATGGCGCGTCTAGCTCAGTGTTATTTGAACATGAACGATGAACTTTTCCTGATGTCTTCACATTTCATTCGGGGAAAAAGAGAACGTACAGATAATATCGTAAAATATCTTCATTATTGTTAAAATTATGAGTGAAAATCTGAGTTCGGCTTTAAGTGAGACCCACTGCATTTTTGACTCAGTAAGTAGTTTATACGACAGTCTATACGAGTAGTCTATACGATAATTGTTCATTTTGATGCCTTCTAATGTACCTTTCAGTTTGTGAAAACTGTTTACTAACACTTTGAGTAGAATATTCAAGAATAAGATATAAATATATTACTTTTCTTTAATAACCTTTACGTTTTTTAACTTTTAAAAACACTGTATTATTATTATTTTTAACAAATTCGTGTTCATTACTTTTATACTACTACTGGACATTGCAATAAACAAGGATATCATTAAAAGTTGTTATTTAGGCTTTAAAAACCAATGACGCATTGAGTCCGCCGCCTGTGTCTTTATGTTACTGCAAACTGGCTAGGCCAATTTTTATATCCTTGTTTATTGCAATGTCCAATAGTAGTATAAAAGTAATGAACACGAATTTGTTAAAAATATGAATAATCTAATTAGAATTCATATAACACGGACGGTTTGTAGTGTAACATAAAGGCACGGGTGGAGTTCTCCATGCCTCAATGCCTTTTAATGCCTAAATATCAACTTTTGATGCTCAAGAAGAATAGTGTCTAATGTCTAGTTAAAATATAAAAGTAATAGAAATATATAAAAAAAGTTTAACTATCAAAGAAAATAGAATATATTACACAAATAAACGGGCGGGATATTCCGTACAACAGTGGTGACTTACCTTTAAAAATAATGAAACATAGCAAAAACAAAATGCGAACTTCAATTTTAAACATTGATTGAACATTAAATAGTCTTTGGGAAGAGGATAAATGAAGTACAAATATTAATCCCGTAATTATTTTAAATTTACTACTGTTTTAGCGGCGTACTCAGTACGCCGCGCATGTCTCTAAAAGTTGCGGAAAAACTTACTTATAAAATATGCACCGTGCTAGATTAGCTCGTTTCGAAGTGCGAGGAATTCAATTAATACTCATAAGTTGTATTTATTTTAAATTAAAGCTGATTATTCCCACCATTAGAAAAATGCTCCTCTACAACATGTATATGCCAAAAAAGCGCAGGAACTCTACCACATTACATATATGGGAATCGTCTTCTAATGAGATATAATTTCAATTTCAATAAAAATATCACAATAAGTGAAACTTTTAGGAAAACTCTGTTTTATCCTTTAACTTATTATAAATCAAAAGAAGATTAGAAAATTTTGAATAAGCATTTCTCATTTATCCAAAAAAAGTCTATTATTATTTTTGCTACTTTATAAAATATTACTTAATGGTAACTACATTGTTATTAAAAATGGTATATTATAGTTCATATTGTGTTCACGTCTTCGTACTCATATTGCTCCTACTAAAGTTTACGAGCGGTGTCGTGCAAAAAATAGTAGATGTATTATGCATTAGTTTACTTTTTTCGTAAAAATTATAATTTCTATCTTTATACTTTTTTTTATCCCATAAAACTTTTAAATATTTATTTATCGCAGTTTGACTTCCCGTGTAGTCTTGTTTTATGTAAATTGCTCAGGAGCTTTCAAGGTTGCAAATATGCCTCTTCCATGGTTTATTTTCTTTATGTTAAGAAATGTTGTAATACTGAACTCAAATTGTAAAAACTATCCTTGTACTCATTTTACTTTGCTCTCTTATGTCATTTCAGGATCTGTAATCTTAAATATGAAATTTCATCAAACATGTCTCCTCGTGGAGAAAAGTTCCGATGCTTAACGACTAGCTCTGCACGATAGGGCGATTTCATTTCATTTCATTTCATTTAAAGGGTGAACTCATCTTGCATTAATGTAGTATTAAACTTCCTTGAAGCCTGTCATATGAATGTTTTGTTTTTTCTACATTGATGTAATTAAATGCAAAACTGGCAGAAAGATTATTTGTTTCATTTGGACTCCATCATGTTAAACACTGTTTTCATTCTTTATTATTCATACACTATATGACCAAAAGTTACCGGGGACTTTAGATTTTAGACGTTTTGTCCAACGGACAATATTCAAGTGACGTCACAGTGGAAATCACGTAGTGCAAAAATAGGTGATTAGCGCGTTTGTTTACCTTATTGCATCATTTGATGCAGCATAAATACAGGTAAATGTATGCGTAAAATATGTCAGATTTATTTCGTATGAATTCTTTTCCATAAATGCATGCATACATATTCATTAAAATCAATATATGCTCATCAATTACATTTAAATTTTTTTATTTTATAAATAAAGGAAACATATGCATGAAATTACAATAAAATAGAGAAAATAATTCATCTATATCCTATATCTTTCTCTTACAAGTAAAGGTACTATAGTTTGTGGCGGCGGATTTCGATTTTTGTAGCTCATTCGATTCGTCTCATCGAGCTGAGTAATTCTATACCGTGCATTTCAGCTGTTGAGTTTTTATAATAACAGGGAGCCGGGTCAAAGTTCAAAATTTCATTCATACAAAAACAGATGACTTCAAAGAAATAAGTGCGATTTAAGTTTACTAATTGCCCATAACTGCTATAAGGTTATATTTTTGCTGTTATTATAAGAATTTTGCTCGTAATTCGGGAAAACGTATGAACAGGAAAAATAAAACTAGACGAGGATATCATAACTTGCGAAAACCTGCATGTCAAGTACCATACGAATATTTTATCTGCAATTACAAATTCTTATAATAACAGCAATAATATAACGTTATAGTAGTTATTGGTACTGTATGGCATTGCATAAACAATTAATAAGCTTAAATCGCACTTATTTCTTTGACAGCATCTGTTTTTCAATGAACGAAATTTTGAACTTTGACCCGGCCCCTGTCGTTATAAAAACTCAATAGCCGATATGCGAGGTATAAAATTACTACGCTCGATGAGACGAATCGAATGAGCTATAAAAATCAAAATTCGCCGCCACAGACTACAGTACCTTTCCTTGTTAAAAGGTCTAAAACTCCATATATAAAAAAATATATATATGCATAAATTTTCTAAACACAATGTTTTTCAATTTTTGTAGCCTCGAACCCCAAAAAAGAATACTGTCCTTATTGAAAGAAATAATTGACAAATACTTCTGGAATTTCAGGAATATAAAAAACAGGTTTGACAACATATTGTTCAGCAAAGATTTGGTCATGAAGACAAAGAGGGGACCAACAACAAATTGAATTAAAAAACAGTATTTAAAATTACCCTGTAAAATAACATTCTCGAAATGACCTGTAGATGAAACATATGACAATGTGGGTTCTGCGCAAAGTTCGTGCTCTTTTGTGTAAAAATAGCACGGATATTATATACGATGTTGTGACAAGTCTAGCTCAAACCACTCTTCAATACGAAATTTCTTTTAATCAATTTTAGAAATGTGAACGGATTTATATATAACTATATTTATGTTTAACATATAACTATATTGTTAACTGTATTGACTATATTAAGTATATTGTTTTATATATAGGGGGGATGGGGAATGAATGGGACAAGGGATGGATGGGACGCTTTCAATATTTCAGGCAATAAGCTTTTTTTTTAGTTGCTTCCTATCCTCATAGATTTCACTACCATAGTGTGCTTCAGAACAAAAAGCAAGAGCACATGGCTGTTTTCAGTTTTCTTCAAATTTGCATTTCCTGAAAACTCTGCTTAAAAGTATTTTTTTTTTTTTTTACATTTGAAGTTACTTAAATATCTTATGCAATATAAACAATTAAGATATGTTGTAGTTTTTTATTTCAAGGCTCAATATTGGTAATTAAAATGAATGCATATTAACCATTGTGACAAAATAATTTTTGAGACAAAATGGCTGACAATTCAATATATGCATCATGGGGATGATTGGGACATTTCAAATGGGATGAATGGAACTATCTCATTCATCCCTAAAGGATGCTGAAAAATATATTTATTAACTAAATAATATTATATAGGTTGATAAATTAATACTTTATGATAATTATTCTTTTAACATTTCATTCTGATTGTAGCCATCGTCTTCAGCCTTAGAATGTTTCCGTTTATGGGGGTTTTAAGGCAAAGCTGAGATGAGTCCAAGATGATTGGATAACAAATAATCCTGGAGATCATATCACAATTTATAATCTCTCAGCTTTTGCCAAGGAGGCATTTTTGTCAGCTTTTAGTCCTTAACATTAAATACGGGGAGGAGAATGTTTATGTCCCATTCATCCCTGCTGTGGGGATGATTGGGCCATAGAAGAACTTTTTAAATTTTCATTTATATTTCTGTATAATAATAATCTTGAACGAATATTGTGCATAAGATGTAGTCAAACACTTAATGTATGACATGTGATATATAATATTGATAATAACGTAAATAAAATATTTAAAATAAATATTTTTGTGAAAATGTCTCATTCATCCCCCATCTCCCCTAACTATATTTATGTATAACACCATGTATTAAGAATACACAAATTTTTTTACGTTACTTTTTCAAGAAAACTATTGAAATTTTCTCATTTATTGAAAAATTCCATTTCATAGTTTTTCCTTTTCATTTATAGGGTGTTAAACCAAAATAATTCTAAATGACAAGTTAAATGTGGAAAGTCGAGAGACGTACTTTCCATGTGATGTAAAAGATTTTAAAGGGAAATAAATTTACTTCGAGCGAATAAAACGTAACAGTGAATCAGCGCATTCTCTTGGGTAACGACGCTTTTGTTTGGTATAGATCTATGCAATGCTTTATGTTCGACGTTATCTAACTTTGGGCACATATTCTTAAAGAAAGTCAAAAGTCTTTTGTTTTAAAGTTTTGATCTAAAAACAAAAATGTATTGGCAAATATACTGACAAGATTTGTATTTTGTAGAAGATATTTATAAAACAATCTATCAGAAAACATGTCAAAACCCTTCCAAATTAAAAGAAACGTATTTTAAAAATATTTTAGATTACAATTAGTAAATATTCAGTTAATGTAATTAAAACAACACTTATAACTTTTAAAATGTTAAAATTTTGTGCGATGCAAATTCCCTTTCTAAAATAAATTTTCTATAAAATTAATCATTATTTATTAAAAATGATACTCTGACACACTTTAACCCTCAGTACCACGGTAAAAGTAATTTTGTTAAACGAAATAAATTGCTTTAAAGTTAGCATTTAAATTTAGACAAATATTTAATGATTTCTAAAATTATTTTGTTTGTTTATTTTATTTTATTTCAATTATCAACATTATTTAATTTTTTATATAACTTCCAAATTCCCTTTTCTTTATATATATATATATATTTATATATTTATGTTAGTAGGTGTCCCACTAATTTTGATTGCTTCTTCCATTTCCTCTTGTAATGTTTGTTATTTGTTGTACTCTCAAAGTTCCACTTCACCTCGGAAGTTACTATTCCATTTTAGAATAGATAAAACCAAAAACCTATATAGATTTAGATTCTGCGTCTGTAGATAAGGAATTATACCGCGAATCGAAAATTAAATTTAAAATGAACTTTTGAAAATCAAGATGTATGCATACAATTGATTTAGCTGAACTTTTTATAAATTAAACTTGGCTTAAGCAATTACCCATTAAAATTACAGCTTTTAAATGTTAACACCTTTACTGCCGGGTTAAAATTACCTGAATTTTATTTTATTTATAAAGTTCGAATTTATAGCAGAAAATACTAATAACAATATTTAGTTTATTTAATTACATGCATTTCGTGATTAGATAAAATAAAAATTCTTCGTTTGAAATTTCCGGTACGAATTCGTAATTTTAGATTGAAAAACCACGAGTAGACTCGTGGTTGGCAGCGAATGGGTTAAGGAACCTTTTATTTCTATATATATATATATATATATCACTCTTCAAATTCAACATTGCCATAACTCAAAAACTTTAAACTGTATCTATACATTTATAAATAAAAAGTTTGCCAGCAGAAGGCACTGTATTTCGATATCCTCTGATGTATAAGTGTGATGTTAATATCTAAAGGTCATATAACGGTCTATCTCCTAGCTCTATATGAGTATTTGCCAGCAACGTTGTATTTACATTATTTTATTTAGCTTAACTTGGATTTGTATGTAAAGAATGATTTTGTAATGGATTTTTCACTCACTTCCTGACAGGCTAGAATTGAAAATATTATGCATAAAAGCGTGTTTACGATGACAAGACAACATTTTAATATTTTTAGAAGTTTATTATAAATTAATAAGTTAATTTTAAGATATTTTCCGGTTCACGGCCGCAGTTCATAAATTACCATATGATCTTTATGATTATAACTGCTTACAATTTACAAAATTAATATAGTCAATTATTGCGAAAACTCTCTCTCAATATTAGCCAATATTTAGAAAGTCGCTGAATGTCGTACGTCAAATTCACAACATCTGCCGACATTCACAGACATAACATAAAATTAGTTTTAAAAAGAAAGCATTCAAAAGAGCTTTTTGTATTACTTATGACATCATAATACAGAAATAGTATTATAAACAATAAAATTTAATAATTTTGCCATTTTTAAAAAACGACTTTTTAATGCCTCTTTTTACTTACACATCATACGTAGTATAGGGTAAGTCTTGTAATCGTTTTGAAAATCGAAAAAAAAAATTTGACGGATTTACACGTTTCAGGCACTGGAGATTCCGAAAAACATATTTTTAGAAAAAAAAATTTGCCGTCCGTCTGTGTGTCTGTGTGTCTGTGTGTGTGTCTGTAAACGCTCTATCTCCCGAAAAAATTGAGATAGAGACTTGCAATTTGGTATGTACTTAGTATGTAATAATGGGAAGAAGCCTATTTCATTTCAATAACCTCGATTAACCGGAACTATTTTTTTCGGACTCTCGAAATATTCGTTCTGATAAAAGGTATATAAAAATTTTCGAAATTGTTTATTTTAAGAAATGAATATAAAAGACAATAAAAAAACATAAATTTTACATAAAGCATGAAGTCGATCGGATAATTAGTTACCGAGATATTTGGAATCCTATTTTCCCCACTCTTCGATTTTTCATGACCCTGTATTTCATCCACATTTCAATTTAAAGATATATTTTAATTGGAAATTTGACGCTTAATCAGATGCAATAAACCTCTAGTTAATAGTATTATTATTTTTGCAGTTATAAGGATGTTTCTTTCAAGCAATTCAGTAATCGAGCCTTTAAAGTTTATGACGTCATCAAGCCACGATTTTATTTGAATTGCAATGCATTTTATAAGTAGTTTACACATTTTTATTTTAATATTTTACATTATGCATATCCATGATGGGTAAGTATTACGGTGGCCCCCAACGACTAGTTTAATATTTGGTTACATTAGCCAATGTTGTAAAAATGATATTACTGTTACAACCTTTAGAGATTTCTATCGACATTCTTAAGAAACAATATCATTTTTCGGATATTTAAAAATATCTGTCGACATTCAGCATACCTGACAAAGTTTGTAATCTTGACCGATGTGAACCGAAAGTTCTAAAGGACCGCCCATTTGTATAGTTTTCGTCAACGTGCATTTAATGGAAGCGTTGGGGGAGAAATTTGCATAGAAAGAAAAAGCCTAACTGGCTGTGAAAGTGAAGCAGCACAATATTTTCAATACTGAAAAATACAAAAAATAATATTAATAATAAAGAGTATCATAAGGAACGTTCAGAGCCAAA
Organism: Maratus michaelseni; assembly: GCA_963931845.1. Classification (NCBI taxonomy): domain Eukaryota; kingdom Metazoa; phylum Arthropoda; class Arachnida; order Araneae; family Salticidae; genus Maratus; species Maratus michaelseni. Next base: position 248,658,586 of record OZ007596.1, on the reverse strand, counting down.
GTGGATCAAGTCCAAAAGTGTAAAAAAAAATTGTCTGCTGTGGATTAATACTTGTTAATGGTGTATATTTTCAGCGTCATAGTGAACCAAGTCCAATTTCCAATGTGTCATATTCGTTTGATCGTCTTTATGTAAAAAACATTTCAGATCCAAAATGGAACAAGTCTAGTAAAGTCTGATTTAAAATTGAATTGCCACTTTAATTATTATTTTGAATTTTCAAATTAAGATCAATATTTAAGTTAGACTACAACAATAAAAAGAAAACTGTTCTCTAAATTACTTTAGTATTCAACTAGTGTTAATAAACTTTAACCTCGATTATCTCAAAACTGGGATTTACGGACTTGATCCTCTTTATTTCTGAACACCTGATATATACATTTAAAAAAATATTTTATTAAATATTTTTTACAATTGTAAAGAAAATTAAATATTTCAAATGCATTTTTTACAAAACGATTCTTTTTGAGATATGATGATTTTTAATGAGCGAAATGTAATTTTTTATTGATAATTATGGAATATTTAAGACGAATATTTGCTTATATACGTTTACAAAAGTTATGTTTCTTATTCTAATAAATATAAAAATAACGTTGTTTTTTTAAATATAAATAAATGAAATATCACATACGAGTTATGTACAACTATTATGAAAAATCACTGAATCCCCTGAATCATAATACATTTACATTCTGAAATGAGGTTTAAAAAGTCTGTTTTCACAAAGACATACATTTTCGTTCGAAGATATCGTGACATAATAATATACCTGTTATAGTACCTGGTTTATAGTATAGTTATAGTATAGTTATAATACCTGGTTTCGAAATACTTTCTCACCATCGATTTTTAAAGTAATAACATAAGTAACGATAAACTATTGGCACGGTATATTGAATTGTTTGGCGCCAAACTTTTTCGATTGCAGTTTGTCTGGATTGGTTAAGGCTTTCTTTTTTCATCTTCTCATTCTCTATTCTCAAACTTAAATCCCACAAGTAAAATATACATTTGATAGATATAGACGGGAAATTTGGACTAGTCAGAGCTTTCTCCCTAGAGATATATTCCAAAATCTTACTTTAACTTTTGTATTTTACCAATACAATTTTAAGTATTTTGCCTTTTTTTTATATCTATACATTTAAATTGCTCAAATAAATCTAAAATGAAAAGAAATAAATGCATTTATTCAGTAGACAAATTTGATGAGTAGATAATTCGTACTTTTTAACACTTTCCAACATAGTTGAAAAGTGTTTATGAATTCGGTTTGTTTGTCTGTCTGCCATCTGTCTGTCTGTCCGTGCTCTAACTCGCGTAAATTTATTCGGATTGTGATGCAATTGATATACTCAATACTCAATTTCGTTACATTACGGTCTATGTGGAAAAATTACTTGTGGTTTAATTTAATGAAGTTACACAATTTCAAACATATTAAATTTGATATATATCACTAAAGTACACTACAAGAGGCTTAATATGGAATATAGTGCGCATAGCACTTATAGTTCCTCTACAGGGACAATAAAAAAATTCCGTTACATTACGGTCTATGGAAAAAAAAAAGTTTGCGGTTTGTTTTAATAATGTTTCAGTATTTCAAACATATTGAAATTTATATATGTAAGTAAGGCTCATTACAAGAGGCTTACTATAAAATATTGTGGGTATAGCATTTATCGTTCATTTACAGGGACCCACAAAAGAATTCGGCTACTGTCTGTTAAAAATAATTGCTGGAAGTACGTTTTCAGTTGCTGAACACGTTTTTAACTTTAACTCATATTTTGTCTATTACTTGGTGTGTATAAATTCTAAAGATCATATACAGGACAGCACAAAAGTTATCGAGTACATTTCCGTTTATTGGCGGAAATTCCAGGAGGAGAATTTTAAACTGTGCTACGCGTTTCCTAACAGAATAAAAATTTAGCATTCTATGTAGTATATAAACAGATCTATAGATCATATACAGGGACACACAAAAGAGTTCGGATATTTACCCGAATGTTAGTAATTCTTGAAATTGGATTTTAAAAATTGTAATGCGCTTTCAAAATTGATTACTTAGATACAGTTATACTCAAAAGCGACAGCTGGATTCCCGGGGCGGTCATCCCTTGTCATCCCTTGTTTACTTAGATATCATCTTTCACTTTATTAAAGCGGTAAAGATTTGTAAAATTATTTTAGAAGTTTTGTAAATTGTTACATAATCTTTGCTTGACGTATGATTTTTCGTTCTTGTTAACTTCAAAGAGGGGGATGAGAAATTTGGTAGGAAAAATAAAATGTGATAGTTGAGTTAAGTAGGCTGGTATAACTCCAGTAAATACGTCTACTATGTAGACGAACGCCTAAGAATAATTTAAGCATAGCATAAGTTAACAGACGTCATTACAAATCGGTTGGTACCAGCCATATACATATTATTAGCTGTATTTAAGGCATAAAAATATAATTCTGCCGAAAAATGTTTTTATTAATATAAAACCGACATAATCTATTTTTTTAAATAAATCCAGCCAAATGTATATTTTCACTAGTAAACCTTGCTTTTTTTATGGCAGTTACATTTGTTAATTTTAACATGACACGACAAATTTAATTCACAATAATTTCTTATAACATTTTTTGAAATATATATTCTGTCCAGAAAAACATTTTATTGCAAAGGGTAACGCCTACAAATGAGATGGAATACGTGTTATAATTGCTTTAAATTAAAAAATCATTTTTGAAAAATATTTTTAATTTTTGTTATTAATTTTTATTTTTAAATTATAGTGGAAATAAAATAAAATTTTATAAAAGTGTCTCAAAAAGTATGAAGTACTAAAAGAGGAAATTTATGTAATCGTAAACAGAGCATTAAAACCAGAACAAGAAAAGTGTTTTTCGATGATTCTCTTATTTCAGAACTGCAACTCGGAAGTCGTGTGGAGAGTTGCTTTTTACAGTCTATAAAAATTTTAATGTGAGACATAAAATCCAATTATGTTTAGCGTACACAAATCGACAAAAGTACACAAAAATAGGAATTTAGATAAAGGAACATAAAATAATAAGCTATTTTTCAAATATCTAAAAAATTATCCTTTAAATAGCATACCTATTTTTGAGTAATACCTAAAAAAAAAGTACACAAAAGATCAATAGATGGCGCTGCAAGCGGCATATTATACAATTTAAAAGACATTCATGCGCAATTAAAAACCGAATCATTGTGTGCTTTTTATGCGGTTTTTAGCCCAAGAACAATTAAAAGCCGATTTTTCCCATTCAATGTGGTACGAACTTGCCGTGGTGGATGGACTTTTCACTAACAGAACAACAACTGTTGACTGATTTGGAAGTCATTTTTACCGCCAAACAACCGAAACACTCATGTTCCTTTACTGTGTAATTCATGCCAAAGCTGTCGTATTTCGATTAAAAATGACACTTGTAGCTGAATCCACTTTCGTTAGGCCGCTTACAGCGCCATCTACTGATACACTTTGGAACTTTTCCTTCCTTATGCCATAACGTTTATCCCTTCTTCCAGTATACAGGGTGATTCATAAAAGATGGGCAGAACTTTAAGGGGTCATAGTACACTTAAAGACAAATAATATTAAATAGGAGACTAAGGGTCCCAGACGTATTCCCAAGGAGATAGGGGGCATTAAAGTTTAGGGTCCGAAATTTCAAATGATTATAAAACATGGAAAAATTGGTCGATTCGTTTGCGGTTTTTGCAAAAAATTTTCTTTATGCCAGTATTTTCTTGAAATAAAATTTTAAAGTTCGATTTCAAAAAATGCCGATAGGGGGCGCTTTAGACTTTGGAGTAACAAACAACTATTTTTTAACGTTATTTTTTGTATTTCTTTAAATGATTTCGAAAGCTTAGACTTAAACTTAAATTTTGATCTAAAAATCTGAGTCCTAACAAGTAGTTAAGTAGCGTAAACTGAAATTTGAAATTTGAAACCCTTCTCCCCCCAGAACAAAAATCAGTTATTCCCGATCTTTGTGTCGTAGATTAGGCTCTAACTACTGCCGCGTTTTGCTAAAATTATTCTTTATGTCAGTATTTTCTTGAAAATAAATTTTAAAGAAAATTTTCAAAAAATTCCGATAGAGGGCGCTTTAGACTTTGGAGTAACGAACAACTATTTTATACCGTTATTTTTTGTGTCTCATTAAATGCTTTCTAAAGCTTAGACTTAAATTTTCAGCCCAAAATCTGAATCGTTAGACGTGGTTAAGTTTCTGGGGAGAGGGGTTTGAAATTTCTACTCCTGAGCACAGTTCAGTTTACCATGTCCACACATTGTGTGCTGTGATACGAGGTAAAAAGACACAAATTAGGATTACGTTACCAAAGCATATTTATTAACATGTAATCACAATAAATGTTCAAAATTGTGACCACCAGAGGTTATGCACGCAGAACAACGGCGACGAATGGAACGGCGAACATTCGCGAAAACATCAGGCTTTTCGAGCACTTCCCCTACAGCGGCGGAAAGTCTGGCGACCAGTTCCTCGGGGGATTCAATGGGTGTCTGATACATAAGAGCCTTCAATCGTCCCCAAAAAAAGAAATCGAGGGGTGAAAGATCTGGCGAGCGAGCAGGCCAAGCAACAGGACCACCTCGACCAATCCATCTGTTCGGAAATGTGATGTCCAGATAGTTGCGGACGTCTCGTACGTAATGGGCTGGCGCTCCATCGTGCTGGAACCACATGACCCGCCGGATGCGTGGAGGAACAACGTTTAACAGGTCTGGCAGCACATGTTGCAGAAATGTGAGGTATGTTTTACCGTTGAGGCGTTCAGGAAGAAGGTACGGTCCGATTAGGTGGTCTCCGAGGATTCCTGCCCAAACATTGATGGAAAAGCGTCTCTGATGAGCATGTGGATACGTAGCATGTGGATTGACATCCGCCCATACATGTGCATTGTGTGTGTTAAATGTACCTTCACGTGTGAAGGTACATTCATCGGTGAAAAGCACAGTTCGTCCAAAATGTGGATTTAGCGCGTTCTGCTGCAGAAACCAGCGGGCGAATTCAATACGATTTGGATAATCCCCTGGAGACAGTTTCTGGACTCGTTGCACATGAAACGGGAGCAAATGTTCATCCTTCAGTACCCTCCAAGTCGTGGACTGTGAGGTATCCACCTGGCTAGCCACTGTTCGTGTACTTGTACTTGGCTGCGCCGCTACTACATCCAGAATGGCTTCTGCAACAACTACTGATTCGTCCTTTTTTGCACGACCTGCATTCGACCGGGAAGCGAGAAATGATCCCGTCTCACACAACTGTCTGTGCAAGCGCTCGAAAGTTTTGCGGTTAGGCAACCGCCTGTTAGGAAATCGCTCTCCGTACATTCGTTGTGCCTCTGCACCATTTCCATCTGCCGCTCCGTAAATTAAATGCATCTCAGCCTTTTCCTTATTCGTGAAGGGCACCATCTTCCGATTCATTACTACAGCGACTTACACTTGACTCACCGTTCAGTGGTTTTTATGCCTGAATCGTGTCGAAATTTTGCATACGTGTTCTTCTTCTTCCCCATTTGACATTTGCATACTTTCTGTTTCCTTCTTCACCCGGTGACTAGCGTCAGGAATGGAGCTTTAACGTTTGCATGAGCGACGTTTCCAACTGTGCCAGTGCCTTTATGAGTGAATTCCGACTATGCAGTCCTTGACGAAAGTTGTATTTTTGCCTCGTATCACAGCACAGAATCGTTGGGCATGGTTAAGTAGTGCAAACTGAACTATGTTCAGAAGTTGAAATTTGAACCCCCTCCCCTCGCTACTGAACCACGCTCAGCGATTCAGATTTTGAGCTGAAAATTTAAGTTTAAGTCTAAGCTTTAGAAAGCATTTAATGAGACACAAAAAATAACGGTATAAAATAGTTGTTCGTTACTCCAAAGTCTAAAGCGCCCTCTATCGGAATTTTTTGAAAATTTTCTTTAAAATTTATTTTCAAGAAAATACTGACATAAAGAATAATTTTAGCAAAACGCGGCAGTAGTTAGAGCCTAATCTACGACACAAAGATCGGGAATAACTGATTTTTGTTCTGGGGGGAGAAGGGTTTCAAATTTCAAATTTCACTTTACGCTACTTAACTACTCGTTAGGACTCAGATTTTTAGATCAAAATTTAAGTTTAAGTCTAAGCTTTCGAAATCATTTAAAGAAATACAAAAAATAACGTTAAAAAATAGTTGTTTGTTACTCCAAAGTCTAAAGCGCCCCCTATCGGCATTTTTTGAAATTGAACTTTAAAATTTTATTTCAAGAAAATACTGGCATAAAGAAAATTTTTTGCAAAAACCGCAAACGAATCGACCAATTTTTCCATGTTTTATAATCATTTGAAATTTCGGACCCTAAACTTTAATGCCCCCTATCTCCTTGGGAATACGTCTGGGACCCTTAGTCTCCTATTTAATATTATTTGTCTTTAAGTGTACTATAACCCCTTAAAGTTCTGCCCATCTTTTATGAATCACCCTGTATTCATTTCACATATTTGAAGTTATTCTGACCAGTGGTTCCTTTCTTACATCATTTTGAAAATGGGACTTTAATTATTATCACCCTGTACTCAGCGGAATATGTATATATTTGTAAATTAAATCATAAGTCTGTAAATTCATCTCTTGTAAAAAATATTCTGTTGAAAATTTAAGTTTGGTTGGCATTAAATTGTACACATTAAATTTATCTTTTTTATTCCGACACATGATTACGGATTTGTGGCTATTGGATAACATTTTGCCATTCAAGAATTAAAAGAAAAAATTAATTCCTTTTTAGTGCTTTTATAAATTTTTTAAGTTTATTTTATTTCCCACTTTTTAGCTATTAATACTGCAGTACATAATTATCCTGACATCACTATCTTCTGAATAACTAAATAATAGGTAGACCAACAAAGAACGTCGCCCGCATGAGAAAAACACGTTCATAAGAATCAGATAGTGATAAAAGATTGCATCGTCAGAAAGATAGTCATAGATATTCTATTACACGTAAATCAGAATCTCTAGATGATATTGAGTTATGGTTTTCTAAAAAACGGACACATTCGAAGTTTAAATTGTCCAGGTAATCGACATATAAAAGGAAACATAGATTTAGTATACTACGTGAACATTTGACCAATGAGACTCCGAAAGAACGCTCAAAATGACTGGCTGCTATGCGACTGCAACAACGTCAAACGATGTTTAAATGAGAGTGAGGAGAAGCATTCTCAACGATTTTCAAAAATGCGAATACAGCATAGTGAACGTCGTTTAATTGAGAGTGACTCCCTACTAAAGAGTGGCGCTCTACTTGGCTACCTCAAATGCATGATCAGAGTTGCCAAGGTCTCCGGATTTTTGCACACCAGTAATTTTTTAGAGAAAATGTTGTTCTCTTAAATAGCAAATTGCTCTGATTAAAAACAACAACATTTTCTGTACTAAATAACTGGTATCCAAAAAAGCCGGAGACTTGGCAGGTCTGCAGGATGCTGAACAAAATCTCAGAAAAAGGTTGGTAATGATTATTCTGAATCTGCAGTTAACGTGTACGCTGATAATTCTTGCAAAATATGCAATGAAACACTTTACCCACAACGGCGTACGATTTTACGTGCACAAAGCTTGTCACGTTTACTTCCTGATCGTGTACTCATTTTATGAATTGCAACGTGTAAACGATGTGTCAATAACATGAAAAACAAAAAAACAAAAAACGTCTTCTCAGGCTTCATGGAATAAAATGAACGTAATGAAAATTCCTCCAGAATTAGCAGGTCTAACTGATATTGAACAAAGATTATTAAGCAATTTATTCCCTTTTTAAAAAATATATAAATTTCAAAATCGTTTCGGTCAAGACTGGTGCAAAGGCCAAGTGGTTTTATTTGGACAAAATATCATAAAGTTGGTTGAGTAACTTCCAAATCAATTAAATAAAGCCGAAACATTCATAATAACAGAAAGCGTGGATAAATTACAATGTTCAAGACAGTTTCAAACAGACATGAGCAAATTGCAATGAGCTCTCGAGTGGTTAATATTGAACAATTCTCTTTATAGAGTTGTTCGACCAACTTTTGCAAATGTTATTGACATATCGGATGTTACGAAGATAAACGATGATAGTGTAGTACTAAAATTGAAGTACAGCAAAATGCGTCACCAGTACTGCAAGTAAATAGGTACACAAAGGTAAATAGTAATGCCACTAATTTGAAAGGATCGTTTATTCAAGACTCAGACAGGTCTGACATCGCGCGTCGCGGTAAACAATGTATGACCATTGAGACAGTTGCTTGTGTAGCTTTTCATACTCAGGATTCTGCACAAAGCTTGTCACGTTTCCTAATTTTGGGATTATCCTAATTTTGGGAGACCGATATTATCATGAATGTACTGCATCACGAAAAAATTCGAATATGAGGAAAATAAAAACAGATTATCTTTCTGCTAGAGAATTAGCTTCGAAGATTACATTTTATAATTCTAAGATCAATAACGAAGTTGAAAGAGAAACTCGTTTTAATGGTCATATTGATAATGACTGCAGAAAGGATGGTTTTTCAAACCTACAAAATGCTTTGATTGCTCTTTTTCGAGAGCACAAACATAGTATGCTGATATCAAATACATTGTCTGTCACAGTTTATAGCGGTGATAAAAAGCATTTGCATCTCAGAGTTAGATGGCATAGTCATTTATCAGGAACTTGTAATATAATTCCAATATCTAGTATTAAAGTAAACGATGAAATTGCTTGAAATATTTCCTTTTTTTGGCTTTTCCCACCACTACCATTTTATCCCATTTTCTTCTACATACTTTTTAATTTTATATATCATTGATTATGAAAGGAGTTATTTCAATCTCACTTTGAGTGAAAGTTTTGAATTTTGAAGTTTTTATAAAAACAAATTTGTGATAATCATCCGATATTGGCGAAATTCACATGGGACCACCAGGTCTTCTTATGCTTTCAAACAAAAAGAAATATCGAAATCGGCGCATTTTTACAAGAGTTATGTCAATCTTACTTTGAGTTAAAGCTCTGAATTTTGAAGCTTTTATAAAAACAAATTTCGGCTATCATCAGATGTTACTAATTTCAAATGGGAACATATTTTTCTACACTTTCAAACAAACAAGAAATCAAAATCGATGCGCATTTACGAAAATTATCCATGAACAGTACCAAAACATACATATACATACATACTTATGGATCAAATTGATAACTCCACCTTTTTTTAAGTCGATTAAAAAGCAGGTTTGTCACGCGAAGAAGTTTCTGTCTTGCCCAACCTTATATACTATTTACTGATGTCAATATCCCTTTTTTTACGCGCATACAAAACACACAACGATAAATGATGTTGAGTTTGGTGAAAGAGTTTGAACACGTTTTTGACATACTAGACTCAAATTTCATTACAATACTTTGTTTGACTAAAATTTGCTGTTACGTAAACATTACCGTAAAAAACAAAGTATTAGCAAATAATATGAAAGATTGCAGTGCAAAAGCCTCTCACGGGTCCGCTGTGTTTTTTTAATTTTTTCTTTTATATTTATAAAGAAAATGTACTACAATAAATTTAACAACCAAGTTTTAAAAATAGTATATTACCGGGGTCACTTTAATATGACTGTTTCTTTCTTTCATCAAACTTTCATTTTCAATTTTATCATTAAACCAATGTAAATAACAATTACAAAACACAAACAGAAAATGACATATTCGGGATATTGATGAAATATTTTCCTATGTGAATAATTATTGTATAATCACAAATAAAAACAAAAGACAATATTCAGAAATCTTGTACATTATTAAATGTCGGGCATGTATTTCACAAATAGGTACTCTACTTATTTTTCATCATACAGTATGGACTATGAATACATAATAAACAGATATCAATAAAGTAGATTAGACAAATATTTAACTTCAGGAAAAATAATAAGCCACTTTCAGGCAATAGGTAATAATATACAACATAATATATTGTAGAAAATATTTATCGCTTGTCAGGGAGCTTTTCACAAGTGAAACTTTCGATGCATTTTTAGTTATAAATATCTGACTTTAACCGCAAGGAAAGCGTGTCTCGCAGGATTACCCATCTGATATAATGTGATTCTATACAATCAAGATCAGTTTCACTTCCCTTTAAATCAATTACTATTACCTTGAGTATCTTCGTTTCTAATATGGATAAATGATGTGCATAGAATTTGTTAATTGTTATGTGAACTGTTAGTGGAGATTTTTCTAGGAACAAGAGCTAGTTTATTCAGAAATTATTGCAATTTTTGTTTTTTGAGAGAAAGTAAAAGACACTCTTTAATTATTAAAAAGGCAATGTAAGTAATAAAGATATTTCAAACAGTTTAATAAAATGTAAGCTTGGCACGCGAAAATGTTTTTGCTTCGTCCGTGCCGCGCTGCGCGGTAGTGTATTACTGCTTATTTTACTGATTATTACTTTTAATTTTACGGTATAATACTAGCAGCTGGGGTGCCAGTATTATACTGTAAAATCAACACTTTTTTTTTGCAGTGTATCGACTTCACATATGGAGTGAATCATCTAATGGCATGTTCTTCTCACGTGAATAGTGTTGCCAGGTATCAGGATTTACTCGGGACGTTCCGATTTCCAAGGCTTTTAAGACACGTCCCGCGGTATCAGTGCGAGGAACACCAAAAAATTTTCCATGTTGTATACATATTCTTTTCAATTTCTTTTAGTATCATTTTATTCGTTAGTCTGCATCGAGTAGAACATTATTCATTAAATCTGTTAAAACACAAAACTGCCTATAATGGAAAATTGTTTCAGCCTCGCCGAAAAGAATGTACTTGTTCAGGCGGAATATTAGTTAACATGGGATATTTTTCCGGTCCATGGTGATTTTGTTTTTATGGGTTTTACTGAATTTAATACAGTAAATCCTGTGGAAACAAAGCCTGCCTGTAACATATCCCGTCTTATACGTAAAACATTCATAGTCATCACTAAGGAAAAAATAACATGCAATAAAAACTGCTCAATCAAAAACCTCTCCAAAACAGATATTTTTCAGTCACAAGCGATTCCGCTTTCCTAGATTTTACTCTATAAGACTGTTGTTTTTATTTAATAAAATAAAACTTACTTAAAGGGAATCTTAAGTGACTAGAGTAAAATTCCATTTTAGACCGGTTTTGTCATAGCAGGAAGATTTGTATGGTATTTTTACAGTCGGAACACATAAACATTTTACATTTAAAACAGGTTTCTGCTAAGGACAGGTTTCGTTTTCATAGGATTTGCTGTATTTTTCCGATCTCATGCAGAAGTCACTGCCTCGCTTTCTGTGACAGTGGACCTGCCAACTCGACACATGAACTAATAATTTTTTGTCTTTACAATTGTATTTTTTAACAAACGTTGGTTCTAAGACAATATTTTACCTTTTTTTTTTACTAGGGAGCTCCGCTCCTGTGAGCTACGTTCGCCAACCATCGGTCAGACACTGCAGACTCTATTTACTTCCTATTTTCACCCTAATTTGCTCTGTTTTTAAAAGATTATGGGTGATTGAATCATAATTAAATTACTAGTAGCGATCTTCTTTAATCGGGGTTTCACTCATTTTTCTTTGATTGGGGGGTTTTTACGGCCGAATCAACTTCTGTTGCGACAGCTAATGGCTGTTTTTTCGATTTATTAAATAAGATTAATAAAACATTTAAAAATCTGCTTGCATAAAATAGGTATGAAAATAATGTCGCTGCCTCCTGGAATTTCATAACGACGCTATAAGAAAATTGTTTTAAATAAGACGTTTTAAATGTATCATTTTAAACATGACGTAATTTTCATCAAAGTTTTCTTTGTCTTTCACGTGAAAATACCTTTTTTTAATTGAAAGGAGGTATTATTATTTGCGCTATTTTAAAATTGACAATAATAGGTAAAAAGACTTTTGGAAATGTGAAATAAATCTCTCGTGTAAATATATTTTTGGAATGAATTTGTTTGACATTATTATTATTTAGACATTTAAATACGACGTTATTTTCCCCCACTTACTGTTTTCAATGCGTAATAATTTAATTATTAATTTAAAGTTTTCTTTCTCTTTAATACTCACGTGCAAATACATATTTATGACGTAATTTTCTACATTTCCTACTTCTGACACATAATCACTTATTTATTATTTTAAAGTATTTTTCTGTCTTAAAAGTCACGTAATTTTTTTTTTTTTTGAAAAGAAATATTATTTTGTCAGATTAAGCGTTTCTTTACTAATTAAAATATATCTTTGAATTGAAATTTGAATGAAATACGGGGTCATGAAAAATCGAAGAGAGTGGAAATTTGATTACAAATATCTCGGCAACTAATTATCTGATCGATTTCATTCTTAATGCAAAACTTATGTTTTTTTTATTGTCTTTTAAAAAAGCAATTTCGAAAAATTTTATGTACCTTATATAAGAACGAATATTTCGAGAGTCCGAAAAATAATAGTTCCCGATAATCGAGATTACTGAAATTCAATATGCTCTTCCCATTATTTCATACTAAGTACATACCCAAATTCAAGTCTGTATCTCAATGTGTTCGGTAAATAGAGCGTTTACAGACACACACACAGATACACAGACAGACAAATGGCAATTTTTTTTTTCTAAAAATATGTTTTTCGGAATCTCCAGTGTCTAAAACGTGTAAATCCGCCATAAAAGTTTTTCGATTTTCAAAACGATTACAAGACTTGCCCTATACTACGTATGATGGGTAAGTAATAGCTCTTAAAATAATTCTTCGATTTAAAAACTGTCTGCTTCAGCATATTTATCGAACATTTCTCTACAAAACTACCAATTTTCATATTTTAATATGCAATAATTTTCTTAATATTTCGGTTTCAAAAAAATGATTTACGGCGGCAACGTCGATAGCGTTAGTTACCTTTTTACTTACCCATCATACGTAGTATAAGGTAAGTCTTGTAATCGTTTTGAAAATCGAAAAAGAAATTTTTGACGAATTTACATGTTTCAGACACTGGAGAATCCGAAAAACATATTTTTAGAAAAAAACAAATTGCCGTTCGTCTAAGTGTCTGTAAACGCTCTATCTCCCGAAAAAATTGAGATAGAGACTTGCAATTTGGTATGTACTTAGTATGTAATAATGGGAAGAAGCTTATTGAATTTCAGTAACCTCGATTATCCGGAACTATTTTGTTCGGACTCTCGAAATATTCGTTCGGATAAAAGGTATATAAAAATTTTCGAAATTGTTTATTTTAAGGAGTGAATATAAAAGACAATAAAAAACCATAAATTTTGCATAAAGCATGAAGTCGATCGGATAATGAGTTGCCGAGATATTCGTAATCCTATTTTCCACACTTTTCGATTTTTAATGACCCTGTATTTCATCCAAGTTTCAATTCAAAGATATATTTTAATTGTAAATGAGACGGTTAATCAGATTCAATAAACCGCTAGTTAATAGGATTATTTTTTTTGGAGTTATAAGGATGTTTCTTTTAAGCAATTCAGTAATCGAGCCTTTAAAGTTTATGACGTCATCAAGCCACGATTTTATTCGAATTGCAATGCATTTTATAAGTAGATTACACATTTTTTTATTTTAATATTTTACATTATGCATATCCATGATGGGTAAGTATTACAGTGGCTCCCAACGACTAGTTTTCATAATACTGATAAAATAGAGGGTTTAACACCTTTCTACATTTAATTTAAATTTTCAAACCCTCGTTTCTTTATTTCAGAATCACCATTACAAAGCAGCAGTGCCCACCAATCAGAATGGTCTCGTTATTGGAGACTACGAATATTTTGTTGTTGTTGTTGTTCTTACCTTGCTTATGAAAGGATTATTTTATTTTTATGGAATATTTTACTTAATCCGTCTCCAATATATCGATGATTTGAAAAAAAAAATTGTAAATTGGTTAGTAAAAGAAGTTGTAAAAATATAAATTTATATACAATCTATATTAATTCAAAGAGGGTTACATCGGCATCCACATTTAAATTTTGTTAAAGATTAAAGTATAGCATATATTTTAAGATGAAAATATATGCAAAAATCTAATAATCACCTTTTCTAAATATGAAGTAAATCTCTATTCAAATAAGGAATATTTGAATAAAAAATTTAAACAAAACAAAAAAACATAAAAAAAATTGTCAAATTATAAAAATAATTGCACACTGCCAGCTTGTTAAGTATGTCCCTGCAAAAGATGATTAAACTGTTATGTGTATATTCTGTATCTATAAAACTTTTTAACGGAATTACTTTGATAGAGTTCAACATTAAATAGCTCTTAAAACATTTCTTCGATTTAAACTATGTCTGCTTCAGCGTATTTATCGAAAAATGTTCTATAAAACTACCAGTTTATATTTCACTAGCTGTTACCCGTGACTTCGTTCACGTAACATTAAAAGAAAAATAAATGTACTAATCAAGCAAAATATTTGACTCCCGATAATTAAAAAGGAGAATAATTAACTAACTCTTTATCACATTTCATAGAAGAAAATACGATATTTCTTTGTTATAAGGGCCTTGACATAAATCAGTTTAAAAATGGTAAAATTTTGTGCCAAATAACCGCGAAAGGGAAACTGCAACCAATGGAAAAAGGACGGCCAAATAAAATCGTGTAAATCGACGAATTTGGTAAAAAGAAATGTCAATTTTACCTGATAAACCATTTTACTTTTAACGACTTTGAGAAACGTTTTATCAGCCATCATTTAAAAATAATTCATTGGAAATAATGTATGCTTTTTCTTTAAATTAAATTCTTGTGAATAGGGATGAATAGTTCTACACCTAAAAGCAAGGGGCTTCAATTGCAAAGCTTTCTGCAGCCCAAAATTACATGCAAACGTAACACTTAAATTCAAATCTTTTAGCAACTCAAAATTATATGTAAACATTACTTTTGCATGTAATTTTCATTGCAAATTAACATTTATTACGGTTCAAATTAAAATTAATTTGGGTGCAAATTACATGTAATTGTTACGTTTGCATGTAATTTGGGGTTGCAAAAAGCTTTGCAATTGCAAGTGTTACGTTTGCATGTAACAGCAAATTTTGTGTCCTTGGTTTAATTTATAGCTGAAATAAATCTTAATTTCTTGACAATATGCTGACAGGCGATTTTTGCTCTGCAGAATAAATTGATTCATAAAGTTTGAATATGTGGAAATATGTTTTTATTTTTCGGAAGTTTTACTGTAATCAAGATTTTTTTTCACCAACTATTCAAATTGAAAATAAAATAATTTTTTTTTCAGTTTTAATTAGAAAATGGCATAAAAATATATTAATCCGTTTTATTTCTCCTTTTTTATCCACAAAAATGGAGTAATTTAAGTACCATTTTTAGAGAAATTTCGTTAAAATTTACAAAAAAAATATTAATATCTCGGAATCTAATTAAAAATTTTAAATTCTCAGAGTTTATATGACATCCTCGAATAAATGATAACCGGTGTTAAGTAATTCGCATTGCATTAAGAGGAGTAGTTGCGAAATACACACAGTCAGATTTTAACTTAATAGACTTGTGTTCAATTTTCTTTTCCTAATGATCTTACTGATGCTTGTATTATTAATCACAGAGTTCAGAGAATAATTAGAGATGAAATGTTCATGTTTGGCGTGATGCTGAAAATGCAACCCTACAGTTGGCCCAAACAACTGGCGGCTTGCTTTGAAAACCTCTCCCCGTCCAATGAATCCAGTCATTGTTCCACGTGCAGCCTCTCTCCATCCAATGAAGTCAGCCATTGGGTCTAATGATTTCAGCGATAACCGGCTTCATATTGCAAGCCGATTTTACGGTTCATTACCTCTCTATTCTTTCACTGTACTCAGTGATTATTCATGTATGAAATTCATACACGCTCCATTTGAAACATATTTAAAAAGTCCCGTTTTATTATTACGTCACTTTGATCCCAGAGAAATTTCTTTTCAATGCTATAATTCTTATTAATTTTCTTTTACTGGCAATAATAACGTGAATTTTAGCAGAAAACTCACATCTGTTTGTAACTGATATTCAAGCTTATTTTTAATCAGTATCAAAAAAATATTTCAATTATTCATCTTAAATATGACGTCCATTATGTATATACCTTTATTATACACTGATAGTCATGCTCTTTGTAATATTACGAATATTTGAAAATACATGTTTTATTTATGACGTCATATTTGTTCAAGCCAAGAAGGATCCTTTTCATAGTTCCATGGTTCAAGCGAAATATTTTTCTTAATAATATAATTATTGTTAATTCTTCTTTCTAATTATAACGCAGTTTTTGACAGAAAAAGATCTTTTTAATGTAACCGATATTCATACTTCAGGTATAATAACAAATACTCCACATTCTTGTTTCAAATATCACAGAAATTCATCTTCTTTTGAATTATTTTCATGTTTCACGTGAAAATCGCTCAATTGAAGCTTAATCGTTGAGCAAAAATTATTTTTTCGCATTTTTATTTATTGGAAACGATCAGAGCCCTAGCAAAGATAAAATAAAATGGTTAAATTTTATCTAAAAATGTCCATTGATTCTCTATGAAAATAATCAAATGTTGAATTATTAAGAAAAGTATTTGAATAAAATAAACAAAAACCAGTCTATGCTCATTTCCGGGTTAGAATCCACCTATATGCAAAGATACAGGGCCATTAATTTCTCCATTTTGACGCTGGCTTCAGCCTAACATTTGCACACAATCGGATTTATAATATTACTAGCTGTTACCCGTGACTTCGTTCACGCAACATTAAAAGAAGAATAAATACATTAATTAAGAAAATATTTCACTCCCGATAATTAAAAACGTTAAAATTAACTAACTATTTGTCACATTTCATAGGCGACAATACGATATTTTTTTTGTTATAGGAACCTTGACATAACTCAGTCTTTAAAAAGTGAAATTTTGTGCCAAATAATCGCGAAAATGAAATTGCAACCAATGTAAAAAGGAGGGCCAAATAAAATCGTGGAAATAGACAAATTGGGTAAAAACAAATGTCAATTTTACCTGATAAACAACTTTACTTTTAACGCCTTTGTGAAACGTTTTAACAGCCATCCTTCAAAAAAACATTAATTGGAAATAGTACATGCTTTTTCTTTAAATTCAGTTCTGCCTCCTTTGTTTAATGTATAGCTGAAACAAATCTTATTTTCTAAATGGCAGTATGTTGACAGGCAATTTTTGTTCTCCAGAATAAATTGATTCACGAAGTTTGAATATGTGAAAATATGTTTTTATTTTTCGGATAATTTACTGAAATCAAGATTTTGTTTTCACCATCTATTCAAAGTGAAAATCAATTCTGTTTTTCAGTTTTAATGAGAAAATGGTGTAAAAAATATACAGATCTATTTTATTTCTTCTTTTTTTATACACAAATATGGAGTAATTTACTTTCCGTTTTTAGAGAAACTTCGTTAAAATTAACAAAAAAGAAAAAAAAATCTTGGCATCTAATTTAATTTTTTTAATTCTGACAGTTTGTGTAACATCCTCGGATCAATGATAACCGGTATAAAGTAAATCACGTTGCGTTCTATATTCTGGCACTGTAAATGAAAATTATAAATTCACGGGCATTCTCCGTGAATTGCTGCCATAATTTTACGGGAAATGCCCCCTTTTCAAGGTAAACAGTCCATTTCAGTAAATTTCATGTTTTTATGGGCAAAAACCGTTTATCTAATAACAAAGCTCATTTATCTAGTCACAAAACCGGTTTTCTTATGGACATTGCCTGGAATCTCTGCTGCAGTAATTTTACTGCAGCAATTTTTTACAGTGAGGAGTAGTTGCGAAATACAAACATAGATTCGTGTTCATTTTCCTTTTCTTAAAATTAATGATGCGATTTTTAGTAGAAAATTCTCATCTGTATATAACGGATATTCATGCTTAATAATCAGCATAGATAAAAAACATTTAAATTTTTCGTTATAAATATGGCGTGAAACTCATCTACTTTCTGTACTTACTGATCCTTGTATTATTAATGTAAGGAATTGATTCACACTCATTTTAAAACACATTGGAAAATTCCCATTTTATTTCAAATATGACGCCTCTTTTTCCCGCAGAGAAATCCCTTTTTAATGACATAATTCTTGTTAATTTTCTTTTCCAGGCAATTAATTTCAGTACTGGCATAGGAGAAATTATGTTGCTTTAACGAAATAATATTAAATCTTTAGTTTTTATCAACAAAAATGGAACTATTAACATTCGTCATTTTTTTTTTAGGTAATCGAGTTATTTCTTTTAGTTTTAAGAATGAAAATAAATATTTCTCGCTATCCATGACATCATTTTCGATATGGATAATTTTGCGGAGCATATTATTGACATTTGCTGATCATTTTCTTTTGAAACTTCTTTTTACTTTTTTAAAATTTAAATAAAAAATACGGTATAGTTATATTAGCCCTGCGCAGACGGTAAAACGCCAAGAATTATTACCATACAAAAGAAAAAAGCGAAGAAAAAAAACCCCAAGATCATTTTATTTCATCAATCAAAGATATCCGCTTTATTTTTGATGTATGGCGTCATATTCGCCTGTTTCCTATGGTTACTCATATTGAAACCTTGTATTATTATCAAAAACTTAAAAAAAGTACGTTTTATTTCTAATAATATTATTTAATCTTCTTTTTAATTCTTTAATTTTTTTATTTCATTTTTATTTTTCACGTGAACATTCATCAATTGAAACTAAATTGTTGACTAAAAATTATTATTCCGGAATTTGAATTAGTTTTGGCAACGATAAAGTATTAGCAACGGTAAAGTAAATTTAACCATGTTAAAATATTATACGAAAAAAATGTCCATTTACTCTCTATGAAAAAACGAAATTTTAAATTATTAAGAAAAATATTTGAATAAAATAAACAAAAATCAGCCTATGTTCAAATGAGGGTTATAATCAATCTGTATGCAAAAATACAGGATCATTAAAGGCTCCATTTTGACGCTGGCTTCAGCCTAACATTTGCGCACAATCAGATTTATAATATTACTAGCTGTTACCCGTCACTTCGTTCACGTATCATTAAAATAAGAATAAATTCATTAATTAAGCAAACTATCTCATTCCCGATAATTAGAAACGTAAATAATTAACTAACTCTTGATCACATTCCATAGGAGACAATACAGTATTTATATGTTATAGAGGCCTTGACATAACTAAGTTTTAAAAAAGTGAAAATTTGTGACAAATAATCACGAAAAGGAAACTGCAACCAATAAAAATGGCGGGCCAAATAAAATCGTGGAAATCGGCGAATTGTGTAAAAACATATGTCAAGTTTACCTGGTAAACCATTTTACTTTTAACATCTTTGTGAAACGTTTTAATAGCCATCCTTCAAAGATAATGGAAATAGTATATTCTTTTTCATTAAATTCAATTCTTGTGAATAGGGAGCAATAATTGTAGACCTAAATGCATGCAGCTTAAATTTGCCTCCTTGATTTAATCTATAACTACAGCATATTCTAGGCGCTGTACTACAACTGAAAAAAAAATCTTTATTTCTAAATGAAAATATGTTGACAGACGATATTTGTTCTCCAGAATAAATTGACTCATGAAGTTTGAATATGTGAAAATACGTTTTTATTTTTAAAAAATTTTACTGTAATCAAGATTTTTTTTTCTTTCACCATCTATTCAAATTGAAAATAAATTCTTTCTGTCAGTTTTAATGAGAAAAAATATATTATTCCGTTTCATTTCTTCTTTTTTATCCACAAAATTGGAATAATTTAGTTGCCATTTTTAGAGCAACTTCGTTAAATTTATAAAAAAAATAATAATAATAATCATATCTCGGAATTTAAATCATTTTTTTTTAATTCTGAGAGTTTTTGACATCCTCTGCGAAATACAAACAGGCGGTCAGATTTTAATATAATAGATTCTTAATTATTTTTCTTTTCCTAATAATCATGGTGTGGTTTTTGGCAAAAAACTCTCATCTGTATGTAACTGATATTCATGCATAATAATCGCTAGCTAAAAACAAAGCTAAAAAATTTTTTTCGTTTTAAATATGACGTGAAACTCATCTACTTTCTAAACTTACCGATTCTTGTATTATTAATGTAATGAATTGATTCACGCTCCTTGTAAAACACATTTGAAAATTCCCATTTTATTTCAAATATGACGTCACTTTTTCCTCAGAGAAATCTCTTTTAAATGGCACAATTCTTGTTAATTTTCTTTTTCTGGCAATCAGGATGTAAATTTTAGCGGAAAACTCACATTTGTGTGTATCTGGTATTCAAGCTAATTATTAATCAGTATCGATAAAAAATATTTCCGTTTTCCATCTTAAATATTACGTCCATTATCTATTTACTTTCATTATACATTGATATTCATGCTCCTTGTATTATTACGAATATTGGAAAATACATGTTTTATTTATGACGTCATATTTGTCCAAGCCGAGGAGGATCCTTTTCATAGTTCCATGGTCCAAGCGAAATCTATTTTTTAATAATATAATTATTGTTCTAGTTTTCCTTCTAATTATAACGCAGTTTTTGACAGAAAAATATCTTTTTATTTTAACCGATATTCATACTTCATGTATAATAACAAATACTCCATATTTTTGTTTCAAATATCACTGAAATTCACCTTCTTTTGAATTTTTTTAATTTTCAGTTTTTACGTGAAAATCGTTCAATTGAAAATTAGTTGTTGGGGAAAAATTATTTTTCCGTGTTTTTATTTTTGTGGCAACGATCAAAGCCCTAGCAACGATAAAGTAAAATGGTTAAATTGTATGGAAAAATGTCCATTTATTCTCTATGAAAATAATGAAATTTTTAATTATTAAAGAAAATATTTGAATAAAATAAACAAAAACCAGCCTATGTTAATTTGAGGATTATAATTAACCTATATGCAAAAATACAGGATCATTAAATGCTCCATTTTGACGCTGGCTTCAACCTAACATTTGCACACAATGAGATTTATAATATTATTAGGATTAGGATTAGGATATACTGTTTTCATATCCCGAATAAATATATATTTTGGAAACATTGAAAAATCAATTAGACTTTCAAATGATTAGCGGTTGATTTTTCCTTTTCTTAATTCTGAAATTTTTATTAAAATTGCTAAAAGAAAAATCCTATAACATGATGATAATAAAAATATGACGTAATCCAATTATCTGAGGAGACACGATAAAAGGAAACTTTTTTCCTTGCATTTTTTATTCACGACTAACGGATAAATGCATTTATTTTTCATTACAAAAGTTTTTATTGTTCTTTTAAAAAAATGAAAGAAAAAGAAAAACAGAAAAAAAGAAAATAAAGCATTACCCCGCATCAAATAACATACCAAAATTAGAAAATTTGAAAGACTATATTATTAAATGTCACTTAAATATTTACAAATTATTTTTTACCATCATAATCTTAGGTGGCATTTTTCTTTTCTATTGATATTCTTTTTTCCTTTTAAAAAATTACTCTATGTGTGTGCAAGTAAAAAAAAAATTATATATAAAAATTATTTTGGGAAGAAAAATCGTTTAAAATAACAAAAAACGAACAGTTTTCTAGCGCAGATAAGAATAAGATTCGAATAAGATTATACTTTAAGAAATCTCTTGAATTAAAAAAAATACAAATAATTAATTCCTTTTTATGAGTAACTTATTGACTGAAATTTTATAATTATATTTATTTTTAAATTTCTATTTTAAATTGATAAAAAGTTAAAGGTTTTACAATCTTGATAATATTTTTTCGCACTTAAAATAAGAAAAGAAAACAGCAAATGCAATTTTATGCAAAAAAAGCTTTTAATTTGAAATGTTTTTTGTTAAATTATTGTATATTCAAAAAAATACTTTTTTATTTTGTTAAAAATTGTGTTAGACATTTTTAATATTTATTTTATGCACAAAGCGTGCAAAAATTTGGAAATAAATTACAGTGAATATAACAATATAATCAATTATAACACCTTGTAATAATATATTTCTTTTAAATGCTAAAAAGTGTAAATTAACAACATAATACAAAGTAAAATAACTTTTATTAGGATGTTTTACATGTTTTGACTCACTCCGATTCATTTAATTTACCGAAACTGTGACTCGAGTTACTCCATGGTCACGGATATGAAAATAAACAACCAAGTAAAAATAAAAGATAACGTGCGTAATTTTTAAAAAAGTACATGAAAATAATAACTTCAAAGCCCGTGCAATTATGGAATATTCTCATTTATTTTTGAAAATCACTCGAAGTGAGTAGAAATATGTAAAACAACCTAATAAAAGTTATTTTAATTTGTATTATGTTGTTAATTTACACATTTTAGCATGTAAAAGAAATACAGTGAATGTAATACTAAAAACCATTTTAAATAAAACTGCTTACTTTTAATATTTCTATAATTATTTACATTTTATACGCTTGCACAAACAGTAAAAAAAAGTGAGAGTAAGGCAGCAGTGTTGAAAAATATACTTTACAAAAGATCGTTTATGAAGATTTTGAATAGGGATATCCGTAAAATTTTCATTTGAAAGCATTAAAACATTAAAATATGCGTAAACCGTAGATTTTAGGTACACCTCAGTGGCAAAATACATAGAGTGTGACCAAATCAGACTGTCATACTTAACATAAAATAGCAAGTAAATGGTATCAACTAAAGTTGAACTATTAAATTGTAAAGTCATTATTACTTACCCATTATACGTAGTAGGGTAAATCTTGTAATCGTTTTGAAAAAAAAATTGACGGATTTACACGTTTCGGGCACTGGAGATTCCGAAAAACATATTTTTAGAAAAAAAAAATTGCCGACCGTCTGTCTGTGTGTGTCTCTGTGTGTCTGTGTGTGTGCCTGTAAACGCTCTATCTCCCGAACAAATGGAAATAGAGACTTGAAATTTAGCACGTACTTAGCATGTAATAATGAAAAGAAGCTTATTGAATTTCAGTAACCTCGATTATCAGAACTATTTTTTTCGTACTCTCGAACTATTCGTTCTGATAAAAGGTATATAAAAATTTTCGAAATTGTTTATTTTAAGGAGTGAATATAAAAGACAATAAAAAAACATAAATTTTGCATAAAGCATGAAGTCGATCGGATAATGAGTTGCCGAGATATTTGGAATTCTATTGTCCACACTCTTCGATTTTTCATGACACAGTATTTCATCCAAATTTTAACTCAAAGATATATTTTAATTGGAAATGAGACGCTTAATCAGATGAAATAAACCGCTAGTTAATAGGATTAATGTTTTTGGAATTATAAGTATGTTTCTTTTAAGCAATTCAGTAATCAAGCCTTTAAAGTTTATGACGTATATTACTTTTAAATGCTAAAGGTGTAATATTAACAACGTAATATAAATTAAAATAACTTTTATTAGTTGTTTTACTTTTAAATGCTAAAGGTGTAAAATTAACAACGTAATATAAATTAAAATAACTTTTATTAGTTGTTTTACTTTTAAATGCTAAAGGTGCTTTTAATTTATATTACGTTGTTAATTTTACACCTTTAGCATTTAAAAGTAATATATCATTACAAGGTGTTATAATTTATTATATTGTTTATGACGTAATCAAGCCACGATTTTATTCGAATTGCAATGCATTTTATAAGTAGTTTACACATTTTTTTATTTTAATATTTTATATTATGCATATCCATGATGGGTAAGTATTACGGTGGCCCCCAACGACTAGTTTGTTTTGGTATTCTTCCCTGTTTTATTATTTTTTTTCTTTTAGGAATAAAAAAGATGATGATGAATCTTTATACTAGATTATTTTCTGAATTATGTGTAGGATTCAAGCACTTAAAACACTTCACATAACTAAAGAATAATCATATGTTAAATAATTTGATACAATGAATTTGCTGGATTTAATAAAAGTTTATTATTTTTTTTTAATTAGTATTATCATTTCTTATATAAATTTTAATCAGATATATGTTTTTAATGCTATGTAAAAGTTATACAACCAAGGCCATTGAAAGCAACAGTGTAATTCTTATTATTGTAAATATATTGAAAAATTTAATTTATTATTATCGCAACATTAAAAAAATAAGCATGCTACAAATTTAATAATTATTATAATGTAAGAAAAATGGTAATGGTGCTATTCTAAGAAAAGTAGTTCCGAATTATGCATATGAAACTTAAACTTGAGAGAAGTGATAAAAGTGATTAAAAAGTGTGGGGAATTCTAAGTAAACCAGAGAGAAAAAAGGAGTAAAACTATATATTTAAAAAAGTTCCTGAAGGCTCGGCCTACAGGTACAGGTAGATTTCGAAGACGCAGACCGTGGGGCGCTGGTTTACAGGAAATTGCAGAAAAAGGATCGTTTGACATGATGCGGCAGTTGGGACCGCTCTCTTCAAAATCTACCCGTGCCTGTAGGTGGAACCGGCAGGGATTTTTTTCTGTAAGAGTTGGTCCTATAAAATACTTGTCAATATTAAAACCATAATGTAATATTAAGAACATCTATAATAAATCTAAGCGTATTTCATATCTTATGAACTGACTAACTTATGAATTTTCTTCTTTTTAAAATCTTATTTCACCCCCCCCCCCCCCTTGAGGCCATTTTTAATTATATCAAAAATCTTTCATACAGAAATTTTTGGCCCTTTTACTAGAATTAATACTAAGTTTAATTGGATTCGATATGTATCACAATTAAGAAGTTATGAGTTTTTTCTGTTTTCACAAAAAAGCTTATTCCCCCCACCCTTGGTCCGATTTTGCCAATTATCGAACTTGACCATAATTTTATGCCCCTTGATTTTATGTATCAGTTTGGAAGAGAGTTGTGCAGATTTATGGAAGTTATCGTGAACATAAAAAAGGGATATAGATAGATAGATAGATAGATAAAGTTTTGAACTGGGGTGGTTTTGGATTCTAGGAGTCATGATCGGCGTATATCTGCAAAAGTTCTTCTGAAATTCCAACATAGTCGAGAATGTAATAGTTAGTATTTCTTACGAAATCTACCTGAAATGCTGAATCCATGGTAATAACAACTATTTTTAACTTAACAATGAGCGCATTTATCCTAGATAAAATGATTTACCGGTGTTCACTAAACCAAAAAGAACTGTTAGAAAGGACAATGAATATTTCAGTAAATTTAATTCTTGAAAAAATTAACAAGATTCTATTTAAAACAAAGTCTAGTTAATACTTAAAGTGATAAAAACATAACATGAAATGTTTAAAAATACCTTTTAATGTAGATTACACCTGTTTCCTTCGCTCTATCGGTGACATCTTCAGATCTAAATCTATATTAATAAAAGAAAGTTTCGCTCTGTGTGTGTGTCCGTGTGTGTGTGTGTTTGTGTGTCTGTTGGCGATGGCTAGCAAAATCTAGCCCACCTAGAAGTCTGGAAATTTAGGTGTGGATAGTCCAAGGTCTGGCCATGTGCACCTGAGCTTCAGAATTTTCATATTTTGATAATTAGCCTTGATATTAATTAGATTGTCATTAACCATCGCTGTTAAAATGTCATCTTTTAAATCAAAATGGCGAAAGAAAGGAACTGGCGCATTGGATTTGCAACCGGAAACGAACGAATTCGAAATTATTTTACTAATTAGCGAATTTTAAGAAAACTAATTCAGATATCAATTTGAAAATTTCTGAGCATATGTAAAAAAAATATTCTGTATCTGACTATGTGATTTTTGAAAAATTCGGTTGGTAATTTTTTTAATTTATGCAAAAAACTGCCAAAAATCTGCCGGCGCTATTGAAAACGATCCGAGAAAGTTTCAGACAGGGATCTGCTTTCATTAAAAACTGAACTACAAAGAGATCTGTTTCTCTGGCCGATCCCTCTCATTTAGTTTGCGAAAATGAAAGGAAATAATTGCCCAATTTCACTAATGAACAAATATTTAGGTAACTAATTAAGATATAGATTTGAAATTGAGGTCGGGAAGGGGTGTCATTTGCCGGCTATTTTAGCGTAGCGTCTTCGTTATGTTCTAATTATCAGAAAAATGTAATTCTTTTTTTAATAATCGCGTTAATGTACGTGAAGGGGGTTCTCCTGAACAAATTATTCATTATATTTGCGGGTATGGGGAGGGAGGGGGTTAACGCCTTTCTCTGAGATTGTAATTATCTCGGGGCCGGGCAACGCCGGGCGGGTTAGCTAGTGATAAATAAAATATTCTCGCATAGTTTTTTTGAAAAAGGTAAACATAAATCACGAGATCGCATGTCTAAGGCAAGCAGGTGCTTAAATTGGTCAAACTGGAAAACGTGAAAATATTTATTTGTTTTTATTGCTTTTTCAATCTGTAGATCATCGCGTGCCAAATTTTAGGTAATTCAAAAGAAGCGGCTTCGTTGCAAATGTTACCTTTCCGCAAATATATTTCTATTGATTCACGGATAATATATAGATAATAAGCTCTTGATCGAAAAATCTACAGATCTACAGATTGAAAAAGCAATAAAAATAAATAATAATTTTCACGGTTTCCAGTTTGACCAATTTAAGCACTTACTTACCTTGGACATGCGATCTCGAGGCTGATATTTACCTTTTTCAAAAAAACTATGCGAGAATATTTTATTTATCATTTAGATCTGAAGATGTCGCCGATAGAGCGAATGAAACGTGTGTAATCTACAGGGTGTCCCAAAAGTCTCCGTACAACTTCAAAAATTTATTACAAGAAAAAAATAATAGGCCTACAGCAAAAATAATTACAACAGTGCATAGAGTAACTTAAAAAGTTTTTTTTTCTACTACCTTAGTATACTTGTTCATGAGATCCTTTCGTTGCACGAAGAATATGAAGCCGATATTCCAATTCCATCCACGTGCGTTTCAGCATGCTAACATCAACAGTAGTTACAACTGCTTGATGAAATCTGAACAAAAGTTAATAGTCTCATGAAATTGAAACAAAAGATCCAAACAGCAGTTGCTACTGTTGATGTTAGCATGAAAAATGTTCGTGGATTGAATTGGAATATCGTCTTGATATTCTTCGTGCTACGAAAGGATCTCATGTTGAAGTTTACTATGGCAGTAGAAAAAAACTTTTTAAGTTACTCTATGCACTGTTGTAATTATTTTTGCTGTAGGTCTATTATTGTTTTTTTGTAATAAATTTTTGAAGTTGTACGGAGACTTTTGGGACACCCTGTACATTAAAAGGTATTTTTCAACATTTCGTGTTATGTTTTTATCACTTTAAGCATTAACTAGACTTTAATTTAAAATTAACAAGTGATTCTATTATATTATTTGTAAGATTCTATTTGTTTATAAAGTGTGATTAAAAGTACTCGATGTTGTCCGTTTTTTGTTGGAGAAAATATTTAACTCTCTAAAAGTATGAGTATGATGCTGTTAAAATTTCTAAAGTACATTACTTAAACTTTATCATAGGATTTAAAATAGTCTTTTCTTTTCAGTGAAACAATTTGCTATTTGATTATTATTTCCCTTTATCGTGTATTATTGTTATTTTTAGGTCAATATGTAAGTAGATTTTGTATTGATTATAGAGGACTCTCTTCTGCTTTTTCTTCTTCATTTGTCAGTCATTTAGAAAAAATAAATTTAGTAATCAAAATGTCACAAATTTTGAAACAAATAAATATTAAATAGTCATCTTCTTTTCTGATGTAACTTTGTAATCTGTGCTAGTGCAATTTTCTTGAGATGGTAGACACGTTAGGTCTCTAATTCTCACCAGTCTTCTTTTTTGGGGGGAGGGGGTGGGCGGGGGAGGGATATAACTTACCTTTAATATTTGTAATTTTTCCCCATTTAATTTGTTATTTTTCGTCTTAAATTACTTTTTTACTAATCTTAAAATTTTAATGCCCTAAGACTTATTCTTCTCTTTCCCTTTTCATTTGATTTTGAAAGCATTCTTTTGATCATAAGCCTAGTTTATTACTTACCCATCACACGTAGTATAGGGTAAATCTTGTAATCGTTTTGAAAATCGAAAAAAAAAATTGACGGATATACACGTTTCAGGCACTGGAGATTCCGAAAAACATATTTTTAGAAAAAAAATTGCCGACCGTCTGTCTGTGTGCCTATAAATGCTCTATTTCCCGAAAAAAATGAGATAAAGACTTGAAATTTGGTATGTACATAGTATGTAATAATGGGAAGAAGCTTATTGAATTTCAGTAACCTCGATTATCATAGCTATTTTTTTCGGACTCTCGAACTATTCGTTCTGATAAAAGGTATATAAAAATTTTTGAAATTGTTTATTTTAAGGAGTGAATATAAAAGACAATAAAAAAAAAACAAAAATTTTGCGTAAAGAATGATCTCGATCGGATAATGAGTTGCCGAGATATTTGTAATCTTTTTTTCCACACTCTTCGATTTTTCATCACCCTGTATTTCATTCAAATTTCAATTCAAAGATTCAATTTTAATTGGAAATGAGAGGCTTCCTCCGACGCAGTAAACCGTTAGTTTTTATGATAATATATTTTGGAGTTACAAGGATGTTTCTTTTACGCAATTTAGTAATAGAGCATTTAAAGTTTACGACGTCATCAAGCCACGATTTATTCGATTTGCAATGCATTTTATAAATAGTTTACACATGTTTTATTTTCATATTTTATATTTTGCATATCTATGATTGGTAAGTATTACGGTGGCCCCCAACGACTAGTTTTTCTTCGAGGTGACTCTTCGAATGTATTTCGCGCGCTTTTGTGAACCCAATTACTCAGGTTTGATACCTCCGCTAAATGAGTTTCCAGCGCGGCGTTTAATTCGTTTAGAACATTATCCAGATTGTGTATTTTGTCCTCCTACGCGCTAGCTATACAATGACATGCAAAAGTTCAGAAGAAGGCTTTTCTGTGTTTTTCACCTACTTAAATAACCTATACAACGTTATCGAAGTATTTTGTCCCGCTCATTTGCATGGAATTTAATGAATTCACCTCACGGAATTTAAAGGACTATCTAAATGTTTCATGAAGTTCTCTAAAAAATTTAATATTGTTTAGCTTTGTGAAAAAAACGACGTTGTGTCTCCTGGGACAGTGAGAATGTAGAGAATTTCTCCCATTATGATTGAATTAAATGCTGAATAAAAACACTTAGATCCATTTTGCGTGTCTGACTTATTATTTCTGGGAAAACCAATTGGAATCTCTAATACGCTGTCTGTATAATGAAATATCTTGCTCTCAACTCCATGAAATTACCACTCTGGCTTCTGAAGATAGAAATCTTTAACAGCTGTGTTGTGATTATGCTTATGTCGCTTTAACAACTTATTCAACATAACTCATTCTGACTCAATCCAGCATTGTAGCAAATATGGGAATTGCTATATAACCTAAGCTGCGTAAAATGATTGATTACCTGTTTTAGAAATCGTGGCAAGATAATTAAGTGTTACATTTACGTGGTATATATAAATTCTGCAACAGTGTTGCATACCGAACTGTATTTCAAATCTACCTGGTGAAAGTTACACTACATTACTTAGATTTCCAAAGGAAGAACTATTTTTAAAAAAATTTGAATTAAATGTATCCTAAGAGATTTTACTCCAAGTAACAACAGTGCGGTTTGCAAAAATCCTTTTGAAAAAAACTATCGTGTTTGTTCACAAAGTTATGTTAAAAGAGGAAACGGTTACCGAATAACAGTTACCGAAGTATTCAACATTATCAAATGAAACTTACTCAAATATCTTCTGAAACTGTCACAGTTATTTGAATAAAAAAGTTTCAGTGAGGCACGCAACCTGATTTATTGGATAAGTTCCCCGAGAAGGAAAAAACTAAATTCTCTTTCGGATATCAAAGAAGAAATGAAAAGGGAAAACAATAGGATTAATATTTTCCTTAAGGATAATAATGGGAATATTGATTATTTCTATAAATATATTATTGTTTTATTAGTGGAATAAATATGTGGAAATTCTGAAATCGGTACAAATCGATAAAAACTTACAATTAATTGTCTTTATAAGCAAGCCAATTATTCCTTAATTTTCATGCAATTTTAATTAATAATGAAATTTGTTCGAGAGAATAAGAAAATATTTTAACTAATGTCAATAAATCTGTCAAGTGCGAGGATAACTCACGCTCAAAGGTTTCTGTATACATTAAATTAATTTATGCTATTTATTAATTAACAAACCCCTAGTACCCCTATTTTTTTTCATTATGATAATTTTAGTAGATTCAGAAATATGAGGGAAAAAACATACTTTTGGAGTACACACTGAGAAAAATGACACTTTCAAATCTGAGTAAATCGAGGTTTTCATTTTGTTATGATTTTTTTTTTCAAATAGGACGACCCAATGCTTCTAATTCTGAAATACCGGACATACTCAGAATATTGAAACATGGACATACTCAAAACCGAGCACATAGAGGTCAGCTCATACTCATTTTTGAAACATGGACATACTCAAAAATGATTAGAATCAGCGCAAACTCATTTTTCAAAACATGGAAACACTGAAAAATGAGCACAGAGAAGTCAGTTCATACTCATTTTTGAAACATGCACATACTCAAATAGGAGCACATGATGTTTTATTCTTGAGTGTGCGCATGTTTTCAGAAATGAGTCTATACATGTTTCAAACTTGAGTCATTTTGATTCGGAGCCATTTTGACTATGGGACATACTTTGATTTGAGTATTTTTTGAAAATGTCGTTTTTAGAGTGCACTTTCGACGATATCTCTGAAAATATAGTACCTAAAATTAAAAAGAGGATCTTTTTGAGTTCGATGTTACCAGATCTTTCGAACGATACCATAAACGATACATAATTTGTCTTCATGTTTCGTTTTTTTTCATTAGTATCTCGGCTAATTTTACCGACAATTTATTTCGAAACTCATTATCAACTATCGTTGGATATGTAAAGAGCCCCTCAACTCTCCCTGTAACCGCCCTAAAAATACAGTTTGTGTGGAACGGTAAAATGCGTTTTTCTCAAAAACTATGTAACCTATGTAAAACTATGTATATAATCGTTATAATTTTCCTGGAAGCTTTAAATAAACTCCTACTACCACAAATTTTTTTTTCACATTTTTAGTTTCAAAAGATTCGGAAAGAGAGCAGAGGGGACATATTTTTGCAGAACATTTTTGACGATACCTCTGAAAATATAATACCTAAAATCAAAACAAATATATTTTTGAGTGAGATGTGCGAGATGTTTCACACGGTACCCCACACGATATACAAAATAATTTTTTTTCAAGTAACTTAATTAGCCCCCTAAATTTTTCTGTATATATTTGTGAATGGCTAAAAATCTGCAAATATGTGGCTCGATAGGTTTTATAACTTTCCCAAGTTTAAAATTTCCACGTCCCATAGTTTACGAGAAAAAGGGCTCTGACAGACGGACAAACAGACACACGAGTGATCTTACAATGGTTCCTTTTTTACTTTTTAAGTACGGAGCACTAAAAGTAATGAAAAGTTGTTGAATCCCATTAAAAAAGTAGATTTTCTTTCTAAATCTATTGAATTTTGGAAACGGTTTCAAATAAAAGTTCTAATAGTGAAATTAGTAATTTATTAGTGACAAAAGTACAAAAGTTATTAGCAAAAAAAAAAGTATACCTGGCAGAAATTACACCAATTAACTTAATAATATTTGCTTATTATATTTTTATTAAATCATTTTGCATGCTATTTATATTTATTTAATTCAAAATTATTTTGTTTGTCATCTTTTAAGGCATTTTAAAAGAATACCTCAAAATTTAAATGGTTCTCCAGTCATTGACACAATTGAAAATAAGTCATTTTAAAAATAAAAATGTAATAATTTGAAATAATTTGAATATTTTTTTTTAAATCCTGTATATTATTCCTGTTGTCAATATGCCTTTTTCTATGCATTTACGAAACGCACAACAGTGAATGAGGTATCATTCGAAAGGTTTTTGAAGCGGCATCTGACAAAGTACACTGACATTTCGTTAAAATATGTTTTTTGATTAAACATTTGCTGTTTATTAAAAATTAAATCGACAGTGTTTTCATCAATAAAATGAAAGGTTTTCCTGAAATTAGTGTTGCCACAAAAATACAATACCGCATTATATGATACTTAACAATGATTATAAAAAAACAAGAACGAAAAATCATGCGTCAAGCATAGATTATGTAACACTTTCCAACGCTTTCAATATAATTGTACGAATCATACTCTTTAATAAGCTAAAAGGTAACATCTAAGTAATCCGAATACTTTTATTCAGCCCTGTATAGGATCTATAGATCTGTATATATACTACATAGGATGCTAAATTTTAGGTGTTTGGAAACACGCAACACAGTTTAAAATTCTCCGTCTGGAGTTAAATAATACGGAAATGTGTTCCCGACCTTTTGTGCTTCCCTGTATAGGATCTACAGAATTTATTCACACCACGTAATATACAAAAAGCGATTTAAAATTAAAATCGCGTTCAGTAACTTAAAACGCACTTTCAGGAATTATTGTTAACATACAGTAGAGAATTCTTTTGTGTGTCCCTGAAAATGAACGATGACTGCTATACACACAATATTCTGTAGTAAGTCTCTTGTAATGAACCTTATATAAATTTCAATGCGTTTAAAATAGGGAAACATTATTTAAATAAACCGCAGACGATTTTTCTCCATAGACGTAATGTAACGGAATTCTTTTGACTGTCCCTGTAAAGTAAGTATAAGTGCTATGCACACCCTATTCCATATTAAGCTTCTTGTAATGCACCTTAGTGATATATATAAATTTCAATGCGTTTAAAATAGTGAAACATTATTTAAATAAACAGCAAATGATTTTTCCCCATAGACCGCAATGTAACGGAATTCTTTTTAGTGTCCCTGTAAAAAAACTATAAGTGCTACACACTTCCGTTGAAATAGGGAACATGCTATAGATAACGATTATAACATATAAAAATTGCAGGGCAATCCGAGCATATTTACGGGAGTTAGAGCACGGGCAGACGGCAGACGGCCAGACAAACCGAAGTCATAAACATTTTTCAACTAGGTTGGAAAGTGTTAAAAACATTGTACATAAAAGATAAAGTATCATTTCGCCGCTCGGGTTTATTTTAAATTTATGATTAAAAAGTAAAATTGAAATTGGAATATTTAGAAAACAAACACCATCCATCAATCGAAGTATCACGTGTAACCTAAAATGTATGCTTTGTTATATTAGCTTAAACAATATTTAATGCGTATTCAATTGTTTTTCTTTGTCCCATGTTTTCCCGAAGAGGATGACGTCATCGTCTAATGCAGTTAATATACGATTGTTAATTTATTTCTCGTGCGTGCCTTTTAACATCTTCCATCAGTTTTTGTTGTGACTTTGAAGGAATAAATGAGAAGATATTCTGGCTTGACTAATGTTTTTTGCAGATATTTTTATCCTTAATTTTCCTTTAGAAATTTAAACTTGCATCAAAAAAATATCAGATTGCTGTGCGAAATTCTCGCACGATCCACTGGTAAAGACGTCATTTCATTTGCTTTTAAAGAAGTTAATCGTGAAAATTATTTTCCGCATGACGATTCTTAAAAGATTTCATTGAGGAAGAAATTAGAACGAAGGAAAGTGAAGAGCAGAGTGGATTTAGAGCAGGAATATCATGTATGGATAATAAATTTTGTCTTAAACAAATTCTTGAAAAAGAAATGGCGGTGGGAAATCAAACTTATTTTCTATTTATTGATCTTACGAAGGCATACGATAACGTTCTAATCGCAAACTTATGGAATGTATTAAAGGAAATGAATATAGATCAAAATATTATTAGAGCAATTCAAGAACTTTACAGACAATCAAAAACAAAGATATTCAACAAAGGTCAAAGGTTGTCAAAAGGTTTTATAACACATAAAGGTCTCAGACAGGAATGTTGTCTCTCCCCAACACTTTTTAGAATTTATGTTGAAGAAGCATTGAAATTTTTGAAAGAAAATTGCAGAGCAATGGGACTTAATGTGAATGGAACGTTATTTTTTACTCAGCAATTCGCTGATGGCCAAGTTATAAATGCAAAAAGTAAAAATGATTTAGAGAAAATGACGATAAAAAAATAAGGAAGGATATTCGAAATGGGGAAGTTACATGATCGTTAGTAAGACCAAATACCTATGTATAGGAGGAAATGAGACAGAGCTAAATTTAAATAATAACCTAAAAATAGGAAGCAGAGAATATTATAGATACCATAGTGTAGACATTAATAGAGAAGGCACAGACTCACAGGAAACTAAATACAGAATCTGTCAAGGAAAAGAGGCTGTAAAACTATTAAATTATATTTGGTGGAGTGAGGAGATAGCCAGGAAAAGAAAATATAATATATATAATTCTATTGTAAAGAGCATATTGTTATATGGAGCAGAGGAATGGAGAATTATGGAGACAGAAAGAAAGAAATTAACAGCAGTGGAAATGGATGCCCTAAGAAGATCATGCAGGATATCAAGAATAGAAAGAATAAGAAGATCATGCAGGATATCAAGAATAGAAAGAATAAGATTATGCAGGATATCAAGAATAGAAAGAATAAGAAGATCATGCAGGATATCAAGAATAGAAAGAATAAGAAGATCATGCAGGATATCAAGAGTAGAAAGAATAAGAAGATCATGCAGGATATCAAGAATAGAAAGAATAAGAAGATCATGCAGGATATAAAGAATAGAAATAATAAGAAGTGAAAGAATCAAAGAAATTATGAAAATAAAGGGAACCATACTAGACGATCTCCAAAATAAGCAATTAATTTGGAATGGTCATGTTAAAAGAATGGATGATGAGAGACTACCCAAAATCGTATCTAGTTGAAGAACAAACCAAAAAAGGAAATGAGGAAAACCACGAAAGACTTGGATGGAGATCTGGAGAAGGAATGGTCCCTTAACCGGCAGAAGTGGAGTGGTCTCTTGTAGATTTTTAGGATGGCAGTACCTAGCGCCATAATTGAGTTTTATATATATGACAAAACAAGTCCTATTATATTAATGGAAAATATTGACTTTAGGGTAATATCCATAATATCTGATAATAACCGTATCAATTAAAATGCGAATTCGGTTTATTTAAAATCATTTGATAACGCATTAAATAATTATAAATATTTAATAGTGGAAAATTTTATAGAATTTATAAATACGTGGTGGGAGAGAGTGATTATTAAGCATCCCCAAAAATATTATAATATTTGTTTAAAGAAAGGAGCTTCTTCCACATCAGTTGATGATAACAGGATAAAATTCCTAAAATGTTTTCAGAGTGGGTTAATACATGGGAGATATTTAAGAAACATTTTTGTTTGTTACAACAATGGCATTTAAAAAAACTTTTGAAGTCAGTTACAAAAGATCTTTCAAGAATTCAACGAAAACGAATATTAAAATTCCGCTAAGCTTGCAAAACAAAGTAACATTAGAATACCTTAAAAATGCATATTATTATAGCTTATATAGCAATGAGATATTTTTATGCGTGTTTTAGGAAAAGGTATAACATTTATGTTTCTTCTTTTTAAAAAAGAATATCATTTCTTAAATTTCGTATGAAATTTAAATTATTAAGAGTTATATATATTCGTTTTAAACATACATTAAATAGAGGATCCTATAACATATATAAATAACAATAAAAAGATAATTCGTGTACATAAATTTTGTTCTTATTCAGTTATTTATGGAGAAAGCATATAAATATAAAACCAAATTAATACACATACATCAAAGTATACCACCAAAGAGAAAGACAATATAAAAGTATGGAATCTTTCTATAAAAAAATTATCCTACCATTAGACTTTTTTACTTGTAACCGAACCAAAATATAACCTTCGAATTAATATATGATGTTCTCATATGAGGAAATAAAACAGAAACGGAACAATAAAGGATGTGATAATGAATCTTTATATTTTAGTTTAGGAAATACCAATAATCCTAAGCAATCAAGCACTGCTTTAATGTTATTACATTATCTTACAACACAATCATTCACTTTCATTTAGAACTAACTATAGGGGATTTAACATCCTGTATCGTCAATTCCAAAATATTTTTCGGCATGGCTGTTTTATTGATTGTTTAATTTATTATTTCAGAGGTATCCAAAGATTTAATTCAGAAACATCTTAGGTTAAAATATTGGAATATACGAAATGCTAGTTTAACTGCTAGTTAGTCATGGTCTAGCTGCTAGTTAGTCAGTCTGCTTACCATGCTAGTTAGTCGTGGCACTAAACAAAAAAGCTGAAAGCTCGTAAGTTTTTTAACTCAGTACGTCGCGTCGTGCAAAAATGGATTTCGTTTTCTTCTACTTCTTAGAGCGTAGAGAAAGTTTGTCTAAAAGAACGCAAATGCTTTCTACGAGGCTAACGAAAAAGACAGGCTACCGCGGTTCATTCCACTTATCTCTTTTAACAGACCGCTAGAGTGACGTGATGCTCTTTTCGTACACCTGCATCGGTGCATTCGAGCATCACGTGACTGTCGCGGTCTGTAAAAAAAGATACGCGTAAAGCACCGCGGTAGCCTTTCTTTTTCGTTAGCCTCGGCTTTCTAAACATGACGTAAACGGATTTTAATATGATGAAGGCATTTGAAAGAACTACAGTAAACTTTCGATTATCTGTCACTCACGGGACCGACGGTGTGGCGGATAATAAAAAAAAAAGTGCAAGACCGTTACTAAAATTACATTTCTATTTTTCAGTTTGTAAATAAGAATATTTAAACTCTTTTAGGTGCGCTCGTAATTATATAAATACATAGCACCTCTGTCGTCGTCTGGTCCGTCCGTCTGTCTGTCTGTCCGTCCGTCCGCATATAACAACGCAAAAATTACCCAACCGAATGGTTTCAAATTTAACATATATTATCTTTCCAGAATTTTGTCGAGACATTTCAAATTTTATAAAAATCGACTCAAAACTTTAGAATATATTAATAAAAACATTTATTAAGAAATTTGATTTTTTTTTTTAAATCGGTGCTTTTTTGTTAGAGGAGCATCCAAGGTTTAATCGTCAAGCGACCGAGATACTTATTTTATGACAGAAATTAATCTTCAGACGATATCATTCATTTCACAGAATTAAAAATCATCAAGATCTGAATATTTATATAACTAGCTATAGTACGAACGCACCTCATTTGTCACGTTTGACGTACAGTTTCCAACTTGTTTTCATCTGTTGTGTACTTTCGTTAATAAAAAGCGTAACTGTTAATAAGAAATCAATTTATGAGATAAATTTAGAATTTTACAGAATAAATATGTAGTAGTTGCTTCCATCCAAAGTAATCCTTGATATATATTTGTTTGTGTTTTCTCGCGATTTTACTGCATCAAGCTTACGAATTCTACGCAATAAAATTACTTGAATTGTTTCTGCTTCCGCTTGCATCTCAAACAAATGAATGCACATAGACAGCATAATCTCCACTTCTGCTCCACTGACTCCTGGATCATCATTCCACGATTCAACACATTCATCCGCTTTATGTTTCTGTGGATTCAAAACATATTGAATAATTTCGTCATCCGTTAATTCTTCATAAACAATATCATTTTTATCACACATAAAACAGTCTGTGATTTCATCCGCATAAATATTTTAAAGAATTTTTTTTTTTGAGAATTGCGACGCCTCACATGAATTTACTGCGCATTTGAGTTTTTGTTGTTCGTTTCTGATAAAGAAAAAAAATAAGTGAAGGAGCTAGCGGTTAACCAAGGGTGGCTGTTGATAGAAAGACAGTTTAGTTTACTATACACCACTAGAGCTAATAGTTTAAGAATTAGGTATTGGATAACGATAAGAAAAGACATTCTGAATATATATATACCGGGTGAACCAAAAGTTCATCAAAGCTTTAAAAATTCATAAAAAAGGAAGAAATTATGATAAAGAAGTGCGATTTGCAAGAAAGGGCTCACAAGGTAGTCGGGTGTTTTTTAGCAGCGAAAAAAATTTTAGTTAAAAAAATTACCTATAGATGGCGCTAACATGCGAGAGCTTCAAGAGAATTATGCAAATTAATCTTGCAATAAAAGACCTGGATACACGGGGATTTCTGATTATCTTTCAGACTTTTACTATTACCCGATCGACCGTTATTGGTGAAGTTGTTCTATTTCAACGGACAGTCAGCAACTGTCGTTTTGCAAAACTTTCGCACGGCGAAAGGACTGAAGTCGGAGAATGTGGTCTGGAGTTCATGTTGAACAATTGTTATTGCAAGAATAAATGCCTGAAGCGTAGTGTTGTCCTGTTCATTGTGTCTCGGGTCGTCAGCGCCCTCTACCAGTGACATCTTCAACTAAAGATTTTTTTGCTGCTAAAAAAATCCGACTACCTTGTGAGGCCTTTTTCGCAAACCTCACTTGTTTATTATAATTTCTACCTTTTTTATGAATTTTTAAAGTTTTAACGAACTTTTGGTTCACCCGGTATGTTAGAGGTTTTTTTTAATTTAAATTTTCTTTAGTATTTTAAAACATTTCCTTTTTATAAACTCATTCTTTTTTAGTATTTAATTAACCCCCCTCCCCTTTTTTCTTATATTTCTTAAACATTATTAATTAAAATTCTTATTTCCAAAATTTAAATATCTTTCTTTTTCTGTAAGTAAAGAGAACACCCAGGATTTTGTTTTGCACTTTTAAGACCCCACAAGAAGATGAGAGGTAAATCCCCACGTTTGAAATTGTCACGTACTTGCAGTGTTGGTCATGGACCCCACACACGCAAGTTGGACATCGAACACAAACACTCTTTGTGAAAATTCATGGGAATAGCTGAAGCCTCATTTCGCTTGTATTGTAGTACAGTTTTTATTACCCTGAGAATATAGAATTTTATGACCGGGAAAGTAAGCATAAAACAGGTTGTTTACAAAAATAACAACAGAATTCTGCATTTTTACGACTTTTGCAGGTGATTGCAGAGCAGTACAACAGATGTCTTCAGCAAGGACGGGAAAGAGGGAATATCAACAGTTGCTGATTTCCGAGAATTTAAGCGGTGATCTTCCCCTGTCCAATAAGCGTTGCGTTTAGCTCTTTTTTCCCCTTTTTAACGCGTTGCCATGGTGATTTGACCAGGCTAGTACAGGGAGTGATGTTTTAAAACTAAAGGAGAAGGTTGTGGACGAGTGGAGGGGATCTTTTTCCCCCAACACCGCCTACTCAGGCAGTACGGAATTTTTTCTAGAGAGTGAAGTATGATAGTCCAGCAGTAGAAGTAGCAAGGTGACGTTTTGGAAAAAGATGCACACAGAGAGGAATAGATTTTTCGTTAAACAGCTTGCAATGACCAAAGAGGTGATGATTTTTTATTTGTGAAATAAGTTTTGCCGTTGAAATTTGAAGCATGAAGTCTACAACTTTGTGAAACTTAGTATTGTCACGTTTGTTTGTTGAATATCACCCATGATTCGACTTAGACGCCGATGTATTGTTTTGTGTGAGCACTTGTCTGCCGAGATTGCAACCCTCAGTATCGACGATCATGAATTTCGTTTCCAGCAGTTATCAACTGTGGAAAGTTTGATGAATAGACAGCTCTTGGCTAATTTAAGACGGTAGCTATCAGACTACGATTCGTCTCGCATGCGATAATCTCCGTGTTGAAACAAGAGATCATGAGAGTACCTGCTGAATGAATTTTTACCGACTGAGGAAATTTTCTCCAACCGATGCCCCTCTTCCTTTCCGGGATGAATCGAGCTCCAACAATCCTGTGATGAAAAGAAGGGAAAATTAAGAAAGGATTCGATGATCTAGCTATCTATTAAAAAAAAGAATCATCCTAGTTATATCATCCGAAATCACCTTATGATCCAAATGGATTAAGTGAGAGCTAACATTTGTGAGGAAACGAATCGCCAAAATCCAATTCCCTTTTCAATAAAACTGAGACAAGACAAAAATGTGTATCTCAATTTATAAGTCTGTATCATCAAGTTGTGAGTATTAATTTCAAGTATAATTATCTGATTGTTTATTTTATGTCTCCGAATATAAAGTCATCCAACTTTTTTTTAGTATTCATGATTTCTATTATCTATGATTGCAATAACAACATATCAAATATATTAAATAGTTACCCTAATCAATGAAGATGATGAGTAATATGTGTCTGTTAATAAATACATTATCTAAGTAAATTCCTTCTCTGTTTTCTTTATCTTATTATTTTCTTAATCATTTCAATAAAGTTGCTCTTCAGTGACTTTTCTATTTGTTGTTCTCTAAGAAGTATTTTGGGAATACTATATATGGTTTGAGTTACTAATTTAAAGATATATACTTTAATCTTTTATTTAATTTCTTTTATTGATTAAATTTTAACGTTGATAAAAGTTTAAACTAATTAAAGTAAACTATAGTACTCATTAATCATGAGATTAATATCTAAGAATTGAAATCAAAATTTATTAGTTCTTCTGTAATATGAGAAACAAATTATTTAACTCTTTTCTTAATTTTAAAATCTAAGTTGGTTTTTGTTCCCATAAATCTTGATTATTAAATTTTGAGAGTTTCAACAATGTTTTTAGCACTAAACTGGATAAAATGAACTTGTGTTGTACTGAGTATTAAGGTTAATAAATTCAAATTCCTTTTTATTTAAATGAGAACTTTCTCTTTTTCTTAAATGAAATACATGATCATACATGTATATTTATTGTTGTAGAAAGTAACTTTAATATTTTAATTTAAAATCTTATGAGAAGTATTTATGTTATGATGAATTACCTTATTCAAAATTTAACTATTTACTTATGGTCTCTTAAACTTTAATAAACATTATACGATCACAGTCTCAGCATTGTAAATTAGTAAAAATTATATGGTGTTTCTAATATTTGTTAAATGTTATTTTTGTTTAACTTATATCATTAATTTTACCCTCCCTCCATTTTTACTTTCTTTAAAAGAAAGGTTTTGGTCCCTTTATTTCAAAATTTTCATCTAGTCCAAATTATTGTGTTTATGAAAATTTTCAGTAATCATATACCATATAAATCCTCGAATTCACAATGCTGATTGTTGGGGAATTGGATGTAATGCAAAT
Source organism: Maratus michaelseni (assembly GCA_963931845.1). Lineage (NCBI taxonomy): Eukaryota > Metazoa > Arthropoda > Arachnida > Araneae > Salticidae > Maratus > Maratus michaelseni. The sequence continues at coordinate 248,617,229 of OZ007596.1, read as the reverse complement.
TGAGAATCTTGTCAGTGTTTTTAAATGATTAATTCTAGTATTGTTATGAATTCAAGATTTAGAATTCAGGTAACTCTAAATTCTTTAAATTTTAAATGTTTCTGTTTAAATTCATTTCATTTGCTTTCTTCTAAATTCATTTAGGCTTTGGCATAAATTTGTAAATATATATATTGACAGGATTCATTTCAATTTCAAACTAAGGTAATTTGCATACATTCATGTAGGTAAAAGGTAATAGGTTTTTTTTAAAAATAAAACTAAAATAAATCCCCAACAGGTATATATATACATAATTAAACATTCCTTAAATATCTAAAAATCAAATATTATCCAGCTGCAGTTAATGTTACCAAATTTCTTTTTAAATCGATTCGAAACTGAATGTTCCCATGCAAATAACATAATTTATTAATTATAGAACCATGGAATATTATTCAAAAGCATCTGCTCGATTTACTGGATTTCTTAAAAAGGCACAGAGACAGTATAGGAGATATTTTAAATTTTGACGTGGGATTTCAATAAGATGACACAAAATTACAACTATTTCAAAGAAAAATTCCTATTGTCTACATTAACACCATAATCAAACTTCGTGGTGACTGGATGATTGCCAAATTGAATGTAAATTTAAAATTCGATGTATTCTGTATAATGCCTTGTCACATTTTTTTTTAATGTAAAGCATATTAAACTAAGATTTTTCTGAAATCTGAATTTCTGCCTCTACACGATATAAGTTTTTCCTATACATTTCTATATCCAGATTTTTTTTTCAAAAATTAATTTCGAAAAAATATATATATTGAAATTAATTTTCTTTAAAAAGTATTAATGAATTTTTGAAAAGATGCAAATTCTAGAAACTTAAACTATGTGAGTTCCAATTTACAGATCTTTCCACCAAGTAGGTTTTGTGAGTTAGGTAGAGTTGCAAAGGTCGGAAAAAACCGGGTATTTTGGAAGGGAAATATTAAAAATTCTCGGGAGTTTTTAGAAAGATTTAAACATGGATTTTTTAAATTTGTAAACAAAATGTTTTTTACAAATATAAACAAAACCAATAACATAAATACAGTCAAATGGCACAGTTTACATGAAAACTAATGAAATACATGCTTAAGTTGTAGAAATATTAATTAAGAGAAATTAAAATAACATAAGTAAGTTGATATTTTAATCGTGGATAGGTAAAAAGTGCGAGAGGCAGATGAAAAATTTATCTTGCCTGCCATAAATATACATATTACCGCTGTTCTAACGCCTGAATAATAACTATGCCAGCTAACAGAAATTAAACAATTATTATTTTAAAAAAAATTCAAATACTTACTAAATCACAACTACTATTGTTTTAAAGCAAGTGATATGTTAGAAAAAATTATAAAAACTTAGAGCGCAAAATCCTAAGTTTTGTGAATTCATAATGAAAAACCTATTTAAAGCTTTTCAGAACAGTGTCTGAAATTACTTTAAAATAAAAATATTAAATGGAAAAAGGACTAGTTTTCTTTTCCTTTCAAAACTTCTTCAAAATTTCCAATATTCCCCAAAATTCCCGGGTTTAAACCCGTCCCACAAAAACTTCGGATTTTTGGCAACTCTAGAGTTAGGCTAAAAAACTACTTCAATGCAATCTCTTTTTGAAACAATTAAAAATGAATTTTACATTAGGTGTTCCAAATTTTAAACATGCATAATACCAAAACTACTTAACTGAATAATTCCGGTTTGGTATCCGAAGGTAAATTTATCGAAGGATCCAAATATGCAATATTAGGTGTCAGTATTGAAAATTGTAAAGTTTGTTACAATTTGTCTAAGCAGAAAACACTTAGGCAAAATTTAAGTATAACATTAATTACACTGGTTTCCAAAAATTAAGGAAAAATCACAAAAATAGCTATAACTCGTTCAAAAAGAAAGCAATTCGTATGCAATTCGAATATATTGCTAAATAAAAGATGCTGAATAAAAATACCAAATTCAAATTAGTTTCGCTGCAATCGCATTGCGTTATCTGTGAGGAACATAAAAATGCACGTTAGAGAGTAAGGCTTCAATTGTCGCTGTGATAGTGATATTATAAATATGGGATAGCCAATTCATTACAATTATCTGAAGGCATCAATTGAGCGCAGAACTGTGATTTAGAGCTATTGGGAGATGGGAGGCTGGACCAAGTCAGACAGAGGTGTCTAGATGGCTAAATGTGAGTCCTTCTGTGGTTCATAGTCTGTGGCAACAATTTAAAACCACTGGTTCGGGCTCAGGAAGGTTCAGCCAAGGATAGCCAAGGGTTTTGACAAGCGCCGATGACCGATATTTGCGGTTACATGTACGAATGAATAGAATCGCAACCCCATCTAATCTTAGATCCTTCTTTGCTGCAGCCACTGGAAAGTTGGTGTCAATGTCTACTGTGCGTAGAAGGCTTCACGAAGGTGGGCTTTACCCGAGGCGACCAGAAATTTGTGTGCCGCTCACCTCACCTCACCGGAGGGAAAGTTTGATGTGGGAACGTCAACATGTCCACTGGACGGCCGATCAATGGAGGCGTGTTCTCTTCACGGATGAGTCCCAGTTTAGCCTCCAAAGCGATAGTAAGTGTTGTTTGATTTGGAGAGAATAGGGAACACGTTATTATCCATCAAACATTCGTGAAAGAGATTCATACGGAGGAGGCAATGTCTGCGTTCGGGGTGGTACTCTTTGGGTGGACGCACAGACCTCCATGTCTTTCCGCGTAGAACCGTGGATGCTTACATCTATAGAGATGACATCCTTGATGCTTATGTGCGCTCTTATGCCGGTGCAATAGGAAATGATTTCCTTTTACAGGACGACAACACTAGACAGTCCAGGGCTCGTATCGTGGAAAATTATCTTCAGCACAAGACATGTTGTTGCTCTCAATCTCCCTCCTCAGACCCTTGCCACGCTTACAACTGCTTTGCTAAAGCAATGGCTCGCACTTCCCAGCGACCTCATCGACAGCATAATTGACAGTATGACACATCGCTGTATGTGCAGTATTGCTACTAGAGGTGACCATACGGCATATTAAAGGTACTTTTCCAATACCAAACTGACAAATTGATTTTGCTAATTTTATAATTATGCTAGCTTTTTAAACACCATAATTGTCTGGTAATTTCTTTTCATGTTATTTTATACCTTACTATGCGTTGTATATTGTGGCTGAGTTTCATTAAAATCTACATGTAATATTTTGAGTTATCGCTATTTTTGTGATTTTTCCTTAATTTTTGGAAACCAGTGTTGTAGACGCAAGTACTAATCGATTTGCAGCAGTCGCATGTTTGTACGAGGATTTTCAGCGGTGTTGGTACGAAATTATCCCTTTTTCTCCCCACGACTACACATAAAATTTGCTTATTTAAGGTAGGGGAAGGCCAGGCAAAGGGGCCAGGTTGGGCAAAGTGATCACCCAATATAATGACGTCACCAGAGTACTGGCATTGCGTAGTTTGTGGTCCAACTATTTCGTTTGATGGCAGTGAGTAACCATACAATCGTTGAACTATGTGGCTCCATGCTTCATAATTTTAGAGCGGATTTTCCAGTTTCTGAAGTTTGTGATCTAAAGTAAGTGACTTATATTACATACAATTAACAATAACCTGTTGTACTTGCATTTATTTATTGAATGTGTAAGTAAACAGCATGTTTTCTGCTTCACATTGGTGGGTGAGTGGTCGCTGACTGTTCATTAGTTTCCACTGTAGAACGTATTTTCTGTCATGGCTCCCAAACGGGCAAAGTGGTCAGGGTAGTGCCCGTTGATTGGATCAAGTGATGAAGATTGTATCAGGTGCAATGTTCGTCCCCTCTGGGCTCATGAAGCATGTTCACTTAGCAAAGAAAATGACGTGCAGTTCATTTGCGAAAATTGGAGTGTTTGATTCTGATTTATAATTTTTTATATGGGTTTGTCAACTTTTACTGGATTTCCATACCATTATGTTTCATACGATTTGTTATGACAATAAAAATGTTCTAATCAGTTAAATAGCATTTTCAATCTTTTTACACCAGTAGGGCAAAGTTGTCATGGAGTGGCCACTTTGCCCGACCTAGACGGCCAAAGCGGTCATTTTGACCTTTTTTTGGAATAAAACAAATTCTCACTTCCACTTTATTATTTTGTAAAAATTATAAATACCCTTACACTTCTAAGTAGTCACACTACTTCAATGCAAATTGTCAGTTATGTATATGTATTTTAAGTGGTAACAAAAAATCACTAAACCTTAGGGTGACCACTTTTCCCTGCCTTCCCCTATATATGTATACAAAATCAATCCTATCTGAATATGTTATCTATTATTGATATAAAATAAGGTAATCTAACTTTTAAAAAGGAATAATATTTCTACTACTGATATTCAGAAACGTTTTCGAATAGTTTTCATAAGTTATTAATGAGATGTCTCAAATCGTAACAAAGGTTTTCCGGATGCTATCAATTCTCCAGTAAATATTTTCATGCTGAATAAACGTTTTACAGACAAACATAGTAAATTAACAGCATTATCTTTAACATTAAACTTAATATTAGTTTGCTACCTTTGCATGTATAAATACAGCTACGTAGTTGAAAATGTTTCCTTGAAAATTACATAATCCTAATACGCTATGTTTCGGGTTGAAAATAACTAATTAATGCATTATAAAAACTACTCAGAAACGTTTCCGAAAATCAGTGGCGGCTAAAGAAAGATGGTTTTTATAATTTTTTTAACTCAAAAATATATTAATCCTGTAGTTTCTAAAGATTAAATATTTTTTCGGAATCTTGCGTAACTCGTAAGAGGTTGCTATATATTTTCATTTATATTATATTTTATGTTATATTATATTTTAGTTATGTTATATTATATTTATGTTATATTATATTTTAGTAGATTACGAAACGTCTTTTTTTTACTGTGTACCATCATACAAATATACATCAAATACTGTCCACAGACAACGAAAAGTATGGTAATTTTTTATGTCTCCCTCTAAAAAGCATAAAATAATATACCACTTTCAACAAGAATGTTCTGTTGTCTTGTAAATAAGTTTTTTGACATCACAAACATATTTGATTGTGCTGCCCTGTAAAGCTACATTTCAAGCTACGCACATTATCTTCAATAGGGAACAAGTTGCAATAGATCACATTAACTCGTGTAAATTTCATAGATTTTGAAGAGTTTTTACGAAAGATGGAGCGTAGATGAAAAAATGAGCCGAAAGCGTAAACAGTTTTTAACTCTTGTACAGGGTTCCAACAAGTCAGGGAATGTCCCTGCGTTTAGATAGATCCAGTATTTATTTAGAGAAAACCTAGCCTTATTCAATCGCGTGATTACATAAGTTGAGATTTTCTATAAAGAAATACTGGTATATTCCCTGAAACTCTAGGAAAACCCTGTATTAAATATGATGGAGTAACAGAAGTCGGCATTACTTTTTAATATTATTACTCTTTAGTAGGTAGTATTACTCTATATCAAAATGATAATATGCAGCATGAGTTATATTAATACCTCGCTTATTATTATGAAAATTAAATAAAGTTTAAAAAAATAATTTCTAAGAAAGAAAAGAAAACCTTTCCAGGTGTAGCATAAACATTGAAAATATATATTATATGTTACATCATTATTATTTTTTTGATGGACACAATTTATAACCATACAAAAATATAAATAAACCATGACTTAAAGGTATTTTCCTATGATGGCACAAGATAAAATCCAAATAATCCTTGAAGTGATTATGTGTTTCATCCTGAGATTTTCGGAAGAAAACCAATAATACTATGTGATCGATTTTTTTAAAGTAATAGCATTATCTTACGGCACGTAATCACTTAACTTCACTGCTAGGCATAGGAAATTTTTCATTCAGTAACTTTATTTAAAAGGTATTTTTCCACAGCACACTTTAAATATTTATTCACAATACTGGAATAATATGTTATTGAATGCATAGTATTAAACTCTGAAAATATTGCTACAACCCTCAATTAATATATAATTGTTATAGGAAAAACCAAATTATTAATTTCTATTTGTATTTACAACTATATTGTATTTTATAAAATTATTTTTAAAATTATGTTTTTCTGTAAATTGGCTGTTTAAAGTACAAATATTTCGTTTTTCGTTTTATGTGGGATTTAGTTAAATAACAAAAGAGATTAATGATTACACGAGGTAAAGACGATAATAGACATTTCATAAGGCATGAAATGCGCAGGACTATCTGGTAGATACTTGTACAGTAGATTAGCACAACTGAAAATGGAAGTTTGTCTATTTTACGGACTTGATATGACGGAAAGACACTTTTGCTTTAACCAGCTACTTAAGCCTTGCATAAAAAGCCATCTGACTTCTAGTGAATATATTCTAATAACATTATTCTTAATCGTATACCATGAATCTATCTTGGCCCGTGATTTTTTATACTCCATTGAGTTAAAACGTTTCATTTTGAAGTCGTACATGTTTCTCTCGGTATGCTTATAGAAAATCAAAAGCTAACATCGTGATTTAAAAAAATATATTAGATTCATGAAGGACAATGATAATTCGACACACTGACTAAGTAAAAGGCGAAACAAACCTGAAAATTTGTTCATTATATAGTCATTTAAATTTTACTAAAGATAAGATTTCATAGTCAACTGAGAAGTATATCTTCATTTAAACAATTAACGCCCAAGTTATTTTAGCGAATATTTGTTTAGAGTACCTTTACAACATCAAGAAATAAGGATTTACGAAGTTTTGTCTCATAATACTAAAGAAAGACACTTCTTAAATACACCATAAAAAGAAGCTAACAGAACACATTTCACAAAAGTACTATTTTTGCATCAAACGCAAAAGCCCTTCCTACCACTACGATAGAAAAACGAAAACTTCTTTCTGGCACTCTTAAAGGGAGATACTATTAACACGGAATAATTTGAAACGACAAAAACTGCCGCGTCTCGATAGTTTTTCTAGCATTTCATTGGTTTTTCCGGGCAAGGCTTTTCCCTCGTCAGTTTTCCAAGCATCTCGTTTTTCGAGAAACTCTTTTAAAACCACAGGTTAACATGATGTCGTACAAAAATAGGGACAACTTTGACGCCTCGTGTAATAGCATCTCTAGGCATGCCGTAAACCGAAGCGTCAAGCTACACAACGCGAGGCCAAGCAGGCCGCATACCAAAGCGACAAGCGACACAAGGCTAGACTTGGCAGTCCACATACAGAGGCAACGAGTGACACAAACCGCGACTTAGGAGAAAAAAAATGGAAGAAGAAACATAATTGAATTTTAAAATTTGTATTCTTAGTCGCGCGTTGTGTCGCTTGTCGCATGCTTGTCGCATTGGTATAAGGTCTGCCGAAGAAACAGCAGACAAAACATGTTTGAGTATCATAATTTATTTCTTGAGTCGTGAGTTGTTTCGCTTCATGTCTCTCGGTGTGTGGCTTTGCCGAAGAAACAGCAGATGAAACAGGTTGCGCGTTGTATCTTTTATCACCTCGGTATACAGCCTGCCTTTGTAGTCGGTCAACTACATGTAGAACATGTATACATCGATAGCAGTATTTTGCAACGACAAATTAACGACTCACTCCAGAAATATGTATTATGGCGTTGTTCACGTTTCAGCAGCAGAACGAAAAACCTGACTATACCAGTTTTCAGCGGAATGGAAGAGTGTATAGGAATGACGGAATATACGGACGAGCACAAAAGAACCAATAACACATTAATTGACTATATGGAAGCAGAAATTATCTATTCTGTTTATAGGACGCTAGACATTAAAGAGTTAAATAGAAATTAATAAAAGACGAAAGCAGCAACTTTTCAACTCGATATGTGGAATTTATAGTGATTTTATTATTAATAGATTATTCTATAATACTGAAGACAACAGCTGATTTACTGATCATGGTAGATTTTCTAACTCCCTCATATGCTGAATCAATATTAAGTGGCTGAAAAACAAAATTTACACTTTGGACAGTTTTAAAATGGATATTACGAACACAAAATACTGATTTTTTTTCAAAATCTTAAATATTTTACAAATTAAGAACGATCTTTATATAAAGTGTACATGTATTAAAACATTATTATTAAAAATTGTAGAAAAAGTTTATCTTTTGTCGTTGTTGTTGTTGTTGTTGTTGTTGTTGTTGATAACTTAACTTCTGACACCTTACCACAAAGCAAAAAGTTTAAAAAAAATCATTTCTGGTGATGTTTTTGTTTAGTTATAAACACAATTTTTTTCGAAAATATTCTCTGGTGCAGAACAGAAATAAATTTGACAAAGGCAGATTTTGCAACTGAATAAACAGAGAGAAAATCGATCTGTTATCTACTGTTGTATTTTGTATACGTTATTCTTCTTTATATGTGATCAAGGAATAAACATAACATGTGCCCGATTTCTGGATGCCGTTGATCAATACGCTTTCATATGAAGTTGTCATGCATGATATAGTTTAGAATATTCAAAGACAAATACAAAATGAAAACTTCTGACAATTTGAACGTTTATTTTAAATAGATTCCAAGTAGACACTAGATAAATATATTTGTAATAAAAAAATTAAAGTGAAAATCACCTAGATATATTCATTGTTGTAAAACACATATACATTTAAGAAAAACATAACTCTCCTAATAACATAACTTTAATTTTAAATTTGAAAACTAAAGAAAACACATTTTAAGCTATTACATTTTAAAGAAATCAGAGAAGTATTCTAAAACTTTTTTTAAAAACAAATTTCACTAACGTTGAAAGTATTTATGACTTTGATTTGTTTGTCTGTCGTTTGTCGTCTGTCAGTGCTCTAACTGTTGTAAATATACTCCGATTGCTGTATAATTGATATAAGTTATTTAGATTTAATATGAAATGTTTGCTATTGAAAATGGAGTGTGTAGTATTTATAGTTTATTTACAGGATCAAGCAAAAGAATTCAGTTATATTATGATCTATGGGGAAGTATCGTTTGCGATGTGTTTTAATGATGTTATATTATTTCAAACATAATGAAATTAATATGCATTTCTGAGGTGCACTGAAACATGTTTTATGTTGAATAAAGACTGAAAAACATTTATCCTTCATTTACAATGTCACGCAAAAAAGTTTGGTTACAAAATGGTCTACGTGGAAAAAAGTGTTTGCAGGGTGTTTTACTAATGTTACACTATTTCATATATAAGGAATTTTGTTATTGTGTATGCGCATGGATTTTGATTGATTTAAAAGAGTTTTGCATTTTCCAACTGAACTATATTTAGTATACTAATATATGTTAGCAGAATATAAAATAACTCATACACAAGACTATGTAAAGAATGAATAGATTGCAGTCTATGAATGGTAATTTTTGAAAGTACGTTTTTAGTTATGTTATATGTTTGTTTTCTGAATTAAAATTTTAAATTAATATGAGGCGTGTTAAAAAATCTGTAAATAATATACAGGGCTGTACAAAATTTTTCGAGCACATATGCGTTTATTGGCAGAAACTTCTGAAGGTGAGTTTTGAAACTTAGATAAATTTTATAACACTATATTGTGTATATACACGTACATATATATAGACTATTTGCAGTGATACATAAAAGAATTCGTGCACATTTTCGGCTATCAACAGCAATTGCAGAAATCTGGTTTTCAAATGTGTTATGCGTTTTTAAAATTGTTTAATTACATACTTTTGTCGCATTTTTAAACTGCATTGTTCCATTTTAATATTCTGGAAGTGTTAGAAAGTGTTTCATAATCTATACTTGTCGCGTGATTCTTCTTTCTTGTTTTTTTATCATGTCATAAACGTGTTTACATGCTGTAGATTTACTTGAATAATTACCTAATGAAAAATCAAATGCATCGATTTATACATTTGAATTCAACTAAGCAATTATTAGACTTTAAAAAGGAAAATAATGTGTTTCAAATTACATTTGCTTTAAATAAGAAAGATCATAGTGGAACATACTTTAAAACTAATTTTCTAACTTAAAATTTTCCATTGAATAATTGCCTCACCCTTTATATCAGTAAGGGATAACTTCAACTATAATTTCCACTTTCCAATAATTGAATTTAGCTAATTGCGCCTTTCTTATATATGAATTTGAATTTTAAAATGATTAGCTTATAATTATAATTACTCACAATTTTTATAATTTTACATCCAATAGTAAATTTGTTTACTTTCAAGTTTACTTGAACGTATAGACGAATCGAAATTTTCTAAAGAATTCCTCTTTCTATTTTAATGGGTATAGTAAAAATAAAAGTTGGGTTAAATGTACTTAGTTAAGGTTCCTTAATCCAATAGAAATTAGTCCAGAATTGTGAAATCTGTTTAAGATGAAGCAATTCTTTAAAGTCATAAAAATTGCTTAAGAAAAACGTCAGACTTTTACTTACCCATCATGCGTAGTATAGGGTAAGTAGTGTGATCATTTTAAAAATTGAAAAAAAAAATGATGGATTTACACGTTTCAGACACTGGAGATTTCGAAAAACATTATTAGACTAAAAAATTGCCGTCCATCTGTCTGTGTGTGTGTGTCTGTAAACGCTCTATCTCCCGAACAAATTGAGATAGAGACTTGAAATTTGATATGTACTTAGTATATAATAATGGGAAGAAGTTTATTGAATTTCAGTATTCTCGATAATCCGGAACTATTTTTTTCGGACTCTCGAAATATTCGTTCTGATAAAATGTATATGAAAATTTTCGAAATTGTTTGTTTTAATAAATGAATATAAAAGACAATATAAAAACATAACTTTTGCATAGAAAATGAAGACGATCGGATAATGAGTTGCCGAGATATTTGTAATCTTATTTTCCACTCTCTTCAATTTTTCGTGACTCTGTATTTCATTCTAATTTCAATTCAAAGACATGTTTTAATTGAAAATAAGACGCTTAATCCGACGCAGTAAGCTCTTAATTAATATGATTATTATTTTTGTAGTTATAAGGATGTTTCTTTTACGCAATTCCGTAATAGAGCATTTAAAGTTTATGACGTCATCAAGCCAGGATTTTATTGGAATTGCAATGCATTTTATAAATAGTTTACACATGTTTTTCTTTCATATTTTATGTTATGCATATCCATGATGGGTAGTATTACGGTGGCCACCAATGACTAGTTTAAATTATTTTAGAACAAATATATATATGGTAAAGTAAAAACATTTAGTTAAAACACAAGTTTAAAATATTTCAGGTTATAACATTTACTGATAACAATTTTCATTACACTATTTATGTTTATTCTGGACATTTCGAGCACAGAAGGTTCTTTGGGAATGGTCTCAATCAGTCTCAACAGAGTCGTCTGAATCAGAGCTTTACATCGCGGCACTCGCAAAAGCTATGGCACCCTATGAAAAACTTTTTCCAGCTACACAAAGTTTAAAAAAAAAAATGTTTTTTTTAATGTACACAATCTGAACGTATTTGGCACCTCTGATTGTGCGTAAAATGTGCAAACTAAACTGTGCATAAAAGTGCATTAACGGAATTATTTTCGAGTAACTTAAAATAATTAAACACTAAGAGAAAGAGGAACTAAGAAATTTAAGTTTAAAGGGGACTTTCTCCGCCCAGTAAATCCCCTATGGAAGTTAATTTTTAGATCCTACTAAATTCGAATATACGGAATTTTTTGTGCATGAAAATGCACAATTTTGCAAACATAGATTATGCACTTATTTTATGCAAAAAATGTGCACAGTTATTGAAAACATAGAATATGTACTTTTTTGTATGCATAAAAAATACAGATAATTTACACAATCAGTGGACAGTGTACTTTTGAAATTTTTAAAAATATTCCCTCTTTTATACATAAATTGTCCACAAATCAACATTTTTTGCAAAAAAGTACAAACTTTTTTCAGCTTTGTTATGGCGCCTTGTCGAATGTTTCCGGGTACTGGATTTTTTTTAATTAAGAGAATTTTTTTAAACTAATTTAAAGGTTGTTTTAATTAAAAACAATAATACTTGCATGTTTATTATTATTATTATTATTATTATTATTATTATTATTATTATTATAGGCGAGATTAAAGTTTTTGGCTTCTTCCTCTACAGACGTTTTTGTGATAGGGCCTATTTTAATAGAAAATATTTTGATGGGATATTACTATCTATTGTATTTGCATACACAATATGTCATTAAATCGTTGATGGTGTACAATTTTGTCTTTAAATGCTTGGTCGTTTCTCACATACTTTTAGAGATATATTCTCAAATTTCATAATTTACATCTAAAAGGTACGGCAAGTACCTCCATGTGTTGTGCACAGCCATTTTTCTATACTTAGACACAACATTCATAGCTGTAGCTAACTTGGTTCACAAATTATTTGAAGCGAAATCACCTCTGACTCAAGAAATCACCTTTTACATTAATTTACCTTATAGATTAATTAATTTTCTAATATATATGAGTAAATCAAAATTGTAACTGTTCCGAAACATAGACATTAGCGCATTTTTCAAAATATTTTCCACTTAGATTTTTTTGCTTAATATTTTGAAATGTAAGCTCCAGGTTGAAAAATATTAAAGCAAATACCAAGGCTTCTGACTTCTGCGCTCTTCGTGCGCCAAATCCCGGACTTTGAATTGACTTGCGCTCTGTAAATTTGTTCCTGATTCATCCATTGATAAAAACACATTGTATTCTACCATAATAAACAATTAAATTTTTTTCGAATAAGGAGCCTTTTAAGAAATTTAAATTGTGTGTGGATGGACAAGCGTTATGTTTTTACTTTAAACTGAACATTTTAATTACACTTCATAATTTTCACGTTAAATGTTTACAGAAAGTATATGAGTTATCTATTAATAATAAAAATGATATATTGTTAAATTAAAAGCAACTCAAAAATTTCTTTAGATTATAAAAACGAACGGATATGCTATTTCATATAAATATTAGATACTTGTACCTTAATCTAAAAACAAGGAATGTTTGATTGTTTTTGATTATGTTTTAAGAAAGCAAACGTTTATCATCATAAATTAAATTCTTCAGGGCACAAGTAAAAAACTGTTGAAATATTGTGTCACCGAAAAACATGAAACCCCCAAAGAACGTTTTATTAAATCGCAGAAAATTTCTTTTTCGATAACGTAAAGAATGTTTCATTCAATAATATCAGTCTTTCTTCTTAGTAGATCACACCATTTTTTATTGTTTTGTCAGTCATGTAGCGGTACTTAAATACGCCGAGAAGAATTTTTCTATGTTATGAAGAATTTTTCGTCATCAATCAAAAGGAAGCTTTCAAAAAAAGCCACTTTTTAAAAGTTTTATTCGTATTTTATACAGATAAAATGCGATATTATAAAATAGAGATAATTTAAATAAAATTGTACTTTAGTTAGAATTTAGTAACAATATTTTAGTTACACTTCTTCATAATTTTCATGTTAAATGTTTAGAGAAAGGTATATGCGAGATCTATTAATAATAAAAATCATATATTGTTAAATTAAAAGCAATTCAAAAATTTCTTTAGATTTAAAAACGAACGGATATGCTATTTCATATAAATGTTAGATTCTTGCAAAATAATCTAAAAACATGGAATGTTTTGATATTTTTCGATAAAGCAAGCGTTCATCCTCCTAAATTCTTCAGGGCACAAGCAAAAAACTGTTGAAAGATTGTGCCACCGAAAAAAATGAAACCCTTAAAGAACGTTTTATTAGATCGCAGAAAATTCTTTTTCTATATCGTCAAGAATGTTTCGTTGAAGAATAGTATTTTATATCAGTTTTTCTTCGGTGTAGATCACATATTTTTTTCTTTAAAGTGATGTGGTGTTACTTAATTACACTGACAAGAAAATTTCTATGTTATGAAGAATTTTTCGTCATCAAACAAAAAATGTTGTATGTAATATAAGTCATTAACCTTAGTTCAAAAACTGGAAAACCCGCTCTAAAATTATAAAACATGGAACCACCTTGTTGCACGACTGTCTGGTTACTCACTTCCATCAAACGAAATAGTTTGACCACAAACCACGCTATGCCAGCGCTCTGGTGGCGTCATTATATTGAGAGACCGCTTTGCAAGGTCTTCCCCTAAAGTACTGTTTATGATCGCTAAATACTGGAAGTGTGTCTCTACACACAGGATTACACAAAATACTTTGTAAGCATTACTGTGTATAAGCGATAATTGCATAATGCTATTTTTTAATTGAATTTTAATTTTTCAGCTGACCTATATTTGGTATACCGAAAGATGTTTGCGAAATATAAATAAACTCATGCTTTTTCGTTACAATATTACGGAAGTGTTGGAAAATGTTTCATAATCTATGTTTGATGCGTGATTTTTCTTTCTTTTTATTTTCTTCTATATACATAAGAAAAAACAATATTTTAATCCTAAAACTTTTTTATGTATTTTTTTATGTATTTGCACGTTTTGCGATAGTCTGTCAGTGTGGGACACAATTTTTGCGGCTTCTTTATCTCAAGCACTAACGCACGAAAATTTATTAAATTTCAGAATCAATTTGACCTACACAGACATGGTGTCTGACATATGTGAGTGTATATCGCTCAACATTTCGCGCTGCTGTGTTTCATTATTCACTATTTTTGTATCTTAAATAATAATACGCATAATTTTATCAAGCAACATATTCTATTTATTACACTTGGATATAGATAGGGGTTGATTAAATTTTGGTATATATTGCTCAACAGGTGGCACTGCTATGCTGTATTTTTCACGATTTCCAATCATCAATCTTCGTATTCTGTTATACCTTGACAAAGATTGATCCTAGTTAAATTTTGGTATGCATCGCTCAATTGATGGCGATCCTATGCACGTCTTTTTCATGATTACCGTTACAAAGCACCAATGTTTCGTTTTTTTTTTATTCAAATCAAATAATCCTGTTTAAACTATCTTTTTTAAATACGTAAAATGAAACTGAAATCAAGTGCACATCGCATACATACAAAATAAATTTTATGAAATAAAATTTTCTGGTTCAAACTTAATTTGATTTTAAAATACCGGGAGGTTAGCAGGTGCGCTACAACACAACTTAAGGGAGACGAGTTTGTATATTGCAGTCAAATCTTCCAGAAACTCTTGTGGAAAGAACAAAAGAATTTTCAGAATATGAATTTAAAAATGAATAAACAGACACAATTTTTTTAATCCAACTTAGTCACAATGGAGTCGACTGGGTTAAACCCCGGGTATCTTCCGCCTGGAGGCTGTAAACACTACCACTTAGCCAAGGAGGATAGTTGATTTCGCGGCGATACTTTATTTAATAGAACAACCATTTTAGAAATATCCAGTTATTCCAGGAAACTTGGGCTATGGAACTATAGCCTCTGACACTCAAGAATCGAAAACAAACATTTTGGTACCACATTCATTAAAATCCATCCTCTCTTTCCCATTTTATCAGCCTTCATCCGCTACGCCTGTCTGTTTCTCCAAACGAACCTTGAATCAACATTGATATATTTCAATGAATTTGTGTTTTAAAGTAATGTGAACGTTTAGCTTGAATGTGCTTCCACATTACTGAAAACGATACGAACGCCATTGTGCTGTTATTTTTCTAATGTGCAGACAAAATTTTGTCTTTTAAGGATCTACTCTTTTAGTTGATCATTTTCAGTAGTATTTGGTAAAGAGCCATATGAAACATATTAAAACAATTCATGAAAAATTATCTAACTAATAACAAGCCTCATCAAAATCCATTCAGTAGAACTTTTTTTTAAAGTCTAATCTTTCATAATCGGGCTCAACTTATTATAGAACTTTACCCCATAATTCCATAAAGAAGCAACGTAGAACATATCTTACATACTAAAACCGTCCGTGAGAAATGATCTAACTAAAATTGCAAGAATGTATTTCAAAATCCATTCAGCAGAACTGAAGTTATAACAGAATTTCCCATTTCTCATTTTGACGAAATTCCCATTAACATTTTATATATATAATAGATAGTAGTAGATAAATAATGATATACTGTCCGCGATAAAAAACATTACCTAATTTTTCTGCAAATAGTTGGATAAACAGCATATGACATTTTTATCAAAATACAAAATTCAAGCAGAATTAAACTATATTGAAATATAATCAACTGTTTCTGTGAAAATTTTACATAACTTAAAAATTTCTTTCTTTATATGAATTCCTGTACATATTTTAAAATAAATTCCTTTTTCTCGTACCATTTTATGAAACTATAAAATTATTTAAACTTCTTTCTTGGACTAATAATAAATTTGTAAAACTTTTTTCTGAAAACCAGAAAACACAACTTTCATTTTCCTCTTGTAAGCAATTTTTTTTCTTTTTTGCTTCTTTATAAGTTCTTTAAACGAGAAAAAAAATTCTCCTTTCTCTGTAAAAGAAGTTTCAGAATTTTTTTAAGCGGAACAACATTTACTGACAACTTTTAATATTTTCCGAAAACTTTTTTTTTTTAATAAAAAACCTTTTCCGACTTTATTTTCCATTTCTTAATTCATAGAGAATTCGTTCTCATTACGCTTGTAACCTTTTTGAAGGAAGTATTTCTGTATGCAGGAAACGGAAATTACAATACATTATATTTATTCCTTTTTCTAAATAAGAATAAATGATATTCCCCTAAAAAAATTTTTATATGTATTACTGTTTTTATATATAATTAATTATTTAAGTTTTAAATTTTGATACATTTTCTTATGGAAAAACGTATTTTATATAAACATCAATTTATTTATACATATACTTGTACATTTACAGCTACTGATAATTTCCCAATAACATGTTCCAGTAACATTCCCAATCTTACATATTGGGAAAAGATTCTAAAGTTTCACAGCAATAAATATAGTTAGTTAGAAACGCTCAGCGTCAAACGTGAACATACAAAAATTCAACCTTCACATTTCAAAAATTCATTAATAAAATGTGCAATTATTTAGTACAGAATAACATAGTTTAGTACTAAATCAATGAAATATATTGCGCATAACATGATACTTTATGTTATTTTAAATTATAATGAAAGATATATGTAAAAAATATATCTGCTTTTGTTAACAGAAAAAATATAAGACAATATTCACAGTACACATAAAAGTAATAACATTTTGACGAAATTGGTTAACTTAAATTAAAATCAAATAATATTTTGCTGGTTCGTCACGAGCGTTTATCAGTGCTTCCTGCCTTTTGGGAATGGAATGAACTAGTAAATTTTCTTTTATTTCAGTGGATTCCCACAGCTTTTTAAGAGAATTTCGAGCGAATCTTTCTCGTGTTTTTAATTTCGTTTTTGATTTCGACTTCATCATTCCCCAGTCATGTTCGATCCTGTGAATTCCTGTATTTGGTGTGATACATTTTCCGGATTTACTCCTATAATTTACGTCCACACACATTTTCTTATCACAAGAATTGCAGCAAAAACTTTAATAAGTTCTTCTTTCGATGTTCTTTTTCGTTAAACGTGGAAGTCGCTGACTGGTGCATATACACTGCTCAAAACAATTAAAGGATATTGCAGTTTTAGGTGGATTTTGTGACTGGGAAACTTTTTAGCTGATTGATACATGGTCGACAGACATAGTAGGTTATATGAGAATAAATTACACATGTTTGGCAGAAAAAAATGCATTTTATTGCGCATTTGTGTACAAAAGGAAAAAACACAATTTGTGCATATGAGAAAAAAAGAATAAGAAAAGGTGTTTTCTTCAAAGAAAATCATTTTTGTAGAGGGTATGGTTTCCACGGGTGGCCAGCAACGTTGAACACCTTTGAGGCATGGACTCAATGAGGCTATTAATGACGAGTTGTGGTATTCTGCCCCACTCTTCCAGAAGAGCTCTTTCCAGTTCTTGGAGAGTTTGTGGGGGTTGTTGGCGGCCAGAAACTCGTCTTCCTAGAGCGTCCCAAACGTGCTCGATTGGATTCATGTCTGGAGAACACGCTGGCCATTCCATTCGAACGATTCCTTCCTCGAAAAGGAAATCCTCCACCAGGTTTGCACGATGTGGCCTGCAGTTATCGTCCATTAAAATGAAGTTATCTCCGATTGCTGCAGCGTAAGGGACTACAATAGGTCTGAGGATCTCATCCCTATATCGGCGACCAGTCAGAGCTCCATCTCGAATGATGTAGAGGTCAGTGCGCCCGTCAATGGAGATGCCACCATACACCAACACTCCTCCACCGCCAAATCTGACACTTTCGTGCACGAACGCAGGATTATTCCTACTGCCACGGTCCCTCCAGATGAAAATACGCCTATTATCCGGATGCACAGAAAAACGGGACTCGTCAGAAAACAGAATATTGCTCCATTCATTTCTCCTCCAGTTGACATGCTCGGTTGCCCACTCCCTGCGGTCGCGACGATGCCTTGATGTTAATCTAACACAAACCATCGGTCGGCGAGCATACAGACCTACAGCATGGAGCCGGTTTCGGACAGTCTGAGTTGAAATCGTGGTGCCTGTAGCCGAGCGAAGGTGTTGTTGGAGAAGAGTAGCGTTCATGTTTCGGTGTCTCCGAGCTGTTAACGCTAAATACCGATCTTCATTGGGCGTTGTTGCCCGTCTACGACCTTGCCCTGGTCTTCGGCCTGCATATCCACTCTCCAAAAAACGGTTCCAGATCCTGGAAATGACACTTTGTGACACTCCAATGGCTTGCGCTACTTCGGCTTGAGTTTGGCCCCCTTCTAACCTACCAACAATTCTCCAAGCTTCTGAATCTGTCAAATGACTTCGTTGAGACATCGTACTCATCGAAACAAAGCAATCACTGAATGCCGATCATCCTTGTCTTCATTCTCTTTTATCCAGTTAAAAGTCAAATTTCATTCGCTGCCGCTGAAGCGACGTTTTTGACGTCGAACTCAAAATTTGCATACTCCACAGTTTGAAAACCAGAAAAATTTGCATTTGTGATTCTCTTCTTCTATTTTCGGCAAAAAAATTTTCGTTTATATCTTTATTTTATGTAAAACTTCAAATATCCTTTAATTGTTTTGAGCAGTGTATATAAATAATACCTTTGAAACCAAAAGACAACGAACAAGTTATTTTACTATATCTGACCAAATCTTTAACTAAACTTGAAAGTAGATGTTATAAAACATGCATTTCGAATTGACAAAGGAATGAGAAAAATGCTGCATTCATGCATAAAAGCAATAATGATAAATGTAAAAAACTATATATAAAAACACAGTAAAATGCGCAAAGCAGCCTAAAGCAGCGTAGCAGTATTTTTGTTAGAAATACATAGACTATGTATTTCTAACAGAAGCTAATCAAATAGATATTTATGAGCCTAAATAGTATGATATTCAAAATGCAATGAAAATAATCAGAGCTTTTACACTATATATATGTGTGTGTGTGTGTGCGTGCGTGTGTGCGTGTATGCATGTATAAATATATATGATGAATCTAGCAGGTGGGAATAATTCAATCGGTACCTCATTTTGAACAAACATCGTTTATTAATGTAATAAAAATATTGTGTAAAGTAAACACACGATTTTACTGAATGGTGTATGAAAAATTTTATGTCAAATTATATTATAAAATTACATTAAATTGACGTTTCGGTCAACTTCTATGACCATCATCAGAATATGTATTTCTGTAACAATTAGACTTATAAATGAAATGCTTCCATCTTGAAAAATTTTACATAACTGAATCTTGTTCATTACCTGAGCAAGTTCAAATCCCATGCCTAGAAGTGGCGCCACCTATTAGAAAAAATTCGAATTATAGAAATATAACGGACCTGAAATAAAAGCATGAAATTACAGTTTAAATATAGTAAACATCGTTTATTAATCCAGTTCCATAATACATCCAGAATTTTAGAAGTTCGGTAGTTGTTACGGAAGATCCAAGTGCCATATATTTATTTAAATTTATACATGGTCCCAAGACAGGATGAATATTTCAAAACCTGCAAAATCTGTCTTCTTCGAACGCGCTCTTGGTTTTCGATCCAGCACGTGTAATATTTTCCAGTAGCGGAAGGAGGTGTCGATTGAGAGGAAACTTTAACTTAACTGATTAAATACTTTTGATTAATGCTTGGGATTTTGATAAGGAACTAATCCCGTTTGCGACTGAAACCTCAGACTCGTGCAAATAATGCTTAGCACTTTGAATTTTAATGTTTCTTACAATTTAATATACGAAAATAATGTTTATTGGGCTAAGAAAAAAAAAAGATTCAGAATTAGACAGTAAAAGTTAGAAAATATTTGATTGAAAAGTCGTTTAAATTTTAAATATAAAATAGGGTTTAATGTTTTAATATTTATCGTATATATATATATATATATATACACATATATATTGACCAATAGCTCACTCCTAAACCATTGTGTAGATGTATTTGTCTTATTGGAAAAATATTTTTAATGTTGTTCTTCAAGATATAAAATTACATTTTTGTCATAATAATCAGGTGAAAGTCAGGTAAGATAGCAAGGCTAAACTTCCAATATTTTTCCCGCATTCCGTATGTGGATTAAAATTATGTAACTGATATGCGACACTTCTTCCAACCTTTCTTTCCACCAGAAAATATTTTAAACGTTTGCATCTGCATTCAAAGGATGTAAAATAAAGCTTTCCGAAAGAAAGTCATATTCGTCATCTTGCCCCACATAAGTTGTAGGGTGACTAGTACATTACTATTTATTGTAAATAACAATATTTATCAAGGTAACTATAAAAGTTTACACAACATATTTTACAAAATCACATAAGGATTAATAATTTAATCCAAACATGTCATAAATTGAAAATTCAAACGCAAAAATCATATCGTCAGAGTCTGTGCCTGGTTTGATACATTTCAACCAGAACATTCAGTATATGTCCAAGATTTGCGCATGAATCATTGGAAACAAAATTCATCCTTGCAGTGTCCCACACTATTGCAGTCATTATTGTCATATCATTGTTATTTTATTATCTTACCAGACCTCCGCGATATTTGTTAGAATTAGTTTTTTTCGAATGGAATTTTACGTTTTGAGTTGAATTTTCGGAATATTTTAGGGAGAGATTGAAATAACTTTCCACAGATGGGTATGCATTGAATTACAACAAAGCACTGCGAAATCGAACTTTGGCATTGTGCTACACATCGACTGCTCTGCACTGTTAAACATTTGCAGCTAACTGTCCAGTTATTCGACCGTTTTTTTAGAAAGGGTTACATACTGTAATTTAACTCTATTCTGACCATAATATAGGCAAGACTAGTATAGAAAGTACAGAGTGTCAGAATAGAGCTAAAATACGGTTATTTAGTAAAAGTTTTCTATAAAATTTCTATTTCGGGTCAAATGACCCGACAGTTTGCTGCAATTTTTTAATAGTGTGAAGCGAATTGCTGATAGCGAGTTTCCTGAACCTCCAACAGGTACCCTGGTTCACCAGGCCAGGTGATTCTATGGGAAAAACTGAGTTTGTTATTTTACCCACTGAGTGATTTTGCCCTCTACTCCCCTTTTTTTAAATTACAATTTTGTTTGTCGGTCTCTGGATCCAATTAGTTAAGTTAGAAAAAGTTTCTCTATGCACAAATAATAGAGAAGATTTTAAGTAAAGAACCATGAAACAGTAAAAATTCCATTTTTTCTGAATTTTCAGCGTTTTTCGGCACTGAAAAGTTGTTTATGTCCTTATTGCTGTGAGCAGATTTAATTCATAGGCTGGGGAGAACAAAATACTGAGGAGTACACACTCAATAAATTTCGACTATAAGAATAGATATTTTTAAAAAAAATCTATCTATACTTTAAGTACTACATGATTCATGAACTTTTTCCTCTTTGTAGAGCTTGTAAAACTAATGTACATACAAGTTAATACAAACATTACAAATAAAATAATACAAAGCATTGTGTAGTTTTTGGAGAATTTAGTACTTGTTATAGGATTAATAATTATAAGCTTGCTTATAGGATTTAACATTAACAAGTTTTTAAACAGTCAAATAGGCCATTAGATAGAATAAATTAACACATGATACAAAGACATGCAAGAGATCCAATTTAAATTGATAATAACAAAAAATTTTTACATAAATTATTTACTAAAATACACAATTATAATTAACGAAATTAATTCGTTCTGTCTGCACCAGGCAGTGTTAAGCCTTAATTGCATAGTGATGTAAATTTCCATCACTGTTTATTTAACTTTTAATAAATAAATCAACTTCTTCGCCACCACTATATTTATATAGAAATATTAATCCAGTAAATTTCCCGTGAACTATGTTGCTGAATAAAGTTAAAAATCTATCTTAAAATTTCTGGTGTCTAATATTTAAGATATGTATAAAAAAACACAATTGTAAAAGAAAAAAACTCATCCAAAGAAGGGTTAAACATTGCATTATCAAAACTATCGATTAATTTAGTCATCTTACAATCATTGGATCATATATTAAGGTAAATGTTAATTCCATATATTTTTTCATAAACATAATTAAGTAGTTCACTCTTAACATCATTTATGACCTAGATTAATTAAAATATAATAATTGAAACTAAAAACTGAAAGACCTTGAAATCTCTCAACACGAGGAACACCGTTTACAATATTCATTAAAAAATTTAAATTTAACTTTGAACAAAGATTAAAGTTTGTTTTCAGAGTACTTGAATAAAATCATCATCGTCTCGGCAGATTCCGTCATCACCGTGAGTAGTTGGCCGTGGTGATTTTTCTTCATTTTTTTTTTTTTTTTTGTGAGTGGGGGAGGGGAGCATTGAGGCCATAACTACGTTTAAAATTTCTTTAAAATAATACTGGCAAAAATTTTTCAATGATTAAGCAGGGAAATCTGCAAAGCATATAGATCCATGTGTCAACATCGAATTTCAGAGCTAAGAAAACTCTTAGAATAATCCCTCAAAGAGATGCTTTCAAAGTGATACTCTCAAAGTGACATTCATAATGATACACTCAGACGTGATAGTCATGATACATACGTGCTGTACTTCATTTTTAAAACCTCGCTTGTGGCGCGGGAAAAAAAACCCTCATTCATTGGCGATCCATACATGTCCTAGGATTTTGATTGGTGGGGCCTTCGCCCTTTAATACCTCTATTTGGCCGAAGCTATAGCATCCAAGACACGGTGCCTTTCCCAATCTGTTGTAAATTGAGGGCTATACAACATTCAATCATATTGTAAGTTTCAGCCTATTCGGCGCCATTGGTAAAAATAATCCTTTTCCCAATACATTAGGTATCTATAGAGAAACATAAAAAAATACAAAACATAAATTCCTTATGAATCCATCATTAAAAAAAAAGCAAGAGCGAAAGATCATGCGTCAAACATAGATTATGTAACACTTTCCAACGCTTCCAAAATAATTTTACAAATCATTACCGTTTAATAAGCTGAAAAATAACATCTAAGTAAACAATTTGAAAACGCATAACATATTTAAAAACGTAATTTCAGGAATTTCCAACATATATTTCCAACATATACACTATTCGGAAAAATATCCGAATACTTTTATTCAGCTCTGTATATGATCTATAGATTTGTATATATACTACATAGGATGCTAAATTTTAGTTTAGTTAGGAAACGCGTAGCACAGTTTAAAATTCTCCTTCTGCAGTTTCTGTCAATGAACGGAAATGTGTTCGTTAACTTTTGTGCTGCCCTGTATACGATCTACAGAATTTATACACACTAAGTAATAGACAAAAAGTGAGTTAAATTTAAAATCGCGTTCAGCAACTTAAAACGCACTTCCAGGAATTATTGTTAACCCCTTCGCGACGAGCGTCCTTTACAGAATTTTTAATCTTTTACCACCGGTTTTTCAAAACAGAAATTTGCGCCTAGTTGAATCTCAGAAATGCTAAGATTAAATAAGGCAAAGCTTACAATAAAAATTAACTGGTGTGAATAATGAAGGATTCTGAGCATCTTATGCGTCACGTATACGTGTCGCTCGTCCCCAAAGGGTTAACAGACAGTAGAGAATTCTTTGTGTGTCACTGCAAATGAACGATGACTGATATACACACGATATTCTGTAGTAAGCCTCTTGTAATGCACCTGAGTAATATATATAATTTCAATGCGTTTAAAATAGTGAAACATTGTTTAATTAAACCGCAAACGATTTTTCTCCATAGGCGTAATGTAACGGAATTCTTTTGACTGTCCCTGTAAAATAACTATAAGTGCTATGCTCACCATATTACATATTAAGCTTCTTGTAATGCACCTTAGTGTTATATATCAATTAGAATGTGTTTGAAATTGTGTAACATCATTAAAATAAACCGCAAACCATTTTTCCCCATAGACCGTAACGTAACGGAATTATTTTGAGTGTCTCTGTAAAAAAACTATAAGTGCTACACACTTCAGTTGAAATAAGGAACATGCTATAGATAACGACAATAACATATAAAAATTACAGGGCAATCCGAGCATATTTACGGGAGTTAGAGCACGAACAGACGGCAGACGGCCATGCGCCCAGAGCAACCGAAGTCAGAAACACTTTTCAACTAGGTTGGAAAGTGTTAAAAAATATGCATACTGCTTGTTAATTTGTACAAAAAAATACATTTCCTGCAGAGATGTGCAAAATTAAAAGTCCAATTACGCTGATTTTTTGTCAGTCGTAAGGATGATGCAGGAGAAATAAGAAAGATTGGATTCGCTTCAGCATCTTGATAAAAATAATTAAATAATGTTAGAATTAAAATTATTTTATATAAAGTTATTAAAATAAAACGATAAAATATGACATATTAGATTTATTTACACTTAGAAATATTTTATGATACAGTTATAAAGCTGTTTAAATTATATAAAAGAAATATTAATTTATGATTTCATATATCTTGCAGTAAAAATAATGCATTAGATAAGCAATAATAATCGAATTCGCTTTAATTTTTCTGATTGGATTGTATTTTGTGTAAAACTTTAATTCAGTGAATATAAATTTCAAAATTACCGAATCATCCTGAAAAATCACCTATATGATATAATTACATTCGCAATTTAAAAAAGTAACTGGTACATAAAAAATGCAAATTTTGAGAAAAAAAAATAACTTCTTGTACTTTTATCTTAAAAACAAAGCAGCGTACATAAAGAAGTTTTTTTTGAGTTATAACTTCATGAATATGTAATCAGTGGTGAATTGCGTGTAAAGACATATTTAAAATTCTTTTGTATATGTTTAAACACATATATAGCCATTCTTAACTGCATTAGCATCTTTTTTACAATGTAATCGAATTTCGAACTATGTTTTATATTAAAATAAATAGCTTCTCAAAGCATCTGTATTTATTGAAGATATTTCCTTAAAGTTAATTCAAACTTACTTTGGAAAAATATCTTAAGGATAAAAATTTCTACTATCTTGTAACTACTACAAAACATGCACGTTTTGCTTTAAAAACCTTATTAAAGATTTAGCTGTTTGAAAAGAACAATATATTAAGAACATGATTTTACAGGAATAATAACTGCCGGACAGAATGTGTTTACATTAAAGGTGTTTGTACTGTGTTGATATAAAAAATAAGTACTTTTTGGATTTTTTATAGAAAGATAAAACTTGGTATAAATATAAATGTTCTGATATGAGTTTACAAGTACTCGATAATTCGATATATTTAAATATTTATGTATGCATTTTTCTGGAAAATACACCTTTAAATTGATTGAACTCCTTTATGATTTCCATATTATGCAGATGAAAAAACATTGAGTTTAAAATATACTGACAGCTTGTGTCCATAATTTAGACTATACTAATGAAAATATATCAAAGAACTTTTTATTTTCCATTTTTTATTCTAAATACACTGGGGTGGTGCAAAACTTAAGCAACAAACACAAAACGCTAATTTCTGAACACGTGAGCACTCAAAAAGAAATGCTATAAAGAGCAAGTGTAGAAAAGAGGTACTACCCTAACAGCACGGCCAGACGATGTGGAGTTCCCTTGACGTCACACATGGTTAGAAGTGTCGCAATCGCTACGGTGAATAAAAATATGGGATATTTCATTGTCTCATTATTACTCTCAAATGATTGTTAACACTGAAAAGTCACTGTGACTGTCGCTTTGTGATGGGTCACCAGGTGACATTACAATGAAGTCACCTTGTGATTCTCAAGTCACTGTCAGTTGAAGACTGAACTTTGAAGTCATTGTGAGCATTGCATTGTGATGAGTCGCAAAATAAAGTCACAATGGAGTCGCATGGTGACTTTCCGGTGATCGACACTCTATTGTGAAGTCATCATTGCACTCCTTTGCGGAAAGTCACCAGATGATTTCATTTTCTGTCACTTGGGAACTCATCACAGAGCAGCTATCATGATGAATTTACAATGGAGTGTCAAAATGACAGTCACATGAGAGTCACAAGATGACTTCATTGCAAAGTTACCTGGTGACTCGTCAAAAAGCAGCAGTCATGGTGACTGTTCAGTAGAGTGACCAAATGAGAGTAAAAATGAGACGAATGAAAGATATCACATTTCTGTTCATTGTAGTGACTGTGACAATTGTGACCATTTGTGATGTCAAGAAGACTGTCTCTGTTGTTAGGGCAGTACCTATTTTCTACACTTGCTGTTTATAGAATTCCCTTTTGAATACTTACGTATTCAGAAATTAGCATTTTGTGTTTGTTGCTTAAGTTTTTCACGCTAGTATATATTCTATTACCACTGCTGTCTTTTTTCATTTTGTCGGTTTGCACTGAAAAACTGCTAGATAAAATAATAAAATTGATAGTTTTATTTAAAATTGCATTCTTAATATAGATAATAAGTGAAAATATAATGGCCATATTTTGAAAAGACGAATAATTAAAAAAATACGAAAATTTATAGAATTTAAACTTTTTTAATCATTGTAAAAAGCATAAATGTTTCTCAATCTACGAAAATATAATATAAACATGTACTAAAAAATACAATAGCCTTAACAATTATTGTTCATAGACAGCACTGTAACTGAAATCTTTTGTGTGACTCTGTAAATGAACGATGAGTGTTATGCACACTGTATTCTATAGTAAACATTCTGAACTTCACCTCAGATATATAATATCAATTTCAACATGTTTGAAATAGTGAAATATTATTAAAATACACCGCAAACGATTTACCTATAGACTGTAATGTAACGTAAATATTTTGATAGTCTTTGTAAACGAGCTATAGATGTTACACGCTCCATTTTCAATACCGAACATGCCATAGTAAACCTCAATAACATATATCAATTTCAAAGAAATCCGAGAATATTTACGTGAGTTAGAGCACGGACAGACAGACAAACCGAATTCATGAACACTTTTGAACTCTGTTAGAAAGTGTTAAAAAGTGAAATGTCCTATATAGGAAAAAATTAAGTGAAGTACAGGAATTTATTCATATTTATATTTTTATTTATTCTTTTGTAGAATCCATCTCTAATTCTATTGAATAAACCGTTTAGATTATGCAAGAAAATATGTATGTCACTTTTAACTCTTTCTAACAAAATTGAAAAGTATTTATAAATTCAGTTGTCTGTCTGCCTGTTTTCTGCCGTCTGTCTGCCCGTGCTCTAACTCAAGTAAATATGATTAGATTTCCATAAATTTTATATATATTATTGAAGCTTCCTATGGCATGTTCGGTATTGAAAATGAAATGTGTGACATTTATAGTCCGTTTACATGGACAATCAAAAGAATTCTATTACATTACAGTCTATGGAGAAAAATCATTTGCGGTGTATTTTAATGATGCTAAACTATTTTAAACATCTTTATCTAGATATACAGTAGCTCGCAAAAGTTTTGAGACGATATGTGTTTATCTCGTAATTTTTTCTGTAAGCAAAATTTCTTAATGTTGTAAATTAGTAATTTGTACTCCATTTAAAGCTCAACAAAATGCAACACTAGAACGAATGAGACCTATGCATAAATTAAACATAATTCGGAAATTCGAAAAATTACTTCGCAAAAGTTTTGAGATGATTCAGTTTTTCTAAACTTTTATTGAAATTAAGCGTCTTAATGTAACAAATACAGCAATATTTAATATTTAGATGCATATCCTTTTGCTTTGAGGACTGCAGCACATCGTCTGAGCACGTAATTAACAAGGCTTTCTAAAGTGGAGGTAAGGATTTTCTCCCATTCCGATTGACGATCCTGAAGGAGTTCTGCCTTTGAAGAATGCTTCCGTGTCCCAACTTTTCTTCCATTGTGTTCCCAAGGATGTTCATTGAATTGAAGTCAGGTGACTGACTCGGCCAGTCAAATACTTTAATTTTCTTAGATGTAAACTAATTTGTCACAATTTTGATGGTATCCTTTGGATCATTATTCTGCTGTAGCATGCATACACGAGGCATCTTTTTACGAGCAGAAGGCAGAGCATGTGATCTTCTAAAATGCTTTTATAAACATTTTGATCCATAATCACATCGATGTGTACGAGGGGAACGATGCCATCATGATGGAAAGCTCCCAGGATCATTATTGATCCGTTTCCGTGATTCACTGTTTGACGTTGGTACCGGGAATCCATTCTGGTGTCTTTTGGGCGATTCATACGACGTTATATTCGTCCAGAATGGAACCCCGGTGCGAACGTCCAACAGTGAAGCACGGAAATGCATCAGTAATGGTCTGGGGAGCTTTTCATCATGATGGCGTTGTCCCCTTCATACACGTCGATGTGATTATGGATCAAAATATTTATAAAAACATTTTAGAAGATGACATACTGCCTTATGCTCGTAAGAAGATGTCTCGTGGATGGATGCTTCAGAAGGATAATGATCCAAAGCACATCTTCAAAATGATGACAAATTGGTTCAAAGCTATGGAAATTACAATTTTGGACTGGCCGAGTCAGTTGCCTGACCTCAATACAATTGAACATCTTTGGAAACACAATGGAAGAATAGTCGGGACACGAAAGCATTCTTCAAAGGCTGAATTCCTTCAAGATCTTCAATCGTAATGGGCCAAACTCCCTAGGTCCACTTTAGAAAGTCTTGTTAATTCCGTGCTCAGGCGATGTGCTGCAGTCCTCAAAGAAAAAAGGATATGCAACTAAATATTGAATATTGCTGTATTTTGTTACATTAAGGGGCTTAATTTCAATAACAGTTTAGAAAAACTGAATCGTCTCAAAGCATTTGCGAAGTAGTTTTGAAAATTACCGAATTATTTTTAATTCATGCATATGTCTCAATTGTTCTAATGTTGCATTTTGTTGAGATTTAAAAGGGGTACAAATTACTAATTTACATCATTCAGAAATTTTGCTTACAGAAAAAGTTAGGACAGAAAAACTTACCGTCGCAAAACTTTTGCGAGCTACTGTATATATATATATATATATATATCTGTGGTGCACCACAAAATTGTTTACTATAGAATAGGGTGTTCATAGATTTATCGTTCGATTACAGAGACACACAAAATAATTTGGTTGTTACAGTACTGTCTATAGACAATAACTACCGAAAATACGTTTTCGGTTGTGGTATGCGTTTTTAAATGTAACAATTTTTTTTGCATATTACTTGGTGTATATAAATTCTATAGATCATACACAGGCTGCCCAAAGTATCTACAGTACATTTCCGTTTATTGGAAAAATTGCTGAAAAGGAATTTTCAACTTTGTGTGTGTTTCCTAACTAAACACATTTTTAGGAGCTATGTATTATGTTTACAAATCTATAAATTCAAAACCGGACTGAGTAAGGGAATTCGGATATTTTTCAGGCTATTGATATTACTTGCTCAAATTAGGTTTTTAAATGTGTTATGCTTTTCACAATTTGAGTACTTAGACGTCATCGTTTACCTCATGAAACAGTGACGTTTTATTATGGTATTCTGAGTGTGTTGAAAAACGTTTCATAATCTATACGAGATGCATTATTTTTCGTTCTTTTTTACATGTCAGCATTTTAAAGGTAGTAAAATGTCAAAAAAGCACTCGAATTCGGAAAAATAAGTTTAAAGATTGGAAATCTGATACATTTAAAAGAAAAAAAGATGCAGACAAAAGCCTTTTTCAAACATTTATAATCTTTACGTAATTTCGTCTGAATGCATTAAGGATGTCTAAATATGTTGAAAAAAAACAGAAATTTGATATTTTCGTCATTTTTCGCAAATTAAACATCTTTTGCAGGCCTATATTTGGTTAGAATATACTCAGCATTGAGCAAACCTTTTTAAACATTTTACGACATAGTTGAAAAGTGTTTAAGAATTCGGTTTGTCTGTCTGTCTGTCTGCCGTCTATCTGCCCTTTCTCTAACTCTCGTAAATTTACTTGCATTGACATTAAATAGTTATTTAGTATTGAGGTTTACTATAAAATGTTCAGTATTGAAAATGATGTGTGTAGCAGTTATAGTAGGTTTACAGGGACACTCAAAAGAATTCCGTTACATTATGGTCTGTGGGGGAAAAATCGTTTTCAGTGCATTTTATTGATGTTACGATATTTTAAACATAATGAGATTAATATTTAACACTACAACAACAGGCTCTTTCTCAGAAATAAAGAATAAGTAGCATGGGTAGTTCATTTACAGGGACACACGAAAGAATTCCATAACATTATGATGCATAGCGAAAAATTGTTTGCGGTGCATTTGAATGATATTATGATACTTCAAACATAATGATACTTCAAACATAATGAAATCAGTGAAATGCGCTATAACATGTTTTCCATAGATTATGGAGTAAATAGCATTTATCGTTCATTTAGAGAGACACACAAAAGAAGTCAGTTATAGGAATGACTAAAGTCGATACACTCTAAAAACGACATTTTCAAAACTGAGCAAGAAAATAGTCAAATCTGAGTAGGTCGCATAGTCAAAATGGCTCCGTCTCCAAATTGCTCAAGTTTGAAACATGTATATATTAATTTCTGAAAACATGCCCACACTCAAGAATAAAACATCATGCGTTCATTTTTTCATGTTTCAAAAATGAGTTTGAACTGATTCTAATCATTTTTGAGTATGTCCATGTTTCAAAAATGAGTATGAATTAAACCTCTATGTACTCAGTTTTGAGTATGTCATGCTTCAATATTCTGAGTGTTTCAGGTATTTCAGAATTAGAAGCATTGGCTCGTCCTATTTGAAAGAAAAAGTTTCATAACAAAATGAAAACATCGATTTACTCAGATTTGAAAGTGTCATTTTTCTCAGTGTATCTGCTGGATTTGCGTTTTCCGCTGTGATATGCATTTTTAAACATATCTAATTTCCAATGTATTAGATGTTGTGTATCATTTCTATAGATAGCATACACGGATCTATAGATTCTCTAGACCGGTTGTTCTATAGATCGCATAGTGTACTTTCGTACATGAAATAATTCTCTCACATTACCGGATATTGACAGCAATTGCTGAAAATTTGTTTTTACTGAGTTATGTGTTTTTGATCACAGGCTATCATAGCCTGAGAACTAATGTGCCCGCCGGATCTGTATGTACCTAAGTATGTATGTATGTATGTACTGTACATGTACGTAACGCGATAACATATAAATATCCGTTTTGCTTCAAATTTTGTTTATAGATTCACTCTGATAAGGCGCTTCTCTGATCAGTTTTGGGTGTTCATTGGTTAAATACAAAGGGGGAAACAGGAGGCTAATCCCTCTAAATTTAGATAAATGGGTTTTTCATGCAGAATTATCGATTTCCTTCAAATTTTGTATATAGATTCATTGTGATAAGGCGCTTCCCTGATTAGTTTAGGGGGCTCATTGGTTAAGTATAAAGAGGGGAAACAGGAGGCTATTTCCCTTGATTCAGATAAATGAGTTTTTCATGCAGAATTATCCGATTTGCTTCAGATTTTGCATACATGTTCATTGTGATAAGGTGCTTCCCTGAAAAGTTTTGGGGTTCATTGGTTAAGTATAAAGGGGGAACGGGGGCTAATCCCCCCTAATTTAGATAAATGGGTTTTTCATGCAGAATTATCCAATTCGCTTCAAATTTTGTATATAGGTTCATCGTGATAAGGCGCTTTACTGATTCGTTTTTGAGATTCATTGGTTAAGTATAAAGGGAAGAAACGGGGAGCTAATCCCCCCTTAAATAATTGTCGATTTCTTTATTTTTCGAGGGAGATTATTCTTTGAACTAAGAGTATAATGTACAATTAGTGCGAATAGCCTGTGAGCTTTCTGCCATTAGTTTAACTGGACACTTTTCTCTTTTGTTTTTGCTTCTTATTTAGACATCTCTTTTCATCGTATGAAACAATTAAGTTTATTAATAATACTGTGTTAGTGTTGGAAAGTGTTTCATAATCTATGCGTGATGCATAATTTTTCGTTCGTGTTAAATTTTACAATTTTGTTTTCGATTTACCCTGACACATCAATAAAATTCTGTGAATTTCTCAATATTTTTTAATTAATTTTTTATGTTATACCAAATAATTAAACGTAAATTTCCTTTATTAATCATCTTTAAACTTTCTTGAACAGCAGACAGTATATGCCGGGTGTTTCAAAAGTTCGGTGAGAAAGTAATTCGCGATAAAAAAAAAAAGTCATCTATGGGTCGGAGAAACATGCGGTTTGCAGATAAATATTCAGCGTGGTACGGGATTTTGTATGACAAAAAAAAAAAAAAAAAGTTCAAAATCCCGACAACAGAGTGTGCTGCTGCATATAATACCATGGAATAATTCCCTATTACTCACACAACGCAAGATTTGGATACAAAAATGATTTGGATTCCATACGGCAAGAGGCAGCAGCCATTCTACCGATAGCTGATATGTAGTAGTTCCATGCTCTAACGGGCCTAACACGATTTACCGCTACTTTACTCAATATTGGAGTGTGAAAGTGGACATATTGAGCATTTGCCGCTGTAAATCATTCTGAAGTAAAATGTCTCATTTCAAAATTATTACCTCGCCTTTTTTTTGTAGAAGTAGCGCCCTCTATTATCGAGACTTTGAAAAGAAATTTTTTGGTGTCAAACAAAATCCCGTATTATGCTGCTTATTTATCTGCAAACCGCATGTTTCCCCGACCCATATGTCTTTTTCTTTCGCGAATTATTTTCGCACCAAACTTTTCAAACACCCTGTACTTAGGATTTGCATATTATTCATGTACTAATAATGAGAAAATATTTTACATTATAATGCACGAATTACGAGATTGATATTAGCAGCATAATACATTTATTGCGTCTCTAGAATGCACCAAACTGTATAATCTCTTGTTTTTCTCATATACGTAATGTAAACGATGCATATGAACTAATGAATATTGAGAAGCTGAGTATGCATATTGTTCGGTTCATTTATTTTCCTCTCAGCTTGACAGAATCTACCTCAGCAAACATTTATCCCAGTATTTTACCAAAATCTATTTTTATAAACATTTATGTATAACGTTATAATGCCTATATTTTTCTATCGTCTGGTAATTTTCTATTTATCATTACTAATAGTTTGTTAGGATTGTTGTTCTTGTGTTATCTGATTGGAAACTGAATATTTTGGTATAATTCCAGAGAAATGTATTCTTATTTTGGCATAAATTTTGAATGAATGTCTATAATTGAATTTATTCAGTAGTTTGGAATTATGATATTATCTAACTGCACCACTACGTAAAGAATATTTAAAATGCGTTTTCCTAAATTAATTATAAATCTTAATGTTATAAAACACACTATAATGATATTGATATTCAAAAATATTTGTTTAAAGAGGTGTAGGGTAAGAAAAATGTCAATGGTGTAGACAGTAAAGCATGCAAAATCGGTCATGACATTCATTTTAATGTTAAAGCTTATCATAGGGCAATTCTTAATTAACATCGCGCAGTAACAAATCTATATTTTAAAGGTCCGTGAGTAATGCTCTAATAGGGCTTGATTGAGAACACCGACCAATAAATTTATCTTTTACTGCAATTATTTTAATTTAGGACCATTGCACAATTTCAAGAACACTGTTAAAACTGAATACTTAAAAATAAGCAAAATGTACTCATTTTTGAGTACTTTCCGATCTTGTAATAACTCCGAGTACTTAACTCTTAAATTTGAGAAACGAATGTACTAATTTTTTGAGTACATATAGGGACTCGAACATAAGTATGTACAGAAACACACATACTCATATTTTTGAGTACATATAGGACTCAAACATGAGTATTTAGTCTTAAAATACAAAATATATGTACTGACTTCTGAATACATTTATAAATCAAGTTTAAGTATGTACACAATTTCATTTTTTTATTGCATGAACTATATGTACTCATTTTTGAATACATTTATGAATCGGTTATGATTACATTAAGTTTTAAATCTGAAATATGTACATTTTACGTACTCGAGTTTGAATACATAGAGGAATCATTAATGAATATATTTGGCTTAAAATTTTTAACTTCTTTTCTATACATACTCGTATGTACTCTATATGTACTTGTTAATTTCACGCCAAAAGCGAGTTAAGTCGCCAAATAGGGTGCTAGGAATTCAAACCACTGCTCACATACAGCAGACGACTATCACATTCAAACAGAGTTTCCGGGAAAAATTCTAAGGTAACTAGTAAAGCCGATTTCGCACCACAAAAAATGTAAGTACTATAATGTTGTATTGTTTAAAAATGAAATTAGTAGATTTTTGAAGGCATTTTTTAAATTTTTTCAATATTTTATTCCTATTATTAACTAATTTATATTTTAAAGTACTTAAAAAAAAAAAAAAACTCCTATGTTAATTGTCCGATAAGTGGTCTCAAAAATTCCATTTTCAGAAAGTTATGATGCTGTAAAACCCATAAGTACATTTTTTACAAACAAATTTTATAGGTTTTTTAATTAACCTATAGGGATATAATATGCACCAGATCCCAATGCTTCACAAAAAGTGGTTCCTTGTTAGACTTAGGTGCGCTACTGTACAACTAACTCTATCTACCGGCATCGTTTAATTTGTATCGACAAGAAATTCAATTCTAGCGGGAAATTTCCCCCGTTAGGGAACTTGTTACCTTACTTTTTGAACCATCCTCGTACATGTCTAATGTAATTATCTTAATGTTATTTTACGATCCCAATTTTTAATAATGAATTTCTTGTTTTGTATGATTAATTGATATAGTTTTAAATACATGGTAAATCATTTTAGCATGAAATCGTTAATACAGAATACAAAATGTTAAATGAAAACAACTACCGGTATGAAATTAACAAATGAAACGAATATATAATAAAATTTATTGCTTTCATGTTATGACAGGAAATATATTTTCTTTAACTTGGAGATATTCTATAGTGAAAACTTTTTCTCGTTTGTTTTCTTAGTTCATAAGACTGAGTAATCAAAAGCTACCTTATTTCAAAATCATACAAAAGCTTACAGAAAAGAAATAATTCTTGTTTTGAAGAAGTTGTCGCTTTTATAACCAATCCAGGAGTGTTTTTTTTTCATTAATGTTATGTCTTTTTAATATAAATAAACAAATCATATAAATGGCACAATGTAAAATATTGAAGTACTTACCGATATAAAATTAACAAATGTAAACGAATAAAATAAAAATTTATGGTTTTCATGTTATGATAAGAAAAAACAATTCTTTAACCTCAAGAGACTTTATGGCGACAACATTTTGTCGTATAGTTTTCTGGGCTGAGTAATGAAAAGATACCTTGTTTCAAAATCAGACGAAATCTCACAGAAAATAAATAATTCTCGTTCTGAAGACGTTGTAGCTTTTATAACCAACTCAGAAAAAATAACTCTCAGATCAGTTTTATTTAACAAAGAAATGTTAATCTGTTACCTGATTATCATCTAATAATATCATTTTTCAAAACGAACTACATCTTTAAGTTTTAAAAATATCTGTTTAACAAAATTTTATCAATTTTTATTTCGTTGAACAAAATATGTTTCATAAAATATTCTTTTTTTATCATTCGATGAAACAGTTGCTTTGTTTTTCCAATTAGTAAATTTTCTATTCGTGGTGTACTATTCATGAATCTATAGAAATAAACATGCACCCATTTCGAAATATAAAATAAAAAGTTAAAATTTTTTATTTTCGTTTTGTGATAAATGTTTTATTCGTTAAAATTAGTATATTCTTCGTTGGCATCTTCCAGTGTTTCCCTTTCTTAAGAGGATTCCTTAAGAGCAGCCTTTTTGTTTCTGATTATGTCGGTGTTTAAGCACGGAGTTCGATTATAGATCTGTTAAATTTGTGGTTTTTTTTATAATATTTCATGTATTTAATTAATTATTGATGAAGTGTTAATTGTGTTATGGAATATTAGCAGAAGACAAATGCTGAACAATTTATATTTTTTTACGTTTACACGGAGAAATCTTCCGTAATCGAGCTGCACGAGACGGAGGTAGAATTTTAAAAAGTTATCCTTAGAAAATATTTTAAACACCATTGAAAATAATCCAGTAAAGGTACAGTCAAGTATATTTTTTTTATATCCGACAATGTAAAAATTGAAATTGGACGATGTTTAGAAGTTAAAAAATATGGAACAAAAGTGATTTTTTAATTTTCCTTTTCATTTTCATTTTTTTTTGTCATGTCCGTCGTTGCCGCCGTCAATATGACGTCTCCTTCACTCACGTTCTTGCTTTATATTACAGATATCATCATTTAATAAAAATGTAAAAAATATATACTATCTGTTAATTTAATTACAACAGTTTTTATTTCCTTCAACGAAGTATGTTTCATGGAATACAGGGTGCGTCATAAATTCGTGCAAACTTAAAAGATTCATAATAAAAGAAGTAATGCTAAGAAAAAAAATTGGATGTTTTTGTAAATGTATAAAATAATTATTCAAAAAGTAACCGACAGAGAACGGTTACATATCATACTGAGACGTTTTATGCAAATAAGGCTAGCAATAAAACACCTGGCTGGAAATGGATTCGTCATTCGATCTCGGCAGCATGCCATCCTTACCAAATCGAGCTTTGGTAGTTAAACTGTTCTACAAGAATTGTGAAACCACAACTATTGCATTTCGGACACAACTATTGCATTAAGTTTTCCCGGAAAAAAGACTGAAGACCCAAAAAAGTAATATTTCATTGAATGGGATACTGAATTTAGTACGACGCACAGTGGGGAATTCGGCGGATTCAGCCGGCCAAAAATATTTATCCGTGAAAAAATGATGGAACGTGTATATTTTATTAGTTTATCATATTTTTATACTTTTATAGTAATATCATATAGTATATCATATTTTTATAGTAATTTTTCTTTGGAAAAAATGTTTTTTATATATACAGGGTAGGTTAAAATCATTGTAACATGTAACACTAACTTTAATTATAATAAAACGTTAGTGATTAATTCTGTGGTTGCGATTGTAATTTTTCCATCAATATAAACATAACATTTCATGCAGAATAAATCAAAATTAAAAATTTTTAAATCAAATTCTAATTCATTTAAAAAAATTGAAGATATATATTTTTATATATAGATTATTAGATTTTTACTTTTTTTCTTAATACGTCTTTGAAAATTCTGAAATCGATTTAAAATTACATTATATTTGATTTTTAAAAAACTGTACCAACTTTCGTAAGTTCCCTTTTTAATTATTTCTACGCCTTAATATTTTCTAAAATTGAAATTTTCCATTTATGCTTTTACAGAGTAAATCAATAATGTATTGAAATAAAGTATTTATTAATCACATATATTATTTATTTTATGTAAGCAAAATATTACAAATATCATATTTGATACACATAAATAACTAAATATATATGCATATTTGATAACGAAATCGAAGGTTATTCATCAGATGATATAAATTGTCATCGTAATAATAGTTTTCATCACTATCCTATTCTATTTGACTTTGATGGGTTATGGCATTCAAATGTTCAACACGGAAAAGTAGTGCTAAAAGCCTTTAAAAATTATTCAGATTTTTTCACTCGGTAAACGTTTCATACAAGATAAGAGTGGATCTTAACTGAGCAGTTACCAGTTTAGAATATCCACGTTACACGATATTTCTTAAACTTGGAATCTTTAGATATCCTTAACAATCGTAATTCTTATGGGTCGGCAGAGTCTAGGCGTGGAAGATGTTAGATTTTGACAGATGATATTTCTTTTTTTTTGACTAAACAACAATTTGGAAAAGTACAAATGCATTCCAAGAAATGTTTACATCAAAATTAACATAATTTTTGAGCTTTTTAACACTTTCCAACCTAGTTGAAAAGTGTTTATGACTTCGGTTTGTCTGCCGTCTGCCGTCTGGCCGTGCTCTAACTCCCGTAAATATGCTCGGATTGATCTGCAATTTTTATATGTTATTGTCGTTATCTATAGCATGTTCCCTATTTCAACTGAAGTGTGTAGCATTTACAGTTTTTTTTTACAGAGACACTCAAAAGAATTCCGTTACATTACGGTCTAAAGAGGAAAATCATTTGCGGTTTATTTTGGTGATGTTACACAATTTCAAATACACTGTAATTGATATATATCGCTGAGGTGCATTACAAGAAGTTTAATCTGGAATACGGTGTGCATAGCATTTATAGTTACTTTACAGGGACAGTCAAAAGAATTCCGTTACATTACGTCTATGGGAGAAAAATCGTTTGCGGTTTAATTAAATAATGTTTCACTATTTTAAACGCATTGAAATTTATATATATCACTAAGGTGCATTACAAGAGGCTTACTACAGAATATTGTGTGTATAGCAGTCATCGTTCATTTACAGGGACACACAAAAGAATTTTCTACTGTCTGTTAACAATAATTCCTGGAAGTGCGTTTTAAGTTGCTGAACGCGATTTTCAATTGAACTCACTTTTTTGTCTATTACTGGGTGTGTATAAATTCTGTATTTCATATATAGGGCAGCACAAAAGTTCGCGAACACATTTCCGTTTATTGACAGAAACTCCAGAAGAAGAATTTTAAACTGTGCTACGCGTTTCCTAACTAAACTAAAATTTCCAGAAATTACGTTTTTAAATATGTTATGCGTTTTCCAAATTGTTTACTTCGATGTTATCTTTCAGCTTATTAAACGGTAATGATTTGTAAAATTATTTTGGAAGCGTTGGAAAGTGTTACATAATCTATGCTTGACGTATGATTTTTCGTTCTCGTTTATAATATCTTTGATCAAAGTTGTCGCATCCTCACTTTTAATTTTACGCAGCGTTCGTTATCATTCGTTGTCTATAAAATCTATTTCAGAGAGTAGAAGAGCGTGTATGGTCTAATAAATGTTGTAACTGAACTTTTCCAGACGTCTAAATAACTTTGTAGATGTCCTTACTTGTGTAATATATATTTACATTTGTAGCGAATTATAGTACGGATATGTTTTCTTATGAGATTGTCTGACTATTTTATAATGCATCTTAGAGATATTTGCTTCAACTAGCATTGATAAAACCTAACAGTCGAGAGCTTCCAATAAGTTGTTTCATTATCCTCTTTAATAAAAAGGTATGCGTTGCTGACGACTGGGATTTTTGCTAATCGTTGCCACAGATTAATCTCGGAAAATGAAACATTTGAAGTTACTGAAAAAATTAATTGCTCGAAAAGTATTTGTTAGAAAAATGTTAGAAAAACTGCGTTAGAAAGGTAAATAAAATAAACTTTTACAAAAAAAATATTAACCGACTTAAAAAAAAGCACTAAAAAGTATTAAATAATTCTTTAAAATTCTGTAATGACAAAATGTTATCCATTAACCACAAATCTGATATCATGTGTCGGAATAAAAATGATAAATTTAAAATGTACAGTTTAATACCCACCAAACATGGATTTTCGAGAGAATATATTTTACAAGAGATGAATATACAGACTTATGATTCAGTTTACGAATATATACATATGAAAAGCAATCAATTACTTTTTGAAGTCGGTGCCAAACTACCTTAAGTTTAGTAAGAATTGTGAATATATTGTACCTAGTATCTACTAATTTATCGATTGGGGTTGTTTGGCACCGACTTCAAAAAGTAATTGATAAGTAAGTGGTAAGTAAGTATTTGAAAGTAACACAAAAGAATTCTCTACTGTCTGTTAACAATAATTCCTGGAAGTGCGTTTTAAATTACTGAACGCGATTTTAAAATTAACTCACTTTTTATTTATTACGTTGTGTGTATAAATTCTGTAGATCCTATACAGGGAAGCACAAAAGTTCGCGAACACATTTCCGTTTATTGACAGAAACTCCAGAAGGAGAATTTTAAACTGTGCTACGCGTTCCGTAACTGAACTAAAATTTAGTATCCTATGTAGTATATATACAAATCTATAGATCCTATACAGGGCTGAATAAAAGTATTCGGATATTTTTTCGAATATTGTATATGTTGGAAATTCCTGAAATTATGTTTTTAAATATGTTATGCGTTTTCCAAATTGTTTACTTAGATGTTATCTTTTAGCTTATTAAACGGTAATGATTTGTAAAATTATATTGGAAGCGTTGGAAAGTGTTACATAATCTATGCTTGACGCATGATTTTTCGTTCTTGTTTAAATTATAGGATAGAAGATTTCCTTTTTTATTAAAAAAATCACAAAAGTAAAGAATTTCAGGAAATTTAAAGTTATTAAAAATAGTGTTATGGAAGAAAAAAATCTTGAAATAATGATTGTATTTTTAGCTAGAATAAACAATGCAAGACTAATATTTCATAGGAATTATTTTGGTAGATTTATTATAAGTTCATTTAACAGTTCCTTATTAGCGCAAAGTCCTATTTCTTTCACTGTGAATTTCTCTTTCGATGTCAAAAATGTTTTTCCACTTTTGGACGCCAGCCAAAATACAGTGGCAATTTTTAGAAATGTACAACAGTTGTGACAACAAAGGCGCTATCGCTTTAGCTTTCATCGCGCTTACATCACTTCGAAATACTACAAATTTGTATTTTTACTACATTTTATAATTTCAATTCTTACATCATCAATTAGAAAAAAAATTAGCTTTCGATTGAAATTTATTTAAAAACTGCCGATTAATTTAACGACTTTTTAAATAATTTTCAAGCATGAAAAGTTTTTCAATTCTATCTTATCAATGACCGCCAGTTTACTTCAATAATGTAAAATAGCCCCTGGGAAATTTGCCACAATTGAAAATAGATTTCCCTAACCATCATAAAAAGTGAATAATAATTTTAAAAAAAAAAGTGATAAATCATAAAATCAGATTATCCATAAGATAGAACATTTTGGCGCTAAACAAAAATCTGTCAGGGGAAAAAAAAAAAAAAAAAAAAAAAGACTATTTTTAGTTTATGTTGAACATAAAATTGATATGTTGAATTCGTCGATGAATATGTTCCATCAGATATCAGGATATGCTAGGAATTGCATTTTTTTATTTTTTTACATTTGCCAACTGTATAAGAGGAAAAATATCACCGACTGTGATGGAAAAGGTATAATCATCCTGATTATGTCAAGGAACCGAAGAAACCATACAAATAAATTACACTTGAAAACATTAAAAATCTCTCTCATCTGCAGATAGATTTATTACTGTAGAAAACTTCTTAATCTTTGCATAAAAATTGATTAGCTTAAAACAATGGATGCGTTTTAGATGATACGGATTTGAAACGAACAATGATTAAAGAGGACATTTTAAAACTTTTAATTTAATCATTTTAAAACTTTTTTAACGTCGAATTTCGACGGTGCTTTTGGGCAGATGCAATGCACATGCGCATAGGAGCTCATTCGGTTGCATTATCACAGGGGGGGAGGGAGATGTGTGCTTTATTTACTATGTTCTGTTATTTACTGAATATGATATGAACGTAGGAATATACTATTTGTATATACTTCATAGGTCCATGAATTTTTTTTCTTGCTGTGGGGAATATGGTGGTAATGTCAAACAGATTTGCATTACACAGTTATTTACGGATTGTTTGTTTGGAGTTTGCATCGGAAATAGTACTGTATTTGACTGGGGGAAAAAAATATTTGAAAGACTGTTTTATACGCACCCCTTCATAAATAATAAAGAAGCTTATTTTACTGATATTGTTATAGTATTTTTTTGCGTCAAGTTTTGACGGGTTCCATCTAGTATACATTAAATTATTAAAATAATGGAAATTTGAATAAAATAATTTGTTATAATGATCAGATTTTGACGAAATTGAAATGGGACCACCTTGGACCCTTACTCTTTCAAACAAAATAAAAATTATCAAAATCGATGCACATTTACGAGCGTTATGCGTGAACAACATAATACATACATACGGGTCGAATTGATAACCTCCTCCTTTTTTTAAGTCGGTTAAAAATTGTATTTTTATTGATATAAATTTCAAATCCACTGATTATGCCATTTTTCAAATACTGAATTTCAAAAATTACCAAATTTCACAATGGAGTACCATAGCGAAAACTTCATGCGTAAAAAATAGTAATAACAGCAATGTGTCAGCACGAGTCACAAATTATAGTAAACGTATTATTCTGTTAAAATATAAAAGTAAATTATGATGTCACGAGGGTATGATTTTTATTTAATTCTCGACGAATACTAGATGCGCCATTTCTTTTTAGTTGTGAATAATATAGGTTAATTCACGTTATTAAAAAATGTAGCTATAAAACATATAAATCAATGGAAAACGGTAGGTAATAAATTGTAAACGTAATAATAAACCGTACAGACACTATTGGTTATTTGTTATAATATAAAATTTTCTACCACATTATAAAATTTAAAATTTGTATTGCATCAGCATGCATCTGTGTGATTCCATAATATGAAAAGACAAGTGAAGGCATGCACTGATACTAATAGCAACAAATTTCAACAATTGTTATGTTTTACTTCATTCCTCATGCACTTTTGTATAAAATGTTATAATATTAGTTTTCTGATGATGTAAATTGTGCCTTTTTGGGGAGGAGGGGACATGGGGCACAGGAAGCAGAGGGTGGAAATAGAGTGCTACACTCTCTTCCCAAATCGTTGAAAATGTAAAAATGTTGGTCACTTTTTGCCAATTTTAACCATTTTTCACCTTTTTAACAAAAATCATGATTAGAGCCCAGAAGGGTCCCTCCCAAAAGTGGGATACGGGGTAGCTTCCCCGCATGTCCCTGCATAAGTAAGGCCCTGGGAAAACACTTTGTGAATGATCCTACAAACTCCCAGTTCCCTTAAAACGTCGCACAGTGAGGCATTTGGCGGATTTAGCCGGCCAAAAGTCAATTTCTCAAACACAGTTGAGGAGAAAAAATATGTAGCTAACGGTGACGGTAAATAGTTGAAGAATATTCGTACAGTTATAAAATTTTTCCATGTGCAAGAAATTTAGTGCCAGGTAAATTAAATTTTTCCTGTAGCGGTAGATTGGCCATCTGTGCTCTCAACTACAATTTTGTGACTGCTCATTTGAGTGTGAATTTGTGTGTTCAAAACTTTTACTTATATGAAATAGTTATGAATTATGAAAGACAAGGTATGTATGTTTATATTTAACATAAATATGTTTATATTTGATTTACAGAAATATATGATAAAGCGACATGAAATGTACCGTATAGTTTGGGAAATTTTATTATTAATTTAAATATTCTGTAAGGAGTTAGTTAACCTTCCGGATGAGATCCGATGATATTTTTTACATGAATTGGGAGTACAAGATATGTAGTTAATAACTTTGAAAACAATAGCCGCTAATAACCGCTAATTTAGAAGAATTTCTTTTAAACGCAAATGTGTATGTTGCTGTAAATGATGACAAATCATCAAATGTATCCACAAATTGTCAACTGCAGACATCAAAGAGTTCAAATTTGCATATCTGTTCAATAAATTTATATCTAGAATGAAAATTATATTAAAATAAATCCTGTTTGACCTTATGAATAACCAGTATTTGGAATATTTGGATAATAAATTTTAATTTCTCGAGGATTATCTTCTCAACAAAGGTAATTATTAACAAAAGCAAAATCATCAGATAAAACATGATTTAAGCATTTTTTCTGGAAAAAAGTTAATCTTGATTGCAGCGAATATTCCAATTGCCGAAAGTACGTCCAGGTTGGCCTTAGAAATTTTTC
The DNA here is from genome assembly GCA_963931845.1 of Maratus michaelseni. NCBI lineage: Eukaryota > Metazoa > Arthropoda > Arachnida > Araneae > Salticidae > Maratus > Maratus michaelseni. The sequence continues at coordinate 248,572,871 of OZ007596.1, read as the reverse complement.
TGTTTATTGTAGTCAAAGAAGCAAAAGAAGAAAAAGAAGAAAAACCGCAGTAGTACACAGCAAAGCAAATCCTGAAATACTTTATAATGCTTCCCAATCACCATAGTATGTTATTGGACACAGGAGTGCTTTCACAGAAGTCGACGAAATGACATGGGCGTATATTTAACGCTTTTTAAATGCGTATCTTTCAGCTAAAAGTAAACAGGTTTTATATAATGACTAGCAGACAACGCCCGCTGCGCTGGTCGTTTTCTCCAAAAGAACCTTGAATCAAACGAAAAATATCGGTGAATTTAACCTTGTATTTTAAAGTAATCTGTACCTTTACCTGGAATATCCTAAAATAACATAAAAACGGATACATATTTCACTAAGTTATGTTTTTTTAATACGGTTTATTATTACGTTTACAATTTATTACCTACCGTTTTCCATTGATTTATATGTTTTATAGCTACATTTTTTAATAACGTGAATTAACCTATATTATTCACAACTAAAAAGAAATGGCGCATCTAGTATTCGTCGAGAATTAAATAAAAATCATACCCTCGTGACATCATAATTTACTTTTATATTTTAACAGAATAATACGTTTACTATAATTTGTGACTCGTGCTGACACATTGCTGTTATTATTATTTTTTAAGCGTGAAGTTTTCGCTATGGTACTCCATTGTGAAATTTGGTAATTTTTGAAATTCAATATTTGAAAAATGTCATAATCAGTGGATTTGAAATTTATATCAATAAAAATACAATTTTTAACCGACTTAAAAAAAGGAGGAGGTTATCAATTCGACCCGTATGTATGTGTAAAACATATAAATCAATGGAAAACGGTAGGTAATAAATTGTAAACGTAATAATAAACCGTATTAAAAAAACATTACTTAGTGAAATAAGTATCCGTTTTTATGTTATTTTAGGATATTCCAGGTAAAGGTACAGATTACTTTAAAATACAAGGTTAAATTCACCGATATTTTTCGTTTGATTCAAGGTTCTTTTGGAGAAAACGACCAGCGCAGCGGGCGTAGTCTGCTAGTCATTATATAAAACCTGTTTACTTTTAGCTGAAAGATACGCATTTAAAAAGCTTTAAATATACGCCCATGTCATTTCGTCGACTTCTGTGAAAGCACTCCTGTGTCCAATAACATACTATTGTGATTGGGAAGCATTATAAAGTATTTCAGGATTTGCTTTGCTGTGTACTACTGCGGTTTTTCTTCTTTTTCTTCTTTGACTACAATAAACAGAAAATTTTCTGAGGCCAACCTGGACGTACTTTCGGCAATTGGAATATTCGCTGCAATCAAGATTATTTTTTTTCCAGAAAAAATGCTTAAATCATGTTTTATCTGATGATTTTGCTTTTGTTAATAATTACCTTTGTTGAGAAGATAATCCTCGAGAAATTAAAATTTATTATCCAAATATTCCAAATACTGGTTATTCATAAGGTCAAACAGGATTTATTTTAATATAATTTTCATTCTAGATATAAATTTATTGAACAGATATGCAAATTTGAACTCTTTGATGTCTGCAGTTGACAATTTGTGGATACATTTGATGATTTGTCATCATTTACAGCAACATACACATTTGCGTTTAAAAGAAATTCTTCTAAATTAGCGGTTATTAGCGGCTATTGTTTTCAAAGTTATTAACTACATATCTTGTACTCCCAATTCATGTAAAAAATATCATCGGATCTCATCCGGAAGGTTAACTAACTCCTTACAGAATATTTAAATTAACAATAAAATTTCCCAAACTATACGGTACATTTCATGTCGCTTTATCATATATTTCTGTAAATCAAATATAAACATATTTATGTTAAATATAAACATACATACCTTGTCTTTCATAATTCATAACTATTTCATATAAGTAAAAGTTTTGAACACACAAATTCACACTCAAATGAGCAGTCACAAAATTGTAGTTGAGAGCACAGATGGCTAATCTACCGCTACAGGAAAAATTTAATTTGCCTGTCACTAAATTTCTTGCACATGGAAAAATTTTATAACTGTACGAATATTCTTCAACTATTTACCCTCACCGTTAGCTACATATTTTTTCTCCTCAATTGTGTTTGAAAAATTGACTTTTGGCCGGCTAAATCCGCCAAATGCCTCACTGTGAGACGTTTAAAGGGAACTGGGAGTTTGTAGGATCATTCACAAAGTGTTTTCCCAGGGCCTTACTTATGCAGGGACATGCGGGGAAGCTACCCCGTATCCCCCTTTTGAGAGGGACCCTTCTGGGCTTTAATCATGATTTTTGTTTAAAAGGTGCAAAATGGTTAAAATTGGCAAAAAGTGACCAACATTTTTACATTTTCAAAGATTTGGGAAGAGAGTGTAGCACTCTATTTCCACCCTCTGCTTCCTGTGCCCCATGTCCCCTCCTCCCCAAAAAGGCACAATTTACATCATCAGAAAACTAATATTATAACATTTTATACAAAAGTGCATGAGGAATGAAGTAAAACATAACAATTGTTGAAATTTGTTGCTATTAGTATCAGTGCATGCCTTCACTTGTCTTTTCATATTATGGAATCACACAGATGCATGCTGATGCAATACAAATTTTAAATTTTATAATGTGGTAGAAAATTTTATATTATAACAAATAACCAATAGTGTCTGAAAGACCTGTATTTACACTTCAAAAACTCACATGAGTCGTTATATTCCTATACAAAAAAAAATAGTGTTCTGGCTTCTGTTAAAGTTGTGATCATCTTTCTTGTGATACCTTGTATAAAGATGTAAATAGTACTTTGCTCAAAATTTACGTATACATACAATAAGTATGAAGTTTAATACTAGTCACTTCAACTTAATTCCTAAACAATTTCCATGGATAGTTAGAAGGTGGGGGGCCCCAGAATGATGCTTGCCCGGGGTACCAGATAGTCTAAGTCGGGCCCTGTGTATGCCTGATTTGCATAAAACGTCTCAGTATGACGAGTGAGTGCCCTCTGACGGTCACTTTTTGAATCATTATTTTATATATGGGGAAAAAATCCAATGTCCATCTGATCATATTAGTGCAAACCGAATTTTTTTCCGAGCATTACTTCTTTGAAAATTATTTTTTTTTTTTATTTATTTAAACGAAATTATGACGCACTCTGTATTTCTTGTTCTTAATTAAATGATATAATGACTTTGATTATCTAAATAATTAGACTGTTATTCCTGTTGTAGAATGCATGGATCTAGAAAAATACATGTAACCCATTTCCAAATATAAAATATAAAGGTAAAATTTATTATTTTCATTTTACGATAAAAACTTCATTCGTTAAAATCAGTAGATTCTTTCTTGGCATCTTCAAGTGTTTACCCTATTTCTTGAGAGCAAAGAAGCAAAAGTTACCTTATTTGTAGATCCGATGAACACTGTTTCTTTCTACAAATAAACTTGTGTTATTACTATAAAAATATTAGCTCTAGAAAATGATTTTCTTTAGGCCAATAAATGTCGAATAAGTTTCTTCTTATCAGTCGTGCACTTGAGGTTTGTCCGATTGACTGTTTTCTCATTTTCCGACTTTCTAGGCTCCATCTTTCGAAATAATTTGCCAATTGCCCTAGAATTTGGATATATTGTTACGATACATTTTATAAATAACCGTGATTTTATGAACAGATCGTGATTTTTTTTTCATACACACGTCAAAATTTTTTCATATGTGACCATCAATGACATGTCAAAATGAGTAAAGTCGGCAATAATGTGATTATAATCTAATGTGAACAACAATAAAAGTTTTACACAAAAACACTCTGTTATGTCAAACTACATTTGCTATATTACATCAGTTAGCGTGCAAAGTATATTTTTTACAAGTTACATATTATCCATTAAAAAACCCTCTTTATTAAGGGGTCTTAGGACTCTTAAAATTGAAAAAAATGAAAAAAAATGACCATTTTTAACATTTAATATCTTCAAATGTATATGATTTAAAAACACAATTTTTATTGGGATGAAAAGATATAAGTGTGTTCTTTCATTTCACTTATTTGAAAAGTTACAAGATGCAGAATTAATTTTTATAGGAGGCTTCAAACTGTCAGACATTTGTCGAGCAAAAAATTGACATGACATCTTACGCACGCGATTACAAAATAATTTGTGCATCTAGAATAAATATTTTGGAGCCTAATTATACTTCATATTGTTATAATTACACTGAACCTAAATAAATTTGTATTTAGATCATTTTTATATTTTTAATGCAGAGTTGTATTTAGCTAATATTTTTTTTTATATTTTCAACATCATAACCACTTAACAAAAATATTTTTTTAGTAATAAAAATAAAATTTTAGGTTCAATTTATGTAGACTAACATGACACATATTTTCGAAAGATTTCATGAAAAAATATTGATTTGTTTTTGAGATATCATGCGCGTTATGCCCAAAAACATCATTTTGAGAAAAATGACTTCAAAGTTTTCGGAAATGCCGCTTCAGCTTTCAGTGGGTATAATTCTAAAAGCCATAACGTCTGTTCTAATGGGAATTTCAAGAAAATATTTACACTAAAATGTTCAGAAAAAATAGAATTTTAATTCATAAAAAAATTCAAAATTAGAAAATTTTGAAGGTTTAAGAATCCTGAGACCCCTTAAAAGCCACTGGGTCTTCACTATGCATACCATCTTAAATTATAAAATTCAATTGTGTGTCTTAAATTTTTATTATAAAAATTCAAACTTCACAATATGCAAGATAAAAAGCATAAACAATTTTCCTGCATAAATGTACAAAATACGTCATTTTTACAGAACACTAACATCACCTCAAGCGTAGCTATATTGAAGAGGTTTTATTTAAATTAATTTTATATATATTTATTATAAATAAACGAAACATAACTCATCACATAATTATCAAATAAATTTTAGTATGTGATCGTCAACTACGAATCAAAACAGGGTAATCTAAAAATCGCAAAATAAGTAAAAATTCATTATTTTATAAAGTATACTACGATTTTCACTTACATACTCAGAAACACATGAAATGTTTTTAACGGTGAATTTTTTATGTCAGAATATTTATATTTGGCACCAACAAGTGGCGTTTAATTCATAAACCAAAAGCAATTACAACGTTGTAACGCACAAGTAAGAAAATTGGCATAAAAACCGCATACGGCCGTTTCAAGGATGCATCGATCCCCTTCCTCAGTGCGAAAAAAAAAAAAAAAAAAAAAAAGATAAAAATGAGTTCAAAGAACCCCTCGGTTATAACTCATTTTTATCTTTGAACTCATTTTTATCTTTTTTTTTCGCACTGAGGAAGGGGATTGATGCATCCTTGAAACGGCCGTATGCGGTTTTTATTCCAATTTTCTTACTTGTGCGTTACAACGTTGTAATTGCTTTTGGTTTATGAATTAAAATTCGCACAAAGTATTCGTTCTATGCTTATAAGTGGCGTTTAAGTTGTGTCACCAGTTTATACACGCCGCAACACAGTTCACAACGCAACTAGGGTTTGAAATGTTCATTTTGACAGATGCCATTTGTGAGAATAGTTTTTAGGCGTGGCGTGATACTCTGGGGAGGTTTAAAAAATGATTTCGATCATTTTTCGAGATCGTTTTTCGTCCAAATATAATCATCACATCAATCCCGATCGGTCTGTTCATGATTGGACATCGAATTGATGTCCAATCAAATGAATGAAATTATCTGTAATTCCATGTTTATGGGACCGTCATGAATGATGATGATGGTACAATGATTTACATGTAAATTTAAAATCGAAATTACATTGAGATTTCTGTTGTAATTTCTGTCAAATAATATTTTAAATAGTGGTAGGCAGCAGTTTTGGGACCACTACAGTACTATATTTCGGTTGTTCTTCAAAAATTCTATATCTTACCGTACATTGTTTTAAAAACCGCATTGCGGTATTGTCTATCCTTTTTTAATTTTATTTCTTTGGAGACTTTTGGATCACTGTGTACATGCATAATATAGTCGGTGAACATGTAGTTTAAAAAATATATATATCTTCGATTTATTGTACTTTAACTTATTACAGTGATATATACTTATTGCACACCAGTTGACATAATTTAGTGAAAGTGGTTTCACACAACAGAGTGTTTAGTCGTAACCCATTACTGTTGTTCCTATTCGTTTATAATCACATTATTGCTATTATTGCTCATTTTGGCACGTAACTGACGATCATATATTAAAATATTTGGCAAGTCCCTTTAAAAGTACTATTTACAAAAAGGTGAATGTTTGTAAAATTTATAGTTGTACTGAGAACAACATATTTAAATCTGAAAGCAATTGATAAATTAATACTAAAGTAAAAGCCTAGGAAGTAAAAAATGGACAAAAAACAGTCAAGAAGAAAAATATATCACTTTGGATCCTTTAGAAATTAAAATGGAACTACCAACGGACCACCAACGGACCACAAACAGAACCACCAAATGGAACCACAAACGGATCACCACCGTATCCCCTTTGAACAACAACAAAAAAAAATCAAAATCGGAGAACACGTTAAAAATCAAACGTAAATATACATAAAATTAATATAAATGAATTATCTATTTTTTTAGTTGGTTAAAAATGTAATGTATACGTGCTATAACTCTATAACCGAAAGACGAAAGAAAAGAGTAAACAATTTGGAAAGGGGGATATATTTTCCTATAAACTATTTTTTAATCATTTATGCTCAAGATAAAGATGATAATTTTAAAAGAACATGTAAAAAATTAAGTTACATTAAACACAAATAGAAACATTTGCAAAACGTTAGCATAAATCTGATTTTTACTTTATGATTAACAAATTATTGAACGTGAATTTTATTTCACTGTGAAGTGATTTAACTTACATTAAAGTTTAACGTGCATACGATACAAAATCTCATAAGAGTGATTTCTCAGTCCCCGGTATACCTCTCGGCATTTCAATGCAAATAAATTCTCATTTGATGTTAAAATATTTCTCTGTGATTGTTTTACTTAATATTATGTTACTTCTACTGTGAAAATCAGTTTTTTTTTAATTTTTAAAATGTAATTTAAATATTTCAAAAGTCACTACTGTTCTCTGTTACTCACTTTTTTGGTCACTATATCCCGGTGTATGAATTTCCTTGTATTTCCACCAGATGGCAGTATGTAGTCATTGTCAGTATTTCTTCCAGTGGGAAAGCACATGTTTTTCTTAAAAAGTCGCCAATGTTTGCTGTTTGTTCATAAAGAAGATTTTTTGGATTGAAAAGACTGGGCAAAAGGTAAGCGTACCTCATTAACACCGTTGTTAATTTAAGTATTGATATTTATAGATAAACCAAATACTAGCCATTTAATCGTAGATTTGATTTGTTTATGAAAATGTAAAAACATTCCAAAAATGTTCTTTTTTAAGTAAAGTGGCCAAATTGCAAAAAAATGTCACTACTGTCCTGTCATTACTGTCCCTTATAGTTTATGTTTTGTCTGATAAAACTGCCATATTACATTTATTTTTAATAAAGATTCTGCCCATCTACTAATTATTATTCTGAAATATATCATTGGTTATTAAAAATTAAAATTGAACAAATTATGAGAGTTTAAAAAATCAGATAGCAGCAGAAAATCAGCAACCAAAAATCACACTTATGCGATTTTGGCTCATACATTCCAATCCCTCCATGTGATGTACCCCAAGAGAGAGATATTCTTTAGGGATTCACAGCTATCGTAAATCCGGGCTAGGGTGCCTGTATAAAAGAGATACTACATACAGCCCAAAGAAATTGACTGGTCTCGAAAGTTTTGGACAAAAGAAATCGCCCAACATCTTAGTGAACATGTCATTATCACCAAGCTAATGTATTTTTATTTATCATGTCCTTTTAATCGAGCTCCTTCAAGCAAGTATTGACATGTTGTGGGATGTAGATTCCCACAGTTTAGACAAAGACTTCAATCTGAGCATGCGTGTAGTCAGGGCTACACTAGAAACCGGGCTTGCTCATTCATTATCATGACGTCACAAATGGTGGCTGACAGCGTCGTGGAACCAAAGATATACAGCGATTGGCCCAAAATGATGGGTGAGCCGCTTTGTACCAATTGCTGGTCGCGGCCAGCCAATATTTGTGACGTTATGAGAATGAATGAGCAATCCACAACCTACGTTATACACGGCCGGTGCACGACGTTTAAAACGTCACATAGACTGGATCATTTTTACACGGCGATTGGTGCGAAACGGTGGGCGTGCCGATTTGCACCAATCGTCGTGTAAAAATGATCCACTTCATGTGACGTTTTAAACGTCATGCACCGGCCGTGTATAACGTAGCTCGCGAGCAAGTTCGGTATCTAGTGTTGCCATAGTCTAGTGTGTAATTATCCATTCTCTTGTAGAGGCACTTTATTTCGGACTACCCAACTGCACTTTCAATCTTTTCTTCCATATACATTTAGAACTAAATAAAATATTGTAAAAATATTAAGATTAAATAAAAGAAAATGTTCCCTAATGAATAAATAAACAAATTGAAATCGTAAGAAATTTTCCATTAGGAGCATAATGACAAAAGGAGCATAATGAATTTTCGAATTCAAAAATCAATAAAAATTTTAGGAATCACCCTAATCCACATAGGTTTTTTTTTTTTTTTTTTTTTTTTTTTTTTTTTTTTTTTGTGAAAATAAAAATCATTTTTCTCAGTCCAAAGTAATTTCTTAAAAATGAAGTAATTCACAAATAATTTCTCGACTATCATAAAAAAATAACAAAACTCATATTTCTCTTATCTTAAAGAGTATTTTTTTTTCGAAAAATATCACAATGGCTACTTTTAAGATAACTTGATATGTTGAAAGTTGTTAGTAATAGATAGCAATACACCGAATATTTTCTTTTAATCCTGTCTGAAGCTATATCAAACATACAATAAAATAATGAAACAAATACTTCTATTTTCTACAAAATATATTTTTGACATCTAATCTCTTTCTTTAAGGATAACGTTTTCAGATATAATAAGGTGATAAAATATAGTACAGAAATATAAACATTTTAAGACAATTTTTGAGAACGTTTTCTTAATCATTATGTTTTATAATTTCAGTTTTAATGACTAGTACCAAATAGCTAAACATACTTTCAATACAGCTAGTGTCTTCGAAATGTCTTTTGGGTTTATAAAATATGAAATGAAATATTTCTTATGCCACTATTGTATTTCTAATATGCAAAAAAAAATTGTGTAAGTGGAGTCTGTCTCAAAAATTTAGGCACACTCTAAAATATGATATGAATATTATGAAAACCAATTTAGAAAACCGTTTATTGTGATACGTCTGTCTCAAAAGTTTAGACACACTCTAAAATATCATTAAAAAAACTGGAAGAAGAAACGTGAGGAATAATTTCACGATAAATACTTAAAATATAATGGAAATGAAATACATTGGAGAAATTATAATAGTTACATCACCAATAATTATTAAAAATGATATATTTTTTATTTCTGTTAAAATAGCACTTTCTCAAAAGTTTAGGCACATTATGCAAACGTTTACAAATGTTGGATGGGTTTAAACAAACGAACCGTTGTAAACAACTAACTATTTTTCCCGAGCAGTATAACAGCGAATATTTAGATTTCGTTCGTTACTTAAGATGCCCAAATTGTGGAATTCACAACAGAGAAAATTTTAAAGATTTTGTTAAGTTGAAATTATTGAAAAGTAAAAATAGTGTGTATATAGTGACATTAAAATATGCAGTTTTCAATCTGATAGATCAATCAACAGATAAACATAGCTTTCATAAGGTTTTACTTAAATATTACGAAAACCAATTTAGAAAAACATTTGATGTGATATAGTCTTTCTCAAAAGTTTAGGCACACTTTACATTATGTTAATAAAATAGGAAGAAGAAATGTGTAGAATAATTTCACGATAAATACTCAGAATGTAATGGACACGAAATACATTGAAGATATTAGAATGGTTACATCACCACTATTTATTTAACAAGAACGAAAAATCATGCGTCAAGAATAGATTATGTAACACTTTCCAACGCTTCCAAAATAATTTTACAAATCATACCGTTAAATAAGCAACATCTAACATCAAAAGATAACATCTAAGTAATCCGAATACTTTTCATCAGCCCTGTATAGGATCTATAGATTTGTATATATACTACATAGGATGCTAAATTTTAGTTCAGTTAGGAAACGCGTAGCACAATTTAAAATTCTCCGTCTGGAGTTAAATAATACGGAAATGTGTTCGCGAACTTTTGTGCTTCCCTGTATAGGATCTACAGAATTTATACACACCACGTAATAGACAAAAAGCGAGTTAAAATTAAAATCGTGTTCAGTAACTTAAAACGCACTTCCAGCAATTATTGTTAACAGACAGTAGAGAATTCTTTTGTGTGTCCCTGTAAATGAACGATGACTGCTATACACACTATATTCTGTAGTAAGCCTCTTGTAATGCACCTTATATAAATTTCAATGCGTTTAAAATAGGGAAACATTATTTAAATAAACCGCAGACGATTTTTCTCCATAGATGTAATGTAACGGAATTCTTTTGACTGTCCCTGTAAAGTAACTATAAGTGCTATGCACACACTATTCTATATTAAGCTTCTTCTAATGCACCTTAGTGATATATATAAATTTCAATGCGTTTAAAATAGTGAAACATTATTTAAATAAACCTCAAGTGATTTTTCCCCATAGACCGCAATGTAATGGAATTCTTTTGAGTGTCCCTGTAAAAAAAGTATAAGTGCTACACACTTCCGTTGAAATAGGGAACAGGCTATAGATAACGACTATAACATATAAAAATTGCAGAGCAATCCGAGCATATTTGCGGGAGTTAGAGCACGGCCAGACGGCCAGACGGCCAGACGCCAGACGGCCATACGGCCAGACAAACCGAAGTCATAAACACTTTTCAACTAGGTTGGAAAGTGTTAAAAATGAAGCGTAATGAATTGAGACTAATGAAGGACTAATTGATTCAGAGAAAACGCAGTTTTTTGTAGTTATTCAAAACAGGCGCAATAATATTAATAAATAGCGTCATGTGAAAGTGGTAAAGGATGTGCTTTTTCCAATTGTGTTGAAAACTTTGAGACACTATATACTTATAGGATTTTTTATCAACGTTATGATAATGTGCCCATTTATTCATTTTGATATGACTTCTTTGAATTATTTTATACAATCTAATAAGTAAATAATATGTTTTTGTTTAATTTTGTATTGGTATTTAATAAACGATATTTTCTGGTTATGTCTAAACTTTTGAGATAGACTGCATATACCGAAATTTAAAATTTATTAACAACAAAAATATATATAGATAAAATAAGTGGTATGTTTCAAGAAGAGTTTATAAATGCTATCATAGTAATTAAAAAAATAATTCATTATTTAGTCAATAGATGTTGTCAAAGTCTGTAAAAATGCCTAAACTATTTTTAAATTTTCAAAACACAAACTTTTTTTTTATTAACAAAAGAAAACATTTTTCTTTTATGAATTGCCGGAATTCTGTCATTAAAAATACACGCTTATACGATTCTAAAAAATAATTTTAGCCACTCTTAAAAATAATTTTCTTAAGTAATATCTTATCGCATTAATAAAACAAAAACGGACAGGGAGAGGGTTTAGAATGATATTTAGGAAGTAGTACCTTTTAATATAATTGCAAGTTTGCTTATAAAAAAACATACTCAGTATTTTCATTAATCTTAGAGAATCTCTGAAATTGTTCTAGGAAATACTTTTTTAAGAAATCCTTCGAATGTAGAATTACAAAATTTGGTTGAATATCATCAGGTAAATTTGTTTGTCTATAAGTCCAGGAAATAAATTTAATTTGTTTAATGTATTCTCTTCTTTATCTTAGCTCTTTAATTATTAAAGTTTTTGAAACTGATACATGCGAAACTACTGAAATATGCAATATAAGAAATTATATGATAATCTAGTAGTTTGCAGAAGGTTTTTTTTTTTTACTTTGCCAATTGTGTTATTATGGCAGATATTTCTATATAGTTTTGTAATCACTATATACATTAGTTCAATTAATTTTGGTTATTTTTTCTTTTTTCGATTAATTCCATTTCATTTCTACTTGGTATACATTTATCGTAATTAAACGTCCTGTACTTTTTCTTTCTTTTATTTTATGACATATTTTAACAGTGAATAGGAAAAAAAAATAATTTACATTGAAATTATAACTAGAATTACATCTAGTTATAACTATCCGTTGTATTTTGTTACAACTTTTTGCAGTTGGATCCATACCTTTAAAACATACGGTTTATGAAGTAGTTATTGGATAATTCTAAGAAAGAATAACACGTATTTTGAAAAATATCCTCATAGAAGGGGGGGGGGGGGGTATCATCTCTCATCCAACTATGTAGAATATTTCCAAATTTCTTTTGTTTTCGCTATTTACTACTTAAATCATTTGGGAATATTTTTCATGGGATTAATATTTTCATTAAATAAAAATGTGCATTACGTGAAAAGAAATAAAATTACATTAAAAATAGAAATCAACAGTTTCTGCCTACATGGCAAGGACATCTTTAGGATGTAATATCAATCATGTTTCCGACTTCATTGCCATTGAGAACTCAAGACACAAACTTTGATCAATCAGTGTAGACCTAATTGAACGACATCTACCGCCATCTATTAGTCTAAATGTTACTAAGTTCCCAATGAAAAAAATAATCATAAAAATGCAAATGATTAAAAAGCAAACTTGAAGATCAAAATTCTTGAAATGGTAAAAGACGCCCTCTTCTTTTAGTGAAGTTGGTCATATTCTATAATTGATTTTATATTCTGAAGACGGTCTCAGATGTAGGCTGGAACTGTTGATTTGTGTTTTAAATGTAATTTTATGTGTTGTAACGTAATACAAAATTTAGCAATATATACATGATGTCCGGAAACGGTAGAATAACTCGAGAATTATATATATCGGATTGAAAAACGGAAAATATGTGTTCAGTATTTTGGAAAAATCTATTTAGGGATATTAATGCCCCCCCCCCCAACTTTGACTCCGGGGAGGAAAGGAGGACAACTTTGAAATCTTCAATTATAACCCCTCCTTTTTTTTATTGCAGATTCAGATTCACCGAGTAAAAATACGTAACTTTTATATTTAACATTTTCTTCGGAAAATCGTAGATGGCGCTGTAATCGAGTGAAATGCACTGAGAATCGTTTCCATTGAAAAGACTGGAAACGATCGAATAACTCGAGAAATATACATCAGATTGAAAAACAGAAAAGTACGTGTTCAATATTTTAGAAAAATATATGTAGGGATATCAAAGTTGCTCCCCCCCACCCCTAACTCTGCCTTCTGAGAGGAAAGAAGGGTAGCTTTGTAATGTTAAATGATAACTCTCTATTTTATTGCAGATTCGGATTCTACGGGTAAATATACGTAAATTTTGTATTTAACATTTTCTACAAAAAATCGTATATGGCACTATAATCGAGTGAAATGCAGTGAGAATCGTTTCCATTGAAAAGTCTGGAAACGGTCGAATAACTAGAGAAATATACATCGGTTTGAAAAACGGAAAAATACGTGTTCAATATTTTAGAAAAAAGCAACTTTGATAGCCCTAAATAGATTTTTCTAAAATATTGAACACGTATTTTTCCGTTTTTCAATCTTATGTATATTTCTCGAGTTATTCGACCGTTTCCAACTTTTCGGACACCCTATAACACATCGGCTCATAAGTTCCCGGTCTGGCACACAGATGACGTTGCAATCGCCGAACCGATGCTTTTTTTAGTAAATACTAACCTTTAAAAGGTAGCAGAAAAAAATGTCATGATTCGCCGTGTGGATAAAACGTTAGAGTGGTTTTAGTTGAACGACTTTGTTGATAAACAAAAAAATGAATAAACAAGAACTTCAAGAATTGTTATTTGATGGGGAAAAATACCATACAAACAAAAGCTTGGCTTGATAAGCGTTATCCGGACACTGCACCAGGTAAATCATCAATTATTGACTGGTTTGCTGAATTTAAACGTGGTCGTACGGACACCAGTGATGCACCACATAAAAGAGGTGGTTACTCCGGAAAACATAAAAAAAGTCCACAAAATTGTTTCAGGGAACCGTAAAGTGAAGTTGCAGGAGATAGCTCTGACTCTGAAGATATCCGAGGAACGTGTAGGTTTAATTTCGAAAGAACATTTGTCTATGAAAAAGCTGTTGTCAAAATGGCTGCCCCGCGTGTTGACTTTTGACCAAAAACAACAACGAGTCGAGGATTCTGAGCTCTGTCTGGAGCTTTTTCGTTATAAAATTATGTTATTTATTATTAAAATATGATTATTATTTATTTATTAAATTATTATTATTAAATTATTATTATTAGTATTAAATTATCATTATTAAATTATTATTATTATTATTATTATTATTATTAAATTATTATTATTATTAAGTTATTATTATTATTATTATTAAATTATTATTATTATTAAGTTATTATTATTATTATTATTAAATTATTATTATTTATTACTAAAGTTATTTATTAAAGTTATAAAGTTAAAAAATTATAAAGTTATGTTAAAAAGTTGTGTTTTCTTTATTAGACCGGGAATTTATCAGCCCATGTGTTATGTGTTTTACACCATTTTTCTTTATAAAAATTGTATATGGCATATGAGTCCATGACATTTTAAAACTAACATTTTGACTTTCTGACTAATATTTTTCTTTCGTTTTTTGACGAGTTGTACAATCGTAATCAAAACTTTGTTGTTATTCTCATTAAAGCCTGATAATTGGTATAATAAAATAATTACTTTATTTTACGGAATATGTGAAAAGAAACGAAAAAAAACTTGAAATCATAAAAAAAATACAAATTTAGACATTTTCTTCAAATTAATATTTTTATTATAATACCTCTCTCCTTTCAACACATCGAATATTTCTTAATTAAGAAAAGTTTCAGTGATATTTTTTTATTTGTAAAATGCATTTTCTTAGTTAAATATAAGCACAAAGTATTACAGGAAAAAACTGTATAGTGAAAACTATTTGTGTAAGTTTTCGAGATTGTTCTTTCAAGCATGTGAAAATTTTTTGAAAGCTTTTTTTTTTTCTATCTTGTTTAAACAAGAGAAATTTTAAATACATATCGTTTTATGAAAAATTCGCTGTAAACTATTTATCACAGAAATTTTTATTCCAACATGACTTTAACATATATCTTTACTATAAACTTTATAAATAGAAATATTTTTTCTAGTTACGTTGTAAACAACAAATTATTAATGGAACAGAAAATTGCTACATTTAGAAGAAATTTAAAAAAAAAATCATTTACTGCAATTTTAAAAATTCTTTCCAAGAATATCTTCATATAATATATTTTTTCCCCTAACTTTATGCCTGAATTCCTTTACTGAGAAAATGTTCTTCTGATTACTGTAAGAAAAATACAAACTTTAATATTTTCAAGTAAACTCTAAAATTATGCCATAAAATTCGGGGATGAAGACTAAAAACTGTGTTACGGTTTCTTTAAAATAAAACATTAAAACTGAGGGAAATTTACTGTTTTACGTGTCACGTGAGTTAACACATTTATTTATTTATTTATGTATGCTCAAAATACACACGCACGCACACACACACACAGTTGCATCTTTTATCATTTTATTTATTTAATATTTTCTGCTTTTATCTTAACGTATAATGTATGTATTACTATGTCATCCCTAATTTGGTGTTTTAGTAATTTGTTTTTTTTTATTTATTTATTAATTATTTATTAAATTAAAGTATTATTTATTCACTTAATTTACGCAATCTTTAAATTGCTGTTTGTGTTTGAATTCAATAGAACTCCTTTTATTTATTTTTTCTCCCACTTCCATTTTATTATCAGTTTATATCTAATAGTTCCTTTTATTCTGCTGGAACCTTTTATTATTTTCTAATTTTCTTTAAAACTATTATGTATGTTTGGCTATTTTCCGACTCTGAATTGGAGCTTCGGTTTTGATGATTGAATTGATTAATTATTTATTAGCTATATAGTATTGTATACACTTTATACTTACCTGTCTTTAAAAAGATTGGAGATTTGGTCAGTTCTGTTGCTAGAAGTTGTTTTTTTTTTGTATTTTGAATTTAAAGGTTTATATATATAAATGCATATATATATATATATATATATATATGTAATAATAAAAAATTTTCGCCATTTTTCCTTAGTTAAATTATTCCAAATTCTTACAATTCTAATTTTTTCCTGTTTTATTCTAATCTACTACTCTATATTCATTAAATCCTTATTCTTAAATTAGCTCTATCGTTAACTCTCTTAAATTCCCTTTTATTTAATTCTAAATTGTCCAAATTTTTTTAAATATAAAGCTTTTAGTTATTCTTAATTTCTATCATGATCCCCGAACATTTCTGGGTTTTAGAATGTTTTTTGAGAGCCATTTTCATTTTTTTCCGAATTTTACTTTCCCGCTCTAAGTCACTTTACTACAAAATTCATCCACTACCTCTCTGTCCGAACTCTTTACTAATTATCTTTCATTGGTCGTGACGTAGCATGACGCGTCTTCTTTAATTCCTCATTGGTTCAGTGCGCGTTCTACGTCATAATTTGTGTTATTACGCTAGGTAACAAAAAGCAGCTACCTGCGGTGCTCCCTCAGAAATAAGTCGAATTTTGACTTGTCAACAACTCCCTGGCTACTCGTTTGACAATAATTAAGATGTTCTATTACTTACCCCCTATACCTTGATGACTTAGCGATGCACGGCTATTATTGTTAGGTGGAAACTGCCCAAGAGAAATACCTAATAAAGGATTGAAATTGAAAGCCTTGTTCATTTCATTCATGGAGAAACTCCTCTGGTTTTTTCATTCTACTGCCGCTATGGCCGCGTCGAGACTGCAACTGAAATATTACCACTGCTTCTAATTTTTTACATCATCAATAACAACCACCGTTCTTAATTTCATTGTGCGACCATGTGTGCTCCTACTTCTAGTATCAACTTTACTCCAAATACAACATATGACGGTAAATATTCGTAATATGATATATATATATGTGTATGTGTGTGTGTGTGTGTGTAAGTGTGTGTGCGTACACAGTTCTGAATTAAAATATTATATTATAAATCATTTCATTTGCAATTCGAAATTTCGTTTAGTTTCACTTCAGTGTCGTGCATTTGAAAGAGAGCAATGGTTGGTGCTATGAGAAATTTTCATGCGGTTGGGTTGGAGCGAGCGATCAGTTTTGTATGCGCACGTATACCCATAATTTTGGATCTGTGCAGCGCCCTCTTTTCTCTTGTATACAGGGTGATTATAATTAAAGTTGCACTTTCAAAAGGCTGTAAAAAAGAACCACTGGTCAGAATGACCTAATGTTTCATCTAAGTATACGTGAAGCTATAGAAATTTGTTTTGCGAAAGAAAAAAATTCAAAAGTTGACCGATAGATGGCGCTGTACTCTTCATAAGATGCTAATTAAAAAACTGATATCTGAATCAGCACAACAGAATGAATCTCAGGTAATGGGACCTCCAGTAAACGCTGGAAACGTGATTACACTAGCCCTCTGAGCGTTTTGAAGAAGGGTAAAATTGTAATGCTGTTTTCCATGCATTTTGTTTTAAATGCTAAAAAAATGTGATTCTTTCAGCATTATAAATAAAACTTAATTACAGATATCAATGTAACCCTTGAGAGCATTAATCATTCTTCAATGTTTTGAAAATTCATTAAATCTATAGAATTATATTATCTTAAACATTGCATATATTGCAGTGAAACCTGGAGCTTAGTGAACGGAATATTACGTTCCGCACGCTTAGAGGGTTAAATTAATTTTGGCATAGTTATTCCAATTGGTAAAGAAATCATAGGAGATGTAATCTTCCCAACTGAGCAGAAAATCCCCATATGGAAATATTACATCTCATATGATTTCTTTACCAATTAGAATAATTGTGTCAAAATTAATCTAATATAATTGTACTTCCAATATAATGATATCAACGAAGTGCAATAAAACATGTTTTCTACAGATTATGGAGTGCATGGCATTTATCATTCATTTACAGAGACGCACAAAAGAATTCGATTACAGGTCGGATTAAGATCGATAATTGCTGGTAGTGAGTTTTCAGCTGTGGTATGCATTTTTAAACGTGTCTAATTTGCAGTGCACTAGCTGACCCGCCCGGCGTTGCCCGGGCAGACTATCATTGAAAAATATAACAGTGGATTTGACATCATAAAAAGTCTGAATAATATTTATTTGTACTAAAATCTTGTAAAAAAATTAAATAAGAGCTAAAATTTCAAAAGTACAACAGTTACGTTTAAAAAATGAAACGGTTAGGGAAAATAATTACACTTATTTTTCCCTTTTTACTAAAAATCCCTTTTAAATTTTATATTCCAAATTGCATTTTTTAGATTATAAATATTAAATGCTTACAAAAATCAATATTTCAAATGAAAATGTATAACAATCTATCTATGTAATTGTTAATGTTGACAAATGATAATTACAATTTATTTGCGCTATAATCAATAAATCATTGTTTCGCTTTTATTCCTGTAGATGGCAGCTCCAACCAATGAGATGCATTTCATTCGGGCATTGCCATTAAAGAATTAACAAATAATCGGGATTTCTGTGCCACGTACAATAGCGTAATAGATATATAGATTACATGGGGTGTATAAATTCTATGATCATATATAGGAATGTGCGAAAGAATTCACACACATTACCGGATATGGACAGCAATTGCTGAAAATGTATTTTTACTGAGTCATGTGTTTTTCTTTAAAGTTGATTATGCAGATATTTCATTTAATTTTAGCAAAAAATAAGTTTCTTAATAATATTCTGTTTGTAAGGGAAGGCGTTTAATAATTTATACCTGATGCATGATTTTTCGTTGCTGTTTGATTTTTTTTCTTGATTTTCATATAAAATTATGTAACTGCATCTTGAGAATCTTTTAGGAAGACTTCGTAAGAAGTACTACCAATTACATTCTCCCCTAAGTTGGAATTCCTGAAAAAATTTTCCAGATCTACACCGATCATGACTTATAGAACTCCCAGTTCAAAGCTTTATATATCTATCTATCTATATTACTTTTTTATGGACACGATAACTTCCATAATTCGGCACAAATCTCTTCCAAACTGATACGTAAAATCAAGCGGCATAAAATCTCGGTCAAGTTTGTGAATGGGCAAAATCAAACAAGGGGGGGGGGGGTCAAATAGGAGGGCACTTTTTGTGAAAGCAGAAAAAAACTCGTAACTTCTTAACTTTGATACATATCAAATCGGTTTAAAGTTATTATTACTTCTAGAAAAAGGGCCAAAAATTTATGTATGACGGATTTTTGATTTCATAAAAAACGCCTCCCGGAATAGTGGTTTCAGAAGAAAACAATTCCTAACTTCGTCAATTCACAAGATACCAAATCCGCTTAAATTTATTATAAGTCTCCTTAATATTATCTACAATTTTTATACTGACAAGTTTTTTATAGGACCAACTCTTACAGTAAAAAAAATTAAAAAGAAAAAAAATCCCTGCTAGCTCCGCCTACAGGCAGCGGTATATTTCGAAGTAAGCGGTCCCAACTGCCGCGTCATGGCAAATAAGTCTTTCTTCTGCAATTCCCAATAAACAGGCGCCCCAGGGTTTGCGTCTTCGAAATCTACCTGTGCCTGTAGGCCGAGCTGTCAAGGATTTTAAAAAATACAATGCTTAATTTTTATTTTATGTATAATCTAAGATAATTTTTAGATACGAATTTTAATAACGTAGACTCTCTTTGCATCTCTTTGCATCTAAGTCCAATAAAATAAAATCTGTGAGATGAAAAATGTTTCACAGAAGTTAGCTGAAGATTCAGTTTTAACAAATCAGCTGTTTTAGAAAAAAAGCAATTTCAATAGCTTTGATTATAGTTTTCTTTGGAAATTTTTGAATCTTGAATACTTGAAACTTGTATTTGGTTAATTACCTCCTTTTACCTTCGAGCCCTTTCTATGTAAATTTTGCATTGTTTAATCTGTAAATAATGATTATCGAACCGAAACTTACTTCGCTAGTAACGTAAAACTCTTATCAATATAATTTCAGTTAATAAGCCTTGCCGCTCTGAAGCACAAAATTAAGAGGGAACAAAAACCGTGAAAATTAATTTTTCTGCCTTTAAAGCAAGTAAGAATGCATAATTATAAATAATATCGAAATTATTCAGATAATGCATCAAATTAAAACTGAGATCTGTAAGAAGATTAAACGTACTGTAAAGAGTTTAGAATAATATTTGTCACATGCAAATTTGACTAATACATGTTTTTCCTTTTTTCTGGTGCTAACAAAATACTTTCAGACTTATAACATTTAAAATAGTTGTCTAAAAATGATTGTCTTAGACAATTGAATTTAAATGTATTATTCACACTAAGCTCATTATGATGAAGAAGATTTTTGTTGCTTGAAAATTCCAGTTATATAATGAGGATCTGCATGAATTTTCAATGATTTTGTGGCGATTATAAAAGGAATTAACATAATAATATTTAAATCTATATCATAATATCTATGAAAGAAGATAAAAAAAAAAAAAAATTATATAATTTAAAGAAGCTATCAGTTTAAACAGTAACTTTAAAAGAAAGCACAATTATATTTATTCAGACATATTTCAATTCTTTTAAGTCGGTGCAAAATAAACTTTATTATATAGTTCGCATAAAAATTTATGTTACTTTATTTCCACTTCTGTGCTTTCTTACTAGATTGAAAATAATATCAGGTTTTTTTTAGATAAATTATTTAATTAGTATATAAAAAAGCCCTAAAAAATAAATTCCGGAAGGTATTTTTAACTTATGAAAGTCTTACTTTTTTTTATTGTTTCTTAATTTTCTTAGTGAACATAAGGATTTTTTATTGTGAAACTTTATTCGTGGGGTTATGTACTCATTGAGCTCAAGACGACTCTTCTCGTTGACCCTCCTTCTCCCCCCCCCCCCCGTAGTCTCATTAATTTCCTATTTATTGTGCTAAATCGTGAATGTAGCATGTGTTGGATTTCATTTTACAATGTGATTTTGTGTAGATAATCATCAGTTTGTGCAGAATTTTTGTTACCCTAACATTAGTAACTACTTACCTGCCAACATCGAAACATCTGCATTTGAGGGAGAAGTTTAATAAAATATCATGTACGAAAGGTACTTATGGAAATGTAAACTAAATTTACTTTATTTAAAAATAAATTTAGAAATGTGATGATTATACAATTTTTGTTTCGGAAATCAGGTTTAGTGTACATTTTGTAATATTTAGATGTAAGATCTTATCTGAATAGATCCTAATCTGCTCGATAGCAATAGCATACCAAAATTATCCTCAAAATAGGCATACTTGGGGAATTTCCTATTTTGTAATTATTCGTAATCGTGTCCACTGCCAATTGACTATTTTAACAAACGTGATTTGGCGCTATAAAGTAATTTTTGTGATAGCTTTTAATAGCATCCTCATTCAGTTTAAAGAGTAATGTTACTATCATCGTTCATATTTGACGCAAAACTTAGTTGTAGACCCGAATACGGAAGATTAGCTAACCTTTTATTTCCCTCATCGAAACTTTCTGCTTAATCTTTCGTAATCGGGATTATGCTAAGTATTTTTTTCTTGGCTATGAAATACCATTACTAGGGAATTGATAAGGAAAAAGAGAAAAAATTAAGTATGTAACGTTTCAAATATGTAAATTAATGAAACAGAATGGTTTTTTTTTACGAACAGATGTATAAAATGCCTTCAAAAGTTACATGCCTAATTTTACTACTTATAAATATATAGTTTAAGAGTTTGAATATAGAAGAAAATCAGAGCTAGAAATCATACGCAGTAAAAGAAAAATTTCCATTTAGTGTTGAACCATTTTATGGTACAAAAACAGCAGACATACCACAATCTGGCAGAAGTCCCAAGAGGAAGTTCTCCATAATCAGTAGTTTTTACAAAACTACTGATTATGGTGAGACTTGAACAATTATTAAAATTTTCATAATTTCATGGCATTATACTAACACAGCCAATCAATACAAATAGTTCTAAGCATTCTCAATATGTTTATTTAGAGCAAGGTGGTATCGGGTGGCTTGTTGAATGGTGAGAACGCTGGTTATAAATCAAGAGATGTCAGGTTCAAATCCTTCGTCAAGCCTTTATGTCGGTAGTGTATCAGATTCCACTTTAAACTAAGAACCCTGTCTGATTATCCTTTGTTTCCGCAGAATAACTGTAGTAACTGTAAATGGGTCAACATTCTACCAGTTTATAGTTCCACATTTTATTAATTGTTGGTTAATCATTTTACAAATTTTTGGTTCAGAATTTTACCAGTTTAAGTTGAAACCTACAAAAGTACAGGGTGGTTAAAATTAAACTGACGGTACTCTGAGGCTCATAGCTCCGGTTTTACTGATCGGATTCGTATGAAACTTCAAATATATGTTATGTAGATTATGCGGCCAAGGTTTTCGTAAAAAAAAGTGTGAAATTTCGCTACCAGATGGCGCCGTAGGGCTAAAACCATATGCAAATGAGTAGCTAATGTAATTTCGCTATAAAAGCGATACGTATGGTTCAAAGTAATCATACGTCCGCAGTGAACATGCCGATGAACAAGAAGGAAGGCACATTGATCGAAAACTTTTTATCAGAATGAGAGCGATGCTTCGGCAGCACTCCGTGCTTATCGGCGGTCGAAAAATGTCCGTAAATGAAGTAAGAGGCACGATTCGTAAGTTTGAAGAAACCGGTCCTCTGGATGCTGCACCGGAAGCGGACGACGAGCAACTGAGTCGGCGATTGTGGAGGAAATTGCATTCAGAGCCGAAGCATTGCTCTCATTCTGACAAAAAAGTTTTCGATCAATGCGCGTTCCTTCTTATTCATAATCGGCATGTTCACTGCGGACGAATGATTTCTTTGAACCATACGTATCGCTTTTATAGCGAAATTACATTAGCTACTCATTTGCATATGGTTTCAGCAATACAACGCCATCTGGTAGTGAAATTTCAAACTATTTTTTTTTTTACGAAAACGTTGCCGCATGATCTACATAACATATATTTGAAGTTTCATTCGGATCCGATCAGTAGAACCGGAGATATACCGTCAGTTTAATTTGAGTACCGTCAGTTTAATTTTAACCACCCTGTATTTGAATGAATCCTGAGCACCAAATATTGGCACGGGATTTCATCATTTCATGTTGACAATATTTTTGGCAGTGTTTTGGTTAAATGTTTGAATTAATTATTAACAGTGTAATTGAAAGTTTTCTTTTTCTATGGAAATTTATTTTTTAAATAGTAACAAATTATGAAATATCACAGCAGAAATTTAGCTTGTTCCTCCAAGTTACTTTTTTTACACCAGAATAAAATATCGTGCCTCGACAAATTTCATTTTATATACCTAAAGGTATTTATTATCATTTTTTATAAAATTAAATTCATACTGTTTAATACACTTTCAAGAAACGGAATTACATATGGAGTAATTGAAATATTTCGATTATTCACCAAAATATAATTGTTATTTATTTATCCTGTGGTATTTGATTAGGATTATTTACACATGCAGCTTACATTTGATATAATTACTGAAGAATGCTCTATTGCAACTTGCAAATTCTTATTTAAAATTACAAAATTAATTCTAATTTCGCCATGTAATATGAATATGGCCAAACAATAGTTGTGTTTTATTTCTCTTATTCTATTTAATTAAGATTATTTAAATATGCAGCTTACATTTGATATAATTACTGAAGAATGCTCTATTGCGACTTTCAAATTCGTATTTCAAATTACAAAATTAATTCTAATTTAGCCACGTAATATGAATATATAAATTTCAATTCTAGTCTTTCTGAACATTTCTAATTATCATCATGTGCATTTCACAATCAAAGACGACAAAATTCCATCTATATTTAATGATTATCTCTTTTCCCTTCAGATACCTACATTTTATTCTAAAAATATACTTTTAACAGTTCAGCTAACGTTTTAATATCTTATGTTCCTGACATAAAGAAAGCTTCTAAAAGCTAGTTATTTATTTTGCCTTTATTAGAAAATATATTTAAATTAATGTTTTAAAACATTAAAGGTACAACTTTGTTTAAAATTTTTCATATTGATTCTCGATAATATATGTATTGACTATTGCAGTTTTAAGAACCTGTACAGTCTCGATAATTTTATTATTTTCCATTGAAGTGAAAAAACAGTTTTTATTTCATTTGAATGCATGTACAAAAACATTTGTTGAACACATTATCTTTTTTACACCCCAATATCTAATAATTTAACATATATAATATTATTATATTATATATTATAGTATTATACTATATATATATATATATATATATATATATATAATATTATATAATAACATATATATTTAACATTATAACATATAAAGGGTGTCCCAGCTAAGATGTTACAAACTTCGAGGGGAGGTAGGGTACACCTAGACGACTCGGAATGACATAGGAATGTCTGCCGGGTCGTAAACGCTTTCCTGACGCAGTAAGGGCATTGAAAAGACTGTATTATATAAAGCTGATACTTGAACCTGGAGTTACGAGAGTGGTGTCACAGTGCATTAGACGGGCAGGATTGCAGCTGCCGGGGAAATCCTAAGCACTCTTGGAATGTTTGCTGATGTTCGAACTTCCCTGCAGCGAAGATGTGAGAGCCTGCATCACATGCGGGGATCGTCAATTCAAACACCTCCTTCGATATGTGTTATACTTCCCTTTTGTTACTTTTGTTTTTATGTTTATGAACAGCGAGCAATAAACACCTTTTTTTCTCCTATCTTTTGTCCTTTACTTTTCTTGTGTTTTATGTGTAAAAAATGTGAAATACAAAATGAAAGTTTGAAACAAGCACGCTCGAAACACCCGCGCCTATTTCAATGTCCTCTACCGCGTCAGGAAAGCGTTTCCGATCCGTTCATTTTGCATTTGACATTTTTTAGACATAAAACACAAGATAGGAGAAAAAAAGGTGTTTATTACTCGCTGTTCATAAACATAAAAACAAAAGTAACAAAAGGGAAGTATAACACATATCGAAGGAGGTGTTTGAATTAGCGACTCCCGCATGTGATGCAGTCCTCACATCTTCGCTGCATGGAAATTCGAACATCAGCAAACATTCCAGGAATGTCTTGGATTTCTCCGGCAGCTGCAATCCTGCCTGTCTTACCACTGTGGCACCACTCTCGTAACTCCAGGTCCAAGTATCAGCTTATATGATCCTGCCTTTTCAATGCGATTACTGCGTCAGGAAAGCGTTTGCGACCCGGTTTTCCTATGTGATTCCGAGTCGTCTAGGTGTACCCTACCTCCCCTCGAACTTTGTAACATCTTAGCTGGGTCACCCTGTATAACTTACCTCAATTAATATTTGTAAAGATGGAAGTCTATGATTTATTTTTTAGCCACTTCCTGACGTGCTAGAGTTTTAGAAATTTTGTAGAGTTGTGTGTACCCGATGCCAATAGGATATTTTTAAATTTTCAGAAATTAATAATTAATAAGTACAAAAGTAAAAATAGTTCTTCGAAAATACACTTTTTATTATCATTCCGTGCTTATCTTGAAAATCATGCCTAATTTTATGACTTCTATTCAAAGTTTTTCTGAAAAAATTTCCATTAAAATGCATTCCTTTTGTGTGGGCACCAAATCCGAATACAAAAAATCCACCACATTTTTACGATCGGTAGAAAACGCGAGCTATTAAATTTATCTAAACAATATATGTTTTTTCTCTGTTTCTTTTTTAAGATAGAGCGACAGAAAAGAAAAGCAGTATTATTTAAACTATTTATTCAGGACTTCTAAATTATTTTCTCAACGTATAATCATAACTTAATATTAAACTACTAGGGGCTCTGCCCTCTACTCGCTAATGCTTGCCAACTCCCTGAATTGCAACGCAGTTCACATTGAGAGCGTAGTGGTCCCAGCTCTCTTCGCACGCTTGCCATTTTTTGAAGCAACTCTTGCCAGAATGGGTACTATCATAAATCCTTTTAACATATGAAATTTACAAAATGTTTCATTGTAAAAAAAGTAATTGAAAACACTATTAAAAATATATTTAGTAGGTGCTACCAATGGGAATAAATCATTTCAACATTATGTAATTTACAATTTTTAATGTAAAATAATTAACTGCAATAATTAACTTGAAACACAATTAATTACAAATTTATTGCACCTATAATATTGTACAGCACGGCTTAAATTCATTTCTAAAAACTCTTGAAAAAAATTACGCGATAACAAAATAGTCCAATATCAATCAACAATCATTTCTAAAGTCTGTTCGACATGAAACATATATCTCTCAGACGCTTTGCAAGTTAACAAAACGTAAACAACACGTTTTCTGCTGTGTCTAAAATAAACTCTCGATCAAAACGCTGATTTTCATTACGTGAACGCAAAACGAACAAGTGACCATTGCTATTCATACATCACCGGCCGAAAGATCGTGCTGTGTTGAAAGAGAGCTCCTGCCTTGAATTTTGATTTTCTAATTTATAAATACTACTCTGCCCCCTGCTCACTACGCTCACAAACCCTTTTCTGCTTTCAACACCTGATCAATTAATTATTATTTTAAACTTTCATTATTGTTTTTAACAGTCCCGAGCAAATACATTTTTTATTTGAGATAGAACATACTTCTTTGAGCTGATTTAGAAATTGGCAACAATATAAAAAAATGACTTTTTCAATAAAAGATTTCTTTACTCGATTTTTAAGGACTTTTTGAGTTTTTATTGTCCAACCGTGATAATTTTTTGAATTTCTAAAAGCTTGTTATATTTCGCGTCTGTTGGTATGATTTTCGAATCCGTAGGATGGCTAGAAAAAAAATTATAGCTCCTCAAAAAAGTTCTTAGTAAAAAAGCGATGAGAATAACCCTGAATATCTACGCAGATTTTCATTGGTCCATTTCCAAACCATTACTTTTTTTTATATAGAAGATATTTTTTTATATTTATATTTACATCGGCCAGTTAATATGACAAAATGACAAATATGAAAAAATTGTACTAAAATATTTCATTTTATATAAACTCTAAAGGTCATGACGTCATAGGTAGTTCCTAACAAACAGTTTCTATATTTTTCTTGGCTGTTGCTATGCTTTTGCTAGATGTAATTCCTTCGCACAATGGAAAACCTACCGAGAAACTGGTTGTTTGTTTGAAACACTTCTATAGTGTACCATGGCACTTTTGGTGTCGATATGAGAATCCATCTTTTCTTTCAAATATGACATCATTTTTACAATTATAATTGTTCATCTCTTCCGAGATTATAACGTCTTTTAAGCAATTGTTTTAAAATTCGTGAGTTTCGTTAAATGTTTTTATAAATAAATGGAAATGATGTAATTTTCAGAAATATTTTATTTCGTGCTTTCCAAGAATCTTTAAATAATATGCAAGAGTTCAGTCTATGTAGGTGCAGAAATATGGGTCAGTGACTAGGATGTCATCACTGGCTCATTTATATAGTAAAATATTTTACATTCATGGATGAAAATGCATGTTTTGTTTTCCGAGTGACATCATTTACTTCATCGGAAACATTACTCTTTATATATTACTTACTATGATAGATTATTTAGTGTTATTTTATTTACATAGATTACTTAATATTATTTCTCTATAAATAAACTGTGTTCTTCTCTTCCGCGATTAGTGCATAATTAAATGCAATAATTTACATAACCATAAAATAATATCACTAATTATAATTAAAATGTAGACAAATACTTAAGTGATTAAAAGAAATAACAAAAGGCTTATAAAAACCTTTTTAGTGATTCAACATACGTTTCAACGCTACATTTCGGCGTCATTTTCAAGAAAAATATAATGATAAAAAATATTCTTTCAAATTATGAAAAAATAACCTTGAAGACAAGGACTTTCTTCAAGGTTATTTTTTCATAATTTGCAAGAATATTTTTTATCATTATATTTTAACGAAGGTCACCAAATCAAAGAATTGATTTTGCCCTTTTCAAAGCCACCTTTGGTTTTAAAAAATACAAAAATTAACCCTTCAAAAAAGTATATTTTCTGTATGCCGTTTTGCGATTTTTGCGATTTTGGCAATTTTTAATAATTTACATCGGCGATTCAAAGAAAGGTACCAAAAACTAAAAAGTCCTTCCGGCCTGTACCGGGAGGAAAAGGTAGCTTTCCTATATCTGCGTTTTAAAATTTTAGCTAATGTTACACGAAAACAGCAACTTAAAATGCAAATAAAACGTTTACAAAAGATTCGTTAATACTGAATTTGAATAAGAAATTCGCCAAATTATTGAGCAATAGCCAAATTGGCTTCATTTATGAAGACTTATTTTGGTCGCCAAATTTGGCTATATTTCGCCAAATGTCGCCAAGTTTGGCGAGAATTTGGCGCTAACGGATATGAATATATAGTTTTATGCGTTTGATTGGGAAAATTATTGCAACAATGAAAATTTTTGTAATGTGCTGTCTTGTTTCAAAATGTCAGCCACCTTAGAATTTCAAACTGCTCTATCTCAGCCATTTTTTAAGATAGAGGTAAAACAAAAAATGCTCTGGAATCCTCGTTTCAAGGCCTAACACTAAATTGAAAAATAAATTTGAATTTTTAACTTTTTTGTACATTTATTTTAGTTTTAAATTTTTAATTGGCCGCCATCTTGAAACAAAATGGCGGACCAAGCTGTCCAACGAACTCGGTCGAGACATTGGTGAGCTTAATACACACAATTAGTTTCATCAAAATTGATTTATAAATACGAGCGTTATCGTATGACATAGGTCAGATATATATATATATATATATATATATATATATATACATATATATATGGAGATATATATATATATATTTATATATATAAATCAACATTTGAACGGAGGGTGGTTTTGGGGTCTGGGGGTCATGATCGGTGAAAATATATCGAAATTTTCCGGAACTGCTTTCCTCCGAACGGCTGCAATAGGTAGCTTTATACTTTTTTGTATTGAAAGCTACCTAAAATACCAAACAATATCTACATTTATTCCTTTTTCGACATCTGTATTTGTTTTTGAAAAATACGAATATTAACCCTTCAAAAAAAATTCGTGCGCAGTACTCTCTTTTGCGAATTCCGATTTTCTGCGATATATAAAATCTGGCATCGGCTTTCTAAAATAACCAAACAAAAAGCAAACACACCTAAAGACATCTACGTTCTATCAGGTTTAGGCAGAAACCTTTAGTTTAAAAAAAAATCACGTTAACCCTTTTGAAAACGTTTTTTACCGTAAGTCAATTTCGCTTTTTTATCTATTTCTCCTAAATTTAAAAATCCGAATTGGCGTTCATAAACAAGATACGAAAAACTAAAAATACCGCACCTAATCTACATCCCTTTGCTTTTTAAAATCTGGTATCCGTTTTTAAAAATTTTAATTTTAACCCTCCGAAAAAAATCCTTTCCAAAACTCACTCATGCGATTTTCGTTTTTCGGTCCAGATTTAAAAATCGGCATCGACTCGGGAAATGCGAGTACGGACAAACAGTAGACTCCAGATCCAGATTTTCGTCAAAACGCACCGTTGAGTTTTAAAAAATAGCTACATTAACCCTTTCGAAACCGATCGTTTACGTAACCCTCTTTCGCGATTGCCGCTATTTTGGAAATGTTTAGCTGTGGTCAAATTTCAATTCTACTAGGAAATTTCGTTGAGTTGAGTGTAAAATACCTTAAAAATTAAGTTGTAATTTATAATTAAGTTCTAAAAATATTAAAATGTTTTATTTCTATTGGAAATACTCCTGTGTACATAATTTTTATGCTTCTAGCCTATCAGGGAGTCAGTGAAAAAATGATTACGAAATTTCACCTTTACAAACAAAAACCAAGTTGAAGAAGAAAATAGTAAAATATTGATAATAATTAAACTTTTATTATACTTTGAAAAACAATTAAGAAATCCTGAATAGATATATATTCTTTTTATTTTCTTGTCTTTTCTGTTAGTCATACCTTAAAAAGGAAACTGAGCATAAATTAAAAACCTTTAATAAATTCACTATTTCGCGCTTTCTACCAAGCAAAAAAAAAAAAAAAGGAAATTTACGTATTGTAATGGAAATGTTTTGGAAATACATGAATTGAAATGATTAAATTAGGTGTGATATTTAAGATAAAATTGAATACGTTCCAATTTTTACTTTTATATTTATAATATTCTTTTATTCACATTTTAATTAACCCATTAAACGCCGCTATATGAATCATGTTAAATAAATATAACTTTTTTTAATTTTTTATTACACATTCGATGTCTCTATTATAGAACAGTTGAATTTTTTTCAAAAAGTGTAACCGTATAGAAAATCCGGCATGTTCCCTTAACGGGAGCGTTGGCGTCTTACAGGGGGGGGGGACGTTCCCTTGATTGAACGCAAGTAGCGTTTGTTTTTCTGCTACTTAGAAGAAGTTATGTTTTTAATTATTTTTTAAAAAGTGGATTTTTTTTGCATGCAATAAAAAATATTTATTTATTAATTTTTTATTAAATTAATTTATTATATATGCAGGTATAAAGAATTTAATACTGAATTACAAAATCCTTATTTCGATTGGAATTTT
This sequence comes from Maratus michaelseni, assembly GCA_963931845.1. Classification (NCBI taxonomy): domain Eukaryota; kingdom Metazoa; phylum Arthropoda; class Arachnida; order Araneae; family Salticidae; genus Maratus; species Maratus michaelseni. The sequence continues at coordinate 248,541,934 of OZ007596.1, read as the reverse complement.
TCAATTTAAAGAAAAAAATACGATTAACAAATAAATTTTAAACATAGAAAAGCTTATATTTTTAATTATTTGTTTTCACAATTTTTTGGAGTCCTATAGGTACTCAAAATCTATCTACGAGATCCACACCTCCCATATACGTAATATATGATGAAATTATCTTCGGTTGAGGTAAATCAATTTTCTTTTTTTCTTTAGAGCACAATCTTTTTACCTGACCGAAGAGAGTCTCGTCTTCAAAATTAGATGCCAAATACACAACCCTGTTGTCTCTCCATTTTACTTCACACAGATTTTATGTGACAATGAATTCAAAAGTTCCTCTTTTATTTTTTGCAATTGTTTACATTTACTTAGAAGACAATCCTTCAACCTATTTTCTCTAACTGTGCCAGTCAAAAGAAAATTGCACTTTTGCATTACTTCTGATAATTCAAGATATGTAAAAAAATTGTCCATATAAACCGTATGTTTTGGAGAATCGTCAATGCATTTAATTAATTTCAAAACCACCCTTGTTCCAAGATGCTTACCTTCTATTTCATTTTTTTTTTCTTCAAATGTATTTTTATTTTTTTCCACATAAACTTGTAAATTTAGTGGATAACATTCAGAATCAGAATCCAGTGTATTGAAATATTCCAAGCCTTGTTTTACTGTTAAAAATTTAACAGGCATTTTCACATATCGAATCTTATTATTTTTTTTATTTATCTAAACACTATTACTTATCGACTGCCAAACGATTCAAATACACCATCATTTTCAAAATAACAAAAAAACGCAGTAAAATACAAGTATATTTCACCTTACTGTTGTTCTTTTATCATTTTAAGTGGTAATTTGCATTCTTTCCTCCTATTGGAGCAATCTTTTCTTTGTGAAAGGGATCTCGCAGACAAAGGTGTTTCCTCCGTAGAACATTTTGTTATCCAGGGGGCGCTGCCGAACGCTCAAGACTGAAAGATGCGCGGAGCGGATTCCCGCCAGTAGAGATGTTTTTCTTGAGACGTAAGCGCATTGCACCAACCGCTGCCTGTCACTTTTGTTCTAAATGTAAATAAATATCATTTGTTAAGTTTTAATTCAAGTTTTATTGAATACGAAATGATCATCTTAGTTTTTTTACTTAAATATACAGTCCAAACATTACCCGAGCTATAGCCGGATCATGTTTTGGTCCTCCGAGACGCAGCGCTCATTTAGAACACTGTGAAGAATCATCGCCCTTGGATTTTTTGTACGTAGTTATACATATAATTGTAATGGCTACTATTTCAGGTACTGTGGTGCTCAATCGGAAACGCGGAAATATACGCGGCCAAGTTACACGAATATCAAACGCTATAAAATCAAAACTTGGCCAGAAAGAATTAGAACTAAAGTTAAACGCTCTTCAGACGTTAAAAAAGAAGACAGATGAATTACGAAACGAGTCGTATTCTATAATGTCCGAAGATGATTTACCGGAATTTGAAAATTCCTTGACGGAGATAGAAGAACAGTTAGAAACTCTCAAAGTAAGTCTTCTTGATTTAATAAAGCCTAGTGTTTCTAATGTTGAAAGTCAAAATAATAATGATAGAATTAATGCTAAAGTGTCAAAAATTAAATTACCGTCAATTAATTTACCCGAATTTTCGGGTCGTTACACAGAGTGGTTTAATTTTAAACTACAATTCACCACCTTGATTGATAGCAACGATGAATTAAATGATGCTCAAAAATTATATTATTAACAATCGGCTTAACAGGCCCTGTGAAACAATTGCAAAACATTGATGATTCTTATGCTTCCTTATTCGAAGCTTTAAAAAATCGATTTGAAAACAAACGGTTAATTGTAAATTCTCATATTTCAGAGTTATTGAGTAACAACAAAATAAAAATTGAAAATGCGAAAGAAATACGCAATCTGGTAGATAATTTATAGAGTCATTTGAGAGCTCTGAAACAATTAGGACTAGAAAATAATAACTTATCGGAATCAATTTTAATGTATTTTGTGTTACAAAGAATCGATGATGAGTCAAGAAAGACATTTGAAATGAGTCTTAACTGTAACGACTTGCCTGAATGGAATATTTTTATTGATTTTTTACTGAAAAGGGCTCAAGCTCTCGAAAACCTGCAAAAAAGCAACACCGTTACGATACCTAGGTATGAAATTACTCAGAAACAAAAAAGTTTAGTATTACAGAATGACAAATTTAATTGCGCATTATGTAAACAACCTCATATGATATTTCAATGTCAAAAGTATTTAGATTTATCGGTTCAAGAGAAATTGAATCAAGTAAGGAAGTTGAAGTTATGTTATAACTGCTTATCGTTATATCACGCTGTTAATCGATGTAATAAATTAAATAATAAGTGTAGGATTTGTTACTCAAACCATCATAGTTCTCTTCATGGAGCTAATTTTTCGAAACCTGCTTATAAAAATAGGCAAGTTAATTGTATTGCAAATGAACCGCAGTTGAAAACGGAAGACAACGTAAATTCTAATTCAGTAGAACCTGCCACAAATGCGTTAACATTGAGCTGTCAAAACAATTATGATCAAAATTTGTCTAGCACCAGTTATAATGGTTTGATTTCGACAGCTGTGATTTATTTAAGGGGATGTAATGATTCCTTTTTTCCTTGTATTGCGATTCTAGATACTGCCAGTAATGTCTCATTGGTCACGTTTTCTGTAGCAAATATGTTAGGGTTGCAAAAATATAAAGTTAAGTCATTAATTACTGGATTAAATGATTCTGTCTGTAAAATTAAAAACAGAATAAACGTAGAAATTTCCAACAAGGATAGAAGTTTTAAAAAATTATCTAACATGTTTTGGTTCCTAAAATCACTGATTTAACCCCATCAAGCGTCGTAGACATTTCTAATCAGCACTTACCACAGAATTTAACCTACGCGAACCCAAGATTTTTTTAACCTCAGCGAATTCAAGTGTTATTAGGAGCAGATGTATATTACGAATTGTTATTAGCTGGTCAAATAAAAATTCCTAAAACTTTACAAAACTCTCATTTAGGATGGATCGCGGGTGCAACAATACAAGATAGAAATGAAAGTAAATTTATTTGCCATTTAATAGAAAATCCAGATGAATTAGATTTGATAACCTTTTGGGACTTAGAGACGTTGGGAGTTAAAGATGACCCAAACAGTGTTAAAAACGAGAAAATTGTAGAAAATTTTCATGAAACTGTGCGTTTTGAAAATAACAGATATGAAATCAGTCTCCCTTGGACAAGGGATTGGAACCATTTAGAAAATAATTATAAAACCGCCGAAGCGCGACTCACAGGTCTTATAAAAAGAATGAAACGCGATACAAAGTTATACGAACAATATCGCAATATTTTGAATGAGAATTTAGAGATGAACATAATTGAAAGTGTACCTAATTTAGAAAACCCTTCAGATAAACCAGTTTTTTACTTACCGCACCATACAGTATTTAGAGAAGATAGTGTTTATACTAGATGTGGAATAGTTTTTGACTCATGTTCCCATGAAGCAGGATAATTGTCTTTGAATGACTGTCTTGACGCAGGAACTAATTTAAACCCTAATATTTTTCATTTATTGATTTTAAAACTAACTAAACAAAATTATTGACTAAACAAAATTGCTTTTCTAGCAGATATAGAGAAGGCTTTTCTACAAATTGCCATAAACGAAAAGGACAGAGATGTTCTTAGATTCTTGTTTATAGATAAGAATCCTATCGACAGTGACGCATTTAGTGTTATCGTCTACAGATTTTTACGCCTAACATTTGGCTTGAACTCAAGCCCATTTTTGCTATCTGCTACAATTAAGCATCATCTTAATAAATTCGAAACGGAATATCCGGTAGAGACAGAAGTACTCCACAATTGTATTTATGTGGATGACTTAATAACCGGGACAGACACAGTCGAAGTTGCGGTGAACATTTCGGAACAATCTCATAAAATAATGAAGGAAGCTAGCATGAATTTATGGAAGGGGATTTCGAATAACAAACTGTTAATGGAAATATGGGATAATCGTGGATTTAGTACTATGCCACAACCTTTTGAGGATAGTACAATACATAAAGTTTTGGGGATATCGTGGCAACCCAAGCAAGATATACTTTTGATAGATATTGATAATTTGCTCGAAATTTAACGCACAAAATACAAAACGTTTTGTATTACAAGTTGCAGGTAGAATATTTGACCCCCTGGGTCTAATTTCTTCGTATACAATACGAATTAAATATTTATTTCAAGAACTGTGGAGTAGGAATTTAACACGGGATGAAGAACTGCCCTCCGATATTACAAAGACGTGGGAACAATGGTGTTCCGAACTTCCTCAGTTGAGAAATCTAAAAATTCAAAGGAACATTTTTCAGTTTCCCGATGACTCCAAATACACCCTAACGTTGCATACCTTTGCCGATGCCAGTCCGAAAGCAAACGGTGCTTCCGTTTACTTAGAAATTAATTCACTAAGTGAATCGTCTATAAATTTGGTTACATCTAAATCCAGAGTGGCACCATTGAAAAAAGTATCACTTCCAAGACTTGAACTTTTAGCAGCATTAGTTGCTGCACGTTTAACCTGTGAAGTAAAAAAGGTACTAGATCGCAAGGGACTATCTTCTATGTATTTGTGGACTGATTCCCAGATTGTCTTGTACTGGATGAAGGCTCCGCAAACAGGTGGAAGTCATTTGTGTCGAACCGTGTAATGGAAATCCAAGCTCTGACAGACCCATCCAGGTGGTTTCACTGTGCAGGGTCCGAGAATCCTACAGATTTGCTAACAAGAGGTGTCAAGTGTGACCTTCTCGTTCAGAATTCCAAATGGTGGACTGGACCAGAGTTTTTGAAAGACTTAGATCTGTGTAACAACGACCAGACTTTAGTGATCCCTAACAAGGACATATATATAAACAAACTAAAAAGAGACTCCATAAACATTATTAATGATGACTTTGTTACATTAACTATTTCTCACAAAATACTTTTAATTGACCATATTTTTGCATGTACTAATAATTTTGTAAAATTAATTCGTATAATGAGTTTTATTTTTAGATTCACCTTCAACTGTCGTAATAGATTGAGGAGAAGAAGGGGACCACTATCCCTCGACTAGGTGAGAGAGGCTGAATCGTTTCTAATTCGGTCAGCACAAAGGGGGAATTTAGGGAAGAATTAAAATGTCTCGAAAAAGGTAAGCCTGTTCACAATAAAAGTAGATTATCTTCCTTAAACGTATTTGTAGGAGGGGATGGATTAATTAGAGTTGGCGGCCGTTTAGCACATGTAGATTTGCCGCTTAACTCAAAGTTTCCAATTGTTTTGTCTGCCAATCATAAGTTAACGGATATTATTTTAAATTACTTCCATCTCAAATACTTTCATTTAGGCCCACAAGCGTTGCTTTTCCATGTAAGACAAAAATTTTGGCCACTTAATGGCAGGAATAATTGCCGAAGCATTGTTCACAAATGTGAGACATGCTTCAAGAATAAACCTGTTGTCAGCTCCCAATTGATGGCTGATCTGCCGGGAGAACGTGTGACACCAAATTTTGTATTTTTGGTGACAGGTCTGGATTACTGTCGCCCATTTTTTATTAAATTTAAAAATCAAAGGAAGGGTGTATTGAATAAAATTTATGTCGTTGTTTATGTATGCTTATGCACCAAGGCAATACACCTGGATTTGCTTCAGATCTCACAACTCAGGCTTTTATAGCTAGTCTAAAACGTTTCTTTGGCAGAAGAGGGAAATGTGCAAAAATCCTATCGGATAATGCAAAAACGTTCATCGGAGCTGACATCAAGTTGAAAAAATTGCATAAACTGATTAGTTTCCCAGATGAGGAATTGTGTAATTTTTTAACCCATGAAGGTATCAAATGGGAATTTATTCCCCCTAAATCCCCAAATTTTGGTGGCCTCTGGGAGGCGGCTGTAAAATCATTCAAGTTTCATTAAAAACGAGTAATAGGTGATCAAAAATTAACCTTAGAAGAGTTTCTTACTATACTAGCGGAAATTGAGGGAGTTTTGAACTCCCGTCCCCTTACCCCGCTGTCCCCAGATTTCGAAAATTTTGAAACCTTGACACCCTCTCATTTTTTAATCGGTAGACCTATCACTTCGATCTCCGAACCATTATTAGATAACATTAATGAAATTAGATTAGCAAAATGGCAGATAATCACTAAATTTAGTCAGCAAATTTGAAAGGCTTGGAAGTGCGATTATTTAAATAATCTGCAGCAGAGGGGGAAATGGAAATTTAAAAAGGTTGATGTACAGAAAGGAACTTTAGTACTAATAAAGCAGGAAAATTTACCTTCCACCAAATGGCAGGTTGGAAGGATAGTTGAAATTTTTAAGGGAAGGGACAATATAATACGAACCGTAAACTTACGGTTACCAGATATGATTGTATTATTATTGTGTATGTAAGTTGTTATATCTTATAATTTTTTCTTATATGATAATTTTTGCAAATTTATATGTGAAGGTATGTTGAAATTTGCATTTCAATCCCCGGGGGAGGGCTTCCTCCGTAGAACATTTTGTTATCCAGGGGGCGCTGCGGAGCGCTCAAGACTGGATGATGCGCGGAGCGGATTCCGCCAGTAGAGATGTTTTTCTTGAGACGTAAGCGTAGTGCACCAACCGCTGCCTGTCACTTTTCTTCTAAATGTAAATAAATATTATTTCTTAAGTTTTAATTCAAGTTTTATTGAATACGAAACGATCATCTTAGTTTTTTTACCTAAATATACAGTCCAAAGATTACCCGAGCTATCGCCGGATCAAAAGGAGAAATGAAATGCTCCCAGTAAACGCCAAGGCTCCCACTGTGGGAACATTGCACACAAATCTTTCTATTGTTGCTTTAAATAACTCTATTTAATCCGGGTTTTGAATATGTTGTTATTTCAAATGTTTGTTTTAAAATCTGACAGTAGTTGAACGAAACTGAAGAATTTTTATTTTTATTTTTAACTCATTTTACTTCAGATCAGGGTTGGCAAGTTTTTGACATGCGACAGTTTTTGACGGTTTTAACCATGGTTTAAACCGTCATGTCAAAAACCTCCTTGTCAAAAATGTCAAAAACTGTCAAATACGTATATTTATATGTAAATATAAATATTTATTTACATATATATTTTTACCTATATTTATATTTAATAAGTAAAATTTTTTTGTTTTAATAAAGAAAATGTTTCTAAATATGTTGTAGAAAAAAATAAATTTAAATTTTTGAAGAAACACTTATATTTTGAATAGTAAACAAAACTTTTGAAAACTCTTTGTTTATCTTTTGTAATATTATGTATTAAATTTTAATGTGTTATTCAAAATCTGCAGGGATTATTATATTATTAAGAAATTTATTTATAATCAAAGATAGTGTATAGTTTAAAATATATTAAAGATCAGACATTTTTAAAGATAAACATTAACATTTTCTGAACATTAGACATTTTTGAAGAAAATTCTTTTAAACAGGTTTGGTATTCATTCATCAATCATTCCCAATCTGGGAACTTCTATTTTTTAACTCCTCTAAAATAAACTGCGAGGGAGTGGGTTAAGTGAATTGCTTTTAACATAGTTTGTTTAAGGTGGGAGAGCAGGAAATGCCCCAAGGTGTTGCTTTTGTATTCCTGGAATGCAAATCTCCTTTATCCTTAAAAACCCATCACCCCTTCATTCAAAATGGGATAAGTTACCTGTTGTCAGAAAACCAGTTCTTTTACATTCTGTTTCAGAGCTCTCTCTTTACCTTCAACCAGTATTCCCCATCTCCCCTTCATTCAAAATGGAATGGTTTACCTGTTATCAGAAAACCAGTTCTTTTACATTCTTTTTCTGTGTGGCTTATCTCTGTATTCATTAGGGTTGAATTCCTTTTCTCTGTTAGTCAAATTAGGTCCTAGTCCTTTTTTTCTATTTCATTTAAAGAAAAAAAATATTTGATTTTAAAAAGAAAGCATGAATCGTGGTGGCATACCTACAGATTTAGTGTGGCAACATTTCCATAAAATTAAAATTGATGGAAAATATTAATGCAAAATGCAAAAATTGTGAAAATGTTAGAGCAAATCATGTAGACAGAATGAAAAACCATATTGTTCAGTGTTTAAAGAAAGAATCAACTATTTTGGATTGTACAGATGATAAGGTTGATGTTGAAGAACCTGAACTTAACATTCCAAGCAAGAAAGTAAAGCCTAACCCTTTCTTTAAAACAACAAGTACATATGCAGCACATAAATTGGATATCCTAGTTGCAAAATTTTTCTATGCCAATAACGTTCCTTTCAATGTTGTGGAACATCCAACATTCCAAAGTTTGGTATCTGCACTAAGACCTGGATATTCTTCTCCTACTAGAAAAGCATTATCGAATTCATTGCTGGATGAAGTTTCAACTTAGATTAAAGAAACAACTAGAGAGAAACTGAAGAAGCAAAAAGTTGTATTAGTAGAAGAGGGCTGGAGCAACATTCACAATGATTCAGTCATAGCAACTTGTATTCATAGTGAAGGAAAGTCTTACTTTCTTGATGCCATTGAGGCTGGTGTAACTATAAAAAACGCAGACTTTCATAAGCAGATAATTGAAAATGCAATTAAGAAAGCTAAAGATAAATATTCCAGAGATGTAAAAGCAGTTGTTACAGATAACGCAAAAGGTATGGAAAAGACAAGAGAACTTTTGAGAGATAATGAAAATGAATTATTGTTATATGGATGTTCAGCTCACTGGCTGAATTTAGTTGGTCAAGCTCTTACTCCAGAAGCAGTAATGAAACAAGTCGTAAAGATTCAAAAGTACTTTAGAAATTGCCACTTTCCATCAGGTTTGCTTAAAGAATTCCCCGAATCTTTAAAACCTCAATTACCTGGACAAACAAGATGAAACAGTCAGCTTACATGCATCAATACTTTTTAAAGAATAGGCCATTTTACATACAGATTGCAGAAAAATATTGAAGAGAAAATTGATGCTGACATCTGTAGATTGATAAATGACTACACTTTGTTTAAACAATGCAAGGATCTGTTCTCAATGCTTCAACCAGTTGCTATTAGTCTAGAAACCTCACAAAAAGATACTTGTTCACTGGCTGATGCATGTTCAATCTGGTTGTCTCTTATGAAGGAAATTTCATTGCAACCACATATTAATATAATTCAGAATAGAATGAAGGAAATACTTAACCCTTTCCATTTTTTGGCTTATATGTTACATCCAATGTATAAGGGTGAAGGTTTATCAGATGAACAACGTTAAAGTGCTCGTATTTGGGCAGAACAAAAAGTTTCTGGTTCTTTATCAGTCTTAATAACATATGAAAGTGAAGCATCACCGTTTCCATCATCTTATTTTTTACCAACTGTGAAAAATATGGATCCTGTAACATGGTGGAAGGCTATAAGCAAATGCGAATTTTTCAAGTCTGGTCCAGCTTCTGATTTGGTAGAATTAGCCGTACAACTCATTAGCTGTACAACTCATCGTTATCATGCCCTGCCAGTTCTGCTGCAATAGAACGAATGTTTTCCAATTTTGGACTAATTCATTCAAAACTCCGTAATCGATTAGGAACAGAAAAATGTTCAAAACTAGTTATGGGCTACCGTATGTTACGAGGGGCAACTGAATTGGATTATTGAACTAAATTTCTACTTTGATAATTTTCATTTGGATTGATTTCGATCATGTAATCAAATTAATTGAAAATATTTAATGAATGTTTTAATTTTTTAAATTATGTATTTAATTAGATAATTAAAAAATTGAAGACTATTTTAAATTATTTTGTGTTTAAGTATTTCATAGATCAGTGTAATATTTTATTTCTGATTTAACTTTTGCAATTGTTAGTAAGTTTTTCAGAAAAATCAGTAACTCTGAATTTTAAATAGTCAATCATTTTTTAATCTTTAATTAACATAAAGATAATAAAAATTTGACTGTTTTCTATAAATATATTGAGGTTATATATTTTTTCACTGAATACTATAAAGTTTTGTTGAATATCTTAATTATTCAGTTGTTGATAATTACTTCTTGTCTTGCCTTGCTTTCAAAGTAAACATTATTTGTATTCTTAATACTATTATACTATTAATGGTGTGGGGGGGGGGGGGTTAGAGATAAAAATGGTTTATAATGATGTGTAATAATCATAAATATAATAAACAATATGAATTATATTTAAATTCAAATTGACCTACTGGGTAATATATATAATGTGTATAGTATAAAAAAAATTATTAAACACATGTATCAAGTTCGACACTTTTGAAAATCCTGTATTTATAACACTTAACTCGTTCCTTATAAATATTAGTTATGTTAAAATGCATACTAAATAACTTTAGATTTTTTAAAATATTAAAAATTAATAATAATAAATAAACAAAATATTTAAGCTAAATATTTGTGCCTGTCCATTTGGAGATAAATTTCTGAGATTTGAAATTTGTCATTCTTACCTTAATTTTTATTAATTAAAAATATTTTGAGACTTGCTAATTACCCATAATATAATTAAATTTCAACGTAATGTATGGCAACTGTTGCTAGTTTTAAAATTTATATGTTCCTTTAACAAATTCTAGTGCACCAGCAGATTGTGACTCTAGGGGTTTTTGGCAGGTTTTTGACGGTTTAAACCGGTTTAAACCCTTGTCATGTTAAAAACCACTTTTTGACGTCAAAAACCCAACCCTGCTTCAGATATCTGGAAACTAAAAATTCTCATTTTTTAAAAATCTACGAAAAATAGAAAAAAGAAAAATATTATTTTGAAAAAAATATATTTTATACTCCATACTAATAATTTTACTATAAAAATTTTTTTTCTTAAATTACTAAAAGATATTTTGAGAAAAAGAAATTAAATTACATGTTCCCGCAACGGGAGCATTGGCGTTTAATGGGTTAAATGCAGAATACAGGATAGACAGAATAAAATAACATTCTCCGTTTGGAGGCATTTGTAGCTAAAACAAATGAACGGAATGAGACAGAAGTATACAAGGTGATTCTGAATTCATGGTTCAAAAGTTAAGGGTTGGTACAGGACACTGTAACAAACAATTTTTGTATAGGAAACCATGGTCAAAAATCCCTTTAGTTAGTCAAAATTACAGGGCGCCTCACTCCAATCCGAAATCGCGTTTTCGTTCATAAGTTTAACAGTAGTGAATATGCTTTAACAAAATCCTTACAATATGCTTACAATTCATACAAAGATGAGTCTATTGCGAATTTTGTTAAAATATCTTCACTGCTATTAAAATTAATTAACGAAAACGCTACTTCGGATTGGAGTGAGACGCCCTGTAATTTTGACAAACTAAATGGATTTTGACCGTGGTTTCCTATACAATAAATTATTTTTAAAGTGGGTTGGTACAGGACACTGTAACAAACAATTTTTGTATAGGAAACTAGGGTCGGAAATCCACTTAAATAGTTAAAATTACACGGCGTCTCACTCCAATCCGAAATCGCGTTTTCGTTCATATCTTTAACAGTAGTGAATATACATTAACGAAATCCTTACAATATGCTTACAATTCATACAAAGATGAGTCTGTTGCAAATTTTGTTAAAATATATTCATTACTGTTAAAGTTATAAACGAAAACGGGATTTCGGATTGGAGTGAGACACCCTGTAATTTTGACAAACTAAATGGATTTTTGACACTGGTTTCCTATACAATATATGATTTTTAAAGTGAAAAGAAAATGATAAATAAGTAATGGGTTGGTACAGTACACTGTAACAAACAATTTTTTGTATAGGAAACTAGGGTCGGAAATCCTTTTATTTAGTCAAAATTACAGGGCGTCTCATTTCAATCCGAAGTTGCGTTTTCGCTCATAACTTTAACAGTAGTGAAGATATTTTGACGAAGTCCTTAGAATATGCTTACAATTCATACAAAGATGAGTTTGTTGCGAATTTTGTTCATATATATTCAATACTGTTAATGTTATGAACGAAAACGCGCCCTGTATTTTCATTAGAAGCTATATTTATGTAAATTGACTCTGAATTTTAGTGGTACGCATTCAGTTTATTATTAAGAACTTATTTGACCAGCGTTAACTTTTTTTCCAGCTCCATTGTATCGACCACTTATTATTGTCTGTGAATAAACTTGAATTTTATCATAATTTTGTCTCAATGGATACCCCTTTACGTGACGTGGCCGTAGGATACACCACATCTTTAATGTGTAAATTCAAAGAAAATGATAAATAAGTAATTAATAAATACAAATATAAATGAATGTAGGATTGTGAATTGCAAAATTGGAACTCAGTGGCGGATATTTCCAATATCGAGTGCGATGACTGCATCGAGAAATGTTAGCCAAGTAGCGTAGATTCATGCCAAGAATAAAATCATGGTTTTGAGCACCTGGCACCATTCACTGAGAAAACAAGCTCTTAGCTAATGAAGTTTCCGAGAAGGATTATGGAAAAATTGTAATTACCTTCCAAATATATATCTCATGCATGTTGCATGAGATTGACAGCGGTTGATTTTGATGGTCATTCCATACAAAGTAATATATTTTTTTATTTAAGGTCAATCCGACTGTTACTGACAATCTTCATATTTCATGTCATTTGAAAGTATTTCAAATGTAATGTCAATATAGGCTAATTATTGACTTTATGCTGGAAATATCATTATGCTGGAAATATGGAATGGCAGTATTTTACAAATAATAAACTGAAACGGAAACTTTTTCCAACGATATGACAATATTTCACTAATATCGGCTATATTTATTTACATAGTTTTGCATTAATGCAATATTGACACAATGTAATCATTTTAATTTTGGGATACCATTTCATGCCAATAATTAGCCAATAAATGTCTAATACTGACTCAGTATTCGTTCAATACACAGGTGATGTAACAGTTTTTCTAAAAAGTTTATATTTCATGCCATAGTTGCTCCGAAACAAATCAAAAGTAAAAAATTCAATTTGGAGAATGCAAAAGAACAAGCAAAATGAGTCCAATAAGAATGCAAAAAATAAGATCCTGAATTTCGAGGATCCAAAATTATAAAATTATGAAGTATGATATTCAAAAATAAAATGTAGATTTTTTTCGTGATATCCGTCTAACATTGTGATTTAAAAAGTCAAAAACGTGAAATTAGTTTCTTTACGAGTAATTCAATACTTCAAAACTTTAATTCGATATTATACATGCAGTTCAAAAACGTAAAAAAATCTATTTTTAATTTCAAGAACATAAATAAATAAAATAAATTTTATTTCGAAATAATTTTTAAAAAAAAGTGCATATTCAATTTTTTTGTATGCTTAATTGCGTAAAGTGTTAATTGAGAAGAAAGCAATAAAGTAATAAATTAGGAAATTATTTTGCTTCTTTATCATTTAATGCAGCATTTCATGGTTTCATATTTAAGAAAAATCGCTAGCAGATTTTTATCTATAATATTGTTAATAACTATAGTAACATGATAAAATTCGTTAAAAATTTCTTTCTTCTTCACTGAAAAAGTTATAATGACCGCCTGGTTAATTAGCAACATCTGATATACGATAGGTATAAAAACAAAAAAATAAAAAATCTTCCTATTCTGGTTAATTGAAGACATAGTTATTTTAGGATACATTCAAAAATAAATTTAGAAACTAATCTTATGTCTCAGAATATTAATATAAAAATCCAAACTCCTCAGTTAGAAAACAAAGTTGATAAAAGTTAAGAAAATTCCTTTCCCCATTTTTATTAGAAATTTTTAAAAAATACGGAATGCTTTTTCTTCTTACTATATCAGTTGATAAAAATATGTATAATAATAAAGATAGAAGTTTGTGTGTGTGCCTGTGTGTGCCTGTGTGTTTAACTGCTGTGTTCTGAAGAGACCGCTGCACGCAGAGCTACAAGATTTGCAGGAAGATATTTCTATGTCTGTAGATATTAATCCCAAAGCCTAATTTTGAATTTTGTTTAGATTTTTTTTTCCTTTTTTGTGTGTGTGTGTGTGAATATTAGCATTTTTTCACGTTTTGCGGCGATTTTTCAGCATTAGTACTTCTATGCTGTAGGTATGCACCTCGAAGCATAATTTTAAATTTTTGTTTAGATTTTTTCAATTTAATTTTTTTTTTTTTTTGTGATTTTTAGCGTTTTTTCACTTTTTTCGAATTTTGCAACATTACTGAAAGTAATGTTTTCAATGTTTCAATCTTTTAGCCCAATATATAGTTCATCATGTCCTCTTTTCAACAAAGTTTATTCAAAATTAGTGCAGAATTTTTCGAATTTTTTTTTTTTTCGAAAATGCGTTCTTTCGTATTTTGAGGCAATTTTTTAATATTCATAAAAAAATTCCGTTCAAATTTTCAGCTTAATATAGTAAATTTTATCCCCCGTTATTTTTCAATTTTTTTGCGTGTATATTTTGTTTTTCGCGGAATTTTTTCCCTACTGGTAAAAGTGTTAAAAATGTAGAGGTTTTCCCGGACATGCGCAGAAACGAAAATCTCTCCGAAAAGGGTCTAGAGCACGATATCTTCAAAAGCACTTCGAGAAAATTGTCTGGCAAATCCGTGAAATGACTTCAAGAAAATATTTTTTTTTTTTTTTGAAATAGTAAATATTAATGTTTTTTTTTTAAATCAAAGGCATAGTTAAAACCGGAGAAATACCAGAAATACGCGAGTTTTTTTTCTTTTGTCCCAGAAAAGCAGATGGCATTTTAGAACCGCAGAAAAAGTGGAAAATATGAAAACAAATGCGAATCCACTCCCGATTTTTTAAATTTTTTTTTAATGATAAATAGTAGTAATGTTTTTCGATCCATAAGATTAAGAATCTTCATAACCGGCATTCCTACTTTTAATCTGGATTTTATTTTTTTTTTTTTTTTGCGGCGATTTTTTAAAAGAAACTGGTTTTAATCTATTAGCCCACACTGTAAAAAATGACCGATGTTTCTTATTTTATGAAAATATGCTATAACCACGAGCGAAAATATAATATAATCTTCTGAGTTATCCGAAATCTCAAATAGCATGTTCCATTGTCTTTTGAATCTCCAGAAACGAATACATTTTCAAAATTTAAAGACTAATTTATAAAAACAAATTATTTTTAGCTGCCCGAATTTTTAAGAAACGTTTCCGAAGGGTTTTTATAGTGTATTAATTAGTGTCCTCTGGCTGGAATACCTGTTTTTCGAATGTTATCCATTCTCAAGTACACGTTTTCAGCCGCATAAGTTAATTTATACATGAAAGAGTAAAGAAATAATCTTAATTTTAATGTTATTGTTAACGCTGTTAATTTTGCATGTTTGTCTGTTAAACATTTTCTTTTAGCATGAAAATGTTTACTTCAGAATTGATAGCATTCAAAAAACAGGTATTCCAGCCAGAGGACACTAATTAATGCACTATAAAATACCTTCAGAAACGTTTCTGAAAAATTCGGGCAGCTAAAAATAATTTGTTTTTATAAATAATTCTTTAAATTTTGGAAATGTACTGGTTTCTGGGGATTCAAAAGACAATGTAACATGCTATTTGAAATTTCGGATAACTCAGAAGATTATATTATATTTTCGTTCGTGCTTATAGCATATTTTCATAAAATAAGAAACATTGGTCATTTTTTACAGTGCAATACAGTTAAGGCTGTCCTCTTTTCTATAAAATTTATTCGGAATTCGTACAGCGATTTTTAGAGTTTTTTCTCAGTTTGTGGTGATTTCATAATTTTTTTAGAAGGAATTTTAACTTAAAATAGTAAATTTTGTCCTCTTTTCAATAAAAGTTTTTCAGAATTCGTGCAGCAAGTTTTGAATTTTTCGCTATTTTTAGAGTTTTTTGTGTTTTGTGCGTTTTTTTGACGGGCTCGGGCAATGCCGGATGGGTTAGTTAGTATCTATATAAACGTAATGCATTATAGAATAAACTTTTATGACCCATCTGATACATTCATTTTCCAAAACTATATTATTTAATTATCTATTGGTCTCCTTTCAAGTTTACTCTCTTACTAATTAGTTAAATTCTAATATATACTGAAACATAATTTTGTGAATAAATGTATTGCTAATATTCATCATTTCATGTCAATCTATATGCATAGCATTAGAGGTTTTCAAAATTATGTAAATTTAGAATACACATTTTAGTCATGTATATTGTGTAATACAATATCTAACCAAAATATTTACTTCTCAAATGTTGTTATGGACGAATAACTTATTATCTAATGATATAACTTAAATAAATACTTACATTTCTCTCACTAAATGTATGAGGAATTTTAAAATGGAATTTACGTGAAGAAACGTAAAAAAATGTTGTTAGAGTCTTTTTATTAAAAAAATTAATTGCAATAGAAAATATGTTGTAATAGAAATGTGGTGTGAAATAACCGTAATTTTTCATAAAAATATTGGGTTCACAGATCTGTACAAATCATGTCCGTGGCCAATCCTAGGTTTCGTTCATACCATTTACTGTGTCTATAAACCGCATTAAAATCTTTTTAATAATATATCTTTTATTTTTAATTCAGTGCATTTAAAAACTAATCTGAGATTCAATTTCAAGTGGTAATCTTGTTTATTTACAGTTTAATCTGATGAACTAGCTGACCGCAATAGTAACTTTAAATATACCTAAAAGCAGTGTTGAATGGCTTTACATTTTAAAACGAAAATCTTTTCAGAAGAACCTTATGTTGTTGCTCCACCTTGCCTGTGGCAACATACACCCTCGAATTTGTATGATTTTATGAAAATCTATCAAAACGAACGTAGAAATGAGGTCCCAATTTCCTTTGGCAGCGTTACACCTCAGCGCACGATCCGGTCTGTTTTGAAAACGAACCTCGGATCTCTATGATTTTATATTTACTAAACGAAAATCGTTCAACCAAATTTAAGAGAAACCCGTTATTGTGATTGTTGATTTAATTTCTGATATTTAGATGTATTAAACTGCCAACTCTGACCAAAAGTTCCTGAGAAAACCCGAATAACATAAAACGCGCACTAGACCCTCATTCTTTTAAAACATGAAATCGTATCTTCCAGTGTATTGACAATCTGTGTTAAAAATGTAGAGTTCCCCGGACATGCTCGGACAGAAACAAAAATCTGTCCGAAAATGGTCTAAAGCACGACTTTCTCAAAACGATAAACGATATCTTCAAAAGCACTTCGAGAAAATTATCTGGCAAATCCGTGAAATGACTTCACGAAAATATTTTTTTTTTTTTGAAATAATAAATATTAATGTTTTTTGAAATCAAAGGCATAGTTAAAACCGGAGAAATACCAGAAATACGCGATTTTTTTTTCTTTTGTCCCGGAAAAGCAGATGGCATTTTAGAACCGCAGAAAAAGTGGAAATTCTGAAAACGAATGAGAATCGACTCCCGATTTTTTTTAAAAAGGATAAATAGTAGTAATGTTTTTCGATCCATAAGATTAAGAATCTCCATAACCGGAAAATTTCACTGAATAAGTGTTTTTTTTTTTTTTCGTCTTTTTATATTTCCTTCCGAGAAGCTGATGTGGTTTGTGTAAAAAAAACATAAAACTTGAAAAGGAATCGGTAAACATAAAAACCAACATGGAATCGTACATAGGAAAAAAAATATTATTCGAAATAGTAAATATTAGCGTAACTTTTTTTTTAATATACACCGCTAGAAAGGGAAAGGTATCCTGAAAAAGTGAGTATTTTTCGTTTTCGTTTTCGTTGTTTCGTCCCGGAAGCAGATGCGACAATTTCAAAATGCAGAAAAATGGTAGACTTGAAAACTGACTCGGATCGAGCTTCGGTAACGATTTTTTTGAATTGGTAACTACTAATATTTTTTTTTTAACGAAAGAAACAGTTACAACCGGAAAGGTATGATTTTTTTTTTTTTTTTAACTAAACGGAGAACCCGGCGATTGCAATTTTAAATACAGAAAAAACCGAACGCTTCGCCTTAGTTTGCCTGAAAGTCAGAAGAAAGAACTTAAAGGCGCTTTGCGGAACGAAGGAAGCTCGCAATTTTGGATGTTTATCAAGGTTTTTAATTTATATATCGGCTAATTATCAAAAATTAAAAAATCTGAGCTTCGGGTGCATTTGTATTTAACTTCGTTTATCCTAATCCAAAATTTCAGACCTCTACGTACGGTCTATCTTCCTAGCCATCGTCAACACGCAGACAAAGATCTTTATTTTATTAATATAAGTAATACTGTCACAATATATTGAGTCCGCGAACAGAAAGTTAATTGCTGCTGAGATGAAACTATGACAGATGACTGAAAAAAAACACACTTTCTGTCAGAAAGAAGCCTGTTATTTAATTTATACGTACCAATACGTTGAAATTGTTATCTGTGTAAAATATTCATTTTATTTTTAATAAATGTGAAAAAATCATGAACATAAAGATATCACCATCAGTTCCCTGGACAATCTAAAAACAGATAAGGCTTATAAAATAGCAAAAATAAATAGAACAGTATGTAATATAAATTACACAAAATTCAATTTACCAGCATCATTCAATTAAGTCTAATATTTAGTATGTTTCGAATTATTGACGGAAAAAGCAGCTGTATGGACATCATGGTTACGAAAACAGCATCTACGTAATGAAAAAGTGCAATTTGATAAATTAATTTTCACGAATTAAGAAAATACTGGAATGATGTTAGAAAAAATCAAAACGATACATTTTTCACCGGAACTTCACATTTCATTTTTAGAAAATTTAGCAATGGAAATATATGACCGATTAAAAAATCTCATTCTCCGGATCTCCTCCAGCAAAATATTAAATTCATAAAAAAGGAAAAGAAAATATGAGACACAGTCTCAAAAGAAAAATTGATTTCAGAACTTTTTTGAGTGATATATATATATATATAACATATTTTTAATATTAACCTACCTTAAATTTGTTAAAAATTTTCTCCGTTTCATTTTACTATATTTCGTCTTAAAATACCTTTTGTTGTTCCGTTTTCTCTTTTCAAAAATTCTAATTGTAGCGTTTCATACTTTTTTTCTCATCTCGTGTCGATTTCTTTTAAAAATTGTCACTATCGGAGACCAAATTTTTTTTCTCTGTTACAGAGCAATCAATTCGGACGTTCTATTTCACTCTTTGGATTAAATATTCTTTTTGAAACGCTACCGGAACTTTCATTCCTGCCAAAAACCGCGAAGCAGTGTCTATTCAAAGCATCCGATTGGTTTAGGGCGATATTGCATTGCGATTTTTGTATTCATATGCCAGGAATTTTAAATACAGCTAACCCACCTCAGAACTAGACCTTTTCTGTTTGTCCTAATGTTTTAATAGAATGCTGACATCAGTGAAGACTTGCGACCGGTTAAATCTTACTGACGCTATTTGGTCAAACTAATAATATGATGTCCTGTATAATATTTGAACCGGAGTGGGGAATTATCAAAACGCATGAGAATCCTTTGTAATAGGCCCCACCAGTGGCTGAGAGGTTCTGCTCTCAAAGCTGTTATACGGGAGGTGCTGGGTTCAAACCTCTGTCGCGCTCGTCGACCTAACCTTTTGGAGTTTTCCGTGATTTTCTTCTAACCTTGCCGTAAATACGGGTTAGGATCCATCAGAAAGACCCCCACGGAGGGAACTCCCCCTTAGGGCCTATATCCCACGTGTAGATAATGGGCCGTCATAAAATCAACCAACCAACCAACCTTTGTAATAGTGGAAAGAACTGTAAAAATAAAAAGTATTTCGTCTATTAATGGAAAATTTACTGTATTTGCGGAAAATTCTCATGGGTTGTAGGATCTACTATTACTTTTTGCTCTCCTCTATGACTGCTAAATTCTGATCTTGCCTGCGATCCCATTGTCAGTAAAAACTATCGGCTAATATGTATGCATATCTTAGTTTATTCACAACCTTACAACCATCACATCTTTAATGAAAGATAGCAGATTTTGAAGCTAAGTAAAAATGCAACATATATATATATATATATATATATATATATATATATATATATTTCACCATTTTTTATTTTAATTCCTCGTATTGTGAACTTATTTGGATTAATGAACATCCTTACACTTTTTTTCAATTACAGTGATTATGTTTATGTATTATTATTATTATTATTATTGCCTGTTTAGTATTTTTGTTTCGAACTTCTGCTCTTATGCAACAATATTTTAGCATTGCATCATTATTTAGAGTGTCGAAACGCAAGACATTAGCATCAAGAGAATTGTTATTGTTCAGTACTTTGCTGGAATAATTGATGTGTCCAGTTAAGTTCTATTTTATGAGGCTGTCGTGACAGAAAGCCTCATTTTGAACAAATACAGTAGAATAAATTGATGTTTTTGCAACTTTATGTTTTACAAGGGTCATGGGCCAATCTAACGTGTACCGACGGTAATCACATGTGAACAGCTAGGGTCGCGTCAGCTGATGCAAAGGAGGTCTTGTTTGGGACACCAGTAAACTTTATGACCATTGATCTGTGTTAGAGTGGCGTACTAGTATTATTTGTGGATAGCCAGTGCATAATTATGTGGCACATAATTATGTGGAATTCGAGCTGACCACTCAAGGCTCTGCTATGCAATTTGTTCGGAGATAAAAGTGATCACAAATATTAGAAGCAAAGAAAAATATATGGGTCTCGTTTTGTGTCAACACAAAAATCCTTATGGAAAAGCAAAAAACGTTGCGTTTAAAAATTACTACCGTCAAAAAGACTATGTTCTAGCTAGTTCAGCCACAGAGACACATTCAATATTGACGATTTATGAAGAACTCACAGCATCGTTCATTGGGCAGTCAAGTCCAATACTCTCATTGCTGCCTGA
Source organism: Maratus michaelseni (assembly GCA_963931845.1). Lineage (NCBI taxonomy): Eukaryota > Metazoa > Arthropoda > Arachnida > Araneae > Salticidae > Maratus > Maratus michaelseni. The sequence goes on along the minus strand of OZ007596.1, from coordinate 248,520,981 downwards.
ATCCATTCATCCAGTAACTCAGTTCACCGTCAAAGAATTACAAACAGCCATATTTTCATTCAATTTTAACAAAACTCTTGGAATAGACAATATCGATCATATTATAACTTTAAAACTATTCAAAACCTAAGCACCACTTCTGTTGGAAATATGTAACTCGCTGTTATATGCCAACTATTTCCCAAAAGCTTTGAAAATAGGGGAATTAGTATATTTTATAAAGAAGTGTAAACCACCTGATAATCCCTCCTCATATCGTCCAATCTCTCTCTTACCAATGTTAGGAAAAATCTTTTGAAAACTTACTAGTGAAGTGAACAAATTCCTCTTTCCGAATGTCAATAAACCTACAAAATAATGAATACAGCTTCATTGAAGTAAAATCCACGGAGTTGGTTACTCAAGAGGTGTTGTCACAAATAGATATTATTGTCCAATGCAACAGTTATACCTCTATGATATCTCTCGATTTCAAAAATGTCTTTGACTGTCAACCGTGGGCCGCAACACTAGAAGAGTTAAAGTTTCTGAATATGGATATGGCATGCTAGAATACGGACAGCTCATATCTTTCAGTAAGGGCCGCATTAACGAACTGGAGGTCTGACAATGTTCATTGGTTTTTGTGTGGCTGCCCACAAGGATCTTGCATGAACCCATTCCTCTGGGGGATTTTTCTGAACGGAATATTACACCTATTGCACTCAAGCAGCCTAACAGTTGTTGTATACGCATACGATATTATATTCATTCTTAAAGCCAACTCAAGAAGATCACTAGCGGAAATTGGCATGAAATCTAGTGGGTGAGTGGGATACATTACATGATATGAAAATCTCCTACAATAAATGTAAAGTACTTAATCCCCAAAAGCCGAGATATCTAAAACGTGCACAAATTTTCAAGTTAGAGGGTCGCAAGATTGAGAATGAAAATAATATACCATATCTGTGTATAATGTTAGATAACACCTTTTCCTTCTTACCACATATAATAAAAAAATATGACAATTAAATATAATAACTCAAAATCTCTTGCAATTCACATCTGTAAATGGTGGTATAAATAAGGCTATCCTAAAAATCTAGTATAAGAACATCTTAGAAAAAAATTAACCTATGCCGCATCAACAAGCTTCTATGGGTTACAGAAATCTCATGGCTTACGTGCAATCTAGTCTGTTCAGGTTCAATGCCTTCTATTAATATCGAGAGCCTATTGGAAAACAGGACACCTCGGCAGACTAAAATTTATGACAGAAAAAGACCTCATGTAGTACAATTGAGACCCGATATACACAATATTTGCATTACACTGCTCTATATACTACAACGCCATCGGTATCTTTAATGTTTTAAAGTTTTATGCCGTAACTCGATGATGTAATAGAACCGTCAATATGGTGAATCGGCGCCTCGTTCTGCTCATCTCGTACCAAGATATGACGAGGCAGATTGAAATATTTGTATTGTACTAATCGGTATCTTGAAATGTGTTAAAATTTCAGGCAGTAATTCCATGACGTGATATTATCGCAAAAATGGGGATTTGGCGCCCTGCTCTGCTCATCTCGTACTAAGATATGATGAGTAAGACTTAAATATTTGTACTAATCACTATCTTTAATGTGTTAAAATATCATGCCGTAAATCGATGACGTGATAGTACTGCTAAAATGAGGAATTGGTGCCACGTTCTTCCCGCATTTTACAAAGATATGCCGAGTCAGATCATTTATTCCTTCACGTACAGTTAATAAAATTTTCATTTACCTTTAGTTCATCTTGAAAGTCAATGGTATAGTAGTATATAAGGCCGTGTAATGTAAAATATTATGTTTATTGTGTCTCAATTGCACTACATGATGTCCTTTTCTGTCATAAATTTTAGTCTACCGGGAGTTCCAACCAGGATATGGCCAGGCAGACCAAAATATTTTTAAAATACTGTATTTAACCTTTGATTTGGCACCAATTTCATCTCATAACTCGATGACGTGATATTACCGCTAAAATGACACGTTAGCGCCCTTTACTGCTCATATCGTACCATGATATGACGAGGCAGACCAGTCTACTGCTAATTATTTTGTCCTACATCATGATTTCATCCCGTAACTCGATGACGTAGTCATTTTTGTCGCCGTCAGCCGCCCGCTCTAATATGTTATATTACTTAAAAACACACACCTTTATCCATGCATAAAATAAAACAATTTTTGAACAAAATGTGACATAACATCTTCTACTACTCATGACTTCAATTGCACAACATCATCTTTGATATTCATTTCAAACAATTACCACCAACAGACAGCGAAGTACCAGAATACCATTGCTTATCCTTGTAAAAATTGGTATAAATGTTACACATAATATTTTGCAGAGAGAACATAATATACTGTACAGCCGGACAAAAATAAAAGTGGGAAACATCCCATGCATTCTAATCACCAAACTGACACAGAGGGAAAAAAAACGGAAATAGCTTTCCGACTGGAAATTATCCCTTCTTTCAATTTATGTTTTAAAAAAATAGGCTTAGGGTTTGTCTTCATGCTGAAATTGTATCAAACTCAAACAATGTAAACAAATGAATACAAATTTTTAATTTTAACACGTAGTTTTGACATCACATTTGGTTTTTTTGGTAAATTTTACCTTAGAATACCAAACAGCAAGTCATTCGGTCGACTAGGTTAGAAGTTATGAAGGTTTAAAATTTTGGAACTGCTAAATGTTAAATTAATTTATAACCATTGCAAAACAGACTGCAATACGTGTAGTTTTTTTTATCGACAACTGAAGAACTACTTAGCGGAATGTGCTGTAAGTTTGGATTCTCATATCTGAAGGTTTTAGAAATCGATTTCTGTTAAAAATTTACAGGTTACAATTCATAATTTTTTCCAAAATTTGTTTTAAAAATATGGATTTTTTAAAGTTATTTAAAAAAAATAACAAGAATTGTAACTTATAAATTTGTTTACAAAAATCGATTTTAAGAAGCTTCAAATATGCAAATCCAAAATAATAACTCATTTTGAGAACTAGATTTTGAGTTATAACTACCCCCACATTGCAATTTGTTTTGAAACAGTTACAAATGAATTTAACATTAGATATTCCAAAGGTATAGGCTTTCATAATTTCTAAACTTGTTGACAGAATAGTTTACCGCTTGGTATCCCGATGTAAAATTTACTGAAAAGGATAAACACGAAGTCAAAATTATGTGTTCGTATTGAAAGATTTAGAGTTTGGTACAATTTTAGTATGAAGACGATCCCCCATCATTTGAAAGGAGAAATAAGTTCCAGACGAATGGCTATTTCCGTTTTTATGTAGATTTTGCAAGAAATACTACCTATTACATTCTGCTCTATGTTGGAATTTCTGAAAAAAATTTGAAGATCTACGCCGATCATGACTCCCAGAACCCAAAACCACCCCCAGTTCAAAACTTTATCTATCTATCGATCTATATCGCTTTTTATGGACACGATAACTTCCATAATTCTGCACAAATCTCTTCCAAACTCATACATAAAATCAAGGGGCCTAAAATGTCGGTCAAGTTCGTTAATGGGCAAAATCAGACCAAGGTTGGCGGGGGGGGGGGGGGGAGAGCTTTTCGTGAAAACAGAAAAAAAACATAACTTCTTAAATATGATACATATTGAATCCGTTTAAAGTTATTATTACTTCTAGGAAAAGGGCCCAAAACTGATGTATCACAGATTTTTGATATCATTAAAAATGGCCTCAAGGGTGGGAAAAAATAGGGATTAGAAAAAAAATTCATAACTTCGTCAATTCAGAAGATATCAAATCCGCTTAAAATTAATGTAAATCGACTTAATATTATCTACAACTTTTATATTCACCAGTGTTTTATAGGACCAGCTCCTACAGCAAAAAAAAAATTAAAAACAAAAAAATCCTTTCCGGCTCGCCTACAAACACAGGTAGATTTTGAAGTGGGCGGTCCCAACTGCCGCAGTATAGCAAAAAAGTCATTTATTCCGCAATTTCGAATAAACAGGCGTCCCATGGTCTGCATCTTCGAAATCTACCTGTGCCTGTAGGCCTAGCCGTCAGGGATTTTTTTCTTTCTGGTACAATTTGGAGATTAAAATGTATGCGATGTTCTCTTCATTTTTGGACGAATGAAGATCAATGGGGTGCACATATAAGATTCATTTTTAATTTTAAATATTTTAACATACATATTAAACACTTGCTTTTCCCAGACCATAATGTATTCAATTTTTGTGTCCGTGTTAAAAAAAAAAAACTATTAGTGCTTCGCATATAATTTTCGATAGGTATTATGCTTAAATTAACCGTAATAACTTATTTAAATGCTGTGACTGTCTAAGTCTATGTGCAAAAGACTAAACGCAAACAGACAGCAGTAATCATAAACAATTTCCAGCTATGTTGGTAAGCATTCACAAAAAAAGATTTTCAATTCTTTAAAATCATCTGATAAATAGTTAAAAACATTAGTATTTAAGCGCTTTATTATTTAAATGGACGATTTTTAAGTACGTAAAACTAATCTATTAACGTGTTTTGAAAACTTAATAATGTAAAATGCTTTAAATAGCCTTTTCTATTTCATTATAAAGTTCTATAATTAGCCTTTTAGATAATTAGCCGATAGCTATTTAATTAAATTGTAGTTTAATAGCATACTAATACATTTTATGGGGACAACAATGGAAGAGGAAGCAATGTTTTAGGTTACGGAAACGAGGTAATTATGAATTCTGTAATTACTTGTCGACGACTAAAACCATTTGTCTACGAATGGTCAAGTTCAGTCAACAAGTTCAGTCATTAACAAGTATTTATTAAGCAACAGCTTGTCATTGTCACGAAACCATGAAATTAGTGTTGAGCACAAATTCTTCAACCGTTCATATATTGTTTGCTTAAATTATTTACTTGGATGTAGAGTTCTACATCGGGTCGGATAGCCCATTTTTACCCAATCCGCGGTTTGAGTCACGTTGAAGCTAATTATTGTGTTGTGGGTCGGATTTGGGTGAAGTTTACTATAATTATTTTTAGTTCGGGTTGGTTTCGGGCTCAGTTTTGATATTTACGTGGCAGGTCCAAGTGAACTCGATTTAAAAAAAATTATACCTTACAGAAATTATTATTGTTTTATCACATTAAACATAAAAACATTCAAAGGATTTATTTCGCAATATAATATTTAACAAGCTGGAAATTGTACGTTAAACATGACATACTAGTTTCACAATGTAAAAAAAAATCATCCTTATTATACCAGTGAAATGAATCATATCGTCTGCTATGAGCGAAATGGGCATGCCTTTTTTACTTATTACGTATGCCACATTTACAAATTCGATTTTTTTTTCGACACCAGACAGCACTGTAAAATTCCCCAGGGAGATCTTGTTTTGCGAATGATTACGTCCATGGTTTGATATTTTTTCGACTCATAATGAACGAATCTCGTGTATTTATTTACTGTAATGGATTGAGATATTCGGCTGTTAACGTAAATTGCACTGAAGTTATCTCTGAATCTATAATTTTTTTAATGTTACTCATCTCTCAAACAAACAATTTTTTTTCAAAGATCTTTCTAAAAACGTAACTTTTATGCAATTTTATTCGAAAAAATAATTTTGAATAAAAATGGCCGCCTGACATATGAAAAAAGAAGTGGCTGTATTTGTTGACAGTAGTTTTCTTCAGTCACATGACTTGCGCTTTTATTATATAGGTTACGTACGACAGGATTTAAACGACTAAAGAAAACTTTTATTAATATCTTTTTCATTAATATCATAATATAATTTTTTATTAATATCAGTTTTGATTCGATTTTCATAAAATTTGAAATGACTGGACAAAATTTACAATGATAATATATATTAAATTTCAAACGATTCGGTTGGGTAGTTTTTGCGTTGTTATATGCGGACAGACGGACGGACGGACCAGACGACGACTATAGGTGCTACGTATTTGTATAATTACGAACGCACTTAAAAACCCTACCTAATGACACAAAAGAAAGGATACCGATGTGAGACAAAAAGGAAGAAAGTTTTATAAATGATATTTATAAATGTTTAAAGAAGAATATTCTTTCTGATATAAAGAGCTAATCCAGCTTATTAATTAGCACTCTTAACATAAAAATAAAACGATTTAAGCCGAAGTTCCCAGGTTCATTCCTATACGGCATCAGTGTAGTAGATACATGCTACACTTCACAAAAAAAAATATTTTTTCAAGAAGGTTTTTAATTTCTATAAGTAAAGATTTAGATGGTAGTCTTTCATTAAAAGCAGAATTCTGGAAACTTTTTACTACAAAAAACTTTTCTAGCAATACTGGCAAAATTACTTGATACTCGATATAAACACATATACTTTATTTCATTTAAGCAGCGATATTCTTCACAAAATTTGTTCTAATTAAAATGAATAAATACAATTTGTATTAGTGTAAATGTAGAACATTCTCTAAATATATTTTTATTTAAAATTCCGAAAAAAAAGGATCATAAACCAAGAGTTCGTTTGGTTGCAGCCTTTAGTTTAAAATATCTACACACTGAAATGGGAAGTCCAATTCTAACTTTCACTTTCTACGATAATGTTGGATAAAAATTATTATTTCTTATTATTAATATAGTTTATATGTGCACGATACTGATGAATTCAACATTATAAGAAATTCCTCCCATAATTTTCATGATAAATTTTCTATTTCTATTCTTAAATTCGCTTATCTCTTTGAAAATGACTTCTAAAAAAAGAATTTCACAGGGAAGAAATAAAGAAAAAAAATGGTTCAATTATTTGCTATAGGTTCTTTTGCTAAACGAATTTAAAACTGTAATGAGTAATCTAATTTTTAAAGCCTACTAACTTGATTATCTGTTTCAAAGAAACCGAATTTGCTCAAATTTCATTTAAATAAGATTTAAGCAAAATCAGAGTTTTGATTATTTCTGTACCTGCATGCAATAATTTATTAATTTAGAATTCTTGCAGTATCCTTTTCAAATAATACATTAAGAGTTGGAATATTTATTAAATAATTAATGCGATGTTGTAACTTTTTTTTCATCAAGTATATATGTGAAAATAATTTTTTTCGTAGGCTGTTAACTAGTATAATTCACAGAATTTAGTTTTAGGACTTATTAACTTTCATGTGTGTTTGTCAATGTTCAAATTCTTACACTGTACCAATTAGTATTATGATAACAGTAGTAAAATTTAAGCGATGTAAAAAAAATTAATGATTTTTTTATTATTATTATATGCGTTTTTCTTTCTTTTTTTCTAATAAAGGATTTAAATCATACATATATGAGATTTCAACCCGAAATCCAATATCCTTTGTGGATGGAGGTCAAAGTTTAACAAATTTTCCCAAAAGAGTGAAAGGTATCAAGGCCAGGATACGTACCTGGGACTTTGGCTCTACGCGCAATGCTCTAGTACTGAGTTACTTAGATTTTATCCAGATGACACAATTCACTCACTTGTTGGTATCATACGATTCTTTTCACTCTGTTGGGAAAATTCAACTTTGACCTCTACATACAAAGGATAATAGTACTTTGGGTTGAAATCTCATATATGTATAAATATTATCCGTGGAGTATTGAAGCTTCATGTATAACGTATTTTCATTGTGTAAAGCTTTCCGAGTTGCAGATCAGATAATACCAACAAGCGAGTGAATTGTGTCAGACTAAAAATCATCTGGGTAGATCAGTGGCAGAGCATTAGCACGTATAGTTCGAATTCTCACCTAGCTAATTTCACTCTGTTGGAAAAATTGTTCAAATTTGACCTCCACCTACAATGGATATAGTATTTCGGTTTGAAATCTCATATATGTATAAATATTATCCGTGTAGTAATGGAGCTTCATGTATAACGTATTTCCATTGTGTAAAGCTTACGAGCCGCAGATCGGATAATACCAACAAGTGAGTGAATTGTGTCAGACTAAAAATCATCTGGGTAGATCAGTGGCAGAGCATTGGCACGTATAGTTCGAATTCTTGCCTAGCTAATTTCACTCTGTTTGGAAAATTGTTCAACTTTGACCTCCACCTACAATGGATATAATATTTCGGATTGAAATCTCATATATGTACATATATTATCCGTGGAGTAATGAAGCTTCATGTATAACGTATTTTCATTGTGTAAAGCTTTCGACCTGCAGATCAGATAATACCAACAAATGAGTGATTTGTGTCAGGCTGGATACCATCTGGATAGTTCAGTGGCAGAGCATTGGCATGTTTAGCCAGTGTCCTATGTTCGAATCCTGGTCTGGATAATTTCACTCTGTTGGAAAATTTGTTCAACCTTTGACCTTTACCCACAAAGAATATAGAAATTTAATTATTTATCTGTTAATTTAGAGAAACATTCATTGTTAAATCAACAACAAGAAATACATTATAAATCTCAATTAAAGAAACATCTTTTTAAACAGCAGGAATAGATTTCTCAAACTTAAATACTATAGTCTTAGAGAGCTATTTTTAATTGTAATAAATAGCATATTAATTTCAAAGTAACATTATAAATATTACTGCTTTCTTTTGAAAACTATATTTTTAAGAAAAAAAGGTAATTAATATTCAAATTAAATAATCTTTATTAATTACCAAGAGTTCTCAAAATATGTGGTATATTTCTGTGGCATAGACTGATTTTTTTTAATTTGTGCCTTTCTGCGATCCAATAGCCATTTTTGGCATTTGGAGTAAAATATGTTTTAAAATGTTATATATCTTTAAAATTTCCTTGTGAGTTGTTACCAAAAACATATTTTCCTCACGGAATGAATTAAGAGCAGGATATTGGCAGTTTTGTTTCTAATACCTGTCTGTACTATTATTTTGAAGTCCTTGGTGGATTTCATAATGGTGATTACTTAAGAACAATTATTTTTTTTAAAGTAGTTATTATTAATTAATGTATTAAATAGAAGGCGCTGACATTTTTTTTCTTTTACACCTATCATTCCTGTGAAAATAATTGATTGATGGACAAATTGGTAATTTTGGACATTAGCATTTTAGGGCTCCATATTTAAACTAGTCGTTGGGGGCCACCGTAATACTTACCCATCATGGATATGCATAATATAAAATATTAAAATAAAAAATGTGTAAACTACTTATAAAATGCATTGCAATTCGAATAAAATCGTGACTTCATGACGTCATAAACTTCAAAGGCTGGATTACTGAATTGCTTGAAAGAAACATCCTTATAACTCCAAAAATAATAATCCTATTAACTAGCGGTTTAGGCATCTGATTACGCGTCTCATTTCCAATTGAAATATATCTTTGAATTGAAATTTAGTTGAAATACAGGGTCATGAAAAATCGAAGAGTGTGGAAATAGGATTACAAATATCTCGGCAAATCATTATCCGATCGACTTCATGCTTTATGTAAAATTTATGGTTTTTATTGTCTGTTATATTCACTCCTTAAAATAAACAATTTCGAAAATTTTTATATACCTTTTATCAGAACAAATATTTCGAGAGTCCGAAAAAAATAGTTCCGGTTAATCGAAGTTATTGAAATTCAATAGGCTTCTTCCCATTATTACATACTAAGTACATACCAAATTGCAAGTCTTTTATCTCTTTTTTTTCGGGAGATAGAGCGTTTACAGACACATAGACACACAGACACACAGACGGACGGCAAATTTTTTTTCTAAAAATATGTTTTTCGGAATCTCCAGTGTCTGAAACGTGTAAATCCGTCAAAAAATATTTTTCGATTTTCAAAACGATTACAAGACTTACCCTATACTACGTATGATGGGTAAGTAAAAGAAAGGCTACCGCGGTCTTTTTTTACAGACCGGCGGAGTCACGTGATGCTTGAATGCACCAATGCAGGTGTACGAAAAGAGCAACACGTCACTCTAGCGGTCTGTTTAAAAAAAGATAAGTGGAATGCACCGTGGTAGCCTGTCTTTTTCGTTAGCCTCGAGTATAGCAAACAGCAACCGTATTCTTTTGCTGCTGTGAAAGTCAAAAAGAGTGCTTTGTTTTTTCCCGAATGTTATCAAGTGGGGAATAATATAGTATGAGGAAATGTAATTTTACCGTGCTTGAATGCTTAATTTCAGAGTACATATCATTCAAGCATAAAAAGTTTTTTTTATCCAGTTTAGTAACATTCTTTTACACACACACACACACACACACACACAGGGGTTATTTTGTCAACCAACCTTTCACATTCAAGTTCAGATTAAAACGAAAAACATGGACGCCAATTGGTTATAGAACTGGTTGCGCTTTCTCTTTTCTCCAATTCGCCAAACTGGTGCTGAAAACGTGAGGCTTTTTGAAAAAGCTTCCCCGTCATTGATTTTCAAAAACCACAAAAGTTTTTTTTTTATGAATTAATTGAAAAAATATTAACAGGCATAGTTTAGAAGTATTAGTTACATAGCTTAGAATAGTACAGAATTTAGTTTTATAGATTTACTTGATATAAATTACTTATAATCATTTATATGTTATTATTCATTAAAATGAATGTAATAGATTAATCAGTTTAATTCTGAAAACAAAAATCTGATTTTAAACTTTTTAAAAAACGTGAGCATTTTTTAACATTGTATCCAATTTTAGATACCACAAAGGCGGGATTGACACTATTTCTTACTGTTTTAATGATCCCTTTCCCACACTCTAATCATTTGACATGCTAGTTGGTAGAGCGGAAAATAGTGGCATTTTCTGTACATGATATGAAAAATGTCATTTAAACTTTGTTCTTTCATTAAAGATACGAGAGAAGAGGAAGTTCACTGTTTGCCACGCCCAAATAGGTGTGGGGTAAGGGGGGAAAATGGCGTTTGTGCTTATTTTCATATGTCAATTTTTGTGAGAAACCAAAAGCTTATCGCCATATAAAAATCTTGGTCACCAGTGGCGACCGAATTTGTCAAGCCCTGCTTCCCCCCTCCTATTTCCAAATCTACTCAAACTAAAATTATGAAAAAAATTACTGGTTGTAGGAGTTTATTTAGACTTTGCAGGAAAACTATAGCGATTATCATAGCTCACATAGATTTTGAGAAAATCGCATAATTTGAGAAATACACACAAACTTTACTTTGGGGGCGCCGAACGAGAAAGATGGGTTGGCACTCTAGGTACCTATCGACGTGGAATCATCCAAAGATTGTTGATAATGAACGTGTTCGAACGATATCGCTCGAAAGATCTCGTAACACCGAACTCAAAAAAAAATATTTTCTTTATTTTTATTATTATATTTTCAGAGATATTGTCGAGAATATACTGCAAAAATAAGTTCTCCCTCCACCTATTTCCGAATCTACTGAAACTAAAATTATAAAAAAATTATGTGTAGTAGGAGTTTATTTAAACATTACAGGGATAAATATAGCGATTATCCTCAGTATATAGTTTTTGAGAAAGTCGCATTTTTCCGTTACACACAAACTTTATTTTGCGGGTGCTCGAGGTACCTATCTACCTGGAATCATCCAAGGATTGTTTTGATAAGGATTTTCGAAAACATTGTCAGTAATTAGCCTAGATATTAATTAAAAACCCATCTAGAGAAACGCCAAGGCAGCGTTGCAAATTTGCGGCTTCCTTTCGAAGCGCGCTTGGTACAATGCCAAGTTTAAACTTTGTTGAAGATTTTATTTTAGGTAAGGCGAGGCTTCATACCTCTCTGAACGTTCATGGTATATCGATCTATACTTTTCTAGTATACATAGCTATACCTAACCCTACGTTCCAGACTTTATTACAAAGTCCTATTATTCTTTTAGCAACCTTTTTTTGTAATATTGCAGCTAGTAATTAATAAGTTCATTGACCGGATCACTTTTAGCTCGAGTAATACTCGCACTTGACCGATTATTTCTACCAAGGTACGAAAAAATTTATCTACGAAGACTGCATTTGATTTTTCCTCCAAGATACAGTAATACCTCTGTTTTCGTTGACTTCGGTTATCATCGGTTTTGGTTTTCTTCGATTTTTTCAGTGAAAAATATATTTCGGTTTTCGTCGGTTGCCTCGGATTTCGTTTACTTCCTGTGTATTTTTGTGCTTTTTTTATTGATTACGAGTGCTCCATCACGGAACTAAAGAAAGTTTCTTGTAAACACTTGTTTAATAAGAATGTATTGCCCCATTTTAGGCAAATCTTAAAGAGGCGGCAGAAACAGACCACTTTTGACATCTTTTTTGAGCGACATAGGTCCCCTGACACTGGAGCTAGTCCTACTGCCAAAAGACCAAAAAGGGAAATGACCCCAAATACAGCGCCTTGATACCATACGCTAAGAACACTATATTAATTTTTTATTGTTTTTAGTATTACAAACTATACTTATTCTCTATAACATGTATTTTTTATGCGTATTTTGAAGTGTTTAGAACGAATTAATTGGATTTACATAGATTTATATGGATATAATTGACTCAGTTTTCGTCGGTTTCGGATTTCGCCAATTGTTTTCGGACGATTATCGACGAAAACTGAGGTACCACTGTAAAGATGAACCAAATGATATATTTTGTGTAAGGTTCTGTGAACAGTGGCTTCAATTTATTTATTTCGCCCACTACTATCTTGGCGCTTTATTTACTTACGTACGTCTTTTCGTAGGAGATATAAGTTCTATAATCATCAATGTTTGTTTCAGTAAATATAAAATATTTCTGCTAACGAAGAGTTTATATAATAATAAAAAATTTCTGTAACAATTTTAATTGCGATATTTTTAAATATAGGTTGAAATATCAGTAATCAATTTATTTAGCAAGTTATATTATTTGTAAGTTGGTTATATACGGCAAATTTTAAATCAAGCAAATTATGCTTTGATTTTAATTGTGAATAAGCAGCTATAGTTTAGCATCATTTTATTTTGCTGTGTATTTGTAAAACGTCAGTACGACGGGATTTCTTTTTATTCTTTAGACACTACTATAAAAGATTTAATTTTAACGTCTGACTAAAAGTGGAAAAAAGCACCATTCTTTAAATATTTAAAAAATATATAACAATGCAAACAAAACACATCTTTTCTAAACCAGACCGTAAAAAACTAAAAATAACGAATAAATTTTTAGTAAATTTTCACAAACCACGAATAAATTTTGCTATCATATATAATGAAATACCAATTTTATTCCTGTGTTTATTAAAAATTCTCTGCTCATTGTAGATATTATTTTAATGCGTGGTGACGATTTTTTACAGTTTTCACATTTTATGTATGTTACAGCGATAACATATATATATATATATATATATATATATATATATATATATATATATATATATATATATATATATATATATATATATATATATATATATATATATATATATATATATTTCTCCATCATAAATATCTAGTTAAACAATATCTGTCGCAATTTTTAGGATTATTGTCTTTCAATTGATGTTTCAATGAAATAAAAATGTAGCAAATATCATATTATTTAAAAAGATAACTAGCAGAAATATAAAAAAATAGATATAAATATTTGAAACATAATTTCTAAAATTGAAAATTGCACCGCAATAATTCAATTGCTAGAAGTACCAGAAAATAAAAATTCAACATTTTTAGTTTATATTTTCGATTTGTATAAAGTACAGTAGGAAACAAAATTAGACTTTTGGTAGGCGTATTATTTAGTTTTCAGTAAAGATATTTATAAATGATTAAATATTTTTATGAAAATAAGGATACGTAATACAAACATGTTTAAAAAGGTAATCCAAATCATTCAATAACATGCGATTTTTGTATCATTTCACAGTTTTTATAAATACAGATACTTAAATACTAATTTTTCAACCTCAACAATTCAGGAATTACTTTTTTCAATAAAAGATCGAATTTATTCTATAAATGTTAGCAATTATCGCATATAATTTATCATACTGCATTTCCTGTATTTCACATTTTACGTCGGATATGGAGATCCGGGTTAAAATGTTTAATTACAGCGAATTACATTTCATTAATCTGAAAATGTCATTCTTCCAAGTTTAATAAAACAATTTTTCAAATGCATTTTTCAGTGTATTATTACAGTAAGAATTTCTTTCAGTTACTTTTGTAACACTAAATATGTTAAACCAAGTATTTAAAAAAAAATTAATCCAACATTACTTGAGGTCTCGGTTTATTAGATATTTCTTAGAAGGAGGCCCGAAGAAATTTTATATTTAATTATGATGTCATATTTTAAAAAATATGTATTTGACAGTTCTGTTTCCATTTTTAGCCTTTTTAACAGAAGTTTTGACATTTCACTTTTACTTATGTTCTTCGTTCACATAAATTACCCTCTAGGCATTTCACATTTCCAATGCATTTTGAGAATTTGAGTCAGTTTTAAAAAAGGGCGCATTCAATTTAGAAAGAGTATTCAGTAGAGCAGACAAATCATGCTTGAAAATTCCTACAAATCTTCCTTCCACGAATTTTCATGCTTAATGCAGTTCATGCATGGTTAAAATGTGCATGTCGCAGTGTTATCAAAAGTGTTTTTTTTAGAAAGGAAATTAAAAAAAAAGTCAAGAAATTTCATTATAAATTATATTTTAAACTGAATGTATTCACAAAAATGTTTTATTGGTTATATTATTTATCTAAGTTGATAGTAAAAGGTATTAGGTGATTATAAAATTTGAGGGACAATTTATTTGTTGTTTCGTTGTTTTTAGTAAATATGATAGGAGCATTCTGGTACAGCATTAAAAAGAGCTGTTGTTTTATTACTTATTTAATTCATTAATTGAATATTTTTAATGTTACATTTTAATTCGGCCATTCTTCACTAAAGTGCAAATTTCTTGTCAAATTTTTCCATTATTTTCTTCGTGAAAATTTTAAGATTTCATGATTTTTTACTGCTTTGTATGTCTTACTAAACATGCAAGTGTTAACGGTCACGCGACCAGATACTTTATGTAGTTCATTAAATATTTAAATTTTCTCAAAACATTATGACAGGGGAGTAATAAAATGAAAGATCATGTGGTTATATTGCATGAAAAATCTTTTTCAAGTAATATTTCGCTATATAATATTATGTAGTCTTCTGAAAATAAATTAAAAATATTACACAGTTTAAAAAAAAAAAAGGAAGAAACAAAATTGAGATTAATACATTGGGAACCATTCGTTATAGTGCTTGATTTAGGAAAAGTAAACATTACCCACATCAGAAATTTTATTTGTGAAAAATGTTTTTAAAAAAATGCAAAGAAAATATAAGTGACGTGTAGACGTAAACCAAGTTTCTCAAGTTTTATTCGAAAAAAAAGTTTTATAAATTGAAATAGAAAACAAATGTATTTATATTTATTTCCATTTTAATTTGAAAACGTATAAAATACTATTTTTTCAGCTTATTTATTTATTTATTTTTAAATACTTTGCAGATAACGCATTCAAATTTAACAAGGGCTTTCACTTAATTTGTTACCAAATGGCAAACTGTAAAACACTGTTATTTATCCTAATACGTTAAATAACGCCTATCTCTATCAGGGACTAACTGAATCTAACGTTTCTTTAAATTCTGCGCATTAGTTCTTGAGACTCACAGACAGAAATTTTCTAAAAACAGTATCGTATACAGGCCTTTCTAAAACGTATAAATCCGTCGGAACTTTTCATGAATCCAATACTTTCTTCTTGTAAGAAGAAAATAAAAAAAGTAATGTCTTTACTCTGAACATTTATAACTAGAGAGTAATCGTTTGGTTTTTGAAAATTTTGATTTTGAACAGAAAGCCGCCCGTTCAAAGTTAAAATACCGATTTTCACAAAACAATTTTGAACTTTGATTGTTTATAAATAAAATAAAAATAATAATCAGATTGCCGAAAGGAACCATTACTCTCTCTATAATATTGTTGTTAAAAATTGGTGAAAATTTAAAGGAGATTGATTGAGGTTTGTTCGAGTTATAGTTATCACCGACTTTAAAAAAGTAGTTTCGAAAAAAATCTCGGTTACAGATTCAAGTTATGATTTACATTTGATAGAAGAAAATAAATTAAAGCGGCGTAACTTTCTTAATTTGTAACAGAAAATTTTAACTTTGATTGTTTATAAAAAAAATATATATATATATATATAATAATCAGATTTCTAAAACGAACCATTACTCTCTACATAATATTATTCTTAAAAATTGGTGAAAATTTGAAGAAGATTGATTGAGGTTTGTCGAAGTTACAGTTATCAGCGACATTAAAAACGTAGTTTTGATATAATCTCGTTTACAGATTCAAGTTATGGTTTACATTTGATAGAAGAAAGTAAATTAAAGCGGCGTAACTTTCTTAATTTGTAACAGAAAATTTTAACTTTGATTGTTTATAAAAAAAAAAATATGAAAAATAATCAGATTGCTAAAAGGAACCATTACTCTCTACATAATATTATTCTTAAAAATTGGTGGAAATTTGAAGAAGATTGATTGATGTTTGTCCAAGTTACAGTTATCACCGACATTAAAAACGTAGTTTTGATATAATCTCGTTTACAGCTTCAAGTTATGATTTCCAATTCATAGAAGAAAGTAAATTAAAGCGGCGTAACTTTCTTAATTTGTAACAGAAAATTTTAACTTTGATTGTTTATAAAAAAAATATATATATAAAATAATCAGATTTCTAAAACGAACCATTACTCTCTACATAATATTATTCTTAAAAATTGGTGGAAATTTGAAGAAGATTGATTGAGGTTTGTCCAAGTTACAGTTATCACCGACATTAAAACGTAGTTTTGATATAATCTCGTTTACAGATTCAAGTTATGGTTTACATTTGATAGAAGAAAGTAAATTAAAGCGGCGTAACTTTCTTAATTTGTAACAGAAAATTTTAACTTTGATTGTTTATAAAAAAAATATATAAAAAATAATCAGATTGCTAAAAGGAACCATTACTCTCTACATAATATTATTCTTAAAAATTGGTGGAAATTTGAAGAAGATTGATTGATGTTTGTCCAAGTTACAGTTATCACCGACATTAAAAACGTAGTTTTGATATAATCTCGTTTACAGCTTCAAGTTATGATTTACGTTTGATAGAAGAAAGTAAATTAAAGCGGCGTAACTTTTTTAATTTGTATCAGATCGACTAGAAAATGTAACTGAAAAAACTTTACTAATTGTACTTTTAGAAAATGCAATTAAAAAATGTCTTTTCTTGAAAGTTTGCAGGTACGTATAACACCCCACACACACACACACACACACACACACAAACACACATTCATTTTTTGGCTCTATATTTAATAAAAAGAAATATTTGTCTTAAATCTACCCTATTAATTTCCGTTAATCTATGTAATCGCAAAAACTCGGAAACCACAGGGCACAGGGCTACGAAATTTGGCACAAGGATTGCTAGTAGGGGGCCCATGAACGATTGGGGAAAAAATTTCGAAAATTTTAAATAGATTTTTTTTTAATGTTTTTACGAGTTTTTGTATTTTTTTATGTTCAACCCGTAATCGCGCGAGTTCTAACGAGTTCTAAACGTTTACTGCAATGTGAGATATATACATATTACGTACGCCACGCTGTAATACTAAGAAGCTGTAGCGGTTATTACGATAACTCTTTTACCTCGCATGCAAATAATTAGAGATGTTTTAATTGCGTTTAATTATTAACTTTTTTAAAAAAAATAAAGAAAAACATTTTATCACAAACATCAACAAAACGTTTTATTCTATTTATTCCCTTATTTTAAAGATATCGTTTTATCCTCTGCTGCCATAGCAACATGATAAATTAAATTTCATTAAAAAAATTCACCGTAGTAGAAAAATATTTTTCTGCATATTGCATAGATGCATTTGGTAGTAATGATTTTTATTTTTAATTTTGTTTTCACAATTTAATTCATGAACTCCCGTGCGTAGAACGGGTTAAAATGCTAGTTATATGTTTAAAAAAATACGATAATATTTTTCAGTTTTTACTTCTAAAATGTTTAGCAAAAGGATTATATTTCTATTAGCATAGTGTTGAGATAATTTCTTAAAATAATAGGTTTTCAGAGTCTGCTTATTTCACATTATGATAATTAATATATTCCTTTGACGCAGTAAGGTTTAAAAGTAGTGTTACAGCTGTCAAATTAATTAAAATATCTACACATGAAAGGTAAAATTAAATCACATTTCTCAAAAATATTTTCTCAATGATGTCAAACTACATCTGTGTTTAAATCTACATTGACAATATTTAAATTTTCTATGCGAGATTATTTTCAATTTCCAACAAAAAAAATAAATTTTGTGCTTTGGGTGACATCATAGGCGTTTCAAGTCTCTAGAATGTTTTTCACTCGATAACAAGGAATCAAAAATCCTTGAAAAGATTTTATAGGATATATTTATTGATTTTGATGTTGGCATTTGAAACTTTATTGTATGTATTGTACAAAAGTACAGAAGAAGGTATATTCCGTAGGGTATAAAATTTTATTATACAGCTATATGATTTCATAAACATTCTTCAACATATATTTCGTTCTGATGTATCATGTCAGAATGTCAACTCAAATAATATTGATACTATGATATTTCAAATAATTTCTTTATCCTGAGGACAAAAGACATTGAATTTTAAAAAGATTGCAGGTTTTTCTGAAAACATTTAAAATATCAACTATATACGGATGATTTGTAAAGTAAAATAAATTTTCTTTAACTTAAACATTATTATCACAGATTAAAAAAAAAAAAATGTTTTTTTTTTATATCGCAAATTGTTTTTTACTGTTTATTTGCATATTTTATATTACTTTCGTTATATTTTTTATATTACTTTATTTACATTTTTTGTATTAATCGTTAATTCTTAAATACAGGATGATTATAATTAGAATTTCGATTTTAAAATGCTGTAACTTTAAAACTACTGTTCCGAATGACCTGGCATTTCAACGTAATATTCCTGAAGCAGTGGAATTTAGTTTGGTGTAGGAAAACATAGTTGTAAAATGCACCGATAGATGACGGTGTGTGGATCATTAATAGATGACGGTGTGTGGATCATTATCAGGAAAACGTAGAAAAGCTCACAAAGGTGGAGGGAAATTTTCTCATTAGTGTACTCACCATAATGTATTCCTTTTAAATGCTAAAGGTGTAAATTAACAACATAATATAAATAAAAAATAACTTTTATTAGTTGTTTCACATGTTTCGACTCTTTCCGAGTCATTTTCAAAAACAAAATGAGACTATTCCGAAGTTGCACGGGCTTTGAAGTTATTATTTTCATGTACTTTTTTAAAAAATTACGCACGTTATCTATTATTTTTTTACTTGGTTGTTTATTTTCATATCTGTGACCATGGAGTAACTCGAGCCACAGTTTCGGTAAATTAAAAGATGCCGCATCGTTACTTATTGTATTTTTGCGTGTTAGTATCTTAGACAGATATGAAAATAAACAACCAAGTAAAAAAATAATAGATAACGTGCGTAATTTTTAAAAAAGTACATGAAAATAATAACTTTAAAGCCCGTGCAACTTTGGAATATTCTCATTTTGTTTTTGAAAATGACTCAGAAAGAGTCTAAACATGTAAAACAACTAATAAAAGTTATTTTAATTTATATTATGTTGTTAATTTACACATTTAGCATTTAAAAGGAATATATTATTACAAGGTGTTATAATTTATTATATTGTTCTCACCATAATGTTTATAAATATTTTCATGTTCATGAAATATATCAAAATATCTCCGTAAAAGCATGATTTTGGTAATTTGTCCATATTGTCTTAGACACATTATCGTTCAATATCTGGAGTGGCGGTTCGTGCCCTATTTCACAGTGAAGCACATAAATGACAAGTATGTCAGTGTAATATACCTGTAAACATGAGTCATACATACCATATTTTCGACTATAACGCGAATGATACTGTATATATACAGAAACATGATGCACAGAAATGTAGCAATTAAATTTTGATAAAAAGAAAATTACCCTTTACATTTTATTTAAATTGTCGGGAATATTTCTTTTACATAATAGCTTACAGAAAACCTCTAGCAGCCAACATTTCTCACACTATAAAAACTTATAAAATGAATTAGAATTTTGAAATAAAGAAAGGGAATTTTGATTTTAATTTTTTTCGCTATGCAGTAAACATTTCACACTAATGAAAAAAAATCTGTTTTTTTAGTATAAATGCAGAAATATTAAAAATATGCTCGTTTATTAAATCTCATGATTATAATAAATATTCTAACATTATTAATAAATAATGATTGACTTGATTAAACAAAGTGATTAAGAAAACATATTTTCATCAATTAATTGTATATATTATCGATCGAAAACGAAACAATGACTGGAAAGTTTATTTCATTACTATATTAATGTCACATAATATAAAATTTTTGATGATGTAAAATAGCGACTATCACACATTGATAATGTGTAATGTGTATGTTCTCCTATATACGCATTCCGCATATTATTCCAACATGCATATTCCAAATTCAAGAGCACATTATATCACGTTTTTCTGTAAATAATGTACATTACTCATCTTTAACATAAAGTTATTATTACAAATAATCGCGTGAAACTATTATTTTAATGGCACATGTGAGGGGGTTAGAATGACAGTGGAGTAAGTCAAAAAATTAAAAAATCTAGATAACCACGTTTTCACTGAACGCACATTAATTTCTGTTCAGTGTGATATTGAAATAAGTCACAGTTCACTTAGGGAGTAGCTAGAGGGAAAAAAAAGTTGGACAACTTAATGCAACGGCAATACGACAAGTTTCACAAACTAACAATACATTTTTACTTTCTTCTATCTATAATAGAGGAAAGTATTGTAATCGAAATTATTTTCGACTTCCGATTTTTGATCTATTTGACCAGTTTTAGAGGTCAGAGATTCCGAAAAACGTGTTCTTACGAAATGACTGTCTGCCCGTGTGTCCGTGTGTATGTCCTCTTTGTATCATCGAAAAGTGTATGAACTTATGCCTAGTATTGAACCAAATTTCGTTTATAGGTTTTTGGCAATGGCCAGCAGGTCCCACTTTAATTTGGGAATATTCCGACGAAAGAGGGCGCTGTGATAGCGATGTTTGTTCCGTTTTCATTATTTTTAAAAGTGTATGGAGTTATGCAGATAACTAAACAAAATATTTTGTATATGTTTTTGACTGTAACCTGCAGGTTCCAGTTGAATTTGTGGATATTCCGGCGGAAGAAGGCACTGATAGCCATTAAAGATTTCAAATTCAGAAAGATGTACAAAATAATAAGAAATCCTAAAAGTTTTTTTTCCGTTAAAAGTTCGGTCTTGATACAAGGATTCCCCAGCAATTTTTGTTTTGTGTCTATCTTAAAATAGAGATATAGCAATTTGAAATTTTAGGGTGGCTGACATTTTGAAACAAGACAGCAGAATTCCTCCATAAAGGGTTTAATTTATGAGTTTTACTGAACATGCTTTCTCGCAATTTTCTTTCATTGTTGTAACTATCGTTCCAACTCTTATATGCTTAACATTATATGTTCATATTCACCAGCAGCAAATTATCGCCAAACTCGGCGATATTTGGTGACATTTGGCGAAATATCGTCAAATTTGGCGACAACATAGGTTGCCATAAATGAAGCCAACTTGGCTATAGATGGCTAATTTGGCTAAATTCTGATTCAAATTCGGTATTGACGAGAACTGTGAATGAATCTTCTGTAATTGGGTTCCACATATTTTAGCTTAGGGGTTTCCAGTAAAATTAGCTAAAATCATAAAACCAAGGAGTAGGGAGGGTATATTTTCTTAGTCGTGTTCTACATCGGTTGTCCGTGCTACGAAGAGTTCTTCGCATCCAAGTACCCGACAATTCGCAAACAGCTGACGTACAACAGAATGATGAAATATATTGATTTTGTTGGCGATGTGATACCGAATTTTGAAGTATTAAGATGTATGAGATAGAAGAAAGTTTTGGTATCGGCACATCATACTAGTTTACAGTCATTTATGATGGGCCTTTGTACCACACATGAATTCGAGCCTTGATTATGTTCTCTATAATGGTATAGTCCATTTGTAATAGGCGATTCTTGCATATAGCCCAGAGATTCTCAATTAGATTGATATCTAGAGACTTCCCAGGCCATACCAATGTCTCGATTAGATTCTTATACAAGTCCCTAACCAATTTTGGACATATGGCGCGTGCACCTACTGAAACATCCCCGATCCATCGGAGCATCGTTTTTTCTTCAGCTCTGGAACAACGCTTTTATCCAGAACATCGATATATTGCCGAGTATGCATAATACCGTCAAAAGGCTGTAAAGAACCTACCTCTTTGTAAACGAAACAACTACAAAACATTTTCTTTTCAGGGTGTTTAATGTGTTGGTTAATGTGGCAATCATGAATTTTTTCACCCAGCGACCTCCGCACGTGTTGCTTTGGCTGGCCTTGGACAAAGAAAAATGGCTTTCGTGATTAAATATAACTTTCCTCTAATTTTCTACTGTTTAATTCTTATATTTTAACGGTTACATGTAGCGCTTTCTCTTCATGGGCTGTGTCAAAAGTTTTTCTTCAGAAGCCGATGAGTTCGACGGCTAGCTGCAAGATGACTCCTCCGAACAGCAGATGAGTTAACATTTATTCAATGCTCTACTTAGTGCATTGCTGGTCTTTCGAGAGTGTTTTTACTTTGTTTAGGTAGAAAGAAGTTATCTTCATGCATTGTTTTCAATTTTCGCCCAAATTTCCCTTTCCGCTTGGGGAAAATGGATACCGTTTTTTTTAATGGCACACAGTTGCAATACTGACGCCAATTATCTTTACAATGTCCCTATAAATATTCGACGGATGTTGGGAATACGCATCCGCGACGTCCCATTCATCTCGGGTGCGGTAAACTCTGAACTGATGTGATAAATCTGGAGCTACACCTACGGCAATTCTGCTCATGAACTCCCGGAACCACTCTGGTTGGTGGAAATCATAGCTGAGTTAAGGATTTGTTTATACCACTCATATGTCGACATAATTCTTTATGATTGTCAGATAACAATAGGAATGATTTTAAAATTCGTTGAAAAACAGTTTGTTTCAATTAATTTGCGCAAGCGGGAACCAATATTTGGAAACAAACATAGTCTTTTCTTACATAGGGTCTGGGAAATGTTGCCTCAACCTGTGTCCTTTTGAAGGCGTTTCTAACATTGTTTGGCGATAAATTAGAAGAAGACGCCACGATGCGCAGGTCTGTAAAATGCTATACTGCTCAATGTGCAACACAGAGCACTGGCACTGTATCTGGAACCCCCAATATCACGAGAAGAGTGGTAGCCAGTCGTCATTAAGATTAATTTACGACTTCCAAAACACAACTATCGAAGTTGTTCGGCTCATAGAGAGTGAAATACATTGAGATATTTTTTTCTTATTCCGCCTCCATGGGCGGATACTGTCACTATATTTAGTCATATTTTAATTAAAATTTATAAGTTTAATTGTAACTAACTGAGTTTGAAAATAAAGTTGGGGCCATGTCCCAAGTTCCCGAATACGCACTTGGTTGTACATGATTAATTATTTTACAATAATATAGTTTGACGAGGAAGATGCCTCCCTGCAACACAAATATGTGACCTATATAGATTTGGCATTTCTAAATTTTAATACTGTGTGTAAATTGTTTCAGCTTACCATTTTTCTGAAAAGCAATTTTATAATTATAACAAATAATGAAATATTGTTATTTATTTACAATGCTCATGTAAAACTGAAAACATAGTAAAATATATTTTCACTTCTTAGATAACAAATCAATAAAATACATCATGAAAAGTTATTCTGTTGAGATTTGTCTCGTGCAGTATTCTATTGGTGCCTCTTCCACTTTTGTGTGCAGCAATAATTGGCTAACATATTTTTTTATTGTTTTTACAGCTATATCTCGGCTGTGCTTTATGTACATTTATTCATAGGTTTTTTTACATATTATTATATACATGTACTGTCGTTTTCCATTTAGTGGTATAATGCTGAAGTTAGTCTTGCCTAAAAATTTGTAGTTATAGGATTTTATTAATCAACTTCTTAGATTTTATTAATCAACGTGAACAACAAAAACAAAAAAAAAACATGCTTTAGTTATAGATTGTGATACACATCCTAACAGTGACAGAATATTATTTAAAAATTTCATTTTTTCATAAAATGAAATGAGATTTCTAAATGAGCAAGTTAAAAAACGCATAACTCAGTATAAGTCCATTTTCAACAATTGCTATTTATGTGCGATAATGTGCGCGAATTCTGTCGTACAGTATATATTATCTACAAAATACATCCACAACACGTAATCCGCTAAAAAATGGATAAGTTTAAAACTGTACACTCTTAGAAATGGATACTCAAATACCACGAAATTTTCTTCGTTTTTGACGAAACTGTTTCCTGGGAAATGCTCCAAGCGAACATTTCGTCAAATCGAGTAAATTTCTTTCCTAAAAAACTGAGGAAATTGATTCGTCAAATTGCTTGTTCGAAAGAAAGTGCAAAAAAAAGATTGATGGTGCCGCCAACTATTGACACTTTTTGAGGCATCTGTAATTGACAAGGTTAAAAAGTAAGAAACATCGCTCAATTATTCAATGGGGTTCGAGCGCGCTATCTTCGGTGTGGGAGACCGCTGTTCGTCGTCCTACGCCAGCAGGACTTCGAATGAATTTGATTTTAAATGTATCTACGGGATGTTGATGTGTGTTTATATTTTTAGAAAGCAGATTGTATTTTTATCGGTGCTGTTATAATTTCTGCATGTTTTAATTAATAAGGCTAGATTATTATTATGGTTTTTCTATGGTTAATAAATAATTAGAATATGGCTTGATTAATATAATTTATTAGAGAAATTTCTTTTGTTCAATGAATGATTAGAATATGGTCTAGTTTCTAGTTAATTTGTTGATCAGAAATAATTAATTTTGAAGTGCATATTTTGGAGGAGAGTTCATCAATTTTAGTGGATAAGATTACTGTTTAAAGAGGGGAAGGGGTCAGTTATACATATTTTAAATTTGATTGTTATATGAATATATTTCTTAAATAAAAAAGAGCTCCTTTTTTGAATTTTTTAAGCGTTTTTAACGAAATTCTGTAACTTTAGAAAAATTTATCTTTGAATAGGCAATAGAAATGCATAAAATCGTTACAAAAAGGATAGACTCAAATTATCAGATACGAAAAATAAAGTAGAAATTTGGTACTTTCGTGTTATAGCGGTCCCCAAGGATGAAATATTTTTGTTTCTGTTTTCATTTATATATTGTAAATTTGGCACTTTCGTGTATTTTTTTTTGAACGATTTTGTAACAACAAAAATAATCTGGCCAGGAATGGGGAAGCATTTTTGTCAAATATTTGAAGTTTTCCATTTCATTAAAAATCACTTAATTTTTAGACGAAATAATTGCCAAAAATGTTGAAATATAGCTCAAGAATTGTGGAATCGTCAAAAGTGAGAGTTTTATTTTTGACAGCGAGGAAACTGTTTCGTTAGATATTTGAGGATTCGCGTTTCGTCAAAAACCACGTGACTCTGTGACGAAATGATTGTCAAAAATAACGAAATGAGGCCTAAGGATTGCGGAATCGTCAAAATTGAGTGTTTTATTTCTGAGAGTGTATATCCCGGCGTAAACGCACATCCAGAAATTATCGATCATAGTCAGTCCTGTAACCGGATTCCTTTGTGCGTCTCTGTAAATAACGATAAATGCTACGCATTCTATAAGCTATAGAAGACATATTGCAGTGCGCCTTAGTGCTCCTTTTTAATTTCACTGTGTTTGAAGTATCATAACATTATTAAAATGCAAAGAAACCTATTTTCCCACATAGATTATAATGAATGGAATTCGTTTGTGTGTGTTTGTAAGCGAACCATAAATGCTACTTATTCTATACGCCTGAAATAGCATATTGTAGCACACCTCAAAGATGCATATAAACCTTATTATGTTTCAAATATCCTGACATCAATACAATGCAGCGTAAACGATTTTCCCCATAAATCATAATGTAACGGAATTGTTTTGTGTGTTTCTGTAAACGAACTATATAAATGCTACATATTTCATTTTCAATACCAAACATTCTATTGTAAACTTCAATAACATATCAAAATTACATGACAATATCCAAGTATATTTACGATAATTAGAGTACGGACAGTGGCCAGACAAGCATACAAACAAACGGAATACATAAGCACTTTCAACTTAGTTGTAAAGTGTTAAAAGCTATGAAATTTCGTACGATGATGGAAGGTATTTATATATCACTGCACGAACATAATTAAACGAAAAGAAATATTCATTATGGTTTTAGACAAATTCTGTGTATGTATATTTTTGTTTACTAACCCACCTACATTGATGCAAGCTACTTATATCTAACTGCACTAAATTGAAAAAAAAGAAAAAAATATTCAATAGGCTTTTAGACAAATTCTGTGTATGTAGACTTATATGTTTTCTAACCCCCTACATTAATACAAGCTACTTATATCTACTTAACTTCACTAAATGAAAAAAAAATATTCAATGGGCTTTTAGACAAATTCTGCGTAGATAGACTGAGTACATATATACAGGGCTGCATCAAAGAATTTTGTAGGATATTTTGTTTGACTTTTGGAAGTAATTTCTGAAATTGGGTTTCCAAATGTGTTATGCGTTTTCTAAATTTCAAGTTTTCCCCCCATAAATGCTACTTATTCTATACGCCTGAAATAGCATATTGTAGAACACCTCAAAGATGCATAAAAATCTTATTATGTTTCAAATATCCTGACATCAATACAATGCAGCGTAAACGATTTTCCCCATAGATCATAATGTAACGGTCTGTTTGTGTGTAAGTCTGTAGCTCGTACGGGACAGAGCCCCTTAGTTATATAAAAAAACTATTCAGAGATAGATGTTAAATGTACCAATAAAAATTTAAGCAAGAGCTTAAGCAATGTGCTCATATTTTGCCTGTGAAATAAATGCGTGTTTGTAATGTAAGTCTTTTTATACACTCGATGCTGCTATTCAAACTATGATTACTTTTTTGTCAGTATCGTATTTATTAATTGTTTATCGTTCAATAAGTGAGCTATTAGGTTTGTTTTGTATTTATAGTTTTCTCTCAACTTGAATTATTATCTTTTGTAAAAGCTCTACATCTTCTTATATTTATTTACATTCACAGTCGTTCATTCAGCCCATTTTTGTATCTAACTTAGCTCTTCCATTATAATTGGATAGCCTTTGTGATTGACATTGTAATCTTTGACAATTAATTTGCAATAGTTTGGGGTCCCCTTCCCGGGTGGTTCTTCCGGGAATCGTTCCCTGGGCTGGGGCCTCGCCGCATAGTAAACAAACCTGTTGGGCTAACCTGTTGGTCAAACTTGTTTTGCTAGTTGGGCTTAAGGCGAAAGGTAGGGATTCCCGCCCGCTTTGACCTTGATCTTGTTTACTTAGTAAACTGTGAAAATTTATTACAGTATTCTGAATGTGTTGGAAAGTGTTTCGTAATCTATGCCTGACGCATGATTTTTAGTTCTTGTTTTTTGATTAATTATTTTTTATTAGTATTATTAATTTCAGAACATGTTCTTCTTTTTTTTCTTTAAGCGATTTCACACGCAAAATAAGAGCACAAACCTCTTGCTTAATTTTTTATTGGTACATTTAACATCTATCTCTGAATAGTTTTTTTTTTTGTATAAATGAGGGGCTCTGCCCCCTACGAACTACGCTCGCCAACCCTTGTTCTGTCACCGCAAACTTAAAAAAAACTCTGATTTGATCAACTCTAAAACGATTAATGAAGATTGAATTATAATTAAACGACCAGCGGCGATCTGCTGTAATCGGGTTTCCATTCATTTTCCATTGACAGAGGGATTTTAAGGCCGAATCAGCTGTTTTTGAAACAGCTAACAACTGTTTTCATGATTGATTAAACAAGATCAATTAAACATTTGAAAATCAACTTGTATAAAATGGTTAAGTAAACAATGTCGCTGCTTCGGGAAATTTTATAACGATACTATAGAGAATTGGGTACTTCTCCATTATCCCGTAGACTACTATCTATAAAGAAAAGAATCGTCGCCAAAATATAGGATTTAACGCCAAAAGTGCATGACCGTGGCATCTCATTTAATTGACATCAGATGCGTTACACGTGTTAGATATGTCATCGAGTGATTTTTAATTCAACGTTTATCAGTATTTTTAATGATATTTCAACATTTTATTAGTTATTTCGTTAATTTAAACGTAATTATTAAACGTAAAAATATGGTTTTCAACTAAAGGGAATATTATTTACCCAGATTTTAAATTTGCAATAATAGGGAAATTAATTTGTCGAAATAAAAATATCTTTTGTTTAAATATATTTTTAAATTGAAACTATTTCGAAATATTTTTATTTGAGTATTTTAAATATGACGTAAGTTTTCCCATTTAATACTATGAACACGTAATAATTTAATTATTTCTCCTTTTAGTATTCGCGCACAAGTATATTTTTTATAACGTAATTTTCTACATTTACTTCTTTTAACACATGATTATTTAATTATTATTTTAATGTTTTATTTCTGTTTTTAATAGTCGCGTCTAAATACATTTTTTTAATTGAAAGGGAATATTATTATGTGCGCTATTTTACAAATTGCCAACAATTCATATAATGATCTTTTTGAAACATGAAATAAATCTCCATCAAAATAATGAAAATTTGAATAAAAAATTTAACTAAAGCCTCAAAAAATTAATCAAATAAAAGAAATGCACTCTGCACACCGCAAGATTGTCAACTATATCCTTTTAAATTTTGGTTAAATTCCTATGCATAGTTTTCGTTCCTATAAAACTTTTTAAAGAGAAATATTTTAACGGAATTTAACATTAAATATCTCTTAAATTATTTCTTCGATTTAAAAACTGTCTGCTTCAGCGTCTTTATCGAACATTTCTCTATAAAACTACCAATTTTGATATTTTTATATGCAATAGTTTTCTGAATATTAGCCCAGAAAGACCTCAAAGCTTACTTTTTATTAATATAGAAAGAAACGCAAGCTTTTACGCAAACTTTCAAAGGTGCAAAATTTGCATGGGTTTCCTTTAGTAGTGTGCTATTTCACAGATACCTTACGGAATACATAATTTTATCAGTTTATTTATATCCTTATTTTCTCCACTTAGAAAAGATTTACAAAGAGAAAAAAAACGTCCCCTGAAAACGTACATTTTCTCTAGTACGTCGCAGATTTATAAAATCTTTTAGCGAAAGAAACATTTTGTCAAGCATTTTGCAGTCATCTTTTATTATGGAAATAAAGTTGCCTTGAATCCTTAATTCGAATGCTAGTAACACCATTTTTGACGTCGGTGTTGCGTAGTTTCAGTATATGACCTTATTTATATGAGGAATAAATATAAAAGTAAAAATATTTATATACTAAAAAAAAAAGCATTCAATGTTTATCTTGAAACCACGACTAATTAAACTTTTTTATGTAACTCAACTAGGTTTTTGTAATGTAAAGATGGAATATTGTAATCGATTTTTCCCCCACTTCCTGATATTATAGAATTATAAAAATCACGTTCACAGATATGTTTCCAATGACAATTCAGCATTTTAATATTTTTAAACTTTAACTATAAGTTACTAGCAAATCCTGGCGCCGGCTTTGCTCGTGTAATTGTTGAAAAATGTCAAGTGGTATTCGTGGGCCTATTTTCATTAGAGAAAATTTTAATTCTACACTGTAAAAAAATTTCGGAATGTTTCAGGAAATTATCCTGAAACATTTCGCATATTTTACCGGAATTTAGAATTTCTTTATGTCCCACGTCAATTACGGCAGTAATTCGTGTAATATTTTTGAGAGGTTTCAACTTTTCCGTAAACTACATTCTGCGCATGCGTGCTTCATGTTTTATGTTCCATTAGCCATTTTGACAACTAAAGAAGAATAAAAAAAACAGCTGCCTAGGTACTTAGAGACAAATGCAATCTGAACAAATGCCATTTTTTGTTTGGATATCAACTGATACAGTAAGGAGCTAATTTAAATCTTTTTATGCTTCATTATTTTAATTTTAATTTTATCTGTAATACGAAACTTTAAAATTTCATTCTTTAAGTAAGACACTGAATAAAAAAAGTATATTGATTATTGAAAATTGGAATGTTTCACTACTTTGTTGTGAAACATAACAGCAAAAAGCCGTGGCATCTTAATGCCACCACTTTTTTCCGAAACCTTCGGAAAAATTTTTACAGTGTACAGATAATTCAAAAATTACCAATTTAGCCACATTTTGAGTAAACTCCCTTCTTATACTGCATTAGGCGAACATGAGACTTAAATGAATGAGAAAAGCTAAAATTAATTCCAAATTAACGGTAAATTTGAATATATTTTGAAGGTTTTTCGCTCATTTCATTTTTCTTTTGAAATTTAGAAATTTTTAGAAACAGGTCTAAGCGAGTGTTTACATCTTAACAGTAAGCATCATGCAAAATTCCAATCTTCTAGTTAAGCAAATTTCTATAATAACTATATCACAGAAATTGCAATTTTAAAACTTTTTTGTTCAAGCACACATTAAAATTTCTAAATATTTTAAAACTGTTCTGTGGATGAATTTGTGTCTCTAACGTAACAGTCATGTAAAATTTCAAGTTTCTATCACTAACAATTTCTGATAAATCATATTTTAGAAGGATTTTACTACTTTTACAGCTCATTTCATTTTAAATTTCGATTTAATCTTAAAAATAGTCACCATGCCATATTTCAACTTTCCAGACCTGCAGCATCCCTATAATCGCAATTTTCGAAAGTTTTAAGCTTCTGCAGCTTTTTTATATTCGAATTTTGTAAAAACTGTTCTGTGCGAGCATTTACGTCTAAAAAATAACAGGTGTGGCAATTTTTAAGTTTCGATCCCTAACAATTTAGTATAAACCATAATTTATAACGTTTTCTGCTCAATTTACACCTTTAAAACACCTTCATTTGCTTTTTTTTCCGAATTTGTAATAAACTATTTATGCCGAGCGTCTGCATCTTAAAAGTTACCACTACACTAAACTTCAAGATACTAACCCGAATAAATCCAAATAAATCATAATATATAATGTTTTCAGAACGTTTTCCTCTCATTTCAGATTGTTAAATTTCGATTTTTTTACAAACCGGTCTTAGCGAGCATTTGCAGTTAAAGAGTAACCACCATGCCAAATACCAAACTTCTATACTAGCTGCACCACATAAATTGCAATTTTAGAACTTTTTTTTTTTTTTTTTTTTTGCTCCTGTCCTTTTAAATTTCTCATTTTTAGAAAACTATTTTGGGTGATCAATTACGTGAGTAACAACCCCGCGAAATTTCAAGTTTCTAACCTTAACAGTTCCAAATAAATCGTAATTTAGAATGCTTTTCGTGCTTTCATACTTTTATTTTTTTTTAAATTTTCAATTAAAAAAAATTCCTTTGTGTGACCAGTAACGTCTTAAAAGCAACAGCCATATCAAACTTCAAGTTTCTATCCGTAACAATTCCATAGAAATCGCAATTTAGAACGTTTTTAGAACGCTTTTCGGGCCTTTTACTCTTAAATTTCAATTTTTTTTTCAAATTTTTCTGTGTTACCATTTATGTCTTAAAAGCAACAGCCATGTCAAATTTCAAGTTTCTATCGCTAACAATTTCATAGAAATCGTAATTTAAAATGCTTTTAAAAGGCTTTCCGCTCATTTCGCCCTTTGCACTGTAAACACAAACGTCTGAAATTCAGTTAAAAAAGTGTCTTAAATGGATGGTCACATTTTAAGTGAAAAAAAGTGTCTTACTTTTTAAGACACCTTTTTGCAATTGAAGTTAAGACACTGGAAACGTCTTAAAACGCCGTCATTTTTAAAACACTTGATATGTCTTAAAAAGACGCCATTTTTAAAACGCTTCAAATGTCTTAAAAAGCCGTCATGTTTTAGACATTCAAAACATCTAAAATTCAACCATTTTTAAAACATTTGACATGTCTTAAAAAGCCGCCATTTTTTAGACATTTGAAACATCTAAAATGCTGCCATTTTTAAAGCACTCGAAACATTTTACATGATTTTTTTTCTCTTATTTACACTGGCTGATTGACAGCAAGCTAAAACGTAGACATACAGTCAAGCTACAAAGCAAAATAAGTGGTTGCCAATTATGGAAGACTACTACAACAGTCTGCATTGTTCTGTCATAATTTATTTTGTGTTGCAGCAAGCCATGTTCAATGTTGCCAAGTGTATTTTTAAAATACTGTTAACCTTTTATATTAACTTTTAAATATGAGAACATTACCTATTAAGCAAAGATTTTGTTTAAAAAATTACAATTTTAAATGAATCTATTTTGATTTTTACATATCTGTAGTAGCACATTATTCTTTAGAAAAGACCAAATCTGCAAAGGGTATTCATATCCTATCCTTCTAGGAATTAAAATTATTCTTAAAAAGTTACAATCTTCTTAAGTACTTTCAAAAAACGTTTTTTAGTGCTCAATATCCAAAACTAACATATTTATCGGCATTTTTACACTGAAAAAAATGGCAATATGGGTGTTCCTACCCCCCCCCCAACTCATATTCTCCATGTATGGTTTATCTTATTTTTTTTCTTCTTATTTTAACCTGGGACATATTTTTAAAACTTTGGGCACTGAGTATTATCTTTTTGTTGACTTATATCACTGTTTTAATATCATTATTAAAACCATTTTAAGATGTTAAAAACATTCGTTGGAATTCCGAGCGCTTTCGACCAGAACCTGGCCATCATCAAAGGGTGGAAATGAGAAAAAATTCTGTAACCTCCAGAATGTAAGCTGTTTAAATAGCCGAAGCCGAAACCACATATGGAGAAGGGGGGAAGGGGGGATGGACTAGTCTATTGATCAAGATGGGTTATTCCAACCCAAATTTACCATTAACACCAAGTAGAATATACCAGATTTTTGGTATATTGTATGGTAACATATTACAGGATTTCCCACCACTTGTCAGGATTTCCATTGACTCCCTCAGTATACATGTAGTATAGTCGCTCATTTGCTCGATAATCTTTACTTTACTAAAATATATATCCATTTCTGTTTTTAAATTTAGCCGAGAAACTGCAGTAGATGGTTTTCCTTTTGCTATATCTGACTTATGCTCCCTTATGCGGTCTTGTAATTTACTAGTTGTCATACCTATGTATGTAAATACTTCATTTTTATTTTTACATTTAAATGGGATGATATAAATTCATGCTTTTTCATGCATATCTATGGAGTCAAATTTTCTGGTCTGTCAAATGGTTTCATATTTTAATTGATACACAAAGGTGAATTTTGTTACAATTTTAGAATAATTTTTCGATATATTTAATGACTTCTGGGGATATAATATATATTCTATATATTTAATGACTTCTATATATTTAATGACTTCTATATATTTAATGACGATTCTGGATACATAATGGAACGATGCAATTTGAAGAAAAAATTCAAAACAGAAAGAATGAGGCTGGATAGGGAAATTATCAATATTAGGTTTTTACAACTCTGCAAGGAGCACAGGGTTATCCCCACATTTTTGAGGAATCCTAATAAAATAATTCAGGAAGAAATTTCTGAGATCGGATATAAATTAGACAGTATTGCCCTGAAGGCATATGTTAGAAGCAAGTTTAAACTGATTGATATTTTGACCAGGAAAGTAAGGGACTTATACAGTGAATTGTCACAGGTTTTAGATAACAGGGAGTTTGATGAATTTTTGCACTAATGGTTAACACTTACCAGATAATTCAGAAGAAACAAAAAGAAAGGTGTATTTTTACGGGAAAATCAATAGACTTAAAGACAAGAAATCCTATAAAGGGCTACAGCAGAAACCAGTACCATATGTTAACCTCACCAATAAGAAAATAGACGGAAAACTGCATAATTTTCTAAGTATGGGACCTAAACAGATGTTTCAGAGAAAAATAGATATCAAAAGTGTGATAACGAACTGTGAAAAGATCATTAACATTATATCCACTAATAAAAAAGAGGAAGTTAGAAACTTGTTATTCAATAATGTTCAGAAATATTTAAAAATACCTAGGGTAACGAACGATAAAGATCTAAGTGTAATCAAGCAAATTAAAAGTAATCAGGAGGTCACAATTATACAAACGGATAAATCAAATAAACTTGCAATATTACCTACCGCAGATTACATTGCCAAAATGGAGAATTGTATTAGTGAAATGAATTGTTTAAAACTGAAAAAAGATCCAAACTTAACGATTAACAGAAAAAAGCAAGAAATAATAAAACATGGTACTTGGCCTAGTGAAATAAAAGTTAAAATTATGATTAACAAAACCGCAAATACCCCCCGCTTAATAGGACGTTTGAAAGACCATAAACCTGATCTCCCTCTCAGACCTATTGTTTCAAAATATTCAGCACCAACCTATTCAATCGAGAAATCATTTATACCACTACTAAAAGTAATGTTACCCCCCACTAAATATGCAATCAACTTTACCATAGATTTAATCAAACGAATCAAAGATTTTAAAATTGAAGACAATACTATACTTGCAAGTTTTGATATCAAGTCATTATACCCCTCAATTAATGCACAAGAAGTCAGAAATATTATTGAAGATCAAATCAGCAATAACCCAGTGTATGAAGATAACATTAAAAATACTCATTAAAATTACTAATAACAATGTTTTCATTTTTAACGGAAATTATTATAAGCAACAGAAGGAGCCCCTATGGGCTTTCCCATCTCCGGTTTATTAGCTGAACTAAAACTGAGACCCTCAGATGAACAGATTATCTCCACCTCAGATTTAAAACCGGATTTATGGATCAGATATGTCGACGACATACTCATAATTGGGAAGCATGGAATCTCAAATCTGGAAAAAATTTTTAAACATGCCAATAGTTTAGACAACAGAATACAGTTTACAATGGAAATAGAGAAAAATGGGTCATTGCCTTTTCTGGATGTTGAACTAATTAAGTATAACTTAACACACTGTCTAGACAGAAATATTTACAGGAACACTGCAAAAAATAATTGTTGATTTTACAGTATAAAACTGGCAGCTGGGGTGCCAGTTTTATACTGTAAAATCAACAATTATTTTTTGCAGTGAAACCATGCCGATCCATTAATACAATATCTAATAGCAGTATAGTACCATTTAATTATAAGAAAGCAGCATATAATTTTTGTGTCAGGAGGGCATTTAACGTATGTTCACAAAATTATATAACGCAGAATTAACCACGATTAAGAAAATTTCAACTCAGAATGGGTGAACTCAATGAAACTTATTAACTCAATAACTCCAAGAACTCAATGTAATTTATTAACCAAGTAATTTATGAATTTAATAACAGAAAAATAATAGCCAAGAATAAAACACAAGTTCCAAAGTTTTGTAGTATAGATTATATCCCCCAACTTTATGAAAGAATCCGGTATGCTTTAAAGAAATATGACATAACATTAATTGCCAAACCTCCAACAAAATTACAAAATCTAGTACACAGAAAAATTGACCCCATAGATATGCATGAAAAAGCAGTAATTTATATCATCCCATTTAATTATAAAAATAAAAATGAAGTATTTACATACACATGACATACATACACATATTTTTATTTACATACACATAGTATGACAACTAGGAAATTACAAGACCGCATAAGGGAGAATAAGTCAGATATAGCAAAAGGAAAACCATCTACTGCACTTTCTCGGCTAAATTTAAAAACAAAAATTGATATATATTTTAGTAAAGTAAAGATTATAGTCCAAATGAACGACTATACTACATGTATACAGAGGGAGTCAGTGGAAATCCTGACAAATAGTGGGAAATCCTGTAATGATATGTTGTCATACGATATACCACCTTCGGCTATGTAAACAGCTTACATTCCGGAGGTTACAGAATTTTTTCTCATTTCCACCCTTTGATGATGGCCAGGTTCGGGTCAAAGGAGCTCGGGATTCCGTTCCGACGAATGTTTTTAACATCTTAAAATGGTTTTAATGTTTTAGAACCTATTTATTTTTACATCTATTTTAGTAATCCACAAATTGTGATCCATTTTAAATGGTTTCATATTTTAATTAATTATTTATGTTTGATAATTTAAATACCAGAAAGTTTTCTAGATCTGTAGGAGGGGGGGGGAGCTTAGTGATTACATTCAATAAACAAAAATCTGTAAATAGATGCAGAAAATATAACTAAACTTGTTGGAAAACAAAAAACAAAAGACTTGAAAGCTATTTATCGTGTTGTACACGTGGTTTGAAAACTAATATCGTATCTTACAAATATATAATAGAAATTATGTGACGTTATTAAAACAAAGATATAAGAAAACATAAAGGTAAAACTCACTTTTATTTTTTAAAATATTTTCTTTTATAATCCAACGAGCTGTTGTATTTATTATATT
Source organism: Maratus michaelseni (assembly GCA_963931845.1). Lineage (NCBI taxonomy): Eukaryota > Metazoa > Arthropoda > Arachnida > Araneae > Salticidae > Maratus > Maratus michaelseni. The sequence continues at coordinate 248,484,236 of OZ007596.1, read as the reverse complement.
TGTGAATGCATTACGCCGTCATGTAATAACGCCGTCCATATCTCTTATGGTCATCACTGCACCTGCTTGCCCTGCCCTCCATGCCTTCTCAATTGAGATGTGATCAACAACACTAACGTTATGTCTTAATTCAAGACATTTTACCATATTAGGACACTGGCCACAGAAACCCTATTGGTTCATTTCTATCACCAGTCAATTAAGACACACAAGTGTCTTAAATTAAGGTATCTATTATGTCTAAGCTCTATATTAAGACATTTACGTTCCTTAAATGCTTTTTTAGTCGTTTTTTTGTCTTACTTTAAGACTCCTTTATTTGCAGTGTGAAATTTTGAATTTATTTACAAACCATTGTTAGCGAGAATTTGTATATTAAAAGTAATCGCCAGGCCAAGTTTCGGATCCTGACAATATGAAAAAAAATGGTAATTTAGAACTTTTCCTGCTTCATCCTTTTAAATGTGTGCACTTGCGTCTTAAAAAGTATCAGTCATGTCAAATTTCAAGTTTCTGTCTTTAACAATTCCATAGAAATCGTAATTTAAAATATTTTCACAACACTTTTCACTCATATCACCCTTTTAAATTTCGAATTTTTTAGAAAATGTTCTTAGAGAGCTTGTATATTTTATAAGTAACTACGTTGCCCAATTTCAAGTTTCTATCTCCTTCAGTGTATCACAGAAATTGCAATTTTACAACGTTTTTCGCTCTTGCAACCCCCTGAGTACAGTAGCACTGATATAAAATATAGCCTATGTTAGAGCAGAAACTGTCACCATAAATTTGCGACCATTACGTTAAAAATCGGTTCAGTATAGCTCCAGAGATTCAATAGCAATTGTAATTTAGAATGTTTTTAGAACGCTTTTCAATCATTTCAGCAATTTTAATTTAGATTTTTTGCTTTAATTTGTTCTTAAAAATCATTTACGTCATATAAGTAACTACCATGCCAAATTTCAAGTTTCTAGCTCCTTCAGTATCGCAAAAATCGCAATTTTAGAAATATTTTCGCTATCACACTACTCTGGGATATTGACACCGACATAAAATATAGCCGATGTTAGTTCAGGGACTGCCACCATCAATTTGCCACCAATACGTTTGAAACCGGTTCGGTAGTTCCAGAGTATACAATACGGTTTTATTTGCATTAGCATCATTTTATACATGAGATTTTATTCAATACAAGGAAGCATGTCGACATTTTCATGCTTGAGAACAACACAAAATATGAAATGATGACAAAAGCTGGTTAAAGTAACGTATGAAATCTCCTACATAAAAGGATGATTAAGTAAATAAATCCAAATTGTAAAAAAGTCGAAAACAAAGTTAGACAAGAACTAGTGTGCTGTGAAAAATACAAAACAGTCTCCTATATCATATATTCTAATACGAACATATCTTGTGTGTGTATGGTTATATATATATGCAAATTTTATCTTAAAAATGGCTCTAACGATTTTGGCGAAATTTTGTATCCTACTGTTTTGGGGCACCAGAAAACCATTGGGCTATGTCACATGTTCGAGAAAATTAGATTAGTGAGTTATTTTAGATCATTTTGGGTCATGGTCAAGCTAATTGTATCTAGAAAACGGTTCAAACGATTTTGACTAAATTTTGTGTCCTACTATTTTCGCGCAAGAGAAGACTATTGGGCTGGGTCACATTTTTGAGAACTTTCGATTAGTGGGTCATTTTTGGGTCAACCTGGTCAAGTTAATTTTATCTAAAAAACGGCTCTAACGATTTTGATTAAATTTTGTATCCTATGAGTTTCGGGCACGAGAAAATCATTGGGCTAGGTCACATGTCCGAGAAAATTCGATTAGTGGGTCAGTTTTGGGTCATTGTGGGTCAAGCTAATTTTATCGAAAAAGCGACTCAGACTATTTACACTAAATTTTGCATCCTAAGGATTTCAGGCACGAGAAGACTGTTGGGCTAGGTCACATGTTCGAGAAAATTCAATTAGTGGGTCATTTGGTCATGGGTCATTATGGATCAAAATTTTTAATCTTAAAAAGGGCTCAGAGGATTTGAACTAAATTTGGTATCCAACAGTTTTAGGAAACGAGAAGACTATTGGGCTAGGTCACCTGTTCGAGAAATTTCGATTAGTGGATCATTTTAGTGACGGATCATTATGGGTCAAGCTACTGTTACCTTAGAAACGGCTGATACGATTTGAATTTAATTTTGTATCCTACGGTTTTTGGACGCGAGAAAATCATTGGGCTATATCACATGCTCGAAAAAATTTAATTAGTGGGTCATTTTGATCATGGGTCATTATGGGTCAAGCTATTTTATCTTAAAAATGGCTCAGACTATTTACACTAAATTTTGCATCCTATGGTTTTTGTGCACAAGAAGACTGTTGGCTAGGTCACATGTTCGAGAAAATTCGATTAGTGGGTCATTTTGGGTCATTTTGGGTCATGGTCTAGCTAATTGTATCTAAAAAACGGTTCAAACGATTTTGACGAAATTTTGTATCCGACCATTTTCGAGCACTAGAAGACTATTGGGCTGGGTCACATGTTCGAGAACTTTCGATTAGTGGGTCATTTTTGGGTCAACCTGGTCAAGTTAATTTTATCTAAAAAAGGCTCTAACGATTTTGATTAAATTTTGTATCCTATGAGTTTCGGGCACGAGAAAATCATTGGGCTAGGTCACATGTCCGAGAAAATTCGACTAGTGGGTCATTTTTGGGTCATTGTGGGTCAAGCTAATTTTATCGAAAAAGCGGCTCAGACTATTTACACTAAATTTTGCATCCTAAGGATTTCAAGCACGAGAAGACTGTTGGGCTAGGTCACATATGTTCGAGAAAATTCAATTAGTGGGTCATTTGGTCATGGGTCAATATGGGTCAAAATTTTTAATCTTAAAAAAGGCTCAGAGGATTTGAACTAAATTTGGTATCCAACAGTTTTAGGAAACGAGAAGACTATTGGGCTAGGTCACCTGTTCGAGAAATTTCGATTAGTGGATCATTTTAGTGACGGATCATTATGGGTCAAGCTACTGTTACCTTAGAAACGGCTGAGACGATTTGAATTTAATTTTGTATCCTACGGTTTTTGGACGCGAGAAAATCATTGGGCTATATCACATGCTCGAAAAAATTTAATTAGTGGGTCATTTTGATCATGGGTCATTATGGGTCAAGCTATTTTATCTTAAAAATGGCTCAGATTATTTACACTAAATTTTGCATCCTATGGTTTTTGTGCACAAGAAGACTGTTGGCTAGGTCACATGTTCGTGAAAATTCAATTAGAAAGTCATTTTGGTCATGGATCATTATGGGTCAAGCTATTTTATCTTAAAAATGGCTCAGGATATTTACACTAAATTTTGCATCCTACGGTTTATGGGCACGAGAAAATCATTGGACTATGTCACATGCTTGAGAAAATCCGATTAGTGGGTCATGTTTGGGTCACAATGGGTCAGGGTCAAGCTAATTGTATCTCAAAAACTGTTCAAGCGATTTTGACTAAATTTTGTATCCTACCATTTTCGGGCATGAGAAAATTATTGGGCTGGGTCAAATGTTCGAGAACTTTTGATTAGTGGGTCATTTTTGGGTCAACGCGGGTGAAGTTAATTTAATAAAAAAACGGCTGTAACGATTTTGATTAAATTTTGTATCCTATGAGTTTCGGGCACGAGAAAATCATTGGGTAGGTCACATGTCCTAGAAAATTTGATTAGTGGGTCATTTTTGGGTCAAGCTAATTTTATCTAAAAAACAGTTCAGACTATTTAGACTAAATTTTGCATCCTATGTTTTCGGGCACAAGAAGAATGTTGGGCTAGGTCACATATTCGAGAAAATTCCATTAATGGATCATTTTGGGCATGGATCATTATAGGTTATGCTATTTTTATATTAAAAACGGCTCAGACGATTTGAACTAAATTTTGCGTCCTACTGTTTTTGGGCATGAGAAAATCATTGGTCTAGGTCAGATGCTCAGAAAATTCCAATAGTGGGTCATTTTGGTAATGGGTCATTATGGGTCAAGCTATTTTTATCTAGATAACGGTTCAGTGGATTTGAACTAAATTTAGTATCGTATAGTGTTATGGAACGAGAAGACTGTTGGACTAGGACACATGTTCGAGAAATTTCGATTTGTGGGTCATTTTGGTCATCGGTCATTATGGGTCAAGCAATTTTTATCTTAAAAATGGCTCAGACGATTTGAACTAAATTTTGTATCCTACGGTCTTTGGGCAGGAGAAAAAATCATTGGACGAGGCCACATGTTCGAGAAAATTTGATTAGTGGGTCATTTTGGTCATGGGTCATAATGGGTCAAGCTATTTTTATCCAGAAAACGGCTCAGTGGATTTGAACTAAATTTAGTATCCTACAGTTTTACGGAACAAGGAAACCTTTGGGCTAGGTCACATACTCGAGAAAATTCGATTACTGGGTCATTTTGGTCATGGGTCATTATGGGTCAAGCTATTTTTATCTAAAAAACGGCTCAGAGGATTTGACCTAAATTTAGTGTCCTACAGTTTTATGGAACGGGAAGACTGTTGGACTAGGTCACATGTTCGAGAAATTTTGATTAGTGGGTCATTTTGGTCATGGGTCATTATGGATCAAGCTAATTTTATCTAAAAAACGGTGCAGGCAATTAAAACTAAATTTTACTTCCTATGGTTTTCGGGCACGAGAACAATGTTGGGCTAGGTCACATGTTCAAGAATATTCGATTAGTGGGTCATTTTGGTCATGGGTCATTATGGGTCAAGCTATTTTTGTCTTAAAAACGGCTGAGAGGATTTGAACTAAATTTAGCATCCTACGGTTTTTGGGCATGAGAAAATCATTGGTCTAGGTAACATGTTCGAGAAAATTCCAATAGTGGGTCCTTTTGGACATGGGTCATTATGGGTCAAGTTTTTTTTAACTTAAAAACGGCTCAGAGGCTATCAACTAAATTTAGTATCCTACGGTGTTAGGGAACGGTAAGACTATTGGGCTAGGACACATGTTCGAGAAATTTCGATTAGTGGGTCATTTTGGTCATGGGTTATTATGAATCAAGGTATTTGTCATGAAACTAACATACTTCCAACCCTTTTTTAAAAGTAAACAGAAGTAAAGAGAAGAGAGAAAGAATGGTGGTTTGTTCGGAGGAGTAGGATGTGGGAATGCATCCGAGTATATTTTGGTTAGTTTAAGAAGTAATGTGGTTTTGGTGGCATTGTTATGAATATTAGTGAAAATGTATATAGTGTATATCATTGTAAATACTAACTCTCATATTTAATAAACTCTGTATTTAAATTTTAAAAAGAAGAATCGGTGCTTCCCTCGTCTGTCATGATATTACAGTATTTTTATATTAAAAACGACTCAGACGATTTGAACTAAATTTAGTATCCTACAGTTTTAGGGAGCGAGAAAACCATTGGGTTAGGCCACATGCTCGAGAAAATTCAATTACTGGGTCATTTTGGTCATGGGTCATTATGGGTCAAGCTATTTTTATCTAAAAAAAGGCTCAGAGGATTTGACCTAAATTTAGTATCCTACAGTTTTATGGAACGAGAAGACTGTTGGGCTAGGTCACTTGTTGGAGGAATTCCAATTAGTGGGTCATTTTGGTCATGTGTCATTATGGTCAAGCTAATTTGATCTTAAAAACGGCTCAGACGATTTGAACTAAATTTTGTATCCTACGGTTTTTGGGCACGAGAAGATAATTGTGCTTGGTCACATGTACGAGAAAATTTTATTAGTGGGTCATTTTGGGCATGGGTCATGATATTTGATCTCAAAGCTAATTTTGACCGAGCGTAGCTCGGTCTTCCCTACTCGACATTCTTCTACATTACGTTAAATAGCGCTTTTACACCAGCAATAATTTTGTCCAAAGCCAATGTTGATGTCAAAAATGAACTACATTACCGAATATGGCATGGATATTTTCTGACAATGCATTTTTACTATGTGTTTTTGTATGTTGCTTATTTAGATATCTCATTTCGTACTACAGGGTGTGTATTAAATACTGTTACACTCCTAAGAATAAGAATTAATTTTAATCGTTTGGTAAAACAATTTATTTCTCTATTTCAGAGTTTGGCAATTTTCAATTAATGCAGATGATTTTTGTATAAAGCAAATATTTAAAATTATTTTAAAGATGGAAGCCAAAAACATTATGATTAAACAGCTCTTTGATCGCGGTTTCTCCGCAGGTAAAATCTTTAACAATTACAATGCCTTGGCTTTGATAGAACATTTATATATAGAACTATAAATCGGTTATTGGACACTAATAGCTTGAAAAGATCGACCTAGGTCTGGTCGTCCATGCTCGGTTCGCACAAAAGAGCGCATTAAACGAATTCCTGAAAAGATACGAAGAAATCCACAACGTTCTGCAAATAAAACGGCTGCAGAAGAGAATGTGAGTCACAGAACTATGCAAGTTATTATAAATGAAGACCTGGGTTTTCACCTTTATCGCAAAAGAAAAGTTCAAGGTTTGACTGCTGCACAAAAAATAAAAAGATTACAAAGATGCAAGAAAATTGCTGAAGCGGTATGGCAGGAAAAGTGTTGATAGAATAATATTTTCTGATGAGAAGCTATTTTGCACTGAACAGTGTTATAATGCTAAAAATGATGTCGAATATTCAGCAATCTTCGAGGATATACCTGAACTCTTCGAACTGTTAAACGCTTTCAGAACAAGAATACTGTTATGGTTTGGGCTGCAGTGTCAAACAATAGAAAATTGCCTTTGAAATTCATAGATAAAGGGGATAAAAATCAAGGCGGAATATTACAAGCAGGACATATTGGCTTCACATTTATTGCCACATGCTAACAGGTTGTATCCCAAAAAGAATTGGATATTTCAGCAAGATATTGCACCTTCGCACAGAGCTAAATCAACACAGGCTTGGTTACTTGTCAAATGTCCAAACTTTATTATGCAAGAAGATTGGCCACCTTCTTCACCGGATCGAAATCCTTTAGATTTTTGCGTCTGGAGTATTTTAGAGGCTAAAGTAAATAAATAGCAAACAGCACAGAAGTTTGGACTCTGTCAAAGCTTCCATATTGCGAAAATGGGACCGATTACCTCTTAAAATGATTCGTGCCGCAGTCGGGCAATGGCATAAGAGATTATCTTTGGTAATCGATAAAGATGGCGGTCTATTCCAGTAAAATTATTTACAGGTAAACTTTCATCTCTGATGTTTATCATATTAGTATATTTATCATTTTCTATTTTATACTTGTAAAATAAAATGACTGAATATTTGTAACAGTATTTAGTAGCCACCCTATAGGAGGAAAATTGTAATTTCTTAATTATATTATGTTAGTTTCAGAAAATGTTTCATAATATACGTGTGATGCATGATTTTTCATTCTTATTACATGCTTTTTTTAGCTTACAATTATGTATGTATGTGGCAATCAATTCTTGGCCCTCATTTTTCACCCCTTTCCTGTTGACATAGAGCTTTAAAATTTGGAATATATATGTATTCCTGAGGGCAATACATGAATTGGACATTGAATTTTTAAAATTCGATCGCTAAGCGGGGGCAACGTCGGCACAAAACTTGTATTCTCCCCATAGAAATAACGTTGCGATTGTTTAATATTAATTAAAAAATAGCTCCATTGTTGCAACATTCATCCATTTTAGCCACACTGTTGCCCGCATCATTATGACGTCAGCATTGAGCACCGTACACATTTGTGCTTTATAATATAAGTTGACTCTTTTGTGAAATTTAATGAAAGCATGTTTTTTATCTATTTTTTTATATACGTTTATTTTAATAATGAACTTTATTCAATGATTCTTTTTCATTTGTATCCAAAGATTGAAATTCGAAAACATATATTACTAATAATTCAAAATTGTTAATTTTTTAAAATTCGTATCGTATACTTTAATTCAAAAAGTCAAATAAAAGAAAATGTAATTTCACAGAAAAGAATGGAGAAAATTCTAGCTATTTAGCCAAAGGAAATATATCTTTTATTTTAAATGGTATTAAGTTTATCTTTTGAGGGAACACAGGTTAAAATAGAGGACATTGTTATTAAATTCTATGTCAGTCGAGCGTAAAATATTCGCGAATTCTTCGTTTATAATTTTCTGGTTGTTACTCCATAAATACGAATTTTATGATTTCGCTTAAAGGGGTTATAGGAGATTTTCATCTTCTGAAGTAAACATGTCTTATGAAGATTTTTGAAATACGGAAGGAGGTAGTTTTTTTCTTACTATATATATATATATATATATATATATATATATGAACATTCAAAAACCAAATTATTGTTAATTTTTATTGAAAATAAAATTTTTAACTCGATTTTCCTTTATGTTGAGGCGTTACGTGTAGCTTTCCGAGATATAAGAGATATTTCTGGGTGGTTTCATCTAAAACCAATGAAACAAATTGCATGTTAAAGTACACATACAATTATCCAGACTTGACCAATGTTTATTTTCTTTTTTTTACTTTATTCTATCTTTACAAGAAGTTGTCTTTACAAGAAATAAGTATTGGATTCGTGAAAAAATTCGACTTCCGGATTTCGACGGATTTTTTAGAAGATCCTGAACATAATTTGTCAGTTTTTAGAAAATGTCTGTCTCCGGAGTCTGCCTGTCTGTCTCTGTGTGTGTGTCTGTATGTGACAAAATTTTGCGGGGGGCGCTATCTCAAAAACTTGCACTGAATTTAATAAAACTTCATATTGAGTTAGACCTTCATATAAGTTGGTGCTTATTAGTTTTTCCTGTGAATCGCCCAACAAGTGACACTGCTATGCGCCTATTTTCACGATTTCCGCAATATCTAGCTCTATCTCAAGAACTAATGCTCGGATTTTCATCAAATTTCGGACTTTATTAGACATTGACATAAGTTGTTGCTGATTAGGTTTTGGTATAAATCTCCCAACAGGTAGTGCTGCTATTCTGCATTATGCACAATTTACACGATTTTAGCGATAATCATATCTCGATAATTAATGCACGGAATTTCATTGAACTTCATATTCTGTTAAACCTTGATATAAGTTGGTACTGATTAAGTTTTCGTGTCAATCATATAGCAAGTGGTGCTGCTACGCTGCATTTTTTATAATTTTTGCGCAGCTATAACTCAAAAACTAATTCTACGGAAATTAATCAAACGTCATGTTCTGTTACACTTGTCCATAAATAGATCCTTATTAGGCTTAAGTGTGTACTGACCAACAGGTGTCTCTTTTATGCTGTTTGGGTTGGGAATTTTAGTTCATTCGGGTGGGTGCAGAAGTTCAATGGCTTGTTTGAAAAATGTGATGCTTATATCTCCTTTTCAAATGCACGCTATTCAACAAACCTATACCTTTAGAATCTTCATGATGGCCCATAGATCGATATTTAATTTTGGCACTATGTGATAGTGAATTGTGAAGTATTAACATGCATAGTTTTGGGATTGGCACATGATACTAGATTAATTTTACAATTTTAACAAATCTGCGTTATATTTCTAATATCATAAATGACGTATCGACTCTGTTTTGAATCGTGTGCAAAAAATTGTATTCATTTTTCTGTCGATTGTCTGTGCATTAGTAATGATACCGGACATAGCATTCCCTGAATCAACATCACCCTTGTTGTAGTTGAAAACATCATCAACACAATACAGAACGAAATACAGAAACAAGGTAGGTTTTTCCATAAAAAATAGATATATGAACATTTAATAAACAAATTCTTATTAATTTTTATTGAAAAATAAGTTTTTTAACTCGATTTTCCTTTATGTTGAGCGGCGTGTGGTGTTCCGAGGTATAAGAGGTATTTCTGGGTGGTTTCATCTAAAACCAATGGAACAAATTGCACGTTAAAATATACATACAATTGTCCAGTCCTTGGCAATGTCTTTTTCTTTTTTTACTTTCTTCTATCTTTACAAGAAGTTGTCTTTACGAGAAGAAAGTATTGGATTCTTGAAAAAATTCGACTTCCGGTTTTTGACGGATTTTTTAGAAAGTCCTGAACACGATTTGTCAGTTTTTAGAAAATGTCTGTCTGCGTGGGGGTGTCTGTATGTGACAAAATTTTGCGGGGTGCTCTATCTCAAAAACTTGCATGGAATTTAATAAAACTTTATATTGATTTAGACCTATATATAAGTTCGTGCTGATTAGTTTTTGGTGTAAATCGCCCAACAGGTGACACTTGTATCCTGCCTTTTTCACGATTTCCGCAAAGCTCTATCTGAAGAACAAATGCACGGATTTTCATCAAACTTCAGATTTCGTTAGACGTTTACATAAGTTGTTGCTGTTAGATTTTAGTATAAATTTCTCAACAGGTATTAAAGTTATGCTGCATTTTTCATTATTTACACGATTTTAGCGATAGTCATATCTCGATAACTAATCCAGAGAACTTCATCAAACTTCATATTCTGTTAAACCTTTATATAATTTGGTACTGATTAGGTTTTCGTGTCAATCATAGAGCAGGTGGTGCTGCTACACTGTAAAAAATGACCAATGTTTCTTATTTTATGAAAATATGCTATAACCACGAACGAAAATATAATATAATCTTCTGAGTTATCCGAAATTTCAAATAGCATGTTACATTGTCTTTTGAATCCCCAGAAACGAATACATTTTCAAAATTTAAAGAATAATTTATAAAAACAAAGTATTTTTAGCTGCCTGAATTTTTCAGAAACGTTTCCGAAGGGTTTTTATAGTGTATTAATGAGTGTCCTCAGGCTGGAATACCTGTTTTTCGAATGTTATCCATTCTCAAGTACACGTTTTCAGCCGCATAAGTTAATTTATACATCAAAGATTAAAGAAATAATCTTAATTTTAATGTTATTGTTAACGCTGTTAATTTTGCATGTTGTCTGTTAAACATTTTTTTTTAGCACATGAAAATGTTTACTTCAGAATCGATAGCATTCGAAAAACAGGAATTCCAGTCTGAGGACACTAATTAATACACTATAAAAACCCTTCGGAAACGTTTCTGAAAAATTCCGGCAGCTAAAAATAATTTGTTTTTATAAATTATTCTTTAAATTTTGAAATTGTATTCGTTTCTGGGGATTCAAAAGACAACGTAACATGCTATTTGAAATTTCGGATAACTCAGAAGATTATATTATATTTTCGTTCGTGGTTATAGCATATTTTCATAAAATCAGAAACATTGGTCATTTTTTACAGTGTATGCAGCATTTTTCACTATTATCATAATTTCTCAAAACCTAATGCACTGAATTTAATGAAACTTCATATTCTGTTGCACCTTCCCATAAATATATCCTTATTAGGCTTGAGTATGTACAGCCCAACAGGTGTCGCTTTTATGCTGTTTGGGTTGGGAATTTTGCTTGCTGACATCTATTAACCCCTTGGGGACACGTATACGTGACGCATAAGATGCTCAGAATCCTCGATTATTCCCACCAGTTATTTTTTATTGTAAGAATTGCCTTATGTAATCCTAGCATTTCTGCGATTCAACTAGGCAAAAATTTCTGTTTTGAAAAACCGGTGGTAAGAGATTAAAAATTCTGTAAAGGACGCTCGTCGCGAAGGGGTTAAGGTGGGTGCTGAAATTCAATGATTTGTTTTAAAAATGCGATGCTTATACCTCCTTTTCAAATGCACGCTATTCAACGAACCTATACCTTTAGAATTCTCATGATGGACCTAGATCGACATTTAATTTTGACACTATGTGATAGCGAATTTTGAAGTATTTACATGTATAGTTTTGGAATTGGCACATCGAACTAGATTAATTTTACAATTTTAACAAATCTATGTTATATTTCTAATATTGTGCATGCCGTAGCAAATTTTATTCATTTCTGTGTCGATTATCTGTGCATTAGTAATGATAACGGACTTGGCAATCCATGAATCAACATCACCCTTGTTGTCGCGGAAAACATCATCAACATAATACAGATCTAAGTGCGATTTTTTTTATGTATTTACTATTAGCATAAAGTGCCAAAGTTTTGAATTTGAACTCTTATTAGTCATCACTTGGTCATCTCAACTTCCTTTCGTTTGAAACAAAAGAGTTTCGAAACTGATTTCGCGCATGCTCAGAATTATCGACTTCGGTCTTAAAATAGCACCTTTGTGTTTTAATAATAAAGACAGATTATAAAATTTAATGTATCAGTTTTCAACAAGAAAAAAACTGATGTCGATTTGATTATAAAAAAAAAATATCAAATTAAAAATTTTAAAAATGCATTGGTCAAAGACTATGAAAACATGTGTGCTTTCATTAAACAACAAATAAAATCGATTCATCCGTTGACTAGATAATTTGTTGGGTACCGACTTAAAAAATAATATTTCGAAAAAAAATGTGTTTAATGTTTTGCAACAACAGCAACTACAAGTGAACACGTACATTTAGCAATTATTCCTCACAGACAATATTGTAACCGAATTATTTCTGGACCCTCTAAATGAACGATAAATACTATGCACACCATATTCTACAGTAGGCATCTTGTGATACACTTTATTGTTATATATCAATTTCAATATGTTTTAAACAGAATAGCATTATTAAAATATACTATAGCGATTTTTGCTCATAGACAGTAATGTAACGGAATCCTTTTGAGTACCCTGTAAATGAACTATAAATGCTACACACTTCATTTCTAATTCCAAACATGTCAGGGCAAACTTCAGTATAGTATATCAATTACAGGGTAATCCAAATATATTTAAGCGAGTTAGAGTGCGGACAGGCAGACAGACAAACAGAATTCATATATACAGAGTGATTGCAAATTAATACACCAGCTTTGAAGGGGTATATCTTCTGAACAATAAAAGGTAGTGTTCCATTTCACTCATCGAAGTGAGTGAGAAGTTATGAAAGTTCTTAAATGTAAAGGATCTTTGTCTTTGGCTAGAGATATCGCAACGAGCGGCGTGTTGAAAGTGAACCGGCATGTTCCTTTGCGAGTTATTCCAGCAGGATAGTGCACCACCCCATTGGCACCTTTCTGTACCAGAGTTTTTGAAAGAGCGACTGCCGCAACGGTGAATTGGTCGCAGAACAGATTTCGACGCGGCTCTTCATCAGTGGCCCCCACGGAGCCCGGACTTAACTCCATGCAAGTTTTTTCTTTGGGGGATACATAAAAGATAAAGTGTTTTTTTTCGTCTCTATCAGCTGACACTGCTGAACTTAAAACGAGGATAACTGCAGCTATTGCAACTGTAACATCCAACATGCTGAAAACAGTGTGGGAGGAATTTTCCTACAGAATGGATGGCGTTATTGTTTCTGCTGGTGGTCACATTGAACATTTATAAATTTTTGCTATTAGTAATTTCACAATCTTCTTTTTTATGTCTTTTTCACAAATGCGTGTATCTTCTATACTTTTGTTAATAAAGCTCTTCAAAGTTGGAATATTTATTTGTAATCACCCTGTACTTTTAAACTATGCTGGAAAGTGTTAAAAAGATATAGTGTTACTTATTAAGCAAAATATTTCCATCACTTGTAATTAAATATGAATATATAACTATCTGAAATATTGCCTTTTAGATAATGTTTCCGGTGTTTCCATTTTGTATTTTTATGGGTTTTGTTCTTTACGAGGGAAATTCATTAAGTAAGTCACAAAAGATAATTAAATAATAACATACAATGATATTCACTTCAAAACTATTTTTATTTCTCAACATATTCTCCACCAATATTTATGCACTTACATCACCGTTTTATCAGTGACCCAACACCAGCTGCATACATTTGTTTGGGTTGCTGTCTCAGCCCCATTAGGACTTCAAGTTGAACCTTTTCATCATCTGCGAACATCATCTTGCTTCCAAGATGGTTTTTTAGTGGACTAAACAGTTGAAAATCGCTTGGGGCTAAGTCGAAGCTGTACGCTGGATGTTGAAGAAGTTGCCAACCAAACTTTTGAATTGTCTCCTGCGTTCAACTTGAAGTCCTAATGTGGCTGAGACAGCAACTCAGAGAATTGTATGCAGCTGGTGTTGGGGCACTGATAAAATGGTGATATAAGTGCATAAATATTGATGGAGAATATGTTGAGAAATAAAAATAATTTTGGAGTGAGTATCAGTGTAAGTTATTATTTAATTATCTTTTGTGACTTACTTAATGACTTTCACTCGTAATTAGATTAATTTCAAAGTTTTAATGTCCTTAAAATTTCATAAGTTTTCTCGAAGGTTAATCATTTTTACACTGCATTCATGAATACAGAAATGCTCTAATTTTTCGAGTCAAAGACTATGAAAAATGATTATGTTCGTAAATAGTTTTGAGAGAAGTCGTTAGTTAAACCGTTCATCTCCGATATCAAATATCGTTCAATTCAACAACAAAAATGCACTATTTTGTTTCTATTTATTACTATCTAGCATATGAAAGATAGTGGCGAATACATGGAGCTATAAATGTAATTTTAAATTGGCCATGCATAAAACCTCAGAATGTAAATAATAATAATTATAATAATAATTTTTTAACTTCTTTTATATTTATTTTATTTTATTTCTCTTTACGATGTGTTTTGCACTGATATATCTAACAGGAGCACAGAATGTATTTTTAAAATACAGCTTATAAATGCTTTTATTTATATTAAGCAACTAACTATATTAATTTTATTAAATATTAAGTAACATAGATCTTTAAAAAAGAGAGCTTAAAATTATAATTAGGGAAATATTAATTGCTTTGAAAGTTCGTCATGATTTAAAAATTTATTAAACAATGAAAATATACTGCACATCATTTTTATTTGTGGAATTTAGTATACATAAACGTAGTCAATAATTTTAAATAATTGTAAGAATGGTAAAATAACAGCCTTATTGTTTTTCGACAACAATTAACTAAAAGTTCATAATGCTATAAATATATTTATCATTTAATTAATATTCCACAAAATAACGGATGTGAAATATGATAAAAGGTATTAAAACTTTTGCCGTTTTTAATAAACTATACATAACTTAACCAGTCTTTTAAAGCAAATAAAACCGACATTAAGTCCAATAACCGGCATTCTGCAAAAGATATTGATCGTGCTGTAACAAAGTCGTTATGAAACATTATACACACGAAATCCTTAGAGGCATTTCTAGCTTTTAACACAACAATTTCCTAAATTAAGTTAACTAATGCAGCATTTTATGTGTTCAGAATTTATCCACGCTATGAATTTGAAGTAGAGCCTTTTAAATTAATATAAATTGCTTGAAAGACAAAATGTAAATAAAATTACGCATGCCAAAATAGCTTTTTCTTCCTTGTTTTCCTTTTGTTTGTTTTATATTGTGGTAACGACATTCTTTTTTGTTTTTCATTTTTGAGAAAACAATTCCATATTCACTATCTATTATAATAAAATTTAACTGTCTGTGTGTATTTCACAAGTCCACCTCCAAGAATAGGGAACGTTGGGCAATGAAATACACATCAGTTATTTGCATGGATCCAAAAATGTCAATTAAACTCTGATAACTTTAAAATCTCAATTAGTTTTCGATATATTATTTTTTTTGTGTGTGTTTTTGATGAGATTTTTGCAATGGTGCTAACGAAATTAATCCGTTTTTGTGGACAAAAAGAAGAAAAAGTGAAAATATATACAGTGGTGGCCAAAACTGTGGACACCTTTTGGGGAAAATGCTTTTTTGAAGTTTGATGGATCATAACATCAAATATTTCTTAGTGTAATATCATAAAATCTATATACCACTGAAAGGATAATTTAATCAAGACGATTATGATATACAGTTTGTTGAATTATAATTATTTTATCAAACGTTATAATCCAATAATCAGAAAAAGGCAGTAAAACCTGGTTAGGTTGATGACAATTATTTTTCCTTTTCTTGAATGTAGCTAATGCATATGAATGTTTGAAGTGTCCAGACAGATTCCATTTTATTTGGTAATGTGTCAATCAAAGCTAGGGTAGGATTTAAAAATAAATATGTCATATTTTGATACTTATAGGAGAATTTTTATCACTATTTTTTATGTTTGGTATCAAGTTTCTAAAGTTCTTTGCCACCTTTCAATTTTTGAGCTAGTAAACCATAATAAAAGTAAGAAAACATCATAAAGAGTTGATTAGTTACCTGGAAATCAATGTATAACAATATTTTTAAGTGTATAAAGCTATATGGTTATGAAGAAATTGGCAGTAAAATTGGAAGTAAATTAACAAAGGGATGTCTAAGTCACACAAAACAAGACTGGTAAAGGCAGAAAAAGGTGCAGGAGAGCAATTGGTGGTAGAAAAGTAAGATCTCTGTGTATAGGTCACAGAAAATAATCATCTCGGTGTATGCAACATGAAATGGTGCACTGCAATGGGGAACTGAATCAAAGTACATATCCATAGAGAATGCAGCATTTTGGTCTAAATGCTAGATTCATGAAAAAAGATTGAAAATATTAAACTGAGCTAAAAGTCATGTTTACCAGACAGAGAAATAGTAGGGTCATGTTATTTAGAGCGTTCAAATGTTTTTTTTTTTAATGGAATTCTAGAATTTAGACCAAAATACTGCACTCTGCACAGAAGTGTACTTTGATTCAGCTCTCCATTGCAGTGCACCATTTCATGTTGCATACACCAAGATGATTGTTTTCTGTGACCTATACACATGGACCTCACTCTTCTACCACCAGTTGCTCTCCTGCACCTTTTTCTGCCTTTACCAGTCTTGTTTTGTGTGATTTAGACATCCCTTTATTAATTTAATTCAAATTTCACCACCATAACCACAGCTTTCTACACTTAAAAATATTGTTATACATTGATTTCTGGGTAACTAATCAATTCTTTATGATGTTTGCTAAATTTTATTATGCTTTACTAGCTCAAACACTGAAAGGTGGCAAAGAGCTGTAGCAAATTGATAGCAATCATAAAAAATACTAATAAAAGTCCGCCTATAAGTACCAAAATAGGACATATTTTTTTTCAATCCTACCCTAGCTTTAAATGACACATTACCAAATAAAATGGAATCTGTTTGTCATTCCAAACCGTCATATGCATTACCTACATTCAAGAACTAGTCGTTGGGGGCCACCGTAATACTTACCCATCATGGATATGCATAATGTAAAATATTAAAATAAAAAATGTGTAAACTACTTATAAAATGCATTGCAATTCAAATAAAATCGTGGCTTGATGACGTCACAAACTTTAAAGGCTCTATTACTGAATTGCTTGAAATAAACATCCTTATAACTCCAAAATTTATAGCCATATTAACTAGCGGTTTATTGCGTCTGATTAAGCGTCAAATTTCCAATTAAAATATATCTTTGAAGAGAAATTTGGATGAAATACAGGGTCATGAAAAATCGAAGAGTGTGGAAAAATAGGATTCCAAATATCTCAGCAACTCATTATCCGATCAACTTCATTCTTTATGCAAAATTTATGTTTTTTTTATTGTATTTTATATTTACTCCTTAAAATAAACGATTTCGAAAAAAATTATGTACCTTTTATTAGAACGAATATTTCGAGAGTTCCAAAAATATAGTTCCGGATAATCGAGGTTACTGAAATTCAATAAGCTTCTTCCCATGATTACATACTAAGTACATACCAAATTGCAAGTCTCTATCTCATTTTTTTTTCAGGAGATAGAGCGTTTACAGACACACAGACACACAGACGGACGGCAAATTTTTTTTTCTAAAAATATGTTTTTCGGAATCTCTAGTGTCTAAAACGTGTAAATCCGTCAAAAAAAATTTCGATTACAAGATTACGTATGATTGGTAAGTAATATCCTATACTACGTATGATGGGTAAGTAATACCCTATACCACGTATGATGGGTAAGTAATACCCTATACTGCGTATGATGGGTAAGTAAAAGGAAAATTAATTATCATCAACTAAACAGGTTTTACTACTTTTTTCTGATTATTGGGCTATAACGTTGGATAAAATAATTATAATTCAACAAACTGTATTGCATACTATTCTTGATTAAATTATCTTTCCAGTGGTATATAGCTTTTATGGTATATTAATAAGAAATATTTGGTGTTATGATCCATCAAACTTCAAAAAAGCATTTTTCCCAAAAGGTGTCCACAATTTTGGCCACCACTGTATAGATATTTTTTTTTCAACTTAAATAGATAGTGAAAAGAAAATAACTGTAGTAAATTAAATTTTGCAAGAAAATTCCAAGAAAAAAACATAACTTCACGTATTCAATCTTCATGAATGTGTTAATTCTAAAATTGAAAAAATTGTCTGACATCGAAATCATTACATCGCAGCTTTTTAACGCTTTCCAACATAGTTGAAAAGTGTTTATGACTTCGGTTTGTCTGGTTGTCTGTCCAGCTGGTTTTCAAATGTGGTATGTGTTTTCTAAAAATGTTTATTTAAGTATTTTATTTACCTTATTAAACAGCGATTGTTTTAATAAGTATTCTGGAAGTGTTGGAAAGTGTTGGAAAGTATTCAGTAATCTATGCTTGACGCATGATTTTTTTTCTTTTCATTTTACTTTCAACCAAGGAAGTTAAACAAAAGAAAGATTAAAGCTCCTTGCACTTACTTAACCAGAGAATTGTTTCTCCTTTTTTATCAATAAATAAATTTAAAGTAAAAATACTGATTTTTAACAATTATTTGTTAAAGATCGCGATTAAAACTTTTCAGAAGGTTGATATAAGCGGTATTAATTAGCGAGAAAAAATGGCCTTTTTGTAAGCATTTATTAGAATTTATAAACCTTTAATACATTTCGATAAATTCGCCCAAGTAATGTCATCCTAATAATATTATAAATCTGATTTTGTGCAAAAGTTAGGCTGAAGCCAGCGTCAAAATGGAGCATTTAATGATCCTGTATCTTTCAATATACGCTGATTATAACCCTCAAATGAACATAGTCTGGTTTTTGTTCATTTTATTCAAATATTTTTCTTAATAATTCAAAATTTCGTTATTTTCATAGAGAATAAATGGACATTTTCCCATAAAATTTAACCATTTTACTTTATCGTTGCTAGGGCTTTGAACGTTGCCAATAAATAAAAACACGGAAAAATAATCTTCCCTCAACAATTAATTTTCAATTGAACGATTTACACGTGAAAAATGAAAATGAAAAAGAATTCAAAAGAAGATGAATTTCCGTGATATTTGAAACAAAAATATGGAGTATTTGTTATTATACATGAAGTATGAATATCGGTTACATTAAAAAGATATTTTTCTGTCAAAAAACTGCGTTATAATTAGAAGAAAAAATGAACAATAATTATATTCTTAAAAATAGATTTCGCTTGGACCATGGAACTAAGAAAAGGATCCTCCTCAGCTTGGACAAATATGACGTCATAAATAAAACATGTATTTTCAAATATTCGCAATATTACAAGGAGCATGAATATCAATGCATAATGAAGGTAAATAGATAATGAACGTAATATTTAAGATGAAAAACTGAGATATTTTTTATCGATATTGAATTATAATTAGCTTGAGTACCAGTTACATACAAATGTGAGTTTTCCGCTAAAATTTACGTCCTGATTGCCAGAAAAAGACAATTAACAAGAATTATGGCATTAAAAAGAGATTTCTCTGAGGAAAATGTGACGTCATATTTGAAATAAAACGGGAATTTTCAAATGTGTTTTACAAGGAGCGGGAATTAATTCCGTACATTAATAATACAAGGATATCAGTAAGTATAGAAAGTAGATTAGTTTCACGACATATTTAAAATGAAAAATTGAAATGTTTTTTTTTATCTATACCGATTATTAAGCATGAATATCAGTTACATACAGATGAGAGTTTTTTGCCAAAAACCATACCATGATTATTAGGAAAAGATAAATAAATACGAATCTATTATATTAAAATCTGACCGCCTGTTTGTATTTCGCAACTACTCTTTTCAGATTGTCGAACGCAACGCGATTTACTTAACACCGGTTATCATTCATCCGAGGATGTCATAAACTCTCAGAATTTAAGAAAATGATTTAAATTCCGAGATATTAGTATTATTATTATTTATTATTATCATTATTATTATTTATTATTATTATTATTATTATTTATTATTATTATTATTTATTATTATTATTATTTATTATTATTATTATTATTATTATTATTATTATTTTGTAAATTTTAACGAAGTTTCTCTAAAAATGGTAACTAAATTATTCCATTTTTGTGGATAAAAAAGAATAAATAAAACGGTTTAATATATTTTTTCTCATTAAAA
Organism: Maratus michaelseni; assembly: GCA_963931845.1. Lineage (NCBI taxonomy): Eukaryota > Metazoa > Arthropoda > Arachnida > Araneae > Salticidae > Maratus > Maratus michaelseni. The sequence continues at coordinate 248,463,856 of OZ007596.1, read as the reverse complement.
CTGAAAAAAAAATATTTTCAATTTGAATATATGGTGAGAGAAAAAAAAATCTTGATTACAGTAAAATTTTTGAAAAATAAAAACGTATTTTCGCATATTCAAACTTCATGAATCAATTTATTCTGGAGAACAAAAATCGTCTGTCAACATACATTTTCATTTAGAAATAAAGATTTTTTTTTTCAGTTATAGATTAAATCAAGGAGGCAAATTTAAGCTCCTTGCATTTAGGTCTACAATAATTGCTCCCTATTCACAAGAATTGAATTTAATGAAAAAGAATATACTATTTCCATTATCTTTGAAGGATTGCTATTAAAACGTTTCACAAAGGCGTTAAAAGTAAAATGGTTTACCAGGTAAACTTGACATATGTTTTTATATAATTCGCCGATTTCCCCGATTTTATTTGGCCCGCCTCTTTTTATTAGTTGCAGTTTCCTTTTCGTGATTATTTGTCACAAAATTTCACTTTTTTTAAAACATAGTTATGTCAAGGCCTCTATAACATAGAAATACTGTACTGTCTCCTATGGAATGTGATAAAGAGTTAGTTAATTATTTACGTTTCTAATTATCGGGAATGAAATATTTTGCTTAATTAATGCATTTATTCTTCTTTTAATGATACGTGAACGAAGTCACGGGTAACAGCTAGTTTTTGTATAAGTATTATTTTTTATTTCACAAGCTCCGAAATTAGAAGTCAAAATTTTTAAAGGTCGAAAAGATTTTCACAAATGAAGCATTGACATTGTGCATTTTTATCTGAGATAAGTTTTAACCTACATTGCAAATATGATTTATTACTTTAAATTTAGTATTTAATAAAATTATAATTATATTTATTTTTCTAAATCTATACTAATAAAATAAAGACGTTTCTCAATCTGTGTGCGATGTATAGGGAAATCTCGTAAAGGTCTGAAAATTTGGATGAAGATATTCCAACGCAGGTTCTGATGCACCTGAGTCTCAGATTTTTCATTTTTTGTTAACCAAGATATTAAGTGTAAACTGTAAAGAATATCTCAAAATGGCATAAAAACCATAACGCGGCGGCCGCAACGCCGCCGTTCCGGAGAATCCGTAGCAAGGAAAATCCGAAAGTGCGAAAACTGGTTTCAAAATGGCAACTTTGATATCCCTAAATAGATTTTTCAAAGCTACTGAACATGCATTTTTCCGTTTTTCAATACGATGTATATTTCTCGAGTTATTCGAGCGTTTCCAGACATTGCAATGGTAACGATTCTCACAGCATTGCACTCGATTACAGCGCCATCTACAATGTTTCGAAGAAAATGTTCAATACAAAAGTTACGTATTTTTTCCCGTAGAATACGAATCTGCAATAAAAAATGGGGGTCATCATTTAAGATTTCAAAGTTGCCCCCCTTTCTCCCCCAGGGGAGCAAAGTTGGGGGGGGGGCAACTTTCATATCCCTAAATAGATTTTTCAAAAATATTGAACATACATTTTACCGTTTTTCAATATGATGTATATTTCTCAAATTAACTTTTAAAATATACACTAAATCACTTTTTATTTTGCTTAAAAGACGTCAGCATATCAATGTAAACATTAAAGATGTTTCGATTTGTTCATCAAATCGTCCGTGTGACGATTAGCAAAATAAAAACATGAAGCAAAATAAAAAGTGTCTTAGTGTATATTTTAAAAGTTAATTTTAATGGACGTATTTTGACTCTCCACTTTATTTGAAATATAATAACATTTCTCGAGTTATTTGACCGTTTCCAGACTTTTCGGACACCCTGTATATATCTCACCGCCCTTCAAGGGGTTAATATTGGCAAATATGCAGCCAATACAAAAAATATTGGCCAAATATTATTTGCAGCTAAAGATTAGTACATGAAAATCGGTTTTAATAGGGAAACGAATTTTAACCTAAAATGTTACTGAGATTAGAATTATTTAAAAAGGAATCTTTATTCAAGATTCAAACAGAATTTCCATTAATATTGAACAGTAATAACAGGGATGTCTACCCGCCGACGTACTAACAAAAATAAATAAATAAATAAAAAATAAACGGTTAGTTCTTTTTTTTTATTTATCTAAAAAGGATCCAAAGGGGAAAAAAAAATGTCTTTTTAGTGATTTCTTACAAGTAAAGAGACATAGTACAAAAAATCACCAATTTTTTTATTTTTTGTACATACTACTATTGTACTTTTTATTCTTTTCTTCTTTAAACTAATTGTCTTCTGTTTAATTTAGTTTTTAGTGTCAGGTACTTAAAACGTAAAAACGGAACCATTATAAGATCACACGTGTTCCTGTCTCTCCGTTTGTCACAGCTGTTTTTCTCTAAAAATTTAGAAAGGAAAATTTCAAACTTGGCGGAGTTATAAATGCTATTGAGACCCTATATTTATAGATTTCTATCCATTCACAAATATTTTTAGGGAAATTTTTGGGGGATAATTAAGTTACTTGAAAAGAAAAACATATTATATCGTGTGGGGTTTACGGGGGTTAAAAACGGAACCATTATAAGATCACACGTGTTCCTGTCTCTCCGTTTGTCACAGCTGTTTTTCTCTAAAAATTTAGAAAGGAAAATTTCAAACTTGGCGGAGTTATAAATGCTATTGAGACCCTATATTTATAGATTTCTATCCATTCACAAATATTTTTAGGGAAATTTTTGGGGGATAATTAAGTTACTTGAAAAGAAAAACATATTATATCGTGTGGGGTATCATTCGAAAGATCTCCTAACACCGAACTGAAAAATACATTTGTTTTAATTTTAAGTGTTACATTTTCAGAGATATAGTCGAAAATGTACTTCAAAAGTATGTCCCTTCTCTTATTTCTGAATCTACTGAAACTAAAATTATGAAAAAATAAGGGGCAGTGGAGGTTGATTTAAATCTTGCAGGAAATATATAGCGTCAGCTATATCGTGTCGGGCGATTTTTATATATATATCGTGCGGGGTGTCGTTCGAAAGATCTTCTAACACTGAACTCAAAAATATTTTTGTTTTAACTTTATGTATTACAATTTCAGTACTTTGCGGGCGCTCAGCGGGGAACTGAAGGACGTTTGAGATACCTATCAAAGCGGAATCATCCAAATATTGTGGATTATTTTCGAAAAAATTGTTGGTAATTAGCCGAGATATTAATTAAAAACCTATCTGGAAAAACGCGGCAAACACCAAAGCGTCGTTGCAACTTTGCTACCTCCTTTGCGACCTCCTTTGGCCCAATTCCGTGTTTAAACTTTATACAAGATTTTTATTTTAGATAAGGCATCGTGATAAATAATCAACGTTTTTTCACTCAATTATTGAAAAATAATTCATAGAATAATTCCAAGTTTTTTACAAAGTTTTATCATTCTTTTGGAAGCGATTTTTTGTAATATTGCAGTTAGTAATTAATAAATTGATTGTACGGAACCTTTCCTACAAGAGTAAAACTCGCACTTAACCAATTATTAAAGAAACATTTCTTCACTCCTAGTACTGTACACTACTACATCTAATTGAAACATATGACTCATATGAATATGATCATGAATATGACTCATGAAAAAGCTTTAGGCCATTTGAATTACTGTATTACTGATAATAAGTAAAATGTGAAATTGTGATAGAATAGAGAAAAAGAGTAAAGACTCACTTTCTTCTGCAAAATCAACATATATTATTTTTGAACTTCTTTCTCCGAGTAAAAAAAAAAATAATAAAAATAATAAAACATAGCTTATCTATTCAAGAAATAATTGGGGGGGGAGGTGATGGAAATCATTCTGAATGTATATTATTTTTGTATAATTATCACTAAATAGTAAGTTAATCGTCGCCATGCCAGTTTTTAATTGAAATAATATTACATTGTTCTAAAACTGGAGGAAAGAGGGGAAATTAATAGTACCAAAGTAGAACATTTTAATATTATTATACTACATTTTTTATTTAAAATTCAACATTTCTTTACATGTATTAAATTGTTATAAGACAGTAAAGTTGATAGAAGCATTGATGAATCAACATATTTATATTCACTCTTCTGGCCAACTTTTTGTCTAAAAAACAATTAGAATCATGATCATAAAGTTCATATAGCATTTCCTTGTGAAATTGCTTATTAAAATAGATTAGATTTTAAATCCCTTGTATATAAATTATTAAGTATATATATTAATTTTATAGGTTTAGTGATAATATTTTGGTAAAGTAAAATAATATTGCTTACCCCTGAAAAAAACAAAACCCGAAAAACTCAATTTCTCCCCATTAAATCCCCCCACACATACACACACAAAAGAAAAAAAGTAAATCCACCTGAGTTGGGCTTATATATTGTGGACAATATAATTCTCTCTTTTCTATATATAGTTTCAGAATAATTCGCATTCAATCTTCCTACCTCGAGAAGTAATTATGAACGACGATTTCCTGTAGTCAGTTATCAGGAATAATACGGAGATATATTAAAGCTGCTTGCAGAAATAAAAAAATGTGTTTGAAGGTAAGAGAAGATAATTCTTCTGTGCGTACAAATGAAAGTGATTGATTACGTGACGGCAGCTAACGTAATAACATTAAGACAAAGCTTGATTACACAGGATTATTGGCTTTTTTCGAGAGATTCAGAAAAATGCATAATCACTTTTCGAAATGTTTCTCGTTTTCAGGGAAAAAAAATTTACCAGATACTGCAATATTAATAATAGTTACTGCAATAGAGATTTATTGTAAATAATTTTTATCTATGATCGTAATGAATTTATGATACAGTTTTCCTCTCTATACCTCAATTTGCCTATCTTTTTATATTCCGTACGCATCTGTCTGTCGGTCTGTGGTCTCATCTTCTTGAAGGAGGCCGGGAGTATAGAGAAATTGTTAAATTAAAATTTATTTATTTTTTAAAAAGTAGACGATTTTGAAGGATATGATGTTTTACACAAATATATGCCAGCCAGTTACGTTGACTTTACTTGGCATTTTTGGCGCCAATATAAAATACAAAGTCGTAACAATAAAACTGCTATTTCCACATGTTGGTACTAATGTGGCGATGTGCTAGTATATATTTCCATAAAAGTATTGAGGGTAAAGATTTTATTATTTTATTTGCTTTCCAAGAAGCAAATCACTAATTGGTTGAATATTAGTAAAGGATATTTTTGAAAGTGTAATCTGTAACTTCTGTTTGAATCTTCGAAATTCGAACACAATTTTGATTTTTATTGAATTGCAATATACTTCTTAACAGACTGATAGTTTTATAAAAATGGCCGTATTCCATATATCTTTCTACAAAACAATATAATACTATCCGTTCTGTCTTTTATAAGAATAATTGAATTTCCTTCAGAGAAGCCGATCGTATAGAGAAACTTTTTTAATTAAAAATATATAAAAAAATAATAATAAAAGAAGAAGAAAGAATAAATTGAAATATAAGCAATTAGAAGGATATAATGTATATAATACACAAATACATATCAGCCAATTAAATAATTACATTTTTGGCGCAAATATAAAAGACAAAGTCGTATCAATAAAACGGTTATCTCCTTAATGTAGTTATTTAGTAGCCTTTAATCTCATCAATGTATCGAGAGAAAATATTTTATTATCTTATGTAGTCTGCAAGAAGGAAATGACTAAAAGGTTCAGAATTAGTAAAATAAATTTTTGAAAATGTAATCTCTAAATTCTGTCTGAATGTTCGAGATTCGAACAGAAATTTCATTTTATTTAACTGCAATATACCTTTCAACAGACTCATAGTTTTATGAACATTGCCATATCCAATTTGTCTATCTTAGAAACAATATAAATAATACTCTGTTTTCTCTCTAGATCAAGAGTAATTCGCTTCGAATCTTTCTGAACAGAAAAAGTATTACTAAACGAAGTAGTAGTCTTGAAATATTGTAATTGCATTAATAGTTTTATTAAATAAATTAGCTATACAAACATGAAATATTTTTACTCTCTACTTTCAGTAGATTTTCTAAAAGAAGTGCATCTAAATATGTAAAAAGAAAAAAAATGCAATCTGAGAAAAGTTGAAAAAAAAATGACACATATATGTGTGATATTGTTTCCTTACGAAATTAAAGTATTTTTATAGGGATTTATATATTGCTCAGTTATACAAATTAATTAGTTTCGGAATTTCTTGTTTTCTATTTTAAGCGCAAAATTAACAAGAACGAAAAATCATGCGTCAAGCATAGATTATGTAACACTTTCCAACGCTTCCAAAAAAATTTTACAAATCATTACCGTTTAATAAGCTGAAAGATAACATCTAAGTAAACAATTTGGAAAACGCATAACATATTTAAGAACATAATTTCAGGAATTTCCAACATATGCAATATTCGGAAAAACATCCGAATACTTTTATTCAGCCTTGTATAGGATCTATAGAGTTGTATATATACTACATAGGATGCTAAATTTTAGTTCAGTTAGGAAACGCGTAGCACAGTTTAAAATTCTTCGTCTGGAGTTTCTGTCAATAAACGGAAATGTATTCGCGAACTTTTGTGCTTCTCTGTATAGGATCTACAGAATTTATACACACCACGTATAGACAAAAAGCGAGTTAAAATTAAAATCGCGTTCAGTAACTTAAAACGCACTTCCAAGAATTATTGTTAACAGACAGTAGAGAATTATTTTGTGTGTCCCTGTAAATGAACGATGACTGCTATACACACAATATTCTGTAGTAAGCCTCTTGTCATGTACCTTAGTGATATATATAAATTGCAATGCGTTTAAAATAGTGAAACATTATTTAAATAAACCGCAGACGATTTTTCTCCATAGGCGTAATGTAACGGAATTCTTTTGACTGTCCCTGTCAAGTAACTATAAGTGCTATGCACACCCTATTCCATATTAAGCTTCTTCTAATGCACCTTAGTAATATATATAAATTTCAATGCTTTTAAAATAGTGAAACATTATTTAAATAAACCGCAAATCATTTTTTCCAATAGACCGCAATGTAACGGAATTCTTTTGAGTGTCCCTGTAAAAAACTAAGTGCTACACACTTCCGTTGAAATAGGGAACATGCTATAGATAACGACAATAACATATAAAAATTGCAGAGCAATCCGAGCATATTTACGGGAGTTAGAACACGGACAGACGGCCAGACGGCTGACGGCCATACGGCAGACAAACCGAAGTCATAAACACTTTTCAACTAGGTTGGAAAGTGTTAAAAATTCGAAAATATGATGCATTTTATCTGTGGAAAATGTTTAAGCATAATTTTTTGTAGAAAACTTGAAAGTAAAATTTTTTAAGAGTATCATTGACAGTATTTTTCTGTTTAATAAATCATGCTTTTAAAATATTATACACGAAATTCATGAAATAGTAAAACCAGTTTTATTTCTATAATTTCTTGTCTAAGTACATGGAATAGGTAATTTCTCTTAGAACCTTGTGTACTGCCATGTTTATCATTTCACTTTGGAATCATCGATAAATACAGAAATAAAATTTCGTCCATATACAACTGTTATTTTAAAAATACATTCATGGAGAAGGTCCAAATACCGGCTTTTGGGAGTTCTGAGAACTGATTGCAACGCAACCTAGCGGCGATAGATAGCGTTTGTGCCTTTAAGTGAGAGAAGAAAGGCATGAGTAGTACGTCGCTGTGATCTGTCTCATTTATAAACAGTAAGAGCAAAAGTGTCGACACGACGAAATCTGGGATATCAAAAGTTGTTTGGGTATGTGTATTTTCTTTTAAAATACTGATCGTATATTGGTCTAAATGTACGATTAAATTGTTTTCTAGACCTGTTTATCTTCCAAATGCCGCACGCATGTTATTGGTATATTACTATATGGGTGAATAATATTTGTTTTATTTTAAACATAGAAGTGGTCCAAATACCAGCCACCCAGAGTGGTGTAAATACCGACCAACCAGTGTTTAGAGCTCTGTGGGTTTGCTCCTCGTGCAAGGAAGGAAAATAAATTAATTTATGGAATTACTGACGTTGTATTGTTTTGTTGCGTCGTTTGTTAGACAATCAAAAATTGTCCGCAATAAATGGAAAGAGAAAAAAGAAAAATGACGGAGAAAAAACTAGGAAAATACAGGTGAAAGGGACAGAAACTGGATTTTAAAAAGTTAAAAAAAGGAAGATATTCGACACAAGAAGATTATGCAATTTCTGTCTTCTGTGAGGGTGCTTTCTCTGTAGACAAGAAGGTAAAACTATGGGTTCAATATTTAGAATGCGATTTGTGGGCCCATAGCGATTGCACTGACACAGATAGTGATTTCTAGGTTTGTAATTTTTGTAGATAAAGAAATCTACATTCCAAGCAGCAAGTTTTTGTTTGTTTATCACGTTAAAGACAAAACTAGGAAGGGAGACCGTCAGAGATATTAGTTAAGATTTTTATAAATTTGAAAAAAATTATTGTTTACTGAAAATCTCATGTTCTTTCTATACATACTAATTGTTAATAATTAATAAATTGTATTAATCCAATGTTCTTCTCTCTTAATTAGCGAAAATATCTCTATTTGTGCGATTATTTTTGAAAAAACTGAGGTAGCCGAAAGTAACTGAAGTAGAATGTTTGGAGACGTCCGGAATTTTCCTTTTTATAAACAGAAAACGCTTTTTAAACTGATTTTTTTTTCTAGGTGGATGTCAAACTATAAAGGTACTCTACCAAGACTTGTTCTTCTACTAATTTTCAAAATTGTAGGATCTAGATCGAAAATAAAAGTGATAGTCGGTATTTCGACCTTCTTCTCTATTAGTTCAAAACATTCACTTTTGAAAAAGGTAACAAAAACACAGACATTAAAAAATATTTGAGTCTATAGAAGTCAGTAATCATTTACATTGAAAGTTATTTACAAAATATTATGAGAATGTGTAAATTAACGCTGCCGACTTTCCATTAAAAAAATTAAAACTAGGTAGTTCAGTTTAAGCTATAATGAAAGTTCATTTGGAAGCTATAACTATGATCAAAAACAAAACAGTAAATAATAAAGGTATTTTGCTGTAGATCTCTAACGTTTTTCAAGAGAAGGAAGACAATCAATAGACAACGAGAATTGGTATGTTTATCATTTGATTTAAGAGGATGATGGACTTATTGTTTTAACAAGAATTTTTTTTTTCGTTTTTATTGTTATTCAAGCAAGAAATTCTTCAAAAAGGTAGCTAAATTGGAAAAAATAAAAATAAAATCTATACACTTAAAACTTATTTTTAAGGTATTATTATTTACTTTTTTATTATTATAAATGCTCCCATGCGTTCCAAGTTTCAAAATATTTACTCCCTTTTTGTCATCTTATAATTTAAGACGATTTTAGTAAGAAAATTGTGCATCCATTTTTTAATATGATTTATATTCTAACACATAGTTAAAAAATATACTGGAAACAAAACGGATATTTTATGAACAGTTTTCATATAGAGAATATTACTAATTTGAGTACCATAACTAAGCAACATTTCAAAACTTATGCACAGAATTCTTGCCCTTCGCATAAGGCGTGCCCAATTAAAAAGTGGACAGCTGGCGTAGCGACGTTATCAAAGTTGGCGAACTGGTTTTTCATTTGATTTTGGCTTCGCGCAGGGTTACTGGTGCATTAGACAAAGGTGCGTCGTTTGAAAAGACGTTGTGTGTGTGTAACTGACGGCTAAAACATAGGGTGAATAGGAAGGAAACGTTCAGAGCAGCGAGGCGTAGTGCGTTATTTGGTGGCTGAAAGGGCAACGGACGCAGACATTTTTCGCCGAATGAAGCATGTTTATGTTTATGGTGTTTTACTTTTAAGAAGTAACCCTAGATGGCAGCACCACAGGCAATTCTCTCAAGTAGCAACTGATACCTATCGTTCAGATGTTTTTTGTTTCACTGCAGTATGTAGATGTAGTTCTGTGTTATGTGTAATTACTTGTTCTGTGATGTTAATTAAAATATGTAAAGTAAAACATTTCGTCCACCTCAGTTTTGATTCTGTTATATTTACTTAATTAAGTCTTCATCAATGCATAATAATGTTGAACTCTGTTTAGGCCATACAGCTGTGAACAACGGGTGCAAGAGTTTCAGACAAGGCAGACAGACAGTCAAGAATGCACCGAGACCAGGCCAGATCCACGTTGCCATTTCCGCATGGGACTAATGATGATCCCATTTCCGCATGGGACTGATGATGATCCCATTGATGCATGGAACTGATGATGATCCCATTGATGCATGGGAATAATGATGATCCCATGCATCAGTTGCCGCTGTGGATGAGATTGTACAGTTCAGACTTGTCGTCCTGTGATTTTCACATCTTTGGGCGACTTAAGAAGGCATAGCGAGGACAACGGTTTACTTCGGACGACAAAGTGAAGGATAGGATACGAACATTCTTCCGAATTCAATCCCAAGAGTTCTATGCCACGGGTATCGAACTACTGGTGACATGGTGGAACAAATGACTCAACAAATGCGGTGATTACTTTTAGAGTTGTAATAAATTACGAACTTCTACACTCTGTGTCCTCTTTTCATCTAGACACCACTTATATCAAGACTGCACATCAGATAAAAAAAAATTGAACACAAATTAAAACATTGGAGTGTTTAAGGTTTATTGTGAAATGAGAAAAAGTTGTTATGAGTGGATGGGTGGATTTGGAAAGCATTGGCTAATTTTGACCATCTTGCTGTACGGGAGGGGGATGACTTCAAGGAGGACTTGTATGGAGGGGGAAAAAAACCCAAAACCCTAAAAACTTTACATAGTCACACCGCGCAAGAGCAACTCAAGCACATTTCTTTTAAACTTTTTCTTTATATCAAAATAATCTGTTGTATATATATATACCGAGTGTTTCAAAAGTTTGGTGCAAAACGCGGTAAAAAAAGAGCTATAGGTCGGAGAGACATGCGGTTTGCAGATAAATATTCAGCGTATTACGGGATTTTGTATGACATACAAAAATTATTTCAAAATGCAGATAATAGAGGGCGCCGGTGTAGATAATTCCATAGAATTATTCCATATTGCTCAAAAGCTTTTATCAATGCATTCCTGGATTCACATCATATGACGTCAGATGATACATTTGCATATGATATGAGTAGGTTAACATGTGCAATTTTCAATCGCAATAACATCACGCACATTCTTTTTGCGTATTAAAAGTGTACATGCAGTATTCTCTAATGTTTTTAACCTTACGTTGTGTGAGCAATATAGAATCATTCCATGGAATTATCTGCAGCAGCGCACTCTATTGTCGGAATTTTGAAATATTTTGTGTATGTGTGTGTGTGTTATACAAAATCCCATACCACGCTGAATATTTATCTGCAAAACGCATAACTCTCCAACCCACAGATCATTTTTTATCGTGTTTTACTTTCACACCTAATTTTTGAAACCCCCGGTATATATATATATATATATATATGTGTGTGTGTGTGTGTGTGTGTGTGTGTGTGTGTGTGTGTGTGTATCTATTTTTATCAAAATACAAGGCTATTATTAAAGTTATCAAATGATTGTAAAATCTTTCCATTCCAAAATATGGAATACCCCATTGTTCGGCATCCCTGTTTTCACATATGCGTATAAAATACGCTGTTGGTGAAACCAGGTGCGAAGTACGTTTAAAATGCCATTTGTTGTGTTTACTAGTAAAGAAAAGGAAATACTGTTGTATACCTATTTTATGGATAAGAAGTTCTGGTGTCACCCCCCCCGTGCAAGGGACAGGTGCAAAAGGACAATTTATTAATATTACTGTTGAATCAATTATGTAATAATAAGTTGTTATTAAATACTTTTAAATAGTAACTGTCTCTTTTATATGTTATTTTTTATAAAATTATTTCGTGAAGAATTGTGACATTTCATTAACATCTTCTCTTCATCTGAATCCATAAAGTATGGAATTTTTAGACGTTGATAACGATAGCATTAAATGGTGGTGGTGGGTGGGGGGGGGAGGCAATCGAGAAATGATAACGTATAATATCGTAAGGAAGGGAGTCCCAAATTACCAAAATGTTGATAATCTTATACATGTACAGCCCCCTAGGCTGAGTGGGCCTAATTTGTTTTGGGAAATTGCATTTGAAACATATTACGATATACTATTTCCATTATTTTCTTTAAGAAATATGAACACAAATTTTCTGGCAAGTATATGACAATATATTGATATTATTTAATTTTTAATGAAACATTTTAACACATAAATAGACATTTTTTGATCGCTTTTTGCTTATTTCAAAATTTACTGTCATTTTATTAGTGTAACAATGGCGTAAGGGAAACTGCTTTATAATTGACAGGAAGCGACATTACATACCAATAAAACTTTGAAAGGTTTATAAGGTCGGAATTGGTAGCTCTTGGGACTTTCATAGGTCGGGAGAAACCAGTTGTCTTACAAGGAAGATCTCCTTAAAGCGCATACTCAGAATATTTTGAAAAAAAGTGTTAATGGAATTACTCATGTACGTAATAAAATATCAGTCAAATTTAGCTGGGGAATTCCAGTAAAAAATTTGTAAAAAAGTAAAAAACTTTCGAGAATTTGGAGCTAAAAGACGCGATTTGGCGAGCAACACTTTTTCCTCGCCAAATGCAAGCGATTTTAATGCATTTGAAAATTTCTGTTTAAATGGGTCTTTAAATAAGTAGTACTTTATGAATTTAAACTTAAACGATTAAACTGTTTATGATTTTTTCCCATAAGCTTGTATAATAATATATATACAAGTTGCATATTTTTGAAGTTATTTAACTTTACATAGTTTCGCTGGCTGGATAGGTTTTAAGTGTATTTTAACAATAACTGTCCGATTAAGAACGCTCACATTATACATTACGATATTTAATAAGTCGTTGCTTCCATGGCAGCAATACTTTTCTCTTGTTGTCTCCGATACTTAATAATATCGAAGTCAAATTGACAGTGATTAGAATCGGACATTAACTTACAGTTTGGAGCATGTTTAAATTTTGTTCTAAATCGCAGAATACGATCGTTAATTTTTTATATGCACATAAATGTATATGGCAAAACCGTAGTTATAAAAGTGTATTTATTTAAGTTAAACTTACTTAAACCAGCTCAGCATGAATAGCAGAAAACAAATTTTGCAAAAGAGTATTTATCATAAAAGCGTAGCTTTTTTTTTATTATTATTTCATTGTATCGCCAAAAACACGAAATTTTCATAATTTTTTTACGGACGTTATATCGAGGTACCGCAGCAAAATTTTCTGGGTATGCGCTTTTGCAGACCTTGCTTGTTAGAGAAACGCAGCGCAGTTCTTTGAATATTGCTAATAACGTGATATAGTACTGTTTAATACGTTATGGAATGTTTTAGAAATAGAAACCATCTATGATTTCTTCAATGAAATGAGATTCTGCTGTTCCTACACTTTAAATAAGACATATGTTTCTTAATCTAGGAAATTTTATATAACCACGAATTGAAATATGCATTAACATATTTCGAGTTACGCAGAATTCTGAAAAGCATTTTTTATCTTTAGAAACCTCAGAAACCAGTATATTTTCGAGATTTAAACATGCATTTAAAAAAAAAAGTTTATGCTTCTGCTACTTATTTTCGAAAACGTTTCCTAGTAACTTCTACAGTATAGTAATCAGTTTTCTCAAACCGGAATATAGGTTTTTTTTAATACTATAAATTGTTAAATAAACATTTTCATGTACAACAAACATATTTTACAGATAAGCATCATAAATTTACAGTATTAACATTAACATTAAAATTAATATTATTGTATTAATCTTGCATGTGTAAATTCAATTACGCAGCTGAAAATGTTTAACTGAGGATTGATAAAAACCAAAATTCAGTTTTGAAAAAACTGATTAAGATAATATGAAAACTAATCGGAAACGTTTCTGTCACGAAATATTTGTCCAAAAAAAAGTATAAATGCTTAGATTTCTAACAATAAAGGCTTTTTGGGATTATGGGTAGCTCGGATATATATATATATATATATATATGATATTATATTGAATATTATATATTTTCTTTCAAGGTTATATTATATTTTCATAAATTAAGAAACATATGCAAAACACATGATAAATTTTATCATTTTTGAAGATAATTTATAATTTTGATTTTATTTATGCCATGAAATTATTCCATTTATATAAGTTTTTCAAATCATATTACATGTAAATTGTTGTTCTTATTACCATTTCTTTTTTACTACACTCATTAAAGATTTTGCTAAAATATTCTAATTTGTTTAGTATTTCGTTTTGTCTCCACATTTCCTATTTCTCCACATTCTAACATTGTAAAAATTCTCAAACCGAAATGAAAATTCTGTAATTCATAAAGATATTCCGAAGTGGATTTTAGTTATAAAGCAGATTCTGGAAAATGACGAATCAGTAAAAACGTTGACTAATTACAACCTTTGTTAAAAGTCAAATTGCCTCAGTAAAGATGTTGTGCACCTCAAAAACTTAATAGTTAAGGCGATTCAAAAAAAAAATTCCCGCTCAACAACGCAAAACATTTAAAAAAGTTTTCTAAATCATTTTTAACTGTAAAAGCATGACACTTGCAGGCATGAATATTGAAGGGATTTGGAATAGAACAGTTTTTCATTTTTCAATAAACAAATTCCATCATATGTCATAATTTTATCTAGTGAGGGTGGTTTTTAAATTACTTTTGCGCGCCGTTGAGTTTGGAAATTCGTTCTAATGCCATTTTCGCAAATGCTTCTTAAAATATATTACAGTTAGAATTTCGTCAAATTAGACTCCTGGCAAAAAATTCACCATCTTTTATGGCGACTTCTTTTTAGCACTAAATTAAGAGCGTGTATGTGTGCATGAACGTGCATACATGTACGTGTTTGTGTAAGTATGTGTCAACATACACGTGAGTACACTGAAAATTCCATAATTGCATCCACAACATCTTTTCCATATTTTAGTTACTGTGGTTTGGAGCAAAATTAACTCCGTTGTTGTAACTCTCATACGGTGGTAACCTCGTTGTTATAAGTTTCGTTATGACGTCTGTGTTACTGAAGCAAACGTTTGTGCTTTATAATACAAATGGCATGTGTAAAGTGTAATTACCTCTTCATTAATACCTATCTTCAGGTGGCAAACATAATATACTTAAAGGACCATATCATTATTCTTTCTCAACTAAATACACACGAAAATTGTAACTATTGTCTGTTTCATTTTGTATGTTACGTAGATAACATAAATATTTACAACGCAACACAGAACTCTCACTACTAGGGCTGGATTATTTATCAATATATCGGTCAAATATTGATATTTTTTAAATATCGCAATAACAATATCTAAACTCTGACTCAGCCGATATATCCCAATAACAATAATATTGTTTTGTTTTACGATCACCGCGATTTCGAGCCCCAAAAAACGGCGACAAATATCCCATACCAATATGTCCTTCAATCCTTTTTTCAACCGATCCATCTATCTATTCACTGTCCTTCTTCATCCAAAACGGAAAACTACCCCCGCTGATTATCTGTCTATCATATCTCAAAGTAAGGAATATTCCAATATATCCCAATACATTCAATCTTTAAAAACCAGAAATTCTACTGTTCGTTACAGATAAATACTGAATATCACGTTCGCTACTGAATAACAATAATCGCGCGGTCCTTGTTTGGCTGCTGTGATTGGTCCAGACATATTGCGATAACTCTGGGCTTTTGATATGTCATGTCGAAAAAGATGAGCGTTGATTATTGAGTAGTATTGATATTGTTTTATTTATAGAGTGCGATTTCTTGCATTCGGGAGCAATTTATATCTGAACTTAAAATGAGTGTATCGAATTGGGTATATTCGGTCTTTTTTGGTTGCACTTTTCATAAAAAAGGTACTTTAAATACATTGAATTTTTTTACACTGAATTTCACTAGATTATCGAAATTTAACTTATTGCTTATTCTAGTGGATTTTATTAGGGAATTAAATTTCTGAACTAATGTCTATCCGTAATTCAGCAAAGAAGAGTTTTTTTTTTTTTTTTGAGAGAGATACATTAAATAATTTAAACAATGTTAGATAATAATTAACGCAAAAAAAAAGAAAAAAAAAATTACATGATGACACGATTAAATTTTGTAGTAAATCGTAAGTTTCTTGAAATATGCGATATATATTTTAATTTCTTAAATTCATATATTTAGTTATCCAAGGTAATCCTTTGCTAAATTAAAAATAAGAAACGATAATGATAATTGATAAAATGAAGTTTTTCAGGATAGAGTGATTTCTTTATGCCAAGTTTAAACGAAGGATATATGACGAAAAGATCGTGATGTATTGGTGGTTTAGCCCGGACCCATTTTGTGTACAGAATAAACGAAATCAGACTCAGTCCCCCCAAACTGTAATTGAACCAAGTAAAACAAAGTTTGGTATTTTTAAACAAATAATTAAATTCTATGAAACAAAAATTGTATACATTTTTATGCGGACAACTTTGAATTTCATCTTATTAATTGTGCTTTTTAATCATATGTTAATCATATCATAATGATGAAAATGAGACTTAAACTATATATTAATATAATAATATGAGATGCAAATAGTTCTTAAACAATTAGTTTATTTTATTTTAATTATTTTGCTTTAAAAAACATTAAATATGTTTTATGAGCAAATAGACATAAAAATTTTAATTCATTGCATTCAACTAAGTTTTGTGTTTAAATTGTTGATACCATCATTTATCTTAAAATAGCAAATGTTCTTACTCTCCCCCCCACCTCCCCTTTAAATTAGTATCGAGATATATCAGCAATATCAATATTAACTTGTTGATATATTGTGATATTAAATTTCTGATATCGTCCAGCTCTACTCTCTACACTAATACATTTCATCACAAAGTCGTTTGTAGATGTGGATTTGTTTTTACTCTAGTTCTATTTATTATCCTATTATATCAAAAAAATATATGTATTTTTGCTAAGTCTTAAAACATTATTATACCCTTTTTCACAAGATAAAAAAAAACTGCGTGTTTTGTATAACAAATGCGGCTTCTGAAATGTAAGTCTAACGTAGGAGTGATATATTTTTATCTTTCTCTAAGTTTAAAGTTTCATATATAATATGCATGAGCTTTCCTTTTAAAAAGCCGAGAACTTCTGAAGATCTTTTGTGGTAAGATAGATATCCTTCTTACACTTACAAAATAGTGGAAAAGAAACACACAAAGCAGCGAAAAAAGGAATAATCCAGATTTGAAAAGATTCTAAAATCACATGCATTTGTTCGTCACATAATATTTTTTTAAAACTAAACTGGAACATCTTATTTTCATTTCAAAATTTAGCTCAAATACTTTAGATGTAAATGCTATATCCTTGCTTTTACCATGAGTCTTAAATTCACGAAATGTGCCGATTGTCTCTGCTAAAGAAAATGAAATATAAGAACCATTTATTTTTATTCCTATTGCAGTTTCAAATATTCTTTTATCTGCTACTAAATTTTAAAAAGTAGAATAATCTGCAAAAACTAAAACTGTATGTGACAAATTTATTTTTTTATGTTCTTTTTCTTTCTGAGTCGCAAGCCGAAATCGGATATAATGTTCCAATATTAGGCTAATATTGCATTCATTGGCAGGAAATATTACACCAGTATTGAAGTGACAACATGTTGCCAATACTACATAAATTGTAGTTACATTAAAAATATTTCAAAAGACATGCGAATATTGAACAGGTATTGGTTTCACATTGAAAACATTTCCAATAAAACTTGAATACTGCACCAAAACTGGTATTTTTATTTCAAATTTAATAAATATTGTAGCCAAATATTTTTAGCCAATGTTGGCAAATGATCAATATCTCAATATTGGGACAATATTGTATGTCAATAAGTGCAATATTATCCCAATACTGGGACAAGACAAAGACATTGTTGGTTTGCTACTAGTGTTCCATTTGTCTCAAAATTTATATGGTGATTCTAAATTGTAGAACGGGGGAATATGATATGAGAATCATATATTAGAAAATTAGAGTATCTATGAATTTTGTATTCTTTTAAAAAGGTGAAAGGGGTTCCGTAAGAAAAACGATCAAAGGACTTAATAATAATTTAATTAAAAAGAATGTTATTATTTTTAAGTTAAATATTATATGATTAGACATTAGGAAAAGGGAGAATTTTGGTTTATTAAATAAAACGGAAGGGTGAAGCATAATATATGATTCTCATATCATAATAGCGTCCCATTTTTGTACCCAATTTTAGTGTCGATGATTTTGGTATATATCATAAATTAGAAGATACAAATAACAAAACTGCCCGTCGCCCAATGGGGAATTTGTCGGATTTAGCCGGCCAAAAATATTTCTTCCTGAAAAAACGATGTAACGTTTATATTTTTAGTTTATCATATTTTCATACTTTTATAGTAATTTTTCTTTTGAAAAAATGTTTTTTGTATATACAGGGTATGTGAAAATCATTGTAACATGTAACACTAACTTTAATTATAATAAAATATGACTGATTAATTCTGTGGTTGCGATTGTACTTTATCCATCAATATAAAACTAACTTTTTATATGGAATAACTCAAAATTAAAATTTTTGAAATCATATTCTAATTTGTTTCTGAAATCGATTTTAAACTACATTATATTTCATTAAAAAAACTGTACCAACTTTAGAAAGTTCTCTTTTTTTACACCTTAATCTTTTCTAAAATGAAAATTTTACATTTAAGCTTTTATAGAGTAATTCAATAATGTATTAAAATCAAGTATTTATTAATTACATATATTATTTATTTAATTTAAGCAAAATATTACAAATATCATATTAGATATACGTAAATGAATATATATATATATTTGATAACGAAATCGAAGGTTATTCATCAGATGATGCAAACTTGTTCGTATAAGTTTTCATCACTATCCGATTGTATTTGACTTTGATGAGTTGTAGCACTGAAATGTACATCAGGAATAAGTAGTGAATGAGTTAAAAGTTAAATGAGTTGTGAATAAGTTAAAAAGGATTCCGATGTTTTTCACTTGGTATACGTTTCATACAAGATAAGAATGGATCTTAACTGAGCACTTACTAATTTAGAATATCCACGTTACACTATTTCTCCAAAACTTCGACTCTCTATAGATATCCTTTATAAAAGTAATTCTTAAGGGTCGGCAGAATCTAGGCGTGTAAGATGTTAAATTATGCCAAATGATGTTTTGTTTCTTTGACTGAAAAACAATTTGGAAAAGTAGAAATGAATTCCAAAAAATATTTCAGTCGAAATTGACATATTTTTTTAGTTTTGTTTATATTATCTATGTTCAAAGCAGTCACATCCTCACTTTCAATTTTAGACACGCTCATCATCATTTATTGTGTCTACAACTTCTTTCAGATAGTGCAAGAAGCGTGTAACGTTGCAACTGAACTTCTTCAGAAGCCACGGTAACTTTGTAGGAGTTCTTATGTGGGTAACAGTTATTTCCATTTGTAGCGAATTATAGGACGTATATGTTTTCTTATGTGAATGTCTGACTGTTTTATAATGCATTTTAGAGCTATTTGCTTCAACAAACATTGATAAAGCCTAACCAGTCACGAGTTCCAATAAGGTGTTTCATGATAATTATATAACCTGTTTCTATGAACTATGAACTATGTAAATATATAATCTGTTTCTTTTTACTTGTTTATTTATTACATGTTTATTTCTATAGCTGCAAGATATAAAGCCTATGTCATTTCTTTCACTACTGTAAAATCATTCCTGTGTCCAGTAACATACTATTGTGATTGGGTAGTATGAGAAAGGATTCAAGATTTTCTTTGCTGTGTACTTTTTCGGTTTTGATTATTTTGCTTCTTTGACTACAATTCACAGAAAAATTTCTGAGGCCAACCTGGACGTACTTACGGCAGTTGGAATATTTCCTGCAATCAAGATTAACTTTTTTTTCCCAGAAAAATGATTAAATCATGCTTTATCTGATGCTTTTGCTTTTCTTAATAATTATCTTTGTTAACAAGGTAATCCTCAATAAATTTAAATTTCTTGTCTAAATTTTCCAAATTCTGGTTATTTATAAAGTCAAACAGGAATTATTTTGATATAATTTTCATTCCAGATATAAATTTACTGATTTGATTTTCAAATTGGAACTATGTCATTTCTGCAGATGACAATTTGTGGCAACATTTGAAATTTAGCCATCGTAGAATACATTTAAAAAAGGGGGATAAATGAAAACATCATCATTTATAGAAACATACACATTTGCGTTTGAAAGACATTCTTCTAAATTAGCGGTTTTTAGCGATTATTGTTATCAAAGTTATTAACTACATATCTTGATCTCTCAATTCGTGTAAAAAATATCATCGCATCTCATCCGGAAGGTTAAATAACTCCTTATGGAATATTTAAATTAACAGTAAAATTTCCCAAACTATACGATACATTTCATGTCGCTTCATTATATATTTTAATCAAGTAAATATAAACATATTTATCAGAAATATAAACATACTTACCTGGTTTTTCATAATTCATAACTATTTCATATAAGTAAAAGTTTTGTACAAAAGAAATCACACTGAAATGAGCAGTCACAAAGTTGTAGTTGAAAACACTGATAACCAACATATTACTACAAGCAAGTTTTAACTTGCCTGGCGCTAATTTGCTTGCACATGGAAAATTTTTATAACGGAGATTTCCCAAGTATATACCTTCACAGTTTGCCATATATTTTCTCCTCAACAGTGTTTTAAAAACTTGTCGTTTGGCCGCCTAAATCTTTAAAATGCCGCACCAAAAGAGGATGTTGCCACATCAACATTATACAGATCGTTGAAATGTGCCAAAATGAAAATCCGATTACTAATGTTACCCCCGACTAGGTATCAACAGTAATCCATTTACCATTCATTTCACATTGCAGCAGTATGTTTTATGTTTCTATGGCATCCCCCTCCCCCTCTAGCGTGCCAGCAGATAATGTTTTTATTAAATAACAATTCAAAGTTAAACAAAACATATTATTTACTTATTAGATTCTACAAAAATATTGAAATAAGTCATATCAAAATGAATAAATGATTGTATTATCATAACTTTGAAGTCTGTCACCTGCAGTGTGTCAAAAGCTTAAGCGAAATGATAAATTAGTCATTAGGGTCCCCCGTAATACTTACACATCATAGATATGCATAATATAAAGTATGAAAATAAAACATGTGTAAACTATTTATAAAATGCATTGCAATTCGAATAAAATCGTGGCTTGCTGACGTCATAAACTATAAATGCTCTATTACTGAATTGCATAAAAGAAACATCCTTATAACTCCAAAATTGATAATCCTATTAACTAACGGGTTACTGCGTCGGATTAAGCGTCTCATTTCCAATTAAAAATATATCTTTGAATTGAAATTTGAATGAAATACAGGGCCTTGAAAAATCAAAGAGTGTGGAAAATAGGATTACAGATAGCTCGGCAACTCATTATCCGATCAACTTCATTTGATTTTGATTTTGATTGCTTTGAGGTGTGTGCTGCAGCTGTGTGCCGGCATGACCTCAACTGATCACAGGGGGGTGGATAAACCACTGCACAAACCAAGTGCAGAGAGCACGCTAAAACACTGAGAAAAAAACAGACAAAGCATGTCAAAACTACCCAGTACAACCATCCTACCGAAACAAGACAAATCCTGAGAAATGACAAAAACAACCTGAGAATCAAAATCCCGCAGGACTGAAGGATCCGTACAACTCAACAGGATCAACAACAACTAAAAACAACATGTCAACATCCGCCATTACAAAAACGATACAGACGACGAGGAATTAAATCAACCGCTCCCGAGGAAGAGGTTCAGAAATAGACGAAAACCACGACGATTGTTGTTTAAAAAGGACCAAAGATTCGACCAGCCGTCCAGGGTCACGTTCAAAGGCGACATATATTCAAAAAGCAGAGACCTTTCCGCGTCAAACGCGCGACATTCGAAAATGTAGTGAAATTCTGTTCCGTCGTCCGCAGAACAGAGGGAGCAGGTAGGATAATTTTAGGTAGCTTTCAATACTAAAAAGTATAAAGCTACCTATTGCAGCCGTTCGGAGGAAAGCAGTTCCGGAAAATTTCGATATATTTTCACCGATCATGACAGACCCCAAAACTACCCTCCGTTCAAATGTTGATTTATATATATAGATATATCCATATATATATATATATATATATATATATATATATATATATCTGACCTATGTCATACGATACCGCTCGTATTTATAAATCGATTTTGATGAAACTAATTGTGTGTATTAAGCTAACCAATTTCTCGACCGAGTTCGTTGGCCAGCTTGGTCCGCCATTTTGTTTCAAGATGGCGGCCATTTAAAAATTTAAAACTAAAATAAATATACAAAAAATTAAAAAATTAAAATTTATTTTTTAATTACGTATTAGGCCTTGATACAAGGATTCCAGAGCATTTTTTGGTTTACCTCTATCTTAAAAAATGGCTGAGATAGAGCAGTTTGAAATTCTAGGGTGGCTGACATTTTGAAACAAAACAGCACATTAACGCGATTACTCGCAAATTATTTTCTTTCATTGTTGTAATAATTTTCCCAATCATACGCATAAAACTATATATTCATATCCGTTAGCGCCAAAATTGGCGACATTGGCGACAAAATTGGCAAGATTGGCGACATTTGGCGAAATATCGAAAAATTTGGGGACCAAAATAAGTCTTCATAAATGAAGCCAATTTGGCTATTGCTCAATAATTTGGCGAATTTCTTATTCAAATTCAGTATTTACGAATCTTTTGTAAACGTTTCTTTGCATTTTAACTTGCTGTTTTCGTGTAACATTAGCTAAAATTTTAAAACGAAGATATAGGAAAGCTACCTTTTCCTCCCGGTACAGGCCGGAAGGACTTTTTTAATTGGAATTGGTGTAAACGATGGTCAGTGACAGCAGTGAGGGTCCGGAAACGAGTCGTGAAGATATCTTCTCTCCTGTTTTTCGTCCACTCATATAACTTTGGTCCCAGATAGGGAGAGTCAACTGCATACTTGCTATTATTCCACCACGTTTGAAAATTTTCATTAAGCTGGTGCTTAAGGTGCTTTTTAAGATCATCCGGGGCAATCCCACTATACATATTAATCGCGTACGGGCCGTTTTTTCTAAACTGTCAGCTCTTTCATTTGGAGCAATTACCACGTGGCCTGGGACCCACACGAGCATCAGCTTATTTACGGTACCCCGAACTCTGCACAGTGTCTGGAAAAGATGTAGTATAACTGTTGGGGATTTGTAAGTGATATGTTTCAAAGCTTCAAGCGCAGACTTGCTATCTGTAAAGATGAGGTAGTCAATTTTCAGGGTGAGAAAGCATTGGACGGCACGGTTAATGGTCAGAGTTTCTGCAGTAAAGACAGAATTTAGATGATGTACAAGATATGCCCTGTACGTATTTTCGGTAACATTGACAGCAGCAATGGAGGTTTTGAGGCATCCGTAGCGATTAAGCAGCAGGTACTCACAAGATCGCTTACATAAAGGTTGAAACATTGGTTTACTGGAGCAGGCGGGAGGTTTGTATTTTTAAACGAGACTTGTCGGTTAAAATTTCACAGTAATCCCCGATATTCCCTTTCGGCCAGTAGGAAGTGACCAACATGTACGGAGACACGTTGGAATGACATGTAAGCCAGAAGAAGTCGGCGGGTAAGACATCCGGGAGAGAGCGACCGAAATTTACAGCACTTGTGCAGCGTATGTAGAATGAATAAGTGAGATATTGGCGACGGAAACGAAGAGGAACTTGGTCGGTTTCTCGATAAAGCTTGAGGATGGGGGTCCACCTCGGTAGACCAGTTGCAAAGCGCAGAGCGGAGTTGTATATTACATCCAAGTGTCGGAGAAACGATACAGCAGCTGCACCGTACACCGGGAAAGCATACTCGATAACTCCGCGTATGAGGGAGTTAACTAAAGGGATAAGGTTGAGCGTTTTCACCCCCCATTGAGGACTAGAGATAGCTTTCAGCAGATTTAAGCGTTTCATGCATTTACGTCGGATGTCAGCGATGTGCTAATTAAACAGAAAGTTTTCAGAGAAAATCACTCCCAAGATTTTAACAGAAGTTTGCCACTCGATATCGGAACCATCAAGAATGAGATTGCGAGAGGGTGTGGCCTTGCGCCGAGAAAAGTTGATAGCAGCACATTTGTCAGGTCTGAGCTCCAACCACCAATGTTTGCACCAAGTGTTAGCTCTGTTGAGAATGTCTTGCAACTTTGTGATAGCAGTTTCTAAGCACGGGTGGGAGGCGTATAGAAGAATGTCATCAGCGTAGACGATGATACGAACACCGGAATCAGCAACCTCAAACAGGTCCCAGAGAAAAATCATAAACAGAATGGGTGAGAGAACGCTGCCCTGAGGCACGCCAACGTTAGATTGTCTCGTACGGAAAATAACACCGCTCCACTGAACTTTAATATTTCTAGAGCCGATCCATTTGGAGATCCTGAAAGCCGTCCTGTCAGTAATTCCTATGTGAGTCATTTTATAAATTAAACCCTTTCTCTAGATCGAGTCGTATGCTGTATTTATGTCAAGCTTTAGTGCTACTATGTATTCTTTATTAAGTCTGGCGCGATGTACATCTGTATAGAAGAGCTTTAAGGCTTTTTTACTGTCGCTGTTAGGTAAAAATCCAAAATGCCGTTCGTTAAAAAGGTGCCCTGGTACAACCCAATCCAGAAACCGTTTGAGGAGGATGCGTTCCATTATTTTGCACCCCACCGAGGTGAGGGCAATGGGGCGGTAGCTAGTTAGGGCATCTTTACGTCTCCCTGGTTTCCAGATGGGTAAAATAAGCGCTGAAGTCCAGGTCTCCGGGATTTAACCCGTCATGAAACTGTCATTGAAGAGGCTGAGAAGTTTCGCTTTGTTATCGTCCGTGAGGGCCTTGTATACACGTGCTGTGATACCGTCTTCCCAGGGGTAGATTTCTTGGTGCATAGATTTGCAAGATTGAGCTCTTCGATAGTAAGAGGGGCGTCCCAGGAGACATCATTACTGCTTAGATCATATGGGATGCTTTCAAAACCGCAGGTATTGCTGAAGATATTTGCAAAGGCGTTTGCTTGGTCCGTGCGATCAAGGATGTCCCCGTCTGCATCCGTCAGGAGAAGATTTGACTCCAAGGTGCGTCTTTTCCCTATAGCCTTGATAATTTGATAGAGAGTACTTTTGGCCGCTGTTTCACAAACACCGCTCCAATAGTCACGGACTTGTTGTTTCATATAGCGCTTGAACTTAGCGGAGTGGACTTTAAATAGTTTCCAATATTCTTTGGACAAATTCGTTTTTGCCAACCGTAGATATTTTCTCTTTTGACCGAGGAGCCATGCACAGCGCAAATCCCACCAAGGGGATTATCTTTCTGTTGCACCGTATATTTAAAGAAATGACGATTGACAGCTTCACGAAAATGCATTTGAAACTGCCATAAAGCAGTAATAGCTTGGGTTTCCAAATCACGGTTGAAGCAAGCCTCAACAGCCTCCCAGTTTGTAGAAATGCGGAGATATCTGTTTGTGGAATAGATGATTTGATGGATGATAGGGCAATGGTCGGAATCGAAAGGGTCTGGGTGAAGATAGGTATCTGTGATGCGAAAGAGGTCCGGACTGGAAAAAGAAAGATCAATGAGGGAGCGTGCGACAGAGTCGGCGGTGAATTGGTTAGTGTTTAGCATGCACACATTATTATTGATCAACCAGTTAAAGATCTCTTCTGCGCCTGACGTGTTTGACGAGCCGCCCCAAGTCTGATGTTTTTGGTTGAAGTCCCCAAGGATAAGGAAAGGATCTTGTAAGGCGTTCTGTAGGTTTTGAAGCCACGTTTCACTAACTCTTCCCTCGGGAGCGTACACGTTAACCACAGTCAACCAACCTTTGTTAACCCAAATTCGAACACCAAGGACTTCGACGTCCCGGGAACACAGGGAATCTAAACTGAGTTGGGCAGAAGTGAGTTTACTGTTCACCGCCGTAACCAGGCCACCACCTTTACGAACCCGGTCCTGATGATAAATCACCTTTCCCGGGCAAGAGAAGGGGTCCCCTGTCTTAAGAAAAGATTCTTGAAAAATGAAGACGTCTGTCTTCGAAGAAGGTGGACATTTCAACCAGTGGGTTTTATTCTTAATACTCCTAGTATTCCACTGGATCACAGAAAAACGAGATGTAGACTGGTTCATGAAAAGATAAAAAAGAACTGGTAAAACAAAAGTCCAATAAAACCCCAAAAGGGAGCGGAGGAGATGACAGGAAATAAACAAAAAACCCCAGAGAAGTTGGGGGGGTGCTAAGTTTCCTCCATTCTCTCGTTTAGAGCACCATTTTAAAGGATTAAAATGGGGGCTAAAGTATTTTCATTAGAATTTCTAGTATCCTGCTGATGTGGACCAATAGGGGGATACGCTACATTTATCAATTTAAGTTTCTTGCTCCAGTTGGCAGTTTCCTGAGGGGTATAGGCTGATCTGTAGATGGTTTCTTGATCTGAATTGCACCAGTGCCGGCCATAGAGAAGGAGTTTGTTAGGGATTCGAGTACTCTTCAAAACTGTTCAGCTTGTTGCTTCATTAACAGTTCCATGTGCTCTTGCATGCGCTTAAAAAGGAGAAAAATAGTCTGTTCTAGTTCTACTTTAGTGACATATATCGGGTTGATTACGGGATCGGCGGTGGGTTTGACTGCTTCAGCAAAAGTTTTTGGCGTGGTTGCCCTTTTGTACAGTCTTCGAGCTTCAGTGATAGGCAAATGGTTGTTTGTTTTATATTTTAGGAAATCCATCTCAGTTTGGTGAGCAGGACATCGAGAGTCTGACGCTAAATGATCCGCTTGACAGTTGATACACCGAGTTATATCATTACTGCACGCTTCGGCTGCATGATTTTCACCACATTTCTACATATAGTTGCGTTTTTGCATTTGCCCGTAGCATGGTCGTATTTCCAGCCATTTAGGCACTGACGAGGTCTGTCATAAAATGGGCGTATTTTTTCAATCATATAGAACATATTTAAGACACGGGGGATAGTGGTACCAAAAATTGTAACAAGAACTGTTTCGGTTGGGTAGAGAAACTTCGTGAAACGGCGCAATTTCTTAACTTTTACATCATTCTCTGCTGGGATTTCTCTTCATAGGTCGTCCAGACGTATTGACTTGTCGATATTATGTATAACAAAACGCGAAGTAATAGATTCTTGGTGGATGTACGCTTTTACTGGAACTTGTAAGATAGAAGTAATTTCTGCAGCTGCTTTTGCGCAAGTGGCATCAGCAGTTTCGACCAGCAACTTCCCAGTCCTGGTGAATCTCAGCTGGAGAGGTGCATTTGAACCAATTTTGCTATCTATGTCATTTTTCAGTAGAAAAGGTTTATTTCTAGGAATTTGTCCCTCAAGTGGTTCCAGAAATATACAAACCCGAGTAACACTATTAGCGAACGCATGCACAACTTGCTGAACAGGGCAATTACAATCCTGTATAAAGTTAACAGGGTCATGAGAACTGGCTTCTGTGATACTAAAGTCCGACGGCATAGCTGAGTTCCAGCCGCACGAAATATAAGGACCAAAGAAATAACACTTCAACTACTATATAATAAAATGACCAAGAGCAACAACGGAAATACAACAAGCACGAGAGAAAAAAAAAACAGTACTAACACCAAAGTAAACAAACCAAATATAAAAGAGAAAGAAGAAAAGCTACAACCTGCTTGTAATGCAAAAAAAAAAAACTCCAAACACAAGTTTCGGTGAGAGGGACCGCACGGAGCCAGGACACACAGCTGCAACCTACCTCCGCCACGTCTCACAGGCAAAAAAAAACATCGACTTCATTCTTTATGCAAAATTTATGTTTTTTATTGTCTTTTATAGTCAATCCTCAAAATAAACAATTTCGAAAATTTTTATATACCTTTTATCAGAACAAATATTCCGAAAAAAATAGTTCCGGATAATCGAAGTTACTTAAATTCAATAAGCTTCTTCTCATTATTACATACTAAGTGCATAAAAAATTTCAAGTCTCTATTGCAATTTGTTCGGGAGATAGAGCGTTTACAGACACACAGACACACAGACAGACGGACGGCAATTTTTTTTTCTAAAAATATGTTTTTCGGAATCTTCAGTGTCTGAAACGTGTAAATCCGTCAAGATTTTTTTTATCGATTTTCAAAAGGATTACAAGATTTAACCTGTACTACATATGATGGGTAAGTAAAAATATGCAGTAAAATTATTTGCGGTGTACTTTAGTGGTGCTACACTATTTGAAACATAATGAAATTTATATGCATTATTGAGATGCACTACAAGAAAGTTACTTTAGAATAGGTTATTTGTAGCCCTTAAAGTTCATTTACATTATGGCCCTTAAAACAATTCCGTTATATTGTGGTCTAAGTGAAAAATCTTTTGCGGTCTATTTTAATAATAATAATGCTACAATTTTGCACAAACATAATGACATTTATATGAAATTCTGAGTTGTAGTAAAGTATCATTTCTGTAAAATATAGAGTGCAAAGAAATTATGACTCATTTACAGGGTCACACAAAAGAAATAGGTTATATAATAGTAGACGAAGAAAAACGGTTTGCAGATTATTTTAAATTATGATGGAGAATTACAGACATGATGAAATTTATATACATTACAGAGGTTTACTACAAGATGCTTGCTGTAGAATACGATGTGCATAACATTTATCCTTCACTTACAGGGACACAAAAGATTTCGGATACAGTGTTGTATCCGAAGCATTGTCTATTAAGAACAAATGCTGGAAGTGCATTTCCGTTATGATATGTGTTTTTAAGTTTAACAAATTTTTTTGCATACTACGTGGTGTGTCTATATCCTATTGGTCATACACACGGCTAACAGAAATGTATTCGTAAGTATTACTGAGCATGAACGTGAATTGCTTAAAGCTGTTTTTAAAATGTGATATGCATTGTCAAGCTCGTTTATATTTATACTGAGAGATGATTGTAGAATATAAATAAAATCATATGCGGGGCTATGCAAAGAACTGGTTACATGGCCGGCTACGAACAATGATTCCTGGAAGTGTGATTTCAGTAGTTTTAGGCGTGTTTTTGCCAGAATTAAATTTTATCTTAATATGTGGCTTGCATAAATATCTGTAGGTTATATACAGGGCTGTACAAAAGAATATAGGTACTTTTCCGTCTATTGGTAGAAATTCCTGACGGTGAATTTTTATTTGTGTTATGCGTTTTCTTATTAAACTGAATTTTAGCATACTATGCAGAATATATACAAATCTATAGATCATATACAAGACTACCAAAAATATTTGTAATATCTTTCTGGCTGTGGACGGTAATTCCTGAAATAAGATCTTCAAAAGTGTTATGTGTTTTAGGTACACAAACCTGCTGATCGGGGCTAGTTGAGCTTAAGCCGAAAGGTAGACCACCCCACCTGGTATGACCTTGACCTTGTCTATAAATGTATCTTCTTTAACTTATTAACTTTTTAAACTACTCTGGACGTGTTGAAAAGTGTTTCATAATCTATGCTTAACGCATGATTTTTCTTTCTTGTTTTGTTTATAGCATGCAGGGTTTTCAATAAGTTTCAACGCCATTTTTAGGAAACTTCGTGAAATACAGTAGAAACAACATATTGCAATTGAAATATACATATACTAAATATCGGATGAAATATAGGCATGTGTATGAATTAAAATGTAATTGCAAATACACGAAAGAAAATTATTTTTCATAATTTAATACTAAATTATGTAGGATTAATTCAAATATAGTATCAAGATATTTTGAATTTTACCTTCTGTAGATAAAAGCATTTCGGAAATATCTGCATTAAATAATTTAATAAACAGGCGATGAAAAAATGTTCTCATGCGTTAAGTGCAAAAGTACGATTAAATTCCTGGCTTGCATGTAATTTTTGGGAAAATGGATATTAAGGACTGTCGAGCAACGTTTCTTGCAATGCGAAATGAAACATCTTTGCTTGTTATGAATTTTCAATATTAAATTTTATATGCATAAATCGAAACGAAAAGAAATTTGAAAATATGTTTATATTTTCTTTTTAAATATTCGTTTCAAGAATTCTAGGAAGTAGTTTTCACGAAGTTTAATTTGAGCTCTTGTAATTAAATCTCCTATTTTATTTTCCAAAATTATATAGCTAAAATCAATGGTTTTAATAAATTATCTTCTCATTATTTTACCTGAATAATTCAAACATGTTTAATTAAAATAGTATGAATACTTTATCAATTTATTATTTGTATTTTTATGGTTTTAGACATTTATCCGCATTTACAAAAAAGTATACTGTACTCTTCCATTTATTTTACCGTCCTCGAGGGAAATCAATACGCAGAAAAAATTTGTCGTTTCAAAGAATATTTCAAATTACTATCTGCCTAACATTTTTCATTTTCTCAAAAATAAGATTTTCATCTAACTTTAGTCATAAACATGATTCCATATGAAATTAGATTTTTTTTTTTTTTACTTACCCATCATGCGTAGTATAGGGTAAGTCTTGTAATCGTTTTGAAAATTGAAAAAAAAAAATGACGGATTTACACGTTTCAGACACTGGAGCTTTTTAGAAAAAAAAATTTGCCGTCCGTCTGTCTGTGTATATGTCTGTGTGTGCGTTTGTACACGCTCTATCTCCCGAACAAATTGAGATAGCGGTTTGAAATTTGGTGTGTACTTAGTATGTAAAAATGGTAAGAAGCTTATTGAATTTCAGTAACCTCGATTATCCGGAACTTTTTTTTCGGAGTCTCGAAATATTCTATCTGATAAAAGGTATATAATTTTTTTCGAAATTGTTTATTTTAAGGAAAGAATATAAAAGACAATAAAAAAACATAAATTTTGCATGAAGAATGAAGTCAATCGGATAATGAGTTGCCGAGATATTTGTAATTATATTTTCTACACTCTTCGATTTTTCATGACCCTGTATTTCATTCAAATTTCAATTCAAATATATATTTTAATTGGAAATGAGACGCTGAATGCGACACAGAAAACCGTTAGTTAATAGGATTATCAATTTTGGAGTTAAAAGAATGTTTCTGTTACGCAATTCAGTAATAGAGCCTTTAAAGTTTATGACGTCATCAAGCCACAATTTTATTCGAATTGCAATGCATTATATAAATAGTTTACACATGTTTTATTTTCATAGTTTATATTATGCATATCCATG
This sequence comes from Maratus michaelseni, assembly GCA_963931845.1. Lineage (NCBI taxonomy): Eukaryota > Metazoa > Arthropoda > Arachnida > Araneae > Salticidae > Maratus > Maratus michaelseni. The sequence goes on along the minus strand of OZ007596.1, from coordinate 248,432,383 downwards.
ATGGGTAAGTATTAAGGTTGCCTCCAACGACTAGTTTTAACTTTCTTCTATCGTTACAAGAAGAAAGTAATGTTGGATTCGTGAAAATTTTCGACTTCCGATTTTCGGCGGATCTATACGTTTTAGAGGGGATTAAAAAAGAGTCTTAGAAAATGTCTGGTCGTAAGTCTATCTGTCTGTATGTTTCTATGTGACAAAAGTATTTTAGGCGCTCTATTTCAAGAACTAATGCACGAAATGTAATCAAACTTCAGATTCAGTCAGACTTAGACATAAATTGGTACTGATTAGCTTTTGATGTAAATCGCCCAACAGGTGTCGCTGCTATGCTGCTTTTTTTTTCGTGATATCCGAGATAGCTGTATCTGAAGAAGTACGGAATTTCATAAAACTGCATATTCTCTTAGGTCTTGACATAAATATACGCTGGTTAGGATTTGGTGAAAATCGCCAAACCAGGTGACGCTGCTTTGCAGCATTTTTCACGTTTGGTGCGATTGTGATACATCACGAACTAATGCTCAGAATTTCACTAAATTTCCTATTCTGTTAAACCTTGTCATAAATAGATCCTTATTAGGTTTGGGTGGTAGCGTACTACTGCTTATTTTACTGTTTATTACTGTTAATTTTACGGTATAATACTGGCAGCTGGAGTGCTAGTATTATACTGTAAAATCAATACTTTTTTGCTGTGTGTGTACTTAAAATGAAATCACATGTGCGAAAAGCTAAGAAAAAAACAGCATAAAATTCAAATGAAATGATACTACAAAAATAAACCCAATAAGATGAAAATTAAATATGAATATCTTATGGATTTGTCAGAGGAGCTAGATAAGTATATTTCATAGTTATGTATGCACATATCTACACTGCTGGATAATTGCTAAGGACGGATAACACTATCACCTATAGCAACCACAAAATGAAAAGAAGAAAAATGGGGAAAATTAGAATAAGTGCGGGATATAGTAAGAAGAGGTGTGCGTATGCAAACGTCTGTTTTATCACGTGATAGCGCTGATAAGACTTTTAAAGGATTTGACGCGTGTGGACAGTTGTTGTTCCAAGCTAAAGTGTTACAGGAAAGACTTAATTGACAAACTTGAAATTTTCGGCATGTCTTCCCTATATCACTTAGATGATTTTATGCGTGGCCGAATTATTGGAAAGATCAAAGAAAGGCGAAAAATAACAGATGTTGCCAGGGAGTTCAACATCGCCCACAGCGTCTTTTCACGGCTGTGGAAATCATTTAAAACTACTGTAATGTGTAGCAGGCGTCACGGGGGACGTCGTATTAGAAGTACGACGCCTGCAGGAAATAGATACATTGTCCTATCAGCAAAAAGAACCGACGAACCACAGATCAGCAGGTGGCAAATCAGTTTCTTGCTGCCATAGGACAGCAGATCTCCCGAAAAACTGTAGCCAGACGTTTGAGGGACGGAGTATTATACGCTCGCAGACCTGTTGTGTGTGTCCCATTGACCAGACAGCAGCGTACTGCCCGTTTGCAATGGTGTCGTGAGCATCGCAATTAGACTGAACAGGACTGGGCAAGCGTACTATTCTCAGATGACAGTAGGTTCAGTCTGTCATCAGATTCTAGACGCCAACTGATTTGGCGTGAAATTGGTACTGCTTATCGTCCAGAAAATATCCAGGAAAGGGACCGATATCCGACATGCAGTGTCATGGTATGGGCCGGCATCATGATCAATGGTCGCACGCGCCTACCAGTGGTTGTGGGTGGGACAATGACAGGCCAACGATACATTGATGAAGTTCTACTTCCTCATGTTCGCCTTTTCCGTGGTGCTGTCTGTGATAAATTTGTTTTCATGGACGACAACACAAAATGTCATCGAACACTCGCTGTTCAGGATTGTCTAGACAGCGAGGGTATTCAACGCCTCTTTTGGTTAGCACGTTCTCCAGATCTAAACCCCTTTGAAAATGTTTGGGATACTTTGGGGAGGCAACTTGCTAGTCAAAATTATCCCTTAACAAACAACACCATCATATGTGCACTGACAGAGGATTGGGATAAATTGCCTCAACAGCTGCTGGATAATGTTGTGTAAAATATGGCACGACGTGTAGAAATGTTTGCATCACACTCCATGGTGGACGTGTCCCGTGCTGAAACCTTTCTCTAAAGTGCCTGCTGACTTTCATATGCATTGTTCCATTTCTGCGTATGCACCATCAAATGAACATCTTTTTTCTATCAGATGTTTCATAGCCTTTTGTATTTTCCAGAACAATAAATGTCCTTTATTCTAATGTCTGAACAGTGTGTCAACAATATTTTATCCTACTAAGCCTCGTATCTCACTTAATGTTATGTTACATTGCAATTTGTGATCCGTCCTTAGCAATTGTCCAGCAGTGTATATTGAAGGCGGCAACTATCTGAACAATGGATTTCGCTTTTACTGTAATTTTCTTAACTTTTAAACTTCGCACAGTTTCAATTTTTATCAATATTATAAAGCAAAAACATGTCCGTGAGTAATGCTTCCGTCATATTGATGGTGGCAGAATACCTAATCCATAAATTTCGTTTTTACTGCAATTTTTTTCCAACTTCTAAACATCGCACAATTTCAATTTTTACACCGTCGAATGGAGAAAAATGTTCATTCGAACGCAATTTGTTTGAAAACTGTAGCTTAGTTAGCAAATTTGTTATGGTTTTTTAAATAATTTTAAAGCACCGTTTTTTAGGGTTTCGTTCATCTCACGAAACCCTATTACTCCCGCTTCGTTGTCTGTCCGTCACAGAGCCGGTTCTCAGAAACTATGTAACTTACAGTCATGAAATTTTGTGTACTTATTGCTAAGTACCTATTATGAAGCTCAAAATCATAAAATTTGAAAAATCGTATTATTTTAATATATGGAGATAAAAAACCAAAAAGTTAACAGCCTTTTCCTATTAAATTTAAACATTTTCGTTATAGCAGTTGCCAACAATTAAAAATCACAATAAAATTCTTTCTACAATAATTAATTTTCTATTGAAAGATTTCCATGTGAAAAATGAAAATGAAATAAAAAGTTTCACCAATTGAAAAAAAGATTAATAGGACGTCAAATTGGTCATAAAACGGAAATTTTCAAACATTTCTCAATAATACAAGGAGTATGATTATGTGTATGTACAGAAAGCAGCTTAATATGATGTCATTAGAGAATTAAAAAGAAAATTAATCTGACGTCTAACATTTTGAAGGTCTCTCTACAACATGTTTAATTTTGAAATTGATTTTTTTTTAAATATCGCATTTAGTCCACTTGACAGAGATATTATTATGACAGAGTATAATGGGCCGGTTCAGATTTTCTAAAAAACGGGAAAAGTAGACAGGTAAATTTTTACTTTATAAAATACATGACTTCTTTTTTTTTTGGATTTATTAAAGGAAGAATAAAGTGTTTTGAAAGGAACATTAAACGAAATCCTTTGTGCGATCTTCGATCACACTTACCCACTTGTTTTAATCTATCGCTTGCAGCACCATTACGAAATATTTTACTTAAAACAATATAAATAGATCGGCATTTGTTACCGACTAATATTCCATAAGAAAATTAAAATTTACTAATGAATTAATAAAATAATAAAACACGATGCATAAAACAGAAATTAAGCAGGCATGTAATCGAACAAAGCGCTTAAGGCAGTGAAATTTTCAGCATCTAAAAAGCTGCTGTAAGAAGCGAAATCTTTGTCGATTTCTATCAAATATAACTCCTGTCATGTAGCTAATACGAAAGTATCGCTTTTAAAAAATTTCAAAACTTCATTTAATAACATTATAGTTAATTATTATATAAAACGTTTGTTGTTAGTGCGAAATATAAAAATATATGTTAAATGGTTAAATGTAATATATATATATATATATATATATATATATATATATATATATATATATGTTTGCTTAATATAAAAATAATGGTTTTCACCTATGTTCTACTATCTATAATCCCCCTCTTTATCCCCCTCTTTAATATAATATTTGCTTTTAATCGACAAAATAAACATTAACGTTTTCATTTATTTTCTTTGTGTTTTTTTTTTTAAATTTCAATTAAATAATTTTATCTTGAGATATATAATTTATAATTTCGCTAAGGATCTCTTGGAATAAAAATAAAATAACAATTTATTTGGATAAACTTTTCTAAATTTCTTTTGACTTATTAAAATTTTCTGTGAAATAAATGCTCTTATCGAGCGTTTATTTACTAACATAAAAAAAGATTATTTTCCAAGCAAAATCATTATTTTCTCACAAATGAGTTGAGTTGTGAAATTACTTACATCTTTAAAAAATATATTAACAAATGGAAGAGTCGACTAATTCTGCATTTAACAGATGTTTCTGAAAGAAAATACTAAATAACTGTGCATTTGAAATTGGCAGAGTTTCTTTTATTATTTTACCTCTTTCAGAAATTGTTAGAATATAAAGAGACATTTATGATTGTTTCCATACATTGATCATTTAGTTAGTTGAATAATTTTTATTAGCATAGCTTCATTTATTTAACTTCTTTCAATCTTTTATTTAGATTTTTTTATGATAAACTTTGGTAGTACCGTTAATGCAATGCTTGTTAGTATATTACCAAATTTAAATAATTGCTATTATAGATGTAATTAATTTAAGAATACTAGTGTTAAAATACTAAATTATTAGAATAAAACAATATATAATGTCGAGAAAATCAATGCGAACAAGGCATTAATTACTTTTCAATATTTAAAAATAATAATAATTTTGACTACGAATTTTAGAAAATTAAATGTACTTCCTTTTCAAATCAATCAATATCAAAAACAAATTGAACGAATATTTAATAACATCTAAAATACAAATTTTTCTGGGGAAAACATTGTTTGAACATTTATATAAAGAGCTGTAATTTGTGTGAAAAAAAAATTTCGTGTTTAATATTTTGGAAACAATCTATAACTTGTCTAAAATGGATTCTCGTCTGACTGACATTAATTATATATCGGTTTTGTATATAAAAAAATTATAATATATCTTGCTGTTTTTTTCAAAACACTATTTTAAAATTTAAATTTTCTGTACATTGAATTTTTTTTGTTACTCTTTATTTGTTATTATTAATCAAATCTTTCCAAACCAAAATTATTACTTTAACGGAATTCATTTATTTTAAATGTGATAAGTTGTGAAAATATTTACTTCCTTAAAAAATACAAGATACAAGAGACAGTTAATTCTGAATTTAACAGATGTTTCCGAAAGACAATAACTGTGCATTTGAAATCGGCTGAGTTCCTTATTTTACCTTTTTAAGAAAATGTTAGCATCTGAAAAATAATTTATGATTGTTTCCATATAGAAATATTTAATTTACTCCAGCAACATTTGTTATCATATCTTTCTTTATTAAACTTCCTTCCTTCATTTATTTTAGATTCTCTTACTTTTAGATAAACTTTTCCATTAATGTTTGTGCAACATCTGTTATTATATCACCAATTTTAAATAATTGCTATGACAGATGCAATCAGTTAAATGTGTTTACTACTTCTATTAAAGTACTAAATTTATTGAATAGAATAATATATGTTTTCGTGGAACTATCTTCATGCGCCAATTCATGTCCACAACTTTGCAATTTTCTTGCACTATATATAAAGATCAATAAAAAAAAAATTTGTTATCTAGAAAAAAAATATTAACTAGTTAGTTTCAACAAATCTTCTTTCCAATTATATTTTTTCTCAACTTAATTTATGTGATAAAATAAAACCAGTTCAGTACTGTAATAATGAATCTGCCATTTATTTTTCTAAAAATAGCCAAGAAAATTTTAAAAGAAAGCACATTGATATAAGATGTCAATTTATTCGTCAATTAATAAATGTAAATATTATTGAGTTAAAACATGTTAATTCTAAAGATAATAAGGCAGACTTTTTAACAAAACCTCTTCTGCATGTAAAATTTCAAAAAGCTATTTGTAATATTTATGAGTAAAAGTATGATTGCAAAAAAAGGAGGCTGTATTTACGACCGACGGAATCGCTTGTTCGAAATCTGGACAACATTTTGTCCCTAGAATTTGTGTTATGTGATGTGTTCGGAAGTGATGTCATTCCAAACTAGTTTTTGTCTCTGTTTCGGTCGTAAAGGCACTCTTTTCTTTTACCTGTAACAGTATGCATATTTCTTTCTAGCTTTGTGTACTGAGTAAGTATATATAGATGAACCAAGCTCCTTTCAAAAAGAGGCAGGAGGAAACTGATGGAGAAAGATTAATATTCGTAGCAGTTATGAGTTAAATATTTTGACAGTATGTAATAATAAAGAAGTTCTCAGCAAACGCTGTATATACATGTACATACCCTTCTTATTTAAGTTTACCATTCACGTCAAATGAATAAATAAATAGAATTGAACTGTTTTTCTCATATGAATTATTTGAAGCCACACCAAAGTCCTTAAACACTGCGGTAAATACTCTGCACAAATTCATCAACAATTCAAAGTCGTAAACACTTTTCAGCTATGTTGGAAAGTGTTACAAAGTAATTATTTGGGAAATTCTTTTTGAAATCAAACTTGACGTATATAAATTTTCTATATACACTCTAAGACAAAAGAAAGACGCATCAAGAAGGATTAATGCAAATTGAACACAAATTGATATGCATACATGTTTCGACGAAAAATGGAAAATTTTAAAGTTTGAAGGCCAATGAAATGAACATGTGACGCTGAAGCGCATCTTAATTGCGCAACTGACAGGATATTAAAGAAAAAAATTTCGATTCCTGGTCATAAATTCTTTTCGAATTTCATTCCGTGTACTCAGATAGACAGTAACTATGTCTCGCATACAAGTGCGCGAACAATATGCGCAGATGCCAGCATATGAGAGAGGACGGGCAGTTGGGCTGGAAGCACCCAGCCGGAGCGCCAAACCGTTAGGTTTATGGCTGTTCATGCTCCGGCGGGAAAATCCCCAAGAACCATCCAGAACAACCCAGCCACAGAAACAGGCCCTAAACAACGGGCGATCATTTAAACAATTCAAAATACACAATCTTTTTCTCAAAAAGGCAAAGCATACATTACTTTACATCAAATAATCTTAAAATAACTAAACCTAAAAAAATAATAAGATGACTAACCTGAATGCAAAACAAGAAATTACGACATTTGAAGTTACAATGCCGATAAAAACTAAATTAAACTAACTAAAACTATTTAAATAAATTATAATAACAGTGAAAGATGCTGATGAATTACAATTACATAACATCTCTTTTCTAGTCCAATTAGTCCATAAAGCTTAAACAGTCAAATATTTCTTTCAATTAGATAGCATCACTTTTCAAGTCCAATTCGTCCAAAAAACTTAAACAGTCAAATATTTCTTTCATAGTCAAAATTTGTATCTAATAAACGAAAACATGCCATTTAGAATATTGTAGTTCTCTGCCAATTTTTTATAGTTGTTGACATCAAACAGAGTCTTCTACAAATTCTTACGCAAAGTTAAATGTCTAACAAAATGAAAATGATATTTCATATAAGAACATCTACCAAATATGTAGTGCACGGCTGTTCCTCTAGAGCCACAACCCCATCTGTCAGACTGTTTTTTTTTCAATCTTAATCAAAAATTCCGGGAAACTCCCATGACCAGTAAGATAGTAAATAAGTACCTGTTTATTGCAAATAAATTCCAAATCCACTTTGTTCAAAACTTCACATGTTTGACGACCTTTTTCAGAATCTGACCAGTAACACTGCCAATATTTCAACATCTTTGAACGAACGTCAACATCTTTGACGGGCAGTTGGGCTCAATGAAGCCGGTTGGTCTAATCGGCGGATTGCTCGACATTTGGATAGGGGCGATGCCACTATTAGACGATGTTGGCAGGAATGGCTGAACCATGGCCGAACACAGTGTCAAGAAGGAAGCGGTCTATCTAGACAGACGATAGAACGTAAGGACCGATCAATCGTCAGAGCGGCACTCTGAGACCCAGCTTTTTCTTTATTATCGATCCTACGTGCAACTGATTATTCAGTAACCTCAAGGACCATTATTAGGCGGCTCTGAGAAAGGGGGCTGAGTTCACGGCGCCCCTTGCGCCAACTTCCATTGCACTCTGCACACCAACAGACCCGTTTCCAGTAGTGTCGGACACATTCGACCTGGAATGTCACTGACAGGAATAGAAGTATCTTCAGTGATGGGTTCGCTTCGAAGTGAGCCCCGATGACCAGCGAAGATGTGCCTGGAGACGCTCCGGACAGCGGTGGGGTACCCACCTGACTGTCGCCCGCCACAGGGCCCAACAACCAGGAGTGATGGTCTGCGGTGCCATTTCATTTCATAACAGGACCCTTTTGGTTGTCATCCGCGGCACACTTACAGCACAGCGGTACGTTGACGATATTCTACGCGCCGTTGTGTTGCCCTTCATATTACGTAATCCTGGGCTTACATTTCAGCAAGATAATGCCCGCCCGCACACGGCGATAGTTTCTACTGCTTGTCTTCGTGCTTGTCCAACAGTACCTTGGCCAGCAAGGTCACCGGATCTCTCCCCGATTGAGAACGTTTGGAGCATTATGGACAGACCTTCCAACCAGCTCGGGATTTTGCCGATCTAACACTCCAACTGGACATAATTTGGGAGGATATCCGCCAACTCTATCAATAAATGCCAAGACGAATAACAGCTTCCATAAAATCCAGAAGTGGACCGACGCGTTATTGACTTGTTCACTTCGTGAACATCTTTCTCTTGAACAAATTATCTAATTTATCTGAAATTGTAATCATTTATTTTTCTTTACATGTACATTACATCTACCGATTTTCGTCCCATTTGGATTGCGTTGTTTTAGTGTGTCGTTTATTTTTTGTCTTGGAGTGCATTTAATGTTGATTACAGCTTTTATTTTCTAATATTAAAAAAAAAGTTTTTCAATTTATTTATTTGGAATGTGAGTTGTGAAACGGCTTATATCCTTAAAAAATATAATAGCAAGAGTTTGAAGAAGCAGTTAATTGTGAATTTAACAGATGTTTTAGAAATGAAATAAAAAATAACTGTGTATTTGAAATCAGACTGTGAACTGTGAAAGGAACTGTAAATTTCTTATTTTATCTATTTAAGAAAATATTAGTATCTGAAAAGCAATTAATGATTGTTTCCATATATCAATCTTTATTTCTTTAATTTGTTTCTATCTTTTATTTCGATTAACTTTTATGATAAACCTTTTCAGTGATGTTAATGGAACGTCTGTTAGCCTATTACCAATTTTAAATAATTGCTATGACAGATATAATTAATTTAAGGTTTATACTGCTATTAATAAAATACTGAATTTATAGAATAAAATACTACTGTGAGCATTTAAATCAAAATAAACATTTTATTCAGTTTTAGAAGGAAAGCAAAAAAAAAGGATGAAATTTAATAAGCTGTGTTATTATGCTTTTAATTTTCAAAAATAATGTGAAGAAATTGTTACCTAAAAACTTAATGAGTAAAAAAAAAAATTATTCAAAAAATATTTTATGATTGTTTTTCTTATATTAATTTTTAATTTACTTCATCAGCTTTTGCTGAAAAATCTTTCTTTATTTAATTATCTTCATTCTTTTATTTAGATTATCTTTTATGATAAACATTTTTATAACGTTAACGCAATATCTGTCAGTCTATTACCTAATTTGAAATAATTGCTATGGCATATGTAATTAATTTAAAGTTTTTATTGCTAGTTTTAAAATTCTGAATTACGGATTTATTAAATACAATACTATATATACGTGTTATGAAGGTTTAAATAAAAGTAGATATTTTGTTCCGTTTCAGAAGAAAAAATATGTTATAAAATATTTTATAAAATTAATAAGTTGATTACCTTTTTTGTATGTTTATTAATCAATTTTCTATCAATTTTACTTAGATACACTGTAAAAAAAAAATCTGTTTATTTTTCAGAAAGATATCTGTCTACCAGAACGCCAGTAAAAAACTGTTTATTTTACGGAAATAATCTGTAAATACTACGAACTTTTTGTTAATTTAACAGATTTCGCCCGTAAGTTCGTTACAAATACAGATTTTTCCCGTAAAATAAACGTTTCTTTACTGGCTTCTTGGCTGACAGTTTTTTTTTTTTTTTTTTTTTTTTTTTTTGGTAAATCAACCGATTTCTTTTTTTTTTACAGTGTAGTATTTTGGGCCTGTTAGAACCTATATGGTTCGAATTACATATTTGTAGTTCTGAGCAAATCACTGTAGAAGTTTTTGTATTAAAGTGGATGAAAATAAATTAAAATTTACTTACATTAATAGATTTTACATAGTTTCAATAATCTTTGTAAAGATTTACTACTTTCAACAAAATTTAACTTTAATTCTTATGAACGAATGCTTTAGTCCGTTTATTAAGTCAAAACAATTAACTTTTTACACTCATAAAATTTTATATTCGGAAGAAAATTTAATTAACGTTCTGTTTTTTTATTTATAAAAAAAATATATATATATGTTCATACTTTAATATAAAATTATAATTAAACTAATTATTTTTTTCTATTAAGAGTAGGAATTTGCATTCCTACCGATCGTTGCATTAAGTGTTTTTGACAATTTACTAGTATGAATAACACGACTTTATAAAGAAAAAAAATTATTGTATAATTTAAAATGGTTTTAGAGCTCAGCTTGTGTTTTTAAATAAAAATATATTTATAAAATTAGATCGTTATGCTTAAAAAATTACATTGAAGTGGCACAAAAGGAATTGTTTTTAGTAAAAGGTAAAGCCTATTTGCCTCTTAAGCATTTCCATGAAAAGGGAGTTTTGTGAAAGCGATAATTAATTTTTAACCGACTTTCAACAAAGACGGTTATACAGTAAAGTTTGGATGTTTTCTCTGCTATGCAAATCCACGTATAAATTTTTAATGAAAAAAATATATACATAATTATTTTTTGTTGATTAGTTTGATTTAGTTTGATGGGGGCTCTACAGTCATCTTAAGCACACGTGGGCTAAACAGACCGGACTTCCGTTTAAAGTAGAATCCGACCCATTACAAACATCCATGTTTGTTTCGGGATTCGATCCAGTACCCTTTGTCTAGTTGCCAGCGTCATAACTTTAGATAAATATTGTGTGATATATGGAGCTTTTCATTGTAAGAGCTCATTTTACTGGTGGTCCCATTGTAAATTTCATCAAAATGTAAAAATGCTTTGTTTTTCTGTTTTCTTTCTTTTAGGTAGCTTTCAATACAAAAAAGTATAAAGCTACCTATTGCAACCGTTCGGAGGAAAGCAGTTCCGGAAAATTTCGATATATTTTCACCGATCATGACCCCCAGACCCCAAAACCACCCTCCGTTCAAATGTTGATTTATATATATATATATCATCATCATCATCATCATCATCAACCGTTTTCAATCCACTGCTGGATGGAGGTCTCCCCCAGATTTTTCCATTGTTGCCTGTCTAGTGCTTTAGTCATCCAATTAACACCGGCCACTTTTCTATATATATATATATATATATATATATATATATATATATATATATATATATATATATATATATATATATCCATATATATATATATATATCTGACCTATGTCATACGATAACGCTCATATTTATAAATCAATTTTGATGAAACTAACTGTGTGTATTAAGCTCACCAATTTCTCGACCGAGTTCGTTGGCCAGCTTGGTCCGCCATTTTGTTTCAAGATGGCGGCCATTTAAAAATTTAAAACTAAAATAAATATACAAAAAAGTTAAAAATTCAAATTTATTTTTTAATTACGTGTTAGGCCTTTATACAAGGATTCCAGAGCATTTTTTGGTTTACCTCTATCTTAAAAAATGGCTGAGATAGAGCAGTTTGAAATTCTAGGGTGGCTGACATTTTGAAACAAAACAGCACATTAACGCGATTACTCGCAAATTATTTTCTTTCATTGTCGTAATAATTTTCCCAATCAAACGCATAAAACTATATATTCATATTCTCGCCAAATTCTCGCCAAACTTGGCGACATTTGGCGAAATATTGCCAAATTTGGCGACCAAAATAAGTCTTCATAAATGAAGCCAATTTGGCTATTGCTCAATAATTTGGCGAATTTCTTATTCAAATTCAGTATTAACGAATCTTTTGTAAACGTTTTATTTACATTTTAAGTTGCTGTTTTCATGTAACATTAGCTAAAATTTTAAAACGAAGATATAGGAAAGCAACCTTTTCCTCCCGGCACAGGCCGGAAGGACTTTCCTTTTTTTTACATTTGACAGAGATTGCTTTGAGACCTATAAGCTACAAGGAGGTTGTCCATATTTTTTATTTACAGAAATACATACAGGACTTTGAAAAATTACATAAATCTTCTTCTTGAGAACGGGATAGATACAAGAAAGTAGACAGCACTGAAGACACAGACATCCATGCTTCACCAGGATTCGAACACCCGGTCCCTCACCGTGGCAGTTGCCTCCGCTACCAACCACGCTGCCTTTTTTTTTTTTACTTTCCAGGCTGTAACTTTCGTAAACATTGGCTAATCGGCGCATAATTTCAATATCTTGTTAAAGCACACAGTTCTACTTTATACTTATTAAATAATCTTCGCACCATGTATAATGTTTTTACAAGGACCTGTAAAAACTTTTAATAGAAAATCGTATACTGTACATCAAGATTATCTATGTTGGCAAACAATTTTCCACAAAAACTCTCTGATTTATAAATCTTACTTGCTAAAATACGCCAAATAGCATGCAATGAGGAAATTTAAGTGCAAGAAAATAAAAAATAATGCTCTAAAGTTGGTTCTATTTGTAGGTGCGTTCGTAATTATATAAATACGTAGCACCTATAGTCGTCGTCTGGTTCGTCCGTCTGCCCGTCAGTCCGCATATAACAGCGGAAAAACTACCCAACCGAATGGTTTGAAATTTAATATGTGTAATCGTTGCAGAATTTTGTCGAGTCATTTCAAATTTTATGAAAATCGAATCAAAACTTAAAAAGATTAACGTTTAAACGTTTAACGTTTAACGTTTAAGATAAACGTTTTCTTTGTTTTATTAAATCCTATCATGCATAATCTATATTTTAAAAGTGCAAGTCATGTGACTGAGGAAAACAAATACAGGCTAACCACATCTTTTTCCATATGCCAAGCGGCCATTTTTATTCAAAATTATTTTTTCGAACAAACTTGCATAAAAGTTACATTTTTAGAAAGATCGTTCAAAAACTTGTTTTCTTGAGAGATGAGTTACATTAAAAAATGTATAGATTCTAAGATAACTTCAGTGAAAATTAGGTTAACAGCCGAATATCTCAATCCATTCAAGTAAATAAACAAAAGATTCATTAAACGTGAGTCATAGAAATATTAAACCATGGGGGTAATTATTCTCAAAACGAGATCTCCATGGTAAATTTTACAGCGCTGTCTGGTGTCGAAAAAAAATTCGCATCTGTAAACATGGCATACGTAATAAGAAAACAAAAAGGCATACACATTTCGCTCATATCAGACGATAAAGTTTATTTCACTGAAATAATAACGATGTCTTTTTTTTTTACATTGTGAAACTAGTTATAGCACGAAACGAACGTACCTCATTTGTCACGTTTAATCTACAATTTCCAACTTGTTATTATTATTATTATTACTTGTTAAATTTTAAATAGGTATATTTAGTTGGGCCCGGTAAGAACAAAAATGTAAGCAATTACACAATTTACAGTTCTGAGAAAATCATTGTGTCAGATTTTCTCAGTCAAATTTCAAAATCCGCTTGTTGCCGAAACGTCAGTTGAGTCTCACTGTGGAGACGCGAAAAGTTTTTGTTTGTCTGTCTGTCTGTTCCGCGATAACTGCCGTAAAAATCGTCCTATTAGGTTGATGTTTGGTGGGTATGTTGGTGAAGTACCTGGAATTAGCTGTATAGTTTTTAGTTACATTTGGTTCATTCGTTCGAAAAATATAGAACATTTCTTTTTAGGTCATAATGCTTTCCTATGGGAATGCAGACGATTTTCAAATTTCATTTTTAACTGAAATGAAAATTGCTTATTTGAATAACGGATTTAAACTTAAAATTACGGATTCTAAATTTTCGATATGGAGGTTTTAAATATATCCAATAGCTTTGAAAATTTGCTGATACATTCATTAAAATTTAGAAATTGTTTAAATTATTGGAAATTTTTTGCATCTGTTCGGGAAATACAAAACATTTTATTTTCATATTTTTTTACAAATTTTAAAATGCGTTTCTTTTTACTTTGCTCTTTAATTTATTAGTTGCTTAGCAACCCTATTTCAAAGAATATAAAAATAATAAAATTCAAGTAACTTACACTATTTTGCTGCAATATTTTATTATCAAAATAAAATATTTTTGTATTCTATTGACATAAAGAATTTATGTCAATACAAGTTTATTTTTTTTTATCTAAAAACTTACAGGTATAAGAAGTTCATAAGAAGTTTCAGAATATCATTGCATAAACCGTGTTTAATTTAACGATTCTAATTTCTGAAACTTCCGAAGTATTTTATATGCCTATAAATATGTATGTTATATAAAAAAAATTAAATAGAGGATTGTAAGATGCTAAATAATATGAAAAGTGAGATAAAAAAAATGACTTTTAGATCTGACGTTGAGGCTCCTGATCTGCAGATTTACTAGTTTTAATAGATTTCATTATTTCAATCATTTCTTTACAAGATTTTCTAAATGCAAGAAAACTCAATTTGAAAATTTTATGTGAACAAATACTTTATTCTGTTCAGTAAACTTTTTCAAGCTTAAGTATTTATAAAGGAAAATTTAATTAACATTTTTCTTTTGTACTTGGAAAAATAGTCGAACCCTACATTAATGGAAAATTATAAATAAAATGAATTTTTTTCTATTAATTAATTTATTCTATTAAGAATCATAGTTTGTATTTTTATAGCTCGTTGCAATAAGTGGTTTAGACTATTAACTATTTGAAATAATAAGTGTTCATATACAAGCAATTCATTATACAGCTAAAATTTATATTAGAAATCATTTTCTGATTTTAAATAACATGAAAATTAAAATTACAAAATTATGCTTAAGAAAAACTAAATGGAAATTGAGCAGAAATGTTTGTTATTTTAAGAAAATCTATTTTCAATCCAAGCAATTAAATTGAAAGCAGTTATTTAAGAAAATTAAATTGAAGTAGTACATAATATTTTTTTCACAAATGCAAAAGCTATTTTCAATCCCAGCACTAGATGATAAAAAAGTTTAAGAAAATATAATTTATCTTATCCTTATAGGATATTCATGGAATAATGTATAATAATGATTATAATGATCAAATATATATTTATAACGATTAAGTATATTTTCAAAATATAATTTTATTAAAAGGTTTTATTTAAATTTTCTAGTAATATCAATTTATAATTATTTTTAATAAAGCCTGTGAAGTTAATATAGCTGCCAAACTTTCTGTTTTCTTTTTCAAATCACACTAAACCAGAAATTGTATTTAATAAATCATATCAAAAGAGTACAGCGTAAAAATAAGACAAATTTTATAATAATCGAATTTTCTGGTTAAAATATGTTTATTCAACTTCAAAAAACAGGAAGATTGGCAGCAAAATATCCGAGTCAAACCCAATAAAATAACTAAAGCGGGTTTTCAAGATTTCTTGAATATGCCTAGCAGTATTTTCTAATAGAAATCTTAACTTTTTTAAACTGAAAATTTCTGTTATTAAAAGAGGCGAATGTTACTTTTAAAAATACACTCTGAAAACGACATTTTCAAAACTTATCAAAAAATACTCAAATCTGAGTATGTCGCATAGTCAAATTGGCTCCGAATCAAAATTACTCAAGTTTGAAACATGTATCTATCTACTCATTCGTTGAAAACATGCACACACTCAAGAAAAAGCATCATGTGCTCCTATTTGATTATGTCCATGTTTCCAAAATGAGTTTGGACTGACTTCTGTGTGCTCATTTTTGAGTATATCCTTGTTCCAAAAAATGAGTTTGAACAGACCCTAATCCTTTGTGAGTATGTCGTCCATGTTACAAAAATAAGTATGAACTGACCACTATGTGCTCAATTTTGAGTATGTCCATGTTTCAATATTCTGAGTATTTGTGGTTTTTCAGAATTCAAAGTATTGGGTCGTCCTATTTGAAACAAAAAGTTCCATAACAAAATGAAAACATCGATTTACTCGGATTTGAAAGTGTCGTTTTTCTCAGTGCATCATGCCATGTCTATTAAAAGATTCTCTGTCTGTCTGTTTGTATGTGACAAAAACTTTGTAGGCGCTCTATCTCGAGAACTAATGGACGAAATTTAATAAAACTTTAGATTCAGTTAGACCTTGATATAAATTGGTGCTGATTAATTTATGGTGTAAATCGCCAAACAGGTGCCGCTCCTGTACTGCATTTTCCACCATTTCCGCAATAGCTCTATCTCAAGAACTAATGCACGGATTTTCATCAAACTGCAGATTCATTTAGATTTTGACATAAGTTGTTCCTCATTAGTTTTTGGTGTAAATCGCCCAACAGATGGCGCTGCTATACTGCATTTTTCATGATTTTCACGATAGCTATATCTCAAGAACTAATGCACGGAATTCACTAAACCTCATATGCTGTTAAACCTTGATATAAGTTGGTGCTGATTGAGTTTTCGTGTAAATCATATAACAGGTCGCTGCATTTTTAGGTGCGTTCGTCATTATATAAATAACGTAGCACCTAAAGTCGTCGTCTGGTCCGTCTATCTGTCTGTCCGTCTATCCGCATATAACAGCGCAAAAACTACCCAATGATTTGAAATTTAATATATATAATCAATGAAGAATTCTGTCGAGTCATTTCAAATTTTATGAAAATCGAATCAAAACTTAAAAAGATATTAATAAAAATATTTATTAAGTAATTTGATTTTTTTTTTAAATTGGTACTTCTTTGTTATAGCAGCTTCCGAGGATTAAAAGTCAAGCGACCGAGATGTATCATTCTATTAAATCCTATCGTACGTAGTTAATTCAATGATATCACATGATAGGTAATGATACTACGTCGCCATGGTGATTACGTCCTATTTAAGATGGAGTCCTATTATTTCAGTATTACTGAATTTAAAAACCGAATTTGTATACTAAAATTGTTTAATTATAGAAATCCTATAATCTACCGACAGTTTTTTGATAGATGTTTCCGGAGAAATAGATATTAAATAGAAAAATGTCTAAATATGGATTTCAAGTTCTAAAATTTGCAATGCTAGGGTTAAGTTTCCCATTGGAATTTTCTGTAAATGTCAACAAATCATAAAATGTTGGCAACTTAAAATGTACTTATTTTATTACGGAAATTAATCATATCATAATAACAGACGATATAATTCATTTCACTGAAATTAGTTTAGTACGAACGCACCTCATTTGTCACGTTTGACGTACAATTGCCAACTTGTTTTATACTAAAATGCATAATATAGAAATACGCTTTTTGAAGTATTAACATTTATGAGATAGAAAAAAGTTTGGAAATGGCACATCCGACTAGTTCTTAGAAAAAAAAAAAAAAAAAAAAAAAAAAACAGATCATTTTTTTCAAAAGAAAAATGCAATTTTGTTCGGGGTTATAACGAAAGTAAAAAAATAAATTTCCAAAAAATGTGTTAGTTTGTCTGCAAATAAAACTTAATCTTTTAGCAAAATCAAAAAATACAAATTAAAATTTTATAAAAATTTTAAGCTTACGCTTGACACTTTATTTTAAAACGTTACCATCATTTAATGCATTTAAATTTTGAATACCTATTATAGCTTAGTTTCTAACATTATTTATTGCGTATTTATGTACTAACATGAACATATATAAAATAGAGTTTA